>CATKUM010000015.1:1205548-2411097 GCA_949786405.1 Onychomys arenicola | reverse complement strand
TCTGAGGCTAGCATGGTCTACAAAGGGAGTTCCAGGACATCCGGGACTGTTATACAGAAAAATCTTTTTAAAAAAAAATCAATCAAGAAAGCAAAAAATAAAAATAAAACTCCGGGAACATTTTTTTTCTCTCTGTCTGTTTTTAATTTCTTCTCCTGTTAACTTTACTGTACATTTAGTTTAATTTCAAAATGTATTCATGCATCTACACATATGCTCATACATGTGCATGTGAACCTGTAGGCCTGCTTGGGGGGAGGGAGTGGTGAGGGGTGGATCAGTCACAGTTCTAAACTTTTCAGAATGGCCCGTTGACCTCACCAACATGGAAGCATTCAAGAGGATGTCAGCCATCGTACCCGGTGACCTCACCTAGATGGAAGCCACCATGTGACAAGCTGTGCAAATTCTGTTGTTTTTTCTTTTTGTTCTCTGTGTTTTCAAGGCCTCTAGAGGCCCAGAACTTAAAAGAAAAAAGAAAGACAGACAGAAAGAAAGAAAGAAAACAGAAAGTCACAACGCCCCTCTGCTTCCTGAATTCTGGGATGAAAGGCATACACCTCCACCTCACCAGCGGGCAAGAAATGTGTATTTACAGACCGGGAAAAACAACAACAGGCCAAAAATAAAAGGAAACAGAAGGTCTAGAGGTCCTAAGTAGCTGAAAAGATGGAGATCAGCCTCACTTCCACCCACCCCTGAGGCCTGGGCTTTTCCTTGATTATTCCAGCAGTATTTATTAAAAAGGTTCTTGCAAACCGGGGCTAAATATGATTCTCTGCTGATTTTATGTGCCCTCGGTGTCCTGTCTCCTTCTTTCATGATGACAGAACTCAACTTAGGAACTTATACTCCTGTATGCAGATAGACATACATACACACACAGAGAGACCCAGACACAGACCCAGACACACACAGACACACAGACACACAGACACACACACACACACGCAATGAGAGAGACAGTTCCAGAAGACGCAGCATGACACAGATAGACCCTGTCTCTCAAAAAACAGCAATAACCAGAAAAAAGTTAAAATTAAATCAATAAACATAAACATAAAATATATAATTCACTTGGAATGAAACAAACAACAGACAGCAGTGCTGGGGATCTGATTTATGAGGGAAGGGGTAGGCCCCGGGGTCCAGGCAACTCTAAGGTAGTCAGGCCTCTTTTATTTACTTATGCATGTATGTATGTATGTATGTATTTATGTATATATCTATCTCTCTATGTATTTATTAATTTTTAAAATTTGCTTTTTCAAGACAGGGTTTTTGAGACAGAGTTCCTGAAACTCACTCTGCTATAGACCAGGCTGGCCTCAAACTCACCCAGATCCTCCTGCCTGTCCCTCCTGAATGATTTAAGGCTGCACCACTACACGTGGCAGGCAAATTATGAATATTTACAGACAGGGAAAATGAACAACAACAACCCCCCCTAAAAAAATGAAACAAACAAACAAACCAAAAACCCAAAAAGACAAATGGTCCAGAGACCAGAGAGCCTAAGGAACTGGAAAGAAAGATGGGAGTAACTTAAGAAATTATAATCCCCTAGAAAGACAGACAGACAGACAGTCAGACAGACACACACACACACACATACACACACACACACACACACACACACACACACACACACACACTCCAAAAGTAAAATTAGCCAGTCTGTGGTGATGTATGCTGGTAATCCTAGCACTCCAGAGTCAGCGACAATCATATCTCTGTGCGCTCTCTGGCTCCTGAAACTGTGATTAAAGAATACACCACCACCACCACCACCCATCCCAGAGATCTTTTATAATTTACATTTAGGTTCTTTTTTTTATTTTTATTTTTTTAATTATAATTTTAATTTTAAATTTAATTTTTTTGCCGTAGCTGGGGACCCAACCCAGGGCCTTGTGCCTGCTAGGCAAGCACTCTACCACTGAGCTAAATCCCCAACCCCATCTATTTTACATTTTTGTCTGTTTGTTTGTTTGTTTGTTTGTTTGTTTGTTTGTTTGTTTTTCCAGACAGGGATTCTCTGTAGCTTTGGAGGCTGTCCTGGAGCTAACTCTGCAGACCAGGCTGGCCACAAACTCACAGAGATCCACCTGGCTCTGCCTCCGAGTGCTGGGATTAAAGGCATGTTTTATTTTTTATTTATTATGTTATTTTATTGTACATTTAGTTTAATCTCAAATATGTATTTATGTGTCTCTGGGTATGCACATAAGGGGCATGGGGTGGGGGTTGGTGGAGGACAGGCCACTGCTCTCTGATTTGCTTGATTCTTTAATTAAAAAAAAAGATTTATAGCCAGGTGAGTATTGTGCTCAACTTTAATCCCAGCACTTTGGAAGCAGATGCAGGTGGATCTATGTGAATCTGAGGCTAGCCTGGTCTACAAAGCGAGTTCCAGGACAGCCAGGAGTGTTACACTGAAAAAACCTGTCTCAAGAAATCCAAAAATAAAATAAAACTCCGGGAACATTTTTCTCTCTGCTTTTAAATTCTTCTCCTGTTAACTTTACTGTACATTTAGTTTAATTTCAAAATGTATTCATGCATCTACACATATGCTCATGCATGTGCATGTGAGACTGTATGCCTGCTTGGGGAGTGAGGGGTGGATCGATCCCACCTCTAAACTTTTCAGAATGGCCTGTTGACCTCACCAACATGGAAGCATTCAAGAGGATGGCAGCCATCTTACCCGGTGACCTTACCAAGATGGAAGCCACCATGTGACAAACTGTGCAAATTCTGTCGTTGTTTTTTTTTGTTGTTGTTCTCTATGTTTTCAAGGCCTCTAGAGGCCCAGAACCTAAAAGAAGAAAGAAGGAAAGAAAGAAAGAAAGAAAGAAAGAAAGAAAGAAAGAAAGAAAGAAAGAATGAAAGACAGAAAGAAAGAAAACAACAGAAGGTCACAAAGCCCCTCTGCTTCCTGAATTCTGGGATGAAAGGCATTCACCTCCACCTCACCAGCAGGCAAGAAATGTGTATTTACAGAATAACAACAACAGATATAAAACAAAATGAAACAGAAAGTCTAGAGACCCTAAGTAGCTGAAAAGATGGAGATCAGCCTCACTTCCACCCACCGCTGAGGACTGGACTTTTTCTTGATTATTCCAGCAGTATTTAGGGTAATAAAAGGTTCTTGCAAACCAGGGCTAAATATGATTCTCTGCTGATTTTATGTGCCCTTGGTGTCCTGTCTCATTCTTTCATGATGATAGAACTCAACTTAGGAACTTATACTCCTGTATGCAGATAGACACACACACACACACACACACACACACACACACACACACACACACACAGGCTGCTTTCCCAGAGGTGTTTCTTGAGTTCAATTCCCAGCGACCACAATGTCCCACAACCTACTGCAATTTTTTTTAAAAAATGCATAATGAGTGCATCATTCAATATACAGGAGACTCAACACCCTTCTATGTAAAGCACCCCACCCCCCATTCCCCAACAGAGAAGTCCCCTTTGATCTTTGAAAAAGCAGCATTTTTGTGCTTGTCTCCCTGTTTGTGCTATGTAATTGCAGCACCAGCAGTAGCAGCAGCAGCAGCAGCAGCAGCAGAAGCATATTTGAAATAATTTGGAGTAGCTCACTACTTTGATGGCAGTGCTCAAACTCCTTGTGAGGCAGGGAGGGAGGGAGGGAGGCAGGCGGCGAGGGCAGTTCCGTGTGCCTGCCATTTAAGATGGATGTCCTTTGAAAGACATTCCACTGCCTGCTTGGGGTTTGGTTTTGGTTGTGGGGTTCCTTGCCGCCACCGCCGCCCACCCCCACCCCCAGTTCTCAGACTAAATACCGAGTTAGAGCAAAAATTAAAACAGCACTTGTATTTTCTTTACAGAGAGAATACATTGTCACAGTGTTTTGTTTTAAGTCTTTTCACTAGATTCAGAAAAAAAAATCATTCATTTGTTCATTCGTTCGTTCGTTTGTTCATTTGCTCACTCATTCGTCTATCCGTTTGTTTGTCTGTCTGTTTTCAGACCAGGATGGCTCGCTCCTACATGCTATGTTGCTGAAGATGGTCTTCTGATTTCTTCTATTTCTTCAAATGCAGGGTCTCTCACATAACCCAGGCAGCCCTTGAACTGTCTTCTGCTTTCCCATGTTCGGTATTTGTTTTTTCAAATTTGACTGTATATCTTTGTTCAGTCTGTCTGTCTATCTGTCTATCTACCTACCTACCTACCTACCTACCTACCTACCTATTTTAAACACAGGATCTTTCACACACACACACACACACACACACACACACACACACACACGCACACACACACACACAAGCACACAAGAAAAGTAAAATTAGCCAGACTGTGGTGATGTTAATAAGAAGTCTGATCTATGGAAGCTGGAGGCCAGCCTGGCCTACAGAGCTAGTTCCAGGACAGCAAGAGCAAGAGCTGTTACACAAAAAAGCACTGTCTATAAAAAACAAAAACAATAACAAAAGTTTAAATTAAATAAGTAGACATAAAAACAAATAGAATTCACCTGGGATCAGACGAAAGCAATGGACAGGACAGAAAAAAGCTGGGGACATGATCTGATTGATGAGGGAAGGGGTAATGCCTGGGCTCCAGGCACCTCCATGCCCATGGCACCATTCAGGCCTCCGTTCCTCTTTTTTTTTTTTTTTTGTTTTCTTGTTAAGTAATTGATGTATTCTTATTTTATGTGCATTGGTGTTTTGCCTGTGAGGATGTCTGTGTGAGTGAGGGTCCCTTGGAACTGGAGTTGACAGGCAGTTGTGAGCTGCCATGTGGGGACTGGGGATTGAACCCAGGTCCACTGGAAGAGCAGTCAGTGCTCTTAACCGCTAGGCCATCTGTCCAGCCGCAACTCAGGCCTCTTGTATATTTTATTTGATTTGAGACTGTGTTTATCAATGTGTAGAATTTACTTACTTGTCTGGAAACTCTTTCTATGCGCAAGGCCAAATCTGAACTCAGAGATCCAGCTCAGCTGCCTCTGCTTCCCTAGTGCTGGGATTAAAGGCGTGCACCTACCTCTCTGTTTCCTGAATGACAGGATTAAAGGCGTGCACCACCACACCGGGCTTCCTTCTATTTCTGTAACTCCAGGAACATTTTTTTTTCTCTGTGTCTGTTTTTAATTTCTCATTTATTCTGTTACATTATTGTACATTCAGTTTAATTTCAAAATTTATGTGTCTGTGTGTGTGTGTGTGTGTGTGTGTGTGTGTGTGTGTGTGTATGTGTGTGTTTGGTGGGGGTTCACAGTTCAAAATTTTTCAGTAGCTCTGGTTAGCCAACAGCATGGCTATCGACCTCACCAAAATTGAAGCAGCCATGAGGATGGAAGCCATCTTGGCTGGTGACCTCACAGAAATGGAACGCACTAAGTGACATACTTTTCAAGGTCCATTTTGTACTCTCTGCGTTTCCTAGCCTCTGGAAGGGCCACAATTTAAAAACAATTTGCATGTGCAGAATTGTGAGGAGCTCTCCTGACAGAGAAAGTACATTTTACATGAAAAGCACCATGAAAGTTTACTTTTCTGGTGGGGGGTGGGGGTGGAGCGGGGGTGGGGAGACCAGGGACACGGAAAAGAAATGTGGATTTACAGACAGATTAAAAAAGGAAAAAAAAAATCCGGGTGGTGGTGGTGGAGGTGGCGGCACATGCCTGTAATCTCAGCATTAGGTAGGCAGAGGAAGTTGGACCTCTGTGAGTTGGAGGCAAGCATGGTTTACAAAGCGATTTCTAGGACAGCCTCCAAAGCTACAAAGAAACCCTGTCTCGAAAAACCAACAAAAAAAAAAGAAAGAAAGAAAGAAAAAGAAGGTCACAGAGCACATAGACCATAAGGCAGAGCAACAACTGATTCCCACATTTGTTTCTGCTATGAATTGATCTGGGTCCCATCGAGCAAAGAATACATGGACAAAAACAGAAACCCCAAATCTTAGCCACAGGTGATCACTCAGACCTATGTTCTCAGCAATCTGGAGGCTAAGGCTGAGAGTAGGAGGCCCACCTGGCCTACAGGGGACAGGCATGGCTACACCAAGAAACTCTAGGGTGGAAAAAATTTGAAGAAAGAGAGACAAACTTTCAGTCGGTACCTACACTTCTCTTCTCATCCTACCCCTACTACCCTACAACAACCACCAGAAATGGCTTTGTTCTGTCTGTGTGTGATGGCAACACCACAGTTTTTACACTGCTGATAATAGAAGCCACTGATCTGGACACCCTAAACCAACTCTGTCCCTAACCCAACACTACTAGCTGGTGCATAACATCCCTAGCCCTGTTTTGTTTTCTGTTCCTTTTATTTACTTTTTTTAATGCCCTGTGAAGTGTTCGTTATAATTTTTATTATTTTCACTGGTGTATGTGTGTGGATTCACTCACTTGAGTACAGATGCCTAGAGAGGCCAGAGGCAATGAAGTGGGCAGGCATAATCAAGAAGGAATCAAGGAAGGAAGGAAGGAAGGAAGGAAGGAAGGATGGAAAGAAAGAAGAGATTGAATGAAGGAAGGAGGGAGGGAGGGAGGGAGGGAAGGAGGGAGCGAGTAGGGATAAAAAAGGTAGAATTTTAAAAGATAATTATAATTAACTTGGAATAAAACAAAAAGCAAGGGTCAGCAGGCATGGGGATCTGAGTGGAAGGGGAAGCCCTCAGCTCCATCCTCTCAGTACTGCATGAACTGGGTGTGCTATCCCCTTCCTGTGTAATCAGCAGCTAGCTGGAAAAAGAGGGCAATCAGGCCACAATCCCACCACCCATGTTTTGGTTTTTTTTCTTTTTTCCCCAGCAGATTCAGGCTAATGAAAAGCCCTGCCAATTGCAGGACAGCGAAGACTATACAGAGAAACCGTGTCTCAAAAAAATTAATAATAATAATAATAATAATAATAATAATAATAATAATAATAAATAAAAACATTTGTGTTACTTATTTTATGTCCATGAGCACTCTATCTGAATGTACAAGCTGTCGTCAGAAGAGGGCGCCAGATACCACCATGTGATTTCTGGAAATTCCAGGAATTCCATCTCTCCAGGCCTGAGTCGGGTGTCTTTTGTTTAAGAAGAAAAGGAGCCTGGTGCTGTTAACACATGCCTTTAGTGTGCTAAGTAGGCTTCTTTCCTACTACCCCAACTCCCAACACCACCACCAGAACTTGTTCTGTTGTGTAGACCTGCAATGAATCACAGTGTACACACACACTGCTGAGGTCAGAACCCTAGACTATCTCAGGTTCCCTAACCAACATCTGTAGCTTCATCTCATCCCCCAGGCCAGATTCCCTTTGCTTTTATTCATTTGTGTCATGATAGTTAATTATTTTAATTTTAATTGTATAGGGAGGACAGAGGCTAAGGATTCTATGGAGTGGAAAGGAAGGGAAGCAGAGAGGGAAGGAGGAAGGGAGGGAGGGAGGGGGAGAGGGAGGGAGGGAGGGAGGAAGGAAGGGAGGGAGGGAGGGAGGGAAGGAGGGAAGGAGGGAAGGAGGGAGGAAGGAGGAAAGAAAAGCAAAACTTAATTGCGCAGTGGTGATGTTGGATTTTAACCCTAGCACTTGGGAGGCAGAGGCAGGCTGATACTCTGACTTAGAGGAAAGCTTGATCTCTGTGATTTGAAGGCCAGCATGGTCTACAGAGCTAGCTCCAGGACAGCCAGGATCACACAAACAGACCCGGTCTTGAAAAACCGACCCACAAAACACAAAAAACTAACAAAAGCAAGCAGGGCCGGGGATTTTATGAGGCTCCCAGACTGGATTTTTTTCCTCATGTCCAACACGGGGTTCATTTTCAAACGCATAAGGGTTGGGGGCTGCTCCTCCAATTTCCAGCTCTCTAGTGTCAATTATGTTCACGTTTCTTTTAGATTAATTTATTTTCATGTGCCTTGCTGGTTTTGCCTGCATGGATGTATGTGTGTCTGTGTGAGGGGGCCAGGTACCCTGGGACCGGATGACGACCCATACATACATACATAAGGCGGGCTGGCTACCAGATAAAATAAAACCAAATGACAAAGGGACGTCAAATCGAATAAGCTAAAACGACACATGAGAATGGAGTTCCTTCCCTCAGAAAGCTGAAAAGGGCCAGCCGAGGACTACTCTGGAGAGAAGCATGTAGGAAGCAGCCTCTCCCCCCCCCAACCCATCTGCTTACTTGCAGCACCTCTGCAGTACAGAGGATGGAGCCCAGGGCTTTGGGCACCTAGGCCAGGGCTGCCTCCTCCCCCATGATCCAGGCCCCCAGCACCACCTTCCTCTGTTTGTTTTTTGATTCCTCCAAGTTTTCTATATTTTATATCCAACGAATTAGTTGGCACAGGGGCCTTTCTACATACATAGCCTGGGAAATCACTAAATAGATCCGACCTGCCTCCAATTCAAAGAGGTCCCAATTGCCTCTGTCTCCTGCATGATGGGATTCGAGGTGTGCCCCAACCACACCAAGCTTCCTTTTATCTCTGTAACCCTGGGAACGTTTTTCACTACATCTGTTTTTAATTTCTTCTTCTCTTACTTTATTGTACATTGAGCTTAATTTCAAAATTTGTTTATGTGTACCTGCGTGTACCTGCGTGTGCACACACTCCTGACAGCTGTGATTAAAGGTATTCACCTCCATCTCACCAGCAGGCAAGTAATGTATATGTACAAGACAGGGGACAGGGAAGCCACAACAACAGCAACACACACACACACACACACACACACACACACACACACACACACACACAGTGAGAGAGACAGTTCCACGAGAGGCAGCATGACACAGATAGACCCTGTCTCTCAAAAAACAGCAATAACCAGAAAAAACAAGTTAAAATTAAATCAATAAACATAAACATAAAAAATTATAATTCACTTGGAATGAAACAAACAACAGACAGCAGTGCTGGGGATCTGATTTATGAGGGAAGGGGTAGGCCCCGGGGTCCAAGCAACTCTAAGGTAGTCAGGCCTCTTGTATTTACTTATGCATGTATGTATGTATGTATGTATGTATGTATGTATGTATGTATGTATCTATCTATCTATCTATGTATTTATTAATTTTTAAAATTTGATTTTTCAAGACAGGGTTTTTGAGACAGAGTTCCTGAAACTCACTCTGCTGTAGACCAGGCTGGCCTCAAACTCACCCAGATCCTACTGCCTGTCCCTCCGGAATGATTAAAGGCTGCACCACTACACGTGGCAGGCAAATTATGTATATTTACAGACAGGGAAAATGAACAACAACAACCCCCCCAAAAAATGAAACAAACAAACAAACAAACAAACAAACCAAAAACCCAAAAAGACAAATGGTCCAGAGACCAGAGAGCCTAAGGAACTGGAAAGAATGATGGGAGTAACTTAAGAAATTATAATCCCATAGAAAGGCAGACAAACAGACAGACAGACACACACACACACACACACACACACACACACACACACACACCCCAAAAGTAAAATTAGCCAGTCTGTGGTGATGTATGCTTGTAATCCTAGCACTCCAGAGGCAGGGGCAATCTTATCTCTGTGAGCTCTCTGGCTCCCGAAACTGTGATTTAAGGATACACTACCACCACCACCCATCCCAGGGCTCTTTTATATTTTACAATTTTTTTCTATTTCATTTTAATTTTAATTTAATTTTATTTTTATTTTTTTTTGCCAGAGCTGGGGACAGAACCTGGGCCTTGTGCTTGCTAGGCGAGCACTCTACCACTGAGCTAAATCCCCAACACCATATATTTTACATTTTGGTTTGTTTGTTTGTTTGCTTTAGGGTTTTTTTTTTCTGAGACAGGGTGTCTCTGTAGCTTTGGAGGCTGTTCTGGAGCTCGCTTTGTAGACCAGGCTGACCTCAAACTCACAGAGATCCAACTGCCTTTGCCTCCTGAGTGCTGGGATTAAAGGCATGTTTAATTTCTTAATTCTTATATTATTTTATTGTATGTTTAGTATAGGCTTGGGCCATGGAGACACACACACACACACACACACACACACACACACACACACTGTGATTAAACTGTAATTCCTACACACACGGGCCATATCTAGATTAACTCTTCTTAGGAAACAACAACAACACAAAAGAAAAACAAAAAACAAAAAAAATGAAACAAACCAAAAATTAATAATAATAATAATAATAATAATAATAATAATAATAATAATAAAGCCAAAAAACCAAAAGAAAAAAAAGAAAGCCCCAGAGACCAGAGAGCCTAAGGAGCTGGAAAGAAAGATGGGCATAAATTAAGTAATTATAATCTCGTAACTAGGCACACAGACAGACAGACAGACAGACAGACATTCACACACACACACACACACACACACACACACACACACACACACGCACTGTGATTAAATGATACACCACCACCACCACAATCACCACCACGCATTCTTGGGCTATTTTAAATTTTACATTTCTTTTATATTTTCTTTTAATTTTAATTTTTATTATTTTGCCGTAGCTGGGGACCCAACCCAGGGCCTTGTGCCTGCTAGGCGAGCACTCTACAACTGAGCTAAATCCCCAACCCCATCTATTTTACATTTTTGCCTGTTTGTTTGTTTGTTTTTGTTTTTTTTCGAGACAGGGTTTCTCTGTAGCTTTGGAGGCTGTCCTGGAACTCACTCTGCAAACCAGGCTGGCCTCAAACTCACATAGATCCACCTGGCTCTGCCTCTGAGTGCTGGGATTAAAGGCATGTTTACTTTCTTATTTATTATGTTATTTTATTGTACGTTTAGTTTAATCTCAAAAATGTATTTACATGTCTCTGTGTATGCCTGTGTGTGCACACAAGGTGTGTGGGTGGGGGTTGGTGGAGGACAAGCCACTGCCCTACGCTTTGTTTGATTCTTTAATTAAAAAATACATTTATAGCCAGGTGAGTGTTGTGCTCACATTTAATACCAGCACTTTGGAAGCAGATGCAGGTGGATCTGTGTGAGTCTGACGCTAGCCTGGTCTACAAAGCGAGTTCCAGGACAGCCAGGACTGTTACACAGAAAAAAACCTGTGTCAAAAAATCAATCAAGAATTTAAAAATATAAAATAAAACCCCAGGAACATTTTTCTGTGTGTGTTTTTAATTTCTTCTCCTGTTAACTTCACTGTACATTTAGTTTACTTTCAAAATGTGTTCATGCATGTACACATATGCTCATGCATGTGCATGTGAGCCAGTAGGCCTGCTTGGGGGGAGGGGGCGGTGAGGGGTGGATCGGTCACAGTTCTAAACTTTTCAGAATGGCCCGTTGACCTCACCAACATGGAAGCATTCAAGAGGATGGCAGCCATCTTACCCGGTGACCTCACCTAGATGGAAGCCACCATGTGACAAATTGTGGAAATTCTGTTTTTTTTTCTTTTTGTTCTCTGTGTTTTCAAGGCCTCTAGAGGCCCAGAACTTAAAAGAAAAAAGAAAGACAGACAGACAGAAAGAAAGAAAGAAAGAAAGAAAGAAAGAAAGAAAGAAAGAAAGAACGGAAACAGAAGGTCACAACGCCCCTCTGCTTCATGAATTCTGGGATGAAAGGCATACACCTCCACCTCACCAGCGGGCAAGAAATGTGTATTTACAGACCGGGAAAAACAACAACACACATAAAACAAAAGGAAACAGAAGGTCTAGAGGTCCTAAGTAGCTGAAAAGATGGAGATCAGCCTCACTTCCACCCACCCCTGAGGCCTGGGCTTTTCCTTGATTATTCCAGCAGTATTTAGGCTAATAAAAGGTTCTTGAAAACCGGGGCTAAATATGATTCTCTGCTGATTTTATGTGCCCTCGGTGTCCTGTCTCCTTCTTTCATGATGACAGAACTCAACTTAGGAACTTATACTCCTGTATGCAGATAGATATACATACACACACAGAGAGACACAGACAAAGACCTAGACACACACAGACACACACAGACACACAGACACACAGACACACACACACACACACACACACACACACACACACACACACGCAGTGGGAGAGACAGTTCCAGGAGAGGCAGCATGACACAGATAGACCCTGTCTCTCAAAAAACAGCAATAACCAGAAAAAAAAGTTAAAATTAAATCAATAAACATAAACATAAAAAAATATAATTCACTTGGAATGAAACAAACAACAGACAGCAGTGCTGGGGATCTGATTTATGAGGGAAGGGGTAGGCCCCGGGGTCCAGGCAACTCTAAGGTAGTCAGGCCTCTTTTATTTACTTATGCATGTATGTATGTACGTATGTATATATGTATGTATGTATGTATGTATGTATCTATCTATCTATCTATCTATCTCTCTATCTTTCTCTCTATGTATTTATTAATTTTTAAAATTTGCTTTTTCAAGACAGGGTTTTTGAGACAGAGTTCCTGAAACTAACTCTGCTGTAGAGCAGGCTGGCCTCAAACTCACCCAGATCCTCCAGCCTGTCCCTCCTGAATGATTAAAGGCTGCACCACTACACGTGGCAGGCAAATTATGTATATTTACAGACAGGGAAAATGAACAACAACAACCCCCCCAAAAAAGGAAACAAACAAACAAACCAAAAACCCAAAAATACAAATGGTCCAAAGACCAGAGAGCCTAAGGAACTGGAAAGAAAGATGGGAGTAACTTAAGAAATTATAATCCCCTAGAAAGGCAGACAGACAGACAGACAGACACAGACACACACACACACACACACACACACACACACACACACACACACAAACACAGGCTGCTTTCCCAGAGGTGTTTCTTAAGTTCAATTCCCAGCGACCACAGTGTCCCACAACCTACTACAATTTTTTTTAAAAAATGCATAATGAGTGCATCATTCAATACACAGGAGACTCAACACCCTTCTATGTAAAGCGCCCCACCCCCATTCCCCAACAGAGAAGTCCCCTTTGATCTTTGAGAAAGCAGCATTTTTGTGCTTGTCTCCCTGTTTGTGCTATGTAATTGCAGCACCAGCAGTAGCAGCAGCAGCAGCGGCACCTGCAGCAGCAGCAGCATATTTAAAATAATTTGGAGTAGCTCATTACTTTGATGGCAGTGCTCCGACAGAAGCCCTGGGCCATGCAGTGGGATAATTTGTCAGGAGCACAGATAGGCCCTGTCTTTAAAAAAAAAAAAAAGAGTTAAAATATGATGTAAACCCAAAAAAGTTGTTCTGTCCCCCTCCAAAAAAACCTGAAAATGACTGAATTCAATTCAGCCATGAAGGTTTTCCCCAACTCTAACATGAAAGTAATGCTTAACTGGAAGGCAACTGATATGCATATGTAAGCAGGCAAGTGGAGCTGTGTGTGGCCTCTCCCTTGATTCTTTCTTCCCTAAAGCTTCTGGCACAAGGTCAAAAGCTTACCTTGAACTTTTCTAGCCTGTCAAGGCTGTGCTGAGTCAAGGCAGGGCGTTGGTGGCATACCTTTAGGCCAGCCTGGTCTACACCAAAATTACATGGAGAAAACCCGTCTCGAAAAACAAAACAAAACAAACTTTGTGTATCACAGTCCTGCCAGATGCCCCCAGAGGATAGATGAGGACATCAGGGCCCATGGTGCTGGAGATCCAACCAACCCCTCATTTATCTCGGCATGAGGAATGAATGGGAGAAAACAGAAATCTGGAGAGAGAGAGAGAGAGAGAGAGAGAGAGAGAGAGAGAGAGAGAGAGAGAATCCCTCAAGAAAATGAAAACACACACAACCCCTGGCACACAATGAAATCAGTCCTATGAGTACACTTATAGCTCTAACTTCCCACTTTAAAAACAAAAAACTAACTAAGATTTAGGTGCCCAATTTCATATATGTTTTTCAAGATAGGTTTTCTCATCAGATGATGGTGGGTGGTGGTGCACGCCTTTAATCCTACCACTCTGTAACAAACAAACAAACTAACAAACAAACTAAAAATTCCTGACTCTTGCTCTGTTTCTCTCTCTGTCTCTGTCTCTCACACTCTCAAAATATACTAAATAAAGATGATTTGTTTCATTTTAGTTTCATGACATTTTTTTTTTATTCCAACTCATAACCACTGGAGAAGGAAATGTTGTTTTACTCTGCAACAGAATCTCACTACTGAGTATATGAACCACACAAACCACAGACCTCAGGTGGATTTGACTGGGTTGGTGGAGAGAACCTGGAAGGAGTTGTGGGAAATCAAAGCATGATCAGAACATGTTATAAGAAATTTAAAAAAAGAAGAAGAAGAAGGAAGGAAGGAAGGAAGGAAGGAAGGAAGGAAGGAAGACACACAGAATGGGAATAAACTCTGTTTTCAAAGGGAAATTGAACACAGATTTTCCTTACTAGAAAGACACTCTGCTTCTGGAGCGAGAAGCACGCTCCTGCTTTCCAGAGTTTCCAATACAGCAGGAAAGCTGAGCATGCTCAGAACCAAAGAACTGTGTTTCCTACACATACGGACCCTACCTAGTTCAACTCTGCTTACAAAACTGCAATAAACCACAGCTCCTCTTTCAGCAAATGCTCTGCTATTGCTGGTTAGAAATGTTAGTATCTTCATGTGATCCCAAGAGTGACTGACTGGGTTTACCAGAAATGAACTGTTACTTGTAGGAAGACTGACAGCAAAGGATTTAACTCTGTTTCTGAAGGGAAATTCAAAATAGAGTTCCCATCCATGAAACACACTCTGCTTTGGAGCAAGAAGCATGTTCCTGCTTTCAGTCTTTCCAATAGTGCACAAACAGTGAACTTGCTCAGAACAAAAGAACTGTGATTCCTACACCCACGGGCCATATCTAGATTAACTCTGCTTAGGAAACAACAACAACACAAAAGAAAAAAAACCAAAACAAAAAAATGAAACAAACCAAAAAAATAATAATAATAAAGCCAAAAAACCAATAAATAAATAAATAAATAAATAAATAAATAAATAAATAAATAAATAAATAAATGCCCCAGAGACCAGGCAGCCAAAGCAGTTGGAAAGAAAGATGGGCATAACTTAAGAAATTATAATCCCGTAGACAGCCAGACAGCCAGAAACACACACACAGACACAGACACACTCACACACACACACACACACACCCCAAAAGTAAAATTAGCCAGTCTGTGGTGATGTATGCTTATAATCCTAGCACTCCAGAGGCAGGGGCAATCTTATCTCTGTGAGCTCTCTGGCTCCCGAAACTGTGATTTAAGGATACACTACCACCACCACCAATCCCGGGGCTCTTTTATATTTTACAATTTTTTTTCTATTTCATTTTAATTTTAATTTAATTTTATTTTTATTTTTTTGCCAGAGCTGGGGACGGAACACAGGGCTAGGCAAGCACTGTACCACTGAGCTAAATCCCCAACACCATATATTTTACATTTTGGTTTGTTTGTTTGTTTGCTTTTGTGTTTTTTTTTTTCTGAGACAGGGTGTCTCTTTAGCTTTGAAGGCTGTTCTGGAGCTCACTTTGTAGACCAGGCTGGCCTCAAACTCACAGAGATCCACCTGGCAATGCCTACCAAGTGCTGGGATTAAAGGCATGTTTACTTTCTTATTTATTATGTTATTTTATTGTACGTTTAGTTTAATCTCCAAAATGTATTTATGTGTCTCCCTGTATGCCTGTGTGTGCACAGAAGGTGTGTGGGGTGGGGTTTGGTGGATGAGAGGCCACTGCCCTCCTATTTGTTTGATTCTTTAATTAAAAAAAAAAGATTTATAGCCAGGTGAGTATTGTGCTCATCTTTAATCTCAGCACTTTGGAAGCAGATGCAGGTGTATCTGTGTGAGTCTGACGCTAGCCTGGTCTACAAAGCGAGTTCCAAGACAGCCAGGACTGAGAACTGTTTCTTGTAGAAAGACTGACGGCACGGTATGTAACTCCATTTTTGAAGGGACATTCGAACCAGAGTTCCCGTCCATGAAACACACTGTGCTTTGGAGTAAGAAGCATGCTCCTGATTTCAGTGTTTCCAATTGAGCAGAAACGGTGAGCGAGCTTGCTCCGAACAAAAGAACTGTGCTTCCTACACACACGGGTCATACCTAGATTAACTCTGCTTAGGAAACTGGTATGAACAGCAGCTCCGCTTACATCAAATGCACTGCAATGGCTGGTTAGAAACGGGTGAGCTCTGCGCACTGTGTATCTCCGTGTGAGCTCCAGAGTGACTGGGTTTTCGAGAATTGAACTTTTGCTTGTATGTCATCTGTGCACTGCTTAATCCCACACACATGCAGGGAGGGGAAGAAAGAAAAAAAGAAAGAGAGAGAGAGAGAGAGAGAGAGAGAGAGAGAGAGAGAGAAGAAAAGGAACGAAGGAACAAATGAAGGAAAGAAGGAACCAAACCCCTCCAAAGAACTAAAAAAATATAAACAAACAAACAAACCTTGTGTGTGTGAGTGTTCCTTTTCTTCATGCATATGTAACCCACTCCCAGATAGCTAGTGTACAGTTCTGTCCCAGGTGAGGAATATTCAAAATATATAGTGTTGGGGAACGTTCAGCCTAGTATTGGACCAGTGGTTGTCCAACGGGTCCCCAGAGGAAGGAAACACTCATGGGGACAGTCTCACTCCTGGACAGCAGTCAGTAAGTGACTGAGTGAATGAGTGCAGAACACATTGTGGGACCTCTCTTGCATTAGTGATGATCCTCTTGGCAGTTTTAATGCTGCCCTTTTGTCCATCGTGCATGGGACAGATATGATCATTTCTGGGTAGGGGAGACGATGGGGACGGACATTATTAGGCAGCTAGCCGATGCGTGTCAGGTGTCTTGTCTGGAGATGCAAGCTCGATATTTGGCTAAGCTCACAAAATGATCATCGTTTTGTTTGTGAAAAACTTGGTTTGTGAATATGCTCGCTTTTGAAATGTATCAATAGGTACACTCATAGGAAAGTAACTCATCTGGTGATCAGGCACTTCATTTCTTCAAGATGCCACAGCAGTACCTTCCCCGGGCTGCTTGCCGTGGCTGTACCATGGCAACATATCGAGGTTAGAAAAAGGAAGGTGGCTCCAGCTAATACAGTTATGGGATTTTAAGGTGATTCCTTCCTTCCTTCCTTCCTTCCTTCCTTCCTTCCTTCCTTCCTTCCTTCCTTCCTTTCTTTTTTCCTTGTCTTTTTCTTTTTCTGGTTTTCTTCGAGATAGGGTTTCTCTGTAGCTTTGGAGCCTGTCCTGAACTAACTATCTCTGTAGACCAGGATGGCCTTCCTTGAACTCAAAAAGATCTACCTGCCTCTGCCTCCCGAGTGATGGGATTCCAGGCGTGTGTGCGCCACCTCCGCCCGGCAAAGCGCTTCATTCATTTCTGCTGCATGGCAAAGCGTTACCAGGAGATGAAAAACCAAACCAGTGTCCACTCTCGGAGAGACTGTCTCCACACCCCACAGCCACCCCAGCCCCGGCCCCGGCTCCACCCTCCACCTCCCAGGTCAATCAGACAGATCCCAGGAAATCTGTGGGTGCGAGGACTGACTCTAACCAACCAGTGTCTGGTCTGGAAAGAGGAGGGTCAACAAAGAGGAACCAAATTCCTCCAAGCTTCCAAAAGAAATCATCTGAGAAGGAAGTTCTCTGTCTGTTATTCAGGAATGTCGCTCTTCCTGATAACACTCTTTCTGAAAGTGTACAGGACAGTGAGTGAGTTCTAAAACACGCCCACTGGGGCTGGAGAGATGGCTCAGAGGTTAAGAGCACTTGCTTGCTCTTCCAAAGGTCCTGCCTGAGTTCAATTCCCAGCAACCACATGGTGGCTCACAAACACCTGCAATGAGATTTGGTGCCCTCTTCTGGCCTGCTGGAATATGTACAGAAATACTGTCTACATAATCAATGAATAAATCTATCCAAACAAACACCAAAAAACCAAGCCCACTAACGTGGGGATTTGAGGGACCAATGAAATGAAAAGTCAACAAACAACTGAGTCTGGGTGAAAATGTATTCATTTTATTCCATTCCATTCCATTCCGTACCATTCCATTCCATTCCATTCCATTCCATTCCATTTATTTATTTATTTATTTATTTATTTATTTATTTATTTAAAGGATGCCGTGGAACAGGGCAAGGGGGCAATGCTTGTAGGGGAGGAAATGTCTTCCTAAATTTCTTCTTTTGTATGGGAAATTCGTGACTTGCTTGGGGAAGGAGAGCAGTTGCAGTCAGTCCAGACCAGCTGTTGTGTAGTTAGTCTCAGAGGCAGTCGGATCCAGTCTGGATACAGAACAGAAGAAAGTAAATGGAATGAGTTGTTTTATTCGAACACTTCAAAATCTTAGGGACAGCCAGTGCCCTCCTCACCACAATGCTCCGATCTCCCACCCACCACCCCAGTCTGTCATGAGTGTGCGCCCACCCAGCCAGCCAGCCAGCCAGCCGGCACTGAACGATAGACAGATAGATAGATCAAAGTAGAAGGTCAGAAGGTGCTTTGCAGCTGGGTGTGTTGACAATCACCTTTACTCCCAGAACCAGAGTGACATAAGATAAAATAAAAATCGGACAGACAGACAGACAGACAGCTGAGAAATGTGTGACTGACTGACTGACTGCCTGATACAAACCACAGCTTCTCTTACATAAGTGCTCTTTAGTTAATAGTGAGAATCGCGATTCGTTTGTGAACTATGTAAAATCATTTGATCCCCAAAATCACGTTGTTTACCAGAAAGGAACTCTTGCTTGTAGGAAGACACAGAGCCTGGGGTTTAACTCCGTTTCTGAAGGGAAATTCAGGCCAGTGTTCTCATCCAAGTAACACACTCTGTTTTACTGCAAGAAGCAAGCTCTTCTTTCCAGCATCTCCAATACAGCAAGAACCATGAGCATGCCCAGAAAAAAAGAACTGTGTTTCCTACTCATACAGACCATATGTAGTTCAACTCTGCTAATGAAAGTGATACAAACCACAACTCCTCTTATATAAGTGCTCTTCAGTTAATAGTGAGAATCATGATTCATTTGTGAACTATATAAAATCATTTGATCCAAAAATTCACGTTGTTTACCAGAAAGGAACTCTTCCTTGTAGGAAGACACAGAGCCTGGGATTTAACTCCAATTTGGGAGTGAAATTTAGACCAGTGTTCTAATCCATGAAACACACTCTGTTGTCACTCAAGAAGCAAGCTCTTCTTTCCAGCGTCTCCAATACAGACAGTAAGAACAATATTCATGCCCTGAAAAAAAGAACTCTGTTTCCTACTCATACGGACCATATTTAGTTCAACTCTGGTTATGAAACTGATACAAACCACAGCTCCTCTTACATAAATGCTCTTTAGTTAATAGTGAGAATCGCACTGGGTTCTTAAACTGTGTAAAATCATTTGATCCCAAAATTCACATTGTTTACCAGAAAGGAACTCTTCCTTGTAGGACGACACAGAGCCTGGGGTTTAACTCCGTTTCTGAAGGGAAATTCAGACCAGTGTTCTCATCTAAGAAACAAACTCTGTTTTAACGCAAGAAGCATCCTCTTCTTTCCAGCATCTCTAATACAGCAAGAACCATGAGCATGCCCAGAAAAAAAGAACTGTGTTTCCTACTCATATGGACTATATGTAGTTCAACTATGCTTGTGAAACTGATATAACCACAGCTCCTCTTACATAAATTCTCTTTAGTTAATAGTAGAATAACGTTGGGTTCTCGAAATGTGTAAAATCATTTGAGCCCAAAATTCACAGGGTTTACCAGAAAAGAACTCTTGCTTGTAGGACAACACAGATCAAGGGGTTTAACACGGTTTCTGAAGGGAAATTCAGAACAGTGTTCTCATCCATGAAACACACTCTGTTTTAAAGCAAGAAGCATCCTCTTCTTTCCAGCATCTCCAATACAGCAAGAACCATGAGCATGCCCTGAAATAAAGAACTCTGTTTCCTACTCATACGGACCATATGTAGTTCAACTCTGGTTATGAAACTGATACAAATCACAGCTCCTCTTACATAAATGCTGTTTAGTTAATAGTGAGAATCACAATGGGTTCTTCAACTGTGTAAAATCATTTGATCCCAAAATTCACGTTGTTTACCAGAAAGGAAATCTTCCTTGTAGGAAGACACAGAGCCTGGTGTTTAATTCCGTTTCTGAAGAGAAATTCAGACCAGTGTTCTCATCCATGAAACACACTCTGTTTTCACACCAGAAGCAAGCTCTTCTTCCCAGCGTCTCCAATACAGCAAGAAACCTGACCATGCTCAGAAATAAAGAACTGTGTTTCCTACTCATACGGAACATATGTAGTTCAACTCTGCTTATGAAACTGATACAATCCACAGCACCTCATCCTTAAAGGCACTTTAGTTAATATTGAGAATCGCATTGGGTTTGTGAAGTATGTAAAATCATTTGAGCCCAAAATTCAATGGGTTTACCAGAAATGATATCTTTCATGTAGGAAGACACAGATCCTGGGGTTTACCTCCGTTTCTGAATGGAAATACAGACCAGTGTTTTCATCCATGAAAAACACTCTGTTTTCACTCAAGAAACAAGCTCTTCTCTCCAAAGTCGCCTATACAGCAGGTACCATGAGCATGCCCAGAAAAAAAGAACTGTGTTTCCTACTCATATTGACCATATGTAGTTCAACTCTGCTTATGAAACTGATACAAACCACAGCTACTCTTACATAAATGCACTTTAGTTAATAGTGAGAATCGAGATGGGTTTGAGAACTGGGTAAAATCTTTTGATCCCAATATTCACGTTTTTTACCAGAAATGAACTCTTGCGTTTTGGAAGACACAGATCCTGGGGTTTAACTCAGTTTCTGAAGGGAAATTCAGACCAGGGTTCTCATCCAAGAAACATACTCTATTTTAATGCAAGAAGCAAGCTCTTTTTCCAGCGTCTCCACTACAGACAGTAAGAACCATATTCATGCCCTGAAATAAAGAACTGTGTTTCCTACTCTTACGGACCATATGTAGTTCAACTCTGGTTATGAAACTGATACAAACCACACCTCCTCTTACATAAGTGCTCTTTAGTTAATAGTGAGAATCGTGTTTTGTTGGTGTACTGTGGATAATCATTTGATAGCAAAATCCACGTTTTTACCAGAAATGAACTCTTGCTTGTATTAAGACACAGTTCCTGGGGGTTAACTACGATTCTGAGGAGAAATTCAGACCAGTGTTCTCATCCATGAAACACACTCTGTTTTCACGCAAGAAGCAAGCACTTCTTTCCAGCATCTCCAATACAGCAAGAACCATGAGCATGCCCAGAAAAAAAGAACTGTGGTTCCTACTCCTACAGACCATATGTAGTTAAACTCTGCTTTTGAAACTGATACAAACCACAGCACCTCTTACATAAGTGCTCTTTATTTAATAGTGAGAATCTCATTGTGTTCGTGATCTGTGTAAAATCATTTGAGCCCAAAATTCACTGGGATTACCAGAAATGCACTCTTGCTTGTAGGAAGACACAGATCCTGGGGTTTAACTCCGTTTCTGAAGGTAAATTCAGACCAGAGTTCTCATGCTGAAAAACACTCTGTTTTAACGCAAGAAGCATCCTCTTCTTTCCAGCATCTCCAATACAGCAACAACCATGAGCATGCCCAGAAAAAGACCTGTGTTTCCTACTCATACAGATCATATGTAGTTCAAGTCTGCTTATGAAAGTGATACAAACCACAGCTCCTATTACATAAGTGCTCTTTAGTTAAGAGTGAGAATCGCGATTTGTTTGTGAACTATGTAAAATCATTTGATCCCAAAATTCACGTTCTTTACCAGAAATTAACTCTTGCTTGTAGGAAGACACAGATCCTGGGGTTTAACTCCGTTTCTGAAGGTAAATTCAGACCAGTGTTCTCATCCATGAAACAAACTCTGTTTTAACGCAAGAAGCATCCTCTTCTTTCCAGTATCTCCAATACAGCAAGAACCATCAGCATACACAGAAAAAGAACTGTGTTTCCTACTCATACAGACCATATGGAGTTGAACACGGCTAATGAAACTGATACAAATCACAGCTCCTCTCACATAAGTGCTCTTTAGTTAATAGTGAGAAGCGTGTTTTGTTGGTGTACTGTGGAATATCTTTTGATACCAAAATTCACGTTGTTTACCAGCAATGAACTCTTGGTTGTAGGAAGACACAGATCCTATGTTTTCACTCCATTTCTGAAGGGAAATTCAGACCAGTGTTCTCATCCATGAAACACACTCTGTTTTCACGCAAGAAGCATCCTATTTTTTCCAGCATTTCTAATGCAGCAAAAACCATGAGCATGCCCACAAAAAACGAACTGTGTTTCTTACTCATACAGATCATAATGTAGTTCAACTCTGCTTAAGAAACAGATACAAACCACAGCTCCTCTTACATAAGTGCTCTTTAGTTAATAGTGAGAATCGCGATGGGATTGTGAACTGTGTAAAATCATTTGATCCCAAAATTCATGTTGTTTACCAGAAAGGAGTTCATGCTTGTAGGAAGACACAGCGCCTGGGGTTTAATTCCGTTTCTGAAGGGAAATTCAGACCAGTGTTCTCATCCATGAAACACACTCTGTTTTCATGCCAGAAGCAAGCTCTTCTTCCCAGCGTCTCCAATACAGCAAGAAACCTGAGCATGCCCAGAAATAAAGAACTGTGTTTCCTATTCATACGAATCATATGTAGTTCAACTCTGCTTATGAAACACATACAACCCACAGCTCCTCATCCATAAAGGCACTTTAGTTAATATTGAGAATCGCGTCGGGTTTGTGAACTGTGTAAATGATTGGATCCCAAAATTCACGTTGTTTACCAGAAAGGAACTCTTGCTTGTAGGAAGACACAGAGCCTGGGATTTAACTCCGTTCTGAAGGGAAATTTAGGCCAGTGTTCTCATCCATGAAACACACTCTGTTTTAACGCAAGAAACAAGCTCTTCTTTCCAGCGTATCCAATACAGCAAGAACCATGAGCATACCCAGAAAAATGAACTGAGTTTCCTACTCATACTGCCCATATGTAGTTCAACTCTGCTTATGAAAATGATACAAACCACAGCTCCTCTTACATAAATGCTCTTTAGTTAATAGTGATAATAGTGTTGGGATCGTGATCAATTTAAAATCATTTGATCCCAAAATTCACATTGTTTACCAGAAATGAACTCTTGCTTGTAGAAGACACATATCCTGGGGTATAACTCCATTTCTGAAGGTAAATACAGACCAGTGTTCTCATTCATGAAACACACTCTTTTTTTACACAAGAAGCAAGCTCTTCTTTCCAGCCACTCCAATACAGCAACAACCATGAGCATGCCCAGAAAAAAAGAACTGTGTTTCCTACTCATACTGACCATATGTAGTTCAACTCTGCTTATGAAACTGATACAAACCCCAGCTCCTCTTACATAAATGCTCTTTAGTTAATGATTAGAATCGCGATGGGTTTGTGAACTGTGTAAAATCATTTGATCCCAAAATTCACGTTGTTTACCAGAAAAGAACTCTTGCTTGTACAAAGACACAGATCCTGGGGTTTAACTCCGATTCTGAAGGGAAATTTAGACCAGTGTTCTCATCCATGAAACACACTCTGTTTTAACGCAAGAAGCAAGCTCTTCTTTCCAGCGTCTCCAATAGAGACACTAAGAACCATATTCATGCCCAGAAAAAAAGAACTGTATTTCTTACTCATAGGGACCATATGTAGTCCAACTCTGCTTATGAAACTGATAAAACCACCGCTCCTCTTACATAAATTCTCTTTAGTTAATAGTGAGAATCGCATTTTGTTCCTAACCTGTGTAAAATCATTTGAGCCCAAAATTCACTGGGTTTACCAGAAATGAACTCTTGCTTGTAGGAAGAAACAGATCCTGGGGTTTAACTCCGGTTCTGAAGGGAAATTCAGACCAGTGTTCTCATCCATGAAACACACTCTGTTTTCACGCAAGAAGCATCCTCTTCTTTCCAGCATCTTCATTACAGCAAGAACCATGAGCAAACCCATAAAAAAAGGAATGTGTTTCCTTCGCATAGGCACCATATGTAGTTCAACTCTGCTTATGAAACTGATACAATGCACTGCTCCTCTTACATAAATGTTCTTTTGTTAATAGTTAGAATCGCGTTGGGTTCCTGAACTGTGTAAAATCATTTGAGCCCAAAATTCAAAGTGTTTACCAGAAATGAACTCTTGCTTGTAGGAAGACACTTATCCTGTGGTTTAACTCCATTGCTGAAGTGAAATTCAGACCAGTATTCTCATCCATGAAACACACTCTGTTTTCACACAAGAAGCATCCTCTTCTTTCCAGCATCTCCAATACAGACAGTAAAAACCATATTCATACCCAGAAAAATAGAACTGTGTTTCCTTCTCATATGCACCATATGTAGTTCAACTCTGCTTATGAAACTGATACAATGCACAGCTCCTCTTACACAATTGCTCTTTAGTTAATAGTGAGAATCGCTTTTGGTTTGTGAACTATGTAAAATCATTTGATCCCAAATTCACGTTGTTTACCAGAAAGGAACTCTTGCTTGTAGGAAGAAAGAGAGCCTGGGGTTTAACTCTGTTGCAGATGGAAAATTCAGACAAGTGTTCTCATCTATGAAACACACTCTGTTTTCACACAAGAAGCAAGCTCTTCTTTCCCGAGTCTCCAATGCAGACATTAACAACCATATTCATGCCCAGAAATAAAGAACTGTGTTTCCTTCTCATAAGCACCATATGTAGTTCAACTTTGCTTATGAAACTGATACAAACCACAGCTCCTCTTACACAAAGCTCTTTAGTTAATAGTGAGAATTGTGTTAGGTTCGTGTTCAATTTAAAATCATTTGATCCTAAAATCACGTTGTTTACCAGAAATGAAATCTTGCTTGTAGGAAGACACAGATCCTGGGGTTTAACTCTGTTTCTGAAGGAAAATTCAGACCGGTATTCTCATCCAAGAAACACACTCTGTTTTAACGCAAGAAGCAAGCTCTCCTTTCCAGTGTCTCCAATACAGACAGAAAGAACCATATTCATGCCCTGAAGAAAAGAACTGTTCCCTACTCATGCGGACCATATGTAGTTCAACTCTGGTTATGAAACTGATAGAAACCTCAGCTCTTCTTACATAAATGCACTTTAGTTAATAGTGAGAATCGCGATGGGTTTGTGAACTGTGTAAAATCTGTGATTCCAAAATTCACATTGTTTACCAGAAATTAACTCTTGCTTATAGGAAGACACAGATCTTTGGGTTTAGCTCAGTTCCTGAAGGGAAATTTAGACCAGTGGTCTCATCCATGAAACACACTCTGTTTTCATGCTAGAAGCAAGCTCTTCTTTCCAGCGTCTCCAATACAGACAGGAAGATCCATACTCATGCCCAGAAAAAAAGAACTGTGTTTCCTACTCATACAGACCATATGTAGTTCAATTCTGCTTATGAAACTGATGAAACCCACAGCTCCTCTTACATAAAGGCTCTTTAGTTAATAGTGAGAATCGCGTTGGGTTCTTGATCAATGTAAAATCATTTGAGCCCAAATTCACTGGATTTACTAGAAAAAAACTCTTGATTTAAGGAAGACACAGATCCTGGGGTTTAACTCCGATTCTGAAGGGAAATTCAGGCCAGTGTTCTCATCCATGAAACACACTCTGTTTTCACTCAAAAAGCAAGCTATTCCTTCCAGTGTCTCCAATACAGATAGTAAGAACAATATTCATGCCCAGAAAAAAAGAACTGTGTTTCCTACTCATACGCACCCTATGTAGTTCAACTCTGCTTATCAAACTGATACAACCCACAGCTCCTCTTACATAAAGGCTCTTTAGTTCATAGTGAGAATCGCGTTGGGTTCGTGAACAGTGAAAAATCATTTGAGCCTAAAATTCACTGGGTTTACAAGAAATGAATTCTTCCTTGTAGGAAGACACAGATACTGGGGTTCACCTCCCTTTCTGAAGGGAAATACAGACCAGTGTTCTCATCCATGAAACACACTCTTTTTTCACTCAAGAAGCAACCTCTTCTTTCCAGCATCTCCAATACAGCAAGAAACATCAGTATACCCTCAAAAAAGAACTGTGTTTCCTGCTCTTACCGACCATATGTAGATCTACTCCTCTTATGAAACTGATACAAACCACAGCTCCTCTTACATAAGTGCTCTTTAGTTAATAGTGAGAATCGCGATTCGTTTGGGAACTATGTAAAGTCATTTGATCCCAAAATTCATGTTGTTTACCAGAAAGGAACTCTTGATTTTAGGAAGAAACAGATCCTGGGTTTAACTCCGTTTGAAGGGAAATTCAGACCACTGTTCTCATCCATGAAACACACTCCGTTTTAACGCAGGAAGCAAGCTCTCCTTTCCACCCTCTCCAATACAGCAAGAAATATGAGCATGCCTAGAAAAAAGAATGGTGTTTCCTACTCATACGTACCATATGTAGATCAACTCGGCTTATGAAACTGATACAAACCCCAACTCCTCTAACATAAATGCTCTTTAGTTAATATTAAGAATCTCATTGTGATCGTAAACTGTTTATAATCATTTGAGCCCAAAATTCACTGGGTTTACCAGAAAAGAACTGTTGCATGAAGGAAGACACAGATCCAGGGGTTTAACTCCGATTCTGAAGGGAAATTCAGACCAGTGTTCTCATCCATGAAACACACTCTGTTTTCACGCACGAAGCAAGCTCTTCTTTCCAGTGTCACCAATACAGCAAGAAACATGAGCATGCCCAGAAAAAAGGAACTTTGTTTCCTACTCATACTGACCATATGTAGTTCAACTGTGCTTATGAAACTGATACAAACCATAGCTCCTCTTACATAAATGCTCTTTAGTTAATAGTTAGAATCGCGATGGGTTTGTGAACTGTGTAAAATCATTTGATCCCAAAATTCAGGTTGTTTACCAGAAATTAACTCTTGTTTGTAGGAAGACACAGATCCTGGGGTTTAGCTCCGTTCCTGAAGGGAAATTCAGACCAGTGGTCTCATCCATGAAACACACTCTGTTTTAACCCAAGAAGCAATCTCTTCTTTCCAGCGTCTCCAATACAGACAGGAAGATCCATACTCATGCCCAGAAAAAAAGAACTGTGTTTCCTACTCATACAGACCATATGTAGTTCAAGTCTGCTTATTAAACTGATACAACCCACAGCTCCTCTTACATAAAGGCTCTTTAGTTAATAGTAATAATCGGGTTGGGTTCTTGATCAATGTAACATCATTTGAGCCCAAAATTCACTGGATTTACCAGAAAAAACTCTTGATTTAAGGAAGACACAGATTCTGGGGTTTAACTCCGATTCTGATGGGAAATTCAGAGCAGTGTTCTCATCAATGAAACACACTCTGTTTTCACGCAACAAGCAATCACTTCTATCCATCGTCTCCAATACAGAGAGTAATTACCATATTCATGCCCAGAAAAAAAGCACTGTGTTTCCTACTCATACGGACCATATGTAGTTCAACTCTGCTTATGAAACTGATAGAAACCACAACTCTTCTTACAAAAATGCTCTTTAGTTAATCCTGAGAATCGGGTTGGGTTCGTAAACTGTTTAAAATCATTTGAGCCCAAAATTCAGTGGGTTTACCAGAAATGAACTCTTGCTTTTAGGAAGACACAGATCCTGGGGTTTACCTCTGATTCTTAAGGGAAATTCAGACCAGTGTTCTCATCCATGAAACACACTCTGTTTTCATGCAACAAGCAATCACTTCTATCTAGCGTCTCCAATACAGAGAGTAAGAACCATAATCATGCCCAGAAAAAAAGAACTGTGTTTTCTACTCATATGGACCATATGTAGTTCAACTCTGCTAATGAAACTAATACACCCTACAACTCCTCTTACATAAATGCTCTTTACTTAATAGTGAGAATCCTGTTGGGTTTGTGAACTTTGTAAAATCATTTGAGCCCAAAATTCACTGGGTTTACCAGAAATGAACTCTTGCTTGTATTAAGACACAGATCCTTGGGTTTAACTATGATTCTATGGAGAAATTCAGACCTGTGTTCTCATCCAGGAAACACACTCTGTTTTCATGCTAGAAGCAATCTCTTCTTTCCAGCGAATACAATACAGACAGGAAGAACCATATTCAGACCCAGAAAAAAAGAACTGTGTTTCCTACTCATAAAGTCCATATGTAGTTCAACTCTGCTCATGACACTGATACAAACCACACCTCCTCTTACATAAAGGCTGTTTAGTTAATAGTAATAATAACGTTGGGTTCTTGATCAATGTAAAATCATTTGAGCACAAAATTCACTGGATTTACTAGAAAAAACTCTTGATTTAAGGAAGACACAGATTCTGGGGTTTAACTCCGATTCTGATGGGAAATTCAGAGCAGTGTTCTCATCCATGAAACACATTCTGTTTTCACTCAACAAGCAATCACTTCTATCCATCGTCTCCAATACAGAGAGTAATTACCATATTCATGCCCAGAAAAAAAGAACTGTGTTTCCTACTCATACTGACCATATGTAGTTCAACTCTGCTTATGAAACTGATAGAAACCACAGCTCCTCTTACATAAATGCTCTTTAGTTAATAGTTAGAATCGCGATGGGTTTGTGAACTGTGTAAAATCATTTGATCCCAAAATTCAAGTTGTTTACCAGAAATGAACTCTTGCTTTTAGGAAGAACAGATCCTGGGTTTAACTCCGTTTGAAGGGAAATTCAGACCACTGTTCTCATCCATGAAACACACTCCATTTTAACGCAGGAAGCAAGCTCTCCTTTCCACCCTCTCCAATACAGCAAGAACCAAGGGCATGCCCAGAAAAAATGAAGTGTATTTCCTACTCTTACGGACCATATGTAGTTCATCTCTGCTTATGAAACTGATACAAACCACATCTCTTCTTACATAAATGCTCTTTAGTAAATAGTGAGAATCGTGTTGGGTTCAAGAAGAGTGGAAATAATTTGAGCCAAAATTCACTGGGTTTACCAGAAATGAACTCCTGCTTGTAGTAATACACAGATCCTGGGGTATAACTCCGTTTATGAAGGGAAATTCAGACCAGTGTTCTCATCCATGAAACTCACTCTGTTTTAAGGCAAGAAGCAAGGTCTTCTTTCCAGGGTCTCCAATACAGCAAGAACCATGAGAATGCCAAGAAAAAATGAACTGTGTTTCCTTCTCACAGATCATATGCAGTTCAAGTCTACTTATGAAACTAATACAATCAACAGCTCCTGTTACTTAAATGCTCTTTAGTTAATAGTGAGAATCGTGATGGGTTCGTGAACTGTGTAAAATCATTGGAGCCCAAAATTCACTGGGTTTATCAGAAATGAACTCTTGCTTGTAGGAAGACACAGATCCTGTGTTTTAACTCCATTTCTGAAGGGAAATTAGGCCAGTGTACTCATCAATGAAACACACTCTGTTTTACCACAAGAAGCAAGCTCTTCTTTCCAACATCTCCTATATAGCAAGAAATATGAGCATTCCCGGAAAAAAAGAACTGTGTTTCCTACTCATATGGACCATATGTAGTTCAACTCTGCTTTGAAACTGATACAAACCACAGCTCCTCTAACATAGATGCTCTTTAGTTAATTGTGAGAATCGCGATGGGTTCATGATCTGTGTAAAATCATTTGAGCCCAAAATTCACTGGGTTTACCAGAAATTAACTATTGCTTGTAAGAAGACACAGATACTGTGGTTTAACTCCCTTTAAGAAGGGAAATTCAGACCAGTGTTCTCATCCATGAAACAGACTCTGTTTTAACGCAAGATGAATCCTCTTCTTTCTAGCATCTCCAATATAGTAAGAACAATGAGCATGCCCAGAAAAAAAGAACTGTCTTTCCTTCTCATATGCACCATATGTAGCTCAACTCTGCTTATGAAACTGTTACAAACCACAACTCCTCTTACATAAATGCTCTTTAGTTAATATTGAGAATCGCGTTGGGTTCATGAACTGTGTAAAATCATTTGAGCCCAAAGTTCACTGGGTTTACCAGAAGTGAACTCTTGCTTATAGGAAGACATGGTTCCTGGGGTTCAACTCCATTTCTGAATGGAAATTCAGACCAGTGTTCTGATCCATGAAACACACTCTGTTTTAACACAATAAGTAAGCTCTTCGTTCCAGCGACTCCAATACAGACAGTAAGAACCATATTCATGCCCAGAAAAAAAGATCTGTGTTTCATTCTCATACGCACCACATTTAGTTCAAATCTGCTTAATAAACTGATATAAACTACAGCTCTTCTTACATAAATGCTCTTTAGTTAATAGTGAGAATCGCGTTGGGTTTGTGAACTGTGTAAAATCATTTGAGCCCAAAATTCACTGGGTTTACCAGAAATGAACTCTTGCTTGTAGGAAGACACAGATCCTGGGATTTAACTCAGTTCCTGAAGAGAAATTCAGACCAGTGTTCTCATCCATTAAACACACTCTGTTTTCACACAAGAAGCATCTTCTTCTTTCCATCGTCTCCAATAGAGCAAGAACCATGAGCATGCCCAGAAGAAAAGAATTTTGTTTCCTACTCATGCAGACCATATGCAGTTCAACTCTGCTTATGAAACTGATACTAACCACAGCTCCTCTTACATAAATGCTCTTTATATAATAGTGAGAAAAGCGTTGGGTTCGTGAACTGTGTAAAATCATTTGAGCCCAAAATTCACTGGGTTTACCAGAAATGAACACTTGCTTGTAGGAAGACACAGATCCTGGGGTTTAACTCCGTTTCTGAAAGGGAAATTAAGACCAGTGTTGTCAACCATGAAACACACTCTGTTTTAAAGCAATAAGCAAGCTCTTCTTTCCAGCGACTCCAATACACACAGTAAGAACCATATTCATGCCCAGAAAAAAAGATCTGTGTTTCCTTCTCATATGCACCACATTTAGTTCAAATCTGCTTAATAAACTGATAAAAACCACAGCTCTTCTTACATAAATGCTCTTTAGTTAATAGTGAGAAACGCGTTGGGTTCGTGAACTGTGTAAAATCATTTGAGCCCAAAATTCACTGGGTTTACCAGAAATGAACTCTTGCTTGTAGGAAGACACAGATCCTGGGGTTTAACTCAGTTTCTGAAGAGAAATTCAGACCAGTGTTCTCATCCATGAAACACACTCTCTTTTCACGAAAGAAGCATGCTCTTCTTTACAGCATGTCCAATACAGCAAGGAACATCAGCATACCCTCAAAAAAGAACTGTGTTTCCTGCTCTTACGGACCATATGTACATCTACTCTGCTTATGAAACTGATACAAACCACAGCTCCTCTTACATAAATGCTCTTGAGTTAATAGTGTGAGAATCGGGTTAGGTTCCAGAACTGTGTAAAATCATTTGAGCCCAAAATTCACTTGGTTTACCAGAAATGAACTCTTGCTTGTAGGAACACACAGATCCTGGGGTTTACCTCCATTTCTGAAGGGAAAATCAGACCAATGTTCTCATCCATGAAACACACTCTGTTTTAACACAAGATGCAAGCTCTTCTTTCAGCATCTCCAATACACACAGTAAGAACCATATTCATGCCCATAAAAAAAGAACTGAGTTTCCTTCTCATATGCACCATATGTATTTCAACTCTGCTTAGGAAACTGTTACAAACCACAGCTCCTCTTACATAAATGCTCTTGAGTTAACAGTGAGAATCGGGTTGGGGTGCAGAACTGTGTAAAATCATTTGAGCCCAAAGTTCACTGGGTTTACCAGAAATGAACTCTTGCTTGTAGGAAGACACAGATCCTGGGGTTTAACTACGTTTCTGAAGGAAAATACAGACCAGTGTTCTCATCCATGAAACACACTCTGTTTTAACGCAAGAAGCAAGCTCTTCTTTCCAGCTTCTCCAATACAGACAGTAAGAACCATATTCATGGCCTTAAAAAAAGAACTGTGTTTCCTTCTCATAGGCATCATATTTACTTCAACTCTGCTTAAGAAACTAATACAATCCACAGCTCCTCTTACAAAAATGCTCTTGAGTTAATAGTGAGAATCAGGTTAGGGTCCAGAACTGTGTAAAATCATTAGAGCCCAAAGTTCACTGTGTTTACCAGAAATGAACTCTTGCTTGTAGGAAGACACAGATCCTGGGGTTTAACTCCATTTCTGAAGGGAAATTCACACCAGTGTTCTCATCCATGAAAAACACTTTGTTTTAACGCAAGAAGCAAGCTCTTCTTTCCAGCGTCTACTATACAGCAAGAAATATGAGCATTCCCAGAAAAAAAAGAACTGTGTTTGCTTCTCATGCGCACCGAATGTATTTCAACTCTGCTTTGAAACTGATACAAACCACAGCTCCTTTTACATAGATGCTCTTTAGTTAATAGTGAGAATCACGTTGGGTTCCTGAACTGTGTAAAATCATTTGAGCCCAAAATTCTCTTGGTTTACCAGAAATGAACTCTTGCTTGTAGGAAGACAAAGATCCTGGGGTTTAACTGAATATCTGAAGGGAAATTCAGACCAGTGTTCTCATCCATGAAACACACTCTTTTTTCATGCAATAAGCATCCTCTTCTTTCCAGCGTCTCCAATAGAGCAAGAACCATGAGCATGCCCAGAAAAAAAGAACTGTGTTTCCTACTCATACAGACCATATGCAGTTCAACTCTGCTTATGAAACTGATACAAACCACAGCTCCTCTTACATAAATGCTCTTGAGTTAATAGTGAGAATCGTGCTGGGTTCGTGAACTGTGTGAAATCATTTGAGCACAAAATTCACTGGGTTTACCAGAAATGAACTCTTGCTTGTAGGAAGACACACATCCTGGGGTTTAACTCAATTTCTGAAGGGAAATTAAGACCAGTTTTGTCATCCATGAAACACACTCTCTTTTCACGAAAGAAGCATCCTCTTCTTTAAAGCATGTCCAATACAGCAAGAAACATCAGCATACCCTCAAAAAAGAACTGTGTTTTCTGCTCTTACGGACCATATGTACATCTACTCTGCTTATGAAACTGATACAAACCACAGCTCATCTTACATAAATGCTCTTTAGTTACTAGAGAGAATCGCGTTGGGTTCTTGAACTGTGTAAAATCATTTGAGCCCAAAATTCACTTGGTTTACCAGAAATGAACTCTTGATTGTAGGAAGACAAAGATCCTGGGGTTTAACTCAGTTTCTGAAGGGAAATTCAGACCAGTGTTCTCATGCATGAAACACACTCTGTTTTCACGAAAGAAGCATCCTCTTCTTTCCAGCATGTCCAATACAGCAAGAACCATGAGCATGCCGTCAAAATGAACTGGGTTTCCTACTCATAGGGACCATATGTAGATCATCTCTGCTTATAAAACTGATACAAACCACAGCTCCTCTTACATAAATGCTCTTGAGTTAATAGTGAGAATCGGGGTGGTTCCAGAACTGTGTAAAATCATTTGAGCCCAAAATTCACTTGGTTCACCAGAAATGAACTCTTGCTTGTAGGAACACACAGATCCTCGGGTTTACCTCCATTTCTGAAGAGAAATTCAGACCAGTGTTCTCATCCATGAAACACACTCTGTTTTAACGCAAGATGCCAGATCTTCTTTCCAGCATCTCCAATACACACAGTAAGAACCATATTCATGCCCATAAAAAAAGAACTGTGTTTCCTTCTCATATGCACCATATGTATTTCAACTCTGCTTAGGAAACTGTTACAAACCACAGCTCCTCTTACATAAATGCTCTTGAGTTAATAGTGAGAATCGGGTTGGGGTCCAGAACTGTGTAAAATCATTTGAGCCCAAAGTTCACTGGGTTTACCAGAAATGAAATCTTGCTTGTATTAAGACACAGATCCTGGGGTTTAACTACGTTTCTGAAGGAAAATACAGACCAGTGTTCTCATCCATAAAACACACTCTGTTTTAACGCAAGAAGCAAGTTCTTCTTTCCAGCTTCTCCAATACAGACTGTAAGAACCATATTCATGGCCTTAAAAAAAGAACTGTGTTTCCTTCTCATAGGCACCATATTTACTTCAACTCTGCTTAAGAAACTAATACAAACAACAGTTCCTCTTACATAAATGCTCTTGAGTTAATAGTGAGAATTGGGTTGCGGTCCAGATCTGTGTAAAATCATTTGAGCCAAAGTTCACTGGGTTTACCAGAAATGAACTCTTGCTTGTAGGAAGACGCAGATCCTGGGGTTTAACTCAGTTTCTGAAGGGAAATTCAGACCAGTGTTCTCATCCGTGAAACACACTCTGTTTGCACACAATACGCATCCTCTTCTTTCTTGCATCACCAATACAGCAAGAACCATGAGCATGCCCTCAAAAAGAACTGTGTTTTCTACTCATAGGGACCATATGAAGATCAACTCAGCTTTGAAACTGATACAAACGACAGCTCTTCTTACATAAATGCTCTTAAGTTCATAGTGAGAATCGGGTTGGGTTACCAAACTGTGTAAAATCATTTGAGCCCAAAATTCACTGGGTTTACCAGAAATGAACTCTTGCTTGTAGGAAGACACAGATCCTGGGTTTTAAATCCATTTCTGAAGGGAATTCACACCAGTGTTCTCATCCATGAAACACACTCTGTTTTAACGCAAGAAGCAAGCTCTTCTTACTAGCGTCTACTATACAGCAAGAAATATGAGCATTCCCAGAAAAAAAGAACTGTGTTTCCTTCTCATACGCACCATATGTAGTTCAACTCTGGTTATGAAACTGATACAAACCACAGCTACTCTTACATAAATGCTCTTTAGTTGCTAGAGAGTATCGCGTTGGATCGTGAACTGTGTAAAATTATTTGAGCCCAAAATTCACTGGGTTTACCAATAATGAACTCTTGCTTGTAGGAAGACACAGATCCTGGGGTTTAACTCCGTTTCTGAAGGGAAATTCAGACCAGTGATCTCATCCATGAAACACACTCTGTTTTCACGCAAGAAGCATCCTCTTCTTTCCAGCATGTCCAATACAGCAAGAACCATGAGCATGCACTCAAAAAGAACTGTGTTTCCTACTCATAGGGACCACATGTAAATCAATTCTGCTTATAAAACTGATACAAACCACAGCTCCTCTTACATGAATGCCCTTGAGTTAATAGTGAGAATCAGGTTGGGTTGCAGAACTGTGTAAAATCATTTGAGCCCAAAATTCACTTGGTTTACCAGAAATGAACTCTTCCTTGTAGGAACACACAGATCCTGGGGTTTAACTTTGTTTCTGAAGGGAAATTAGGCCAGTGTTCTCATCCATGAAACATACTCTGTTTTACCACAAGGAGCAAGCTCTTCATTCCAGTGTCTCCAATATAGACAGTAAGAACCATATTCATGCCTATAAATAAAGAACTGTGTTTCCTTCTCATACGCACCAGATGTAGTTCAAATCTGCTCCTGAAACTGATACAAACCACAAATCCTCTTACATAAATGCTCTTTAGTTTATAGTGAGAATCGCGTTGGGTTCGTGAACTGTGTAAAACCATTTGAGCCCAAAATTCTCTTGGTTTTCCAGAAATAAACTCTTACTTGTAGGAAGACAAAGATTCTGAGGTTTAACTCAGTTTCTGAAGGGAAATTCAGACCAGTGTTCTCATCCATGAAACACACTCTTTTTTCACGCAATAAGCATCCTCTTCTTTCCAGCATCTCCAATAGAGCAAGAATCATGAGCATGCCCAGAAAAAAAGAACTGGGTTTCCTACTCATACAGACCATATGCAGTTCAACTCTGCTTATGAAACTGATACAAACCACAGCTCCTCTTACATAAATGCTCTTTAGTTAATAGTGAGAATCGTGTTGGGTTCATGAACTGTGTGAAATCATTTGAGCACAAAATTCACTGGGTTTACCAGAAATGAATTCTTGATTTAAGGAAGACACACATCCTGGGGTTTAACTCCATTTCTGAAGGGAAATTCAGACCAGTTTTGTCATCCATGAAACACACTCTTTTTTCATGAAAGAAGCATCCTCTTCTTTACAGCATGTCCAATACAGCAAGAAACATCAGCATACACTCAAAAAAGAACTGTGTTTCCTGCTCTTACGGACCATATGTAGATCTACTCTGCTTATGAAACTGATACAAACCACAGCTCCTCTTACATAAATGCTCTTGAGTTAATAGTGAGAACAGGGTTGGGTTCCAGAACGGTGTGAAATCATTTGAGCACAAAATTCACTGGGTTTACCAGAAATGAACTCTTGCTTTTAGGAAGACACACATCCTGGGGTTTAACTCCGTTTTTGAAGGGAAATTCAGACCAGTGATCTCATCCATGAAACACACTCTTTTTTCACGCAATAAGCATCCTCTTCTTCCAGCGTCTCCAATAGAGCAAGAACCATGAGCATGCCCAGAAAAAAAGAACTGTGTTTCCTACTCATACAGACCATATGCAGTTCAACTCTGCTTATGAAACTGATACAAACCACAGGTCCTCTTACATAAATGCTCTTTAGTTTCTAGAGAGTATCGCGTTGGGTCGTGAACTGTGTAAAATTATTTGAGCCCAAAATTCACTGGGTTTACCAGAAATGAACTCTTGCTTGTAGGAAGACACAGATCCTGGGGTTTAACTCCGTTTCTGAAGGGAAATTCAGACCAGTGATCTCATCCATGAAACACACTCTGTTTTAAGGCAAGAACCAAGCTCTTCTTTCCAGCGTGTCCAATACAGCAAGAATCATATTCATGCCCTGATAAAAAGAATTGTGTTTCCTATCATATGGACCATATCTAGTTCAACTCTGCTTAAGAAACTGATACAAACCACAGCTCCTCTTACATAAATGCTCTTTAGGTAATAGTGAGAATTGCGTAGGGTTCTTGAACTGTGAAAAATTATTTCAGCCCAAAATTCACTTCGTTTACCTGAAACGACTCTTGCATGTAGGAAGACACATATCGTGGGGTTTAACTCCGTTCCTGAAGGGAAATTCAGACAAGTGTTCTCATCCTTGAAACACACTCTCTTTTAACGCCAGAAGTAAGCTCTTCTTTCCAGCGTATCCAATAGAGCAAGAACCATGAGCATTCTCTGAAAAAAAGAACTGTGTTTACTACTCATAAGGACCATATGTAGCTCCACTCTGCATATGTAACTGATACAAACCACAGCTCCACTTACATAAATGCTCTTTAATTGTTAGTGAGAATCACGTTGGGTTCTTGATTTGTGAAAAATCATTTGAGCCCAAAATTGACTGGGTTTACTAGAAATGAACTCTTGCTTGTAGGAAGACACAGATCCTGGTGTTTAACTCCGTTTCTGAAGGGAAATTCAGACCAGTGTTCTCATCCATGAAACACACTCTGTTTAACGCAAGAAGTGAGCTCTTCTTTCCAGCGTGTCCAATAGAGCAAGAACTATGAGCAGGCCCAGAAAAAAAGAACTGTGTTTCCTACTCTATGGACCATATGTACTTCAACTCTACTTAAGAATCTGACACAAACCACACCTCCACTTACATAAATGCTCTTTAGTTAATAGTGAGAATCGCGTTGGGTTCGTGATCTGGGAAAAAACTTTTGAGCCCAAAAATCGTTGGGTTTACCAGAAATGAACTCTTGCTTGTAGGAAGACACAGATCCTGGGGTTTAACTCCGTTTCTGAAGGGAAATTCAGACCAGTGATCTCATCCATGAAACACACTCTGTTTTCACGCAAGAAGCATCCTCTTCTTTCCAGCATGTCCAATACAGCAAGAACCATGAGCATGCACTCAAAAAGAACTGTGTTTCCTACTCATAGGGACCATATGTAAATCAATTCTGCTTATAAAACTGATACAAACCACAGCTCCTCTTACATGAATGCCCTTGAGTTAATAGTGAGAATCAGGTTGGGTTGCAGAACTGTGTAAAATCATTTGAGCCCAAAATTCACTTGGTTTACCAGAAATGAACTCTTCCTTGTAGGAACACACAGATCCTGGGGTTTAACTTTGTTTCTGAAGGGAAATTAGGCCAGTGTTCTCATCCATGAAACATACTCTGTTTTACCACAAGGAGCAAGCTCTTCATTCCAGTGTCTCCAATATAGACAGTAAGAACCATATTCATGCCTATAAATAAAGAACTGTGTTTCCTTCTCATACGCACCAGATGTAGTTCAAATCTGCTCCTGAAACTGATACAAACCACAAATCCTCTTACATAAATGCTCTTTAGTTTATAGTGAGAATCGCGTTGGGTTCGTGAACTGTGTAAAACCATTTGAGCCCAAAATTCTCTTGGTTTTCCAGAAATAAACTCTCACTTGTAGGAAGACAAAGATTCTGAGGTTTAACTCAGTTTCTGAAGGGAAATTCAGACCAGTGTTCTCATCCATGAAACACACTCTTTTTTCACGCAATAAGCATCCTCTTCTTTCCAGCATCTCCAATAGAGCAAGAATCATGAGCATGCCCAGAAAAAAAGAACTGGGTTTCCTACTCATACAGACCATATGCAGTTCAACTCTGCTTATGAAACTGATACAAACCACAGCTCCTCTTACATAAATGCTCTTTAGTTAATAGTGAGAATCGTGTTGGGTTCATGAACTGTGTGAAATCATTTGAGCACAAAATTCACTGGGTTTACCAGAAATGAATTCTTGATTTTAGGAAGACACACATCCTGGGGTTTAACTCCATTTCTGAAGGGAAATTCAGACCAGTTTTGTCATCCATGAAACACACTCTTTTTTCATGAAAGAAGCATCCTCTTCTTTACAGCATGTCCAATACAGCAAGAAACATCAGCATACACTCAAAAAAGAACTGTGTTTCCTGCTCTTACGGACCATATGAAGATCTACTCTGCTTATGAAACTGATACAAACCACAGCTCCTCTTACATAAATGCTCTTGAGTTAATAGTGAGAACAGGGTTGGGTTCCAGAACGGTGTGAAATCATTTGAGCACAAAATTCACTGGGTTTACCAGAAATGAACTCTTGCTTTTAGGAAGACACACATCCTGGGGTTTAACTCCGTTTTTGAAGGGAAATTCAGACCAGTGATCTCATCCATGAAACACACTCTTTTTTCACGCAATAAGCATCCTCTTCTTCCAGCGTCTCCAATAGAGCAAGAACCATGAGCATGCCCAGAAAAAAAGAACTGTGTTTCCTACTCATACAGACCATATGCAGTTCAACTCTGCTTATGAAACTGATACAAACCACAGGTCCTCTTACATAAATGCTCTTTAGTTTCTAGAGAGTATCGCGTTGGGTCGTGAACTGTGTAAAATTATTTGAGCCCAAAATTCACTGGGTTTACCAGAAATGAACTCTTGCTTGTAGGAAGACACAGATCCTGGGGTTTAACTCCGTTTCTGAAGGGAAATTCAGACCAGTGATCTCATCCATGAAACACACTCTGTTTTAAGGCAAGAACCAAGCTCTTCTTTCCAGCGTGTCCAATACAGCAAGAATCATATTCATGCCCTGATAAAAAGAATTGTGTTTCCTATCATATGGACCATATCTAGTTCAACTCTGCTTAAGAAACTGATACAAACCACAGCTCCTCTTACATAAATGCTCTTTAGGTAATAGTGAGAATTGCGTAGGGTTCTTGAACTGTGAAAAATTATTTCAGCCCAAAATTCACTTCGTTTACCTGAAACGACTCTTGCATGTAGGAAGACACATATCGTGGGGTTTAACTCCGTTCCTGAAGGGAAATTCAGACAAGTGTTCTCATCCTTGAAACACACTCTCTTTTAACGCCAGAAGTAAGCTCTTCTTTCCAGCGTATCCAATAGAGCAAGAACCATGAGCATTCTCTGAAAAAAAGAACTGTGTTTACTACTCATAAGGACCATATGTAGCTCCACTCTGCATATGTAACTGATACAAACCACAGCTCCACTTACATAAATGCTCTTTAATTGTTAGTGAGAATCACGTTGGGTTCTTGATTTGTGAAAAATCATTTGAGCCCAAAATTGACTGGGTTTACTAGAAATGAACTCTTGCTTGTAGGAAGACACAGATCCTGGTGTTTAACTCCGTTTCTGAAGGGAAATTCAGACCAGTGTTCTCATCCATGAAACACACTCTGTTTAACGCAAGAAGTGAGCTCTTCTTTCCAGCGTGTCCAATAGAGCAAGAACTATGAGCAGGCCCAGAAAAAAAGAACTGTGTTTCCTACTCTATGGACCATATGTACTTCAACTCTACTTAAGAAACTGACACAAACCACACCTCCACTTACATAAATGCTCTTTAGTTAATAGTGAGAATCGCGTTGGGTTCGTGATCTGGGAAAAAACTTTTGAGCCCAAAAATCATTGGGTTTACCAGAAATGAACTCTTGCTTGTAGGAAGACACAGATCCTGGGTTATAACTCCGGTTCTGAAGGGAAATTCAGACCAGAGTTCTCATCCATGAAACACACTCTGTTTTAACGCAAGAAGCAAGCTCTTCTTTCCAGCGTGTCCAATACAGCAAGAATCATATTCATGCCCTGAAAAAAAGAATTGTGTTTCCTAATCATACAGATCATATCTAGTTCAACTCTACTTATGAAACTGATACAAACCACAGATCCTGTTACATAAATGCTCTTTAATTAATAATAATGAGAATTACGTAGGGTTCTTGAACTGTGAATAATCATTTGAGCCCAAAATTCACTTCGTTTACCAGAAATGAACTCTTCCTTGTAGAAAGACACAGATCCTGGGGTTTAACTCCGTTACTGAAGGAAAATTAGGCCCGTGTTCTCATCCATGAAACACACTCTGTTTTACCACAAGGAGCAAGCTCTTCATTCCAGCGTCTCCTATACAGCAAGAAATATGAGCATTCCCAGAAAAAAAGAACTGTGTTTGCTTCTCATGCGCACCGTATGTATTTCAACTCTGCTTTGAAACTGATACAAACCACAGCTCCTTTTACATAGATGCTCTTTAGTTAATAGTGAGAATCGCGTTGGGTTCCTGAACTGTGTAAAATCATTTGAGCCCAAAATTCTCTTGGTTTACCAGAAATGAACTCTTGCTTGTAGGAAGACAAAGATCCTGGGGTTTAACTCAGTTTCTGAAGAGAAATTCAGACCAGTGTTCTCATGCATGAAACACACTCTGTTTTCACGAAAGAAGCATCCTATTCTTTACAGCATGTCCAATACAGCAAGAAACATCAGCATACACTCAAAAAAGAACTGTGTTTCCTGCTCTTACGGACCATATGTAGATCTACTCTGCTTATGAAACTGATACAAACCACAGCTCCTCTTACATAAATGCTCTTGAGTTAATAGTGAGAACAGGGTTGGGTTTCAAACTGTGTGAAATCATTTGAGCACAAAATTCACTGGGTTTACCAGAAATGAACTCTTGCTTTTAGGAAGACACACATCCTGGGGTTTAACTCAATTTCTGAAGGGAAATTCAGACCAGTTTTGTCATCCATGAAACACACTCTCTTTTCACGAAAGAAGCATCCTCTTCTTTACAGCATGTCCAATACAGCAAGAAACATCAGCATACCCTCAAAAAAGAACTGTGTTTTCTGCTCTTACGGACCATATGTACATCTACTCTGCTTATGAAACTGATACAAACCACAGCTCATCTTACATAAATGCTCTTTAGTTACTAGAGAGAATCGCGTTGGGTTCTTGAACTGTGTAAAATCATTTGAGCCCAAAATTCACTTGGTTTACCAGAAATGAACTCTTGATTGTAGGAAGACAAAGATCCTGGGGTTTAACTCAGTTTCTGAAGGGAAATTCAGACCAGTGTTCTCATGCATGAAACACACTCTGTTTTCACGAAAGAAGCATCCTCTTCTTTCCAGCATGTCCAATACAGCAAGAACCATGAGCATGCCGTCAAAATGAACTGGGTTTCCTACTCATAGGGACCATATGTAGATCATCTCTGCTTATAAAACTGATACAAACCACAGCTCCTCTTACATAAATGCTCTTGAGTTAATAGTGAGAATCGGTGTAGTTCCAGAACTGTGTAAAATCATTTGAGCCCAAAATTCACTTGGTTCACCAGAAATGAACTCTTGCTTGTAGGAACACACAGATCCTCGGGTTTACCTCCATTTCTGAAGAAAAATTCAGACCAGTGTTCTCATCCATGAAACACACTCTGTTTTAACGCAAGATGCCAGATCTTCTTTCCAGCATCTCCAATACACACAGTAAGAACCATATTCATGCCCATAAAAAAAGAACCGTGTTTCCTTCTCATATGCACCATATGTATTTCAACTCTGCTTAGGAAACTGTTACAAACCACAGCTCCTCTTACATAAATGCTCTTTAGTTAATAGTGAGAATCGCGTTGGGTTCGTGATCTGGGAAAAAACTTTTGAGCCCAAAAATCGTTGGGTTTACCAGAAATGAACTCTTGCTTGTAGTTAGACACAGATCCTGGGTTATAACTCCGTTTCTGAAGGGAAATTCAGACCAGAGTTCTCATCCATGAAACACACTCTGTTTTAACGCAAGAAGCAAGCTCTTCTTTCCAGCGTGTCCAATACAGCAAGAATCATATTCATGCCCTGAAAAAAAGAATTGTGTTTCCTAATCATACAGACCATATCTAGTTCAACTCTACTTATGAAACTGATACAAACCACAGCTCCTGTTACATAAATGCTCTTTAATTAATAGTGAGAATTGCGTAGGGTTCTTGAACTGTGAAAAATCATTTGAGCCCAAAATTCACTTCGTTTACCAGAAATGAAATCTTGCATGTAGGAAGACACATATCATGGGGTTTAACTCCCCTTTTGAAGGGAAATTCAGACGAGTTTTTCTCATCCATGAAACACACTCTGTCTTAACGCAAGAAGCAAGCTGCTATTTCCAGCGTCTCCAATAGGGCAAAACCATGAGCATTCCCTGAAAAAAAGAACTGTGTTTCCTACTCATAAGGACAATATGTAGTTCAACTCTGCATATGAAACTGATACAAACCACAGCTCCATTTACATAAATGCTCTTTAGTTGTTAGTGAGAATCACGTTGGGTTCTTGAACTGTGAAAAATCATTTCAGCCCAAAATTGACTGGGTTAACTAGAAATGAACTCTTGCTTGTAGGAAGACACAGATCCTGGGGTTTAACTCCATTTCTGAAGGGAAATTCAGACCAGAGTTCTCATCCATGAAACACACTCTGTTTTAACGCAAGACGTAAGCTCTTCTTTCCAGTGTCTCCAATACATCAAGAACCATGAGCAGGCTCAGAATAAAAGAACTGTTTTTCCTACTCATATGGACCATATGTACTTCAAGTCTGCTTATGAAACTGATACAAACCACAGCTCCACTTACATAAATGCTCTTTAGTTAATAGTGAGAATCGCCTTGGGTTCGTGAACAGTGATATATCATTTGAGCACAAAATTTACTGGTTTTATCAGAAATGAACTCTTGCCTGTAGGAAGACACAGATCCTGGGGTATAACTCCGTTTCTGAAGGGAAATTCATACTGGAGTTCTCATCTATGAAACACACTCTGTTTTAACGCAAGAAACAAGCTCTTCTTTCCAGCGTATCCAATACAGCAAGAATTATATTCATGCCCTGAAAAAAAGAATTGTGTTTCCTAATCAAACGGACCATATCTAGTTCAACTCTACTTATGAAACTGATACAAACCACAGCTCTTGTTACATAAATGCTCTTTACTTAATAGTGAGAATTGCGTAGGGTTCTTGAACTGTGAAAAATCATTTGAGTCCAAAATTCACTTCGTTTACCAGAAATGAAATCTTGCATGTAGGAAGACACATATCCTGGGGTTTAACTCACTTTTTGAAGGGAAATTCAGACGAGTTTTTCTCATCCATGAAACACACTCTGTTTTAACGCAAGAAGCAAGCTCCTCTTAACAGCGTCTCCAATAGGGCAAAACCATGAGCATTCTCTGAGAAAAAGTACTGTATTTCCTACTCATAAGGACAATATGTAGTTCAACTCTGCATATGAAACTGATACAACCCACAGCTCCACATACATAAATGCTCTTTAGTTGTTAGTGAGAATCACATTGGGTTCTTGAACTGTGAAAAAACATTTCAGCCCAAAATTGACTTGGTTAACTAGAAATGAACTCTTGCTTGTAGGAAGACACAGATCCTCGTGTTTAACTCCGTTTCTGAAGGGAAATTCAGATCAGTGTTCTCATCCATGAAACACACTCTGTGTTAACGCAAGACGTAAGCTCTTCTTTCCAGCGTCTCCAATACAGCAAGAACCATGAGCAGGCCCAGAATAAAAGAACTGTGTTTCCTACTCATATGGACCATATGTACTTCAAGTCTGCTTATGAAACTGATACAAACCACAGCCCCACTTACATAAATGCTCTTTAGTTAATAGTGAGAATCGCCTTGGCTTCGTGAACAGCGAAATATCAATTGAGCCCAAAATTTAATGGTTTTATCAGAAACGAACTCTTGCCTGTAGGAAGAAAGAGATCCTGGGGTATAACTCCGTTTCTGAAGGGAAATTCAGAACACAGTTCCCATCCCTGAAACACACTCTGTTTTAACGCAAGAAGTAAGCTATTCTTTCCAGCGTCTCCAATAAAGCAAGAACCATGAGCATGCCCTGAAAAAAAGAACTGTGTTTCCTACTCATATGGACCCTATGTACTTCAACTCTACTTAAGAAACTCATACAAACCACAGCTCCACTTACATAAATGCTCTTTTGTTAATAGTGAGAATCGCGTTGTGTTCGTGAACTGGGAAAAATCATTTGAGCCCACATATCATTGGGTTTACCAGAAATGAACTCTTGCATGTAGGAAGATACAGATCCTGGTGTATAACTCCGTTTCTGAAGGGAAATTCAGACCAGAGTTCTCATCCATGAAACACACTCTGTTTTATCGCAAGAAGCAAGCTCTTCTTTCCAGCGTGTCCAATACAGCAAGAATCATATTCATGCCCTGAAAAAAAGAATTGTGTTTCCTCATCATACGGACCATATCTAGTTCAACTCTGCTTATGAAACTGATACAAACCACAGCTCCTCTTACATAAATGCTCTTTAGTTAATAGTGAGAATTGCGTAGGGTTCTTGAACTGTGAAAAACCATTTGAGCCCAAAATTCACTTCGTTTACCAGAAACGAACTCTTGCATGTAGGTAGACACATATCCTGGGGTTTAAGTCCGTTTTGGAAGGGAAATTCAGACAAGTGTTTCTCATCCATGAAACACACTCTGTTTTAACGCCAGAAGCAAGCTCTTCTTTCCAGCGTCTCCAATACAGCAAGAACCATGAGAATGCCCAGAAAAAAAGAACTGTGTTTACTACTAATAGAGATCATATGCATTTCACCTCTGCTTATGAAGCTGATACAAACTACAGCTCCTCTTACATAAATGCTCTTTAGTTAATAGTGAGAATTGCGTAGGGTTCTTGAACTGTGAAAAACCATTTGAGCCCAAAATTCACTTCGTTTACCGGAAAGGAACTCTTGCATGTAGGTAGACACATATCCTGTGGTTTAACTCTGTTTCTGAAGGGAAATTCAGACCAGTGTTCTCTTACATGGAACACACTCTGTTTTAACGCAAGAAGCAAGCTCTTCTTTCCAGAGTCTCCAATACAGCAAGAACCATGAGCATGCCCAGAAATAGAACAGGGCTTCCTGATCATACGGATCATATGAAGTTCATCTCTGCTTATGAAACTGATACAAACCTCAGCTCCACTTTGATAATAGTGAGAATCGCGATGGGTTTTTGAACTGTGTAAAATCACTAGACACCAAAATTCTCTTTGTTTACCAGAAATGAACTCTTGCTTGTAGGAAGACACAGATCATGGGGTTTAACGCCGTCTCTGAATGAATTTAAGAGCGCTGTTCTCATCGATGAAAAACACTCTGTTTTAACTCAAGAAGCAAGCTCTTCTCCTAGAGTCTCCAACACAGCAAGTACCATGAGCATGCCCTGAAAAAAAGAACTGTGTTTCCTACTCATACGGACCATATGTAATTCAAGTCTGCATAAGCAACTGATACAAACCACAGCTACACTTACATAAATGAGCTTTAGTTAATAGTGAGAATAGCATTAGGTCTTGAACGGTGTAAAATCATTTGATCCCAAAATTGACTTGGTTTACCATAAATGATCTCTTGTTTGAAGGAAGACACAGATCCTTTGGTTTAACTCAGTTTCTGAAGGGAAATTCAGACCAGTGTTCTCATCCATGGACCACACTCTTTTTTAACCTAAGAAGCAAGATCTTCTTTCCAGCGTGTCCAATACAGCAAGAACCATATTCATACCCTGAAAAAAGAACTGTGTTTCATACTCATATGGACCATATGTGGTTCAACTCTGCTTATGAAACTGATACATACCACAGCTCCTCTTACATAAATGATCTTTAATTAATAGTGAGAATCGCGTTGGGTTCGTGAACTGGGAAAAATCATTTGAGCCCAAAATTAGTTGGGATTACCAGAAATGAACTCTTTTTTGTAGAAAGACACGGATCCTGGGGTATAACTCCGTTTCTGAAGGGAAGTTCAGACCAGAGTTCTCATCCCTGAAACACACTGTTTTAATGCAAGAAGCAAGTTCTTCTATGCAGTGTCTCCAATACAGCAAGAACCATGAGAATGCCCAGAAAAAAAGAACTGTGTGTCCTTCTCATATGAACCATATGTGAATCGACTCTGCTTATGAAACTGATACAAACCAGAGCTCATCTTACATAAATGCTCTTTAGTAAATAGTGAGAATCTAGTTGGGTTTCTGAACTGTGTAAAATCATTTGAGCCCAAAATTCTCTTTGTTTACCAGAAATGAACTCTGGCTTGTAGGAAGACACAGAACCTGGGGTTTAACTCCGTTTCTGAAGGTAAATTCAACCCTGGGTTCTCATCCATGGAACACACTCTGTTTTAACGCAAGAATCAAGCTCTTTTTTCTAGCGTCTCCAATACAGCAAGTACCACGAGCATGCCCTGAAAAAAATAACTGTGTTTCCTACTCATACTGACCATATGTAATTCAAGTCTGCATATGCAACTGATACAAACCAAAGCTCCACTTACATAAATGCTCTTTAATTAACAGTGAGAATAGCGTTGGGTCTTGAATTGTGTAAAATCATTTGAGCCCTAAATTGACTTGGTTTACCAGAAATGAACTCTTGTTTGTATGAAGACACAGATCCTGTGGTTTAATTCCGTGTCTGAAGGGAAATTCAGACAAGTGTTCTCATCCATGGAACCCACTCTGTTTTAATGCAAGAAGCAAGCTCTACTTTCGCGCGTCTCCAATACAGCAAGTACCATGAGCATGGCATGAAAAAAAGAACTGTTCTTCCTACTCATATGGACCATACACAGTTCATTTCTGCTTATGAAACTGATACAAACCACAGCTCCATTTTCATAAAGGCTCTTTAGTTAATAGTGAGAATCGCATTGGGTTCTTGAACTGTGTAAAATCATTTGAGCCCAAAATTCACTGGGTTTCCCAGAAATGAGCTCTTGCTTGTAGGAAGACACAGATCCTGTGGTTTAACTCCATTTCTGTGGGAAATTCAGACCAGGGATCTCATCCATGGAACACACCCTGTTTTAAAGCAAGAACCAAGCTCTTATTTCCAGCGTCTCCAATACACCAAGAACAATGAGCATGCCCTCAAAAATAACTGTGTTTCCTTCTCATAGGGACCATATGTAAATCCACTCTGCTTATGAAACTGATACGAACCACAGCTCCACTTACATAAATGCTGTTTAGTAAGTAGTGAGAATCGCGTTGGGTTCTTGAACTGTGTAAAATCATTTGAGCGCAAAATTCACTTGGTTTACCAGAAATGAACTCTTGCTTTTAGGAAGACACAGATAGTGTGGTTTGACCCCATTTCTGAACGGAAATTAAGAACAGTGTTCTCATTCATGAAACACACTCTGTTTTCACGCAAGAAGCCAGCTCTTCTTTCAAGCGTCTCCTATACAGCAAGAACCATAAGGATGCCCAGAAAAAAAAATAACTGTGTTTCCTACTCATACAGACCATACCTAGTTCAACTATGCTTCTGAAACTGATACAAACCACAAGTCCTGTTACATAAATGCTCTTTAGTTAATAGTGAGAATCTAGTTGGGTTTCTGAACTGTGTAAAATCATTTGTGCCCAAAATTCTCTTTGTTTACCAGAAATGAACTCTGGCTTGTAGGAAGACACAGAACCTGGGGTTCAAATCCGTTTCTGAAGGGAAATTCAGACCACTGTTCTCATCCATGTAACACACTGTGATTTAATGCAAGAAGCAAGCTCTTCAATCTACCGTCTCCAATACAGCAAGTACAACAGGCATGTCCTGAAAAAAAGAACTGTTTTTCCTATTCATACTGACCATATATAATTCACGTCGGCATATGCAACTGATACAAACCACAGTTCCACTTACATAAATGCTCTTTAGTTAACAGTGAGAATAGCATTGGGACTTGTACTGTGTAAATCATTTGAGCCCAAAATTGACTTGGTTTACCAGAAATGAACTCTTGCTTGTATGAAGACACAGATCCTGTGGTTTAACTCCATGTCTGAAGAGAAATTCAGACCAGTGTTCTCATCCATGGAACACACTCTGTTTTAAGGCAAGAACCAAGCTCTTCCTTACAGCGTCTCCAATACAGCAAGATCATGATCATGCCCTCGAAAAAAGAACTCTATTTCCTTCTCATAGGGACCATATGTAAATCCACTCTGCTTATGAAACTGATACAAACCACAGCTCCACTTACATAAAAGCTCTTTAGAAAATAGTGAGAATCGTGTTGGGTTCTTGAACTGTGTAAAATCATTTGAGCACAAAATTCACTTGGTTTACCAGAAATGAACTCTTGCTTTTAAAAAGACTCAGATCCTGTGTTTTGACTCCGTTTTTGAATGGGAAATTAAGACCAGTGTTCTCATCTTTAAACACACTCTGTTTTCAAGTAAGAAGCAAGCTCTTCTTTCAAGCCTCTCTTATACAGAAAGAACCATGAGCATGACCTGAAAAAAAGAACCGTGTTTCCTACTCATACGGACCACATGTAATTTAAGTGTGCATATGCTACTGATACAAACCACAGCCTCTTTTACATAAATGCTCCTTAGTTAATAGTGAGAATCGCGATGGGTTTTTGAACTGTGTAAAATCACTTGAGCCCAAAATTCCCTGGGTTTACCAGAAATGAACTCTTGCTGTAGGAAGACACAGATCCTGGGGTTTAACTCCGTTTCTGAAGGGAAATTCAGACCATGGTTCTCATCCATGGAACACAATGTGATTTAACGCAAGAAGCAAGCTCTTCTTTCTATCATCTCCAATACAGCAAGTACCACAAACATGCCCTGAAAAAAAGAACTGTGTTTCCTACTCATACTGATCATATGTAATTCAAGTCTGCATATGCAACTGGTACAAACCATAGTTCCACTTACATAAATGCTCTTTAGTTAACAGTGAGAATAGTGTTGGGTCTTGAACTGTATAAAATCATTTGATCCGAAAATTGACTTGGTTTACGAGAAATGAACTCTTGCTTGTAGGAAGACCCAGTTCCTGGGGTTTAACTACGTTCCTGAAGGGAAATTCAGAACAGTGTTCTCATCCATGGAACCCACTCTGTTTTAACGCAACAAGCAAGCTCTACTTTCCAGCATCTCCAATAGAACAAGAACCATGAACATGCCCAGAAAAAAAGAACTTTGTTTCCTACTCATACAGACCATATGTAAATCCACTCTGCTTATGAAACTGATACAAACCACAGCTTCACTTACATAAATGCTCTTTAGTTAATAGTGGGAATCGAGATGGGGTCTTGAACTGTGTAAAATCATTTGAGCCCAAAATTAACTTGGTTTACCAGAAATGAACTCTTGCTTGTAGGAAGACACAGATCCTGTGGTTTAAGTCCATTTCTGAAGGGAAATTCAGACCAGTGTTCTCATCCATGGAACATACTCTGTTTTAACGCAAGAAGCAACCTCTTCTTTCCAGCGTCTCCAATACAGCAAGTACCACTAGCATGCCTGAAAAAAAGAACTGTTTTTCCTACTCATACGGACCATATGTAGTTCAAGTCTGCATATGCAACTGATACAAACCACAGCTCCACTTACATAAATGCTCTTTAGTTAATAGTGACAATTGCCTTGGGTTCTTTAACTGTGTAAAATCATTTGAGCCTAAAATTGACTTGGTTTAACAGAAATGAACTCTTGCTTGTAGTAAGACACAGATCCTGTGGATTAACTCCGTTTCTGAAGGGAAATTCAGACAAGTGTTCACATCCATGGAAACCACTCTGTTTTAACGCATTTTCAAGCTCTTCTTTCAACCGTCTATAATACAGCAAGTTCCATGATCATTCCCTGAAAAAAAGAACTGTGTTTGCTACTCATACGGACCATATGTAATTCAAGTCTGCATATGCAACTGATACAAACGACAGCTCCACTTACATAAATGACCTTTAATAATAGTGAGAATAGCATTGTGTCTTGAACTGTGTAAAATCATTTGATCCCAAAACTGACTGGGTTTACCAGAAATGAACTCTTGCTTGTGGGAAGAGACAGATCCTGTGGTTTAACTCCGTTTCTGAAGGGAAATTCAGACCAGTGTTCTCATGCATGGAACACACTCTGTTTTAAAGCAAGAAGCAAGCTCTATTTTCCCGCGTCTCCAATACAGCAAGTACCATGAGCATGCTCTGAAAAAAAGAACTGTGCTTCCTACCCATAAGGACCATACATAGTTCAACTCTGCGTATGAAACTGATAAAAACCACAGCTCCTCTTACATAAATGCTCTTTAGTTAATAGTGAGAATCGCGATGGGTTTCTGAACTGTGTAAAATCACTAGACCCCAAAATTGTCTTTGATTACCAGAAATGAACTCTTGCTTGTAGGAAGACAGAGATCCTGGGGTTTAACTCCATTTCTGAAGGGAAACGCAGACCAGTGTTCTTATCCATGGAAAACACTCTCTTTTAACGTAAGAAACAAGCTCTTCTTTCCAGCCTGTCCAATACAGCATGAACCATGAGAATGCCCAGAAAAAAAGAACTGTGTTTCCTTCTCATATGGACCATATGTAGTTCAAGTCTGCTTATGAAACCGATACAAAAGACATCTTCTCTTACATACATGCTCTTTAGCGAACAGTGAGAATCGCGATGGGTTTCTGAACTGTGTAAAAGCACTTGAGTCCAAAATTCTCTTTGTTTACCAGAAATGAACTCTGGCTTGTAGGAAGACACAGATCCTGGGGTTTGACTCCTTGTATGAAGGGAAATTCAGACCAGTGTTCTTATCCATGGAACCCACTCTGTTTTAACGTAAGAAGCAAGCTCTACTTTCCAGCATTTCCAATAGAGCAAGAACCATGAACATGCCCAGAAAAAAAGAACTGTGTTTCCTACTCATACGGACCATATGTAATTCAAGTATGTATATGCAACTGATACAAACGACAGCTCCACTTACATAAATGACCTTTAGTTAATAGTGAGAATAGCATTGTGTTTTCAACTGTGTAAAATCATTTGATCCCAAAATTGACTTGGTATACCAGAAATGAACTCTTGCTTGTGGGAAGGCACAGATCTTGTGGTTTAACTCCGTTTATGAAGGGAAATTCAGACCAGTGTTCTCATCCATGAAACACTCTGTTTTAAAGCAAGAAGCAAGCACTTATTTCCAGTGTCTCCAATACAGCAAGAACCATGAGCATGCCGAGAAAAAATGAGCTGTGCTTCCTATTCATACGGACCATATGTAGTTCAACTCTGATTATAAAACTGATACAAAGCACAGCTCCTCTTACATAAATGCTCTTTAGTTAATAGTGAGAATCGCGATGGGTTTCTGAACTGGGTAAAATCACTTGAGCCCAAAATTCTCTTTGTTTACTAGAAATGAACTCTTGCTTGTAGGAAGACACAGATTCTGGGGTTTAACTCCGTTTCTGAAGGGAAATTCAGACCAGTGTTCTCTTACATGGAACACACTCTGTTTTAACGCAAAAAGCAAGCTCTTCAATCCAGCGTCTCCAATACAGCAAGAACCATGAGCATGCCCAGAAAAAAACAGGGCTTCCTACTCATACGGACCTTATCAAGTTCAACTCAGCTTATGAAACTGATACAAACCACAGCTCCACTTACATAAATGACCTTTAGTTAATAGTGAGAATAGCGTTGGGTCTTGAACGGAGTAAAATCATTTGATCCCAAAATTGACTTGGTTTACCAGAAATGATCTCTTGCTTGTATGAAGACACAGATCCTGTGGTTTAACTCTGTTTCTGAAGGGAAATTCAGATCAGTGTTCTCTTCCATGGACCACACTCTTTTTTAACCTAGGAAGCGAGCTGTTTTTTCCAGCGTTTCTAATACAGCAAGAACCATATTCATGCCCTGAAAAAAAGAACTATGTTTTCTACTCATACTGACCATATGTGGTTCAACACGCCTTATGAAACTGATACAAACCACAGCTCCTATTACATAAATGCTCTTTAGTTAATAGTGAGAATAGCATTGGGTTCTTGAACTGTGTAAAATCATTTGAGCTCAAAATTGACGTAGTTTACCAGAAATGAACTCCTGCTTCTAGGAAGACACAGATCCTGTGGTTTACTCCGTTTCTGAAAGGAAATTCAGACAAGTGTTCTCATCCATGGAACACACTCTGTTTTAATGCAAGGAGCAAGTTCTTCTATGCAGTGTATCCAATACAGCAAGAACAATGAGCATGCCCAGAATAAAAGAACTATGTTTACTCCTCATACGGACCATACATAAATCACCTCAGCTTATGAAGCTGATACAAACCAGAGCTCATATTACATAAATGCTCTATAGTACATAGTGAGAATCTAGTTGGGTCTCTGAACTGTGTAAAATCATTAGAGCCCAAAATTTTCTTTATTTACCAGAAATGAACTCTGGGTTGTAGGAAGACAGAGATCCTGGGTTTTAACTCCGTTTCTGAAGGGTAATTCAGACCATTGTTCTCATCCATGTAACACACTGTGATTTTACGGAAGAAGCAAGCTCTTCTTTCTAGCGTCTCCAATATAGCAAGAACCATGAGCATGCCATGAAAAAAAGAACTGTGTTTCCTACTCATACTGACCATATGTAATTCAAATCTGCATTTGCAACTGATACAAACCACAGCTCCACTTACATAAATGCTCTTTAGTTAACAGTGTTAATAGAATTGGGACTTGAACTGTGTAAAATCACTTGAGCCCAAAATTCACTGGGTTTACCAGAAATGAACACTTGCTTGTAGGAAGACACATATCCTGGGGTTTAACTCCGTTTCTGAAGGGAAATTCAGATCAGAGTTCTCAACCCTGAAACACACTCTGTTTTAACGCAAGAAGCAAGTTCTTCAATGCAGGGTCTCCAATACAGCAAGAACCATGATAATTCCCAGAAAAAAAGAACTGGGTGTCCTTCTCATATGAACCATATGTGAATCATCTCTGCTTATGAAACTGATACAAACAAGAGCTCACCTTATATAAATGCTCTTTAGTAAATAGTGAGAATCTAGTTGGGTTTCTGAACTGTGAAAAGTCATTTAAGCCCAAAATTCAATTTGTTTACCAGAAATGAACTCTGGCTTGTAGGAAGACACAGAACCTGGGGTTTAACTCCATTTCTGAAGGGAAATTGAGACCAGTGTTCTCATCCATGGAACCCACTCTGTTTTAATGCAAGAAGCAGGCTCTACTTTCCCTCGTCTCCAATACAGCAAGTACCATGAGCATGCCCTGAAAAAAAGAACTGTTCTTCCTACTCATACGGACCATACGAAGTTCATCTCTGCTTATGAAACTGATACAAACCACAGCGCCTCTTACATAAATGCTCTTTAGTTAATAGTGAGAATCGCGATGGGTTTTTGAACTGTGTAAAATCACTTTAGCCCAAAATTCACTGGGTTTACCAGAAATGAACTCTTGCTTGTAGGAAGACACAGATCCAGTGGTTTAACTCCGTGTCTGAAGGGAAATTCAGACCAGTGTTCTCATCCATGGAACACACTCAGTTTTAAGGCAAGAACCAAGCTCTTCTTCCAGCGTCTCCAATACAGCAAGACCATGAACATGCCCTCAAAAAAAGAACTGTATTTCCTTCTCATAGGGACCATATGTAAATCTACTCTGCTTATGAAACTGATACAAACCACAGGTCCGCTTAAACAAATGCTCTTTAGTTAATAGTGAGAATCGCGATGGGTTTTTGAACTGTGTAAAATCACTTGAGCTCAAAATTCACTGGGTTTACCAGAAATGAACTCTTGCTGTAGGAAGACCCAGATCCTGGTGTTTAACTCCGTTTCTGAAGGGATATTCAGACCAGTGTTCTCATCCATGAAACACACTCTGTTTTTACGAAAGAAGCAAGATCTTATTTCCAGCATCTCCGATACAGAAAGAACCATGAGAATGCCCAGAAAAAAAAGAACTGTGTTTCCTATTCATACTGATCATATGCAGTTTAACTCTGCTTATGAGACTGGTACAAACCACAGCTCCACTTACATAAATGCTCTTTAGTTAATAGTGGGAATCGAGATGGGTTCTTGAACTATGCCAAATCATTTGAGCCCAAAATTCACTTGGTTTACCAGAAATGAACTCTTGCTTGTAGGAAAACACAGATCCTGTGGTTTAACTCCGTTTTAGAGGGGAAATTCAGACCAGGGTTCTCATCCATGGAACACACTCTGATTTAACGCAAGAAGCAACCTCTTCTTTCCAGCGTCTCCAATACTGCAAGTACCACTAGCATGCCTGATAAAAAGAACTGTTTTTCCTACTCATACGGACCCTATGTAGTTCAAGTCTGCATATGCAACTGATACAAACCACAGCTCCACTTACATAAATGCTATTTAGTTAATAGTGACAATTACCTTGGGTTCTTTAACTGTGTAAAATCATTTGAGCCTAAAATTGACTTGGTTTAACACAAATGAACTCTTGCTTGTAGGAAGACACAGATCCTGTGGTTTAACTCCGTTTCTGAAGGGAAATTCAGACCAGTGTTCACATCCATGGAAACCACTCTGTTTTAACGCAAGATCAAGCTCTTCTTTCAACCGTCTACAATACAGCAAGTTCCATGATCATGCCCTGAAAAAAAGAACTGTGTTTCCTACTCATACGGACCCTATGTAATTCAAGTCTGCATATGCAACTGATACAAACGACAGCTCCACTTTCATAAATGACCTTTAGTTAATAGTGAGAATAGCATTGTGTCTTGAATTGTGTAAAATCTCTTTAGCCCAAATTCACTGGGTTTACCAGAAATGAACTCTTGCTTGTAGGAAGACACAGATCCAGTGGTTTAACTCCGTGTCTGAAGGGAAATTCAGACCAGTGTTCTCATCCATGGAACACACTCAGTTTTAAGGCAATAACCAAGCTCTTCTTCCAGCATCTCCAATACAGCAAGACCATGAACATGCCCTCAAAAAAAGAACTGTATTTCCTTCTCATAGGGACCATATGTAAATCCACTCTGCTTATGAAACTGATACAAACCACAGGTCCGCTTAAACAAATGCTCTTTAGTTAATAGTGAGAATCGCGATGGGTTTTTGAACTGTGTAAAATCACTTGAGCTCAAAATTCACTGTGTTTACCAGAAATGAACTCTTGCTGTAGGAAGACCCAGATCCTGGTGTTTAACTCCGTTTCTGAAGGGAAATTCAGACCAGTGTTCTAATCCATGAAACACAATCTGTTTTAACGCAAGAAGCAAGATCTTATTTCCAGCGTTTCCAATACAGAAAGAAAAATGAGAATTCCCAGAAAAAAGAACTGTGTTTCCTACTCATACTGACCATATTTAATTCAAGTCTGCATATGCAACTGGTACAAACCACTGCTCCACTTACATAAATGATCTTTATTTAACAGTAAGAATAGTGTTGGGTCTTGAATTGTGTAAAATCATTTGAGCCCAAAATTCACTTGGTTTACCCGAAATGAACTCTTGCTTGTAGGAAGACAGAGATCCTGTGGTTTAACTCCATTTCTGAAGGGAAATTCAGAACAGTGTTCTATTCCATGAAACACACTCTGTTTTAACCCAAGAAGCAAGCCTTTCTTTCCTGCATCTCCAATACAGCAAGAACCATGAGCATGCCCTCAAAAAAGAACTGTGTTTCCTCCTCATACGGACCATACATAAATCAACTCTGCTTATGAAACTGATACAAACCAGAGTTCCTCTTACATAAATGCTCTTGAGTAAATAGTGAGAATCTATTTTGGGTTTCTGAACTGTGTAAAATCATTTGAGCCCAAAATTCTCTTTGTTTACCAGAAATGAACTCTGGCTTGTAGGAAGACACAGAACGTCGGGCTCAACTCCTTGTCTGAAGGGAAATTCAGACCAGTGTTCTCATCCATGGAACCCACTCTGTTTTAACGCAAGAAGCAAGCTCTACTTTCTAGCATCTCCAATAGAGCAAGAACCATGAACATGCCCAGAAAAAAAGAATTGTGTTTCCTAACTCCTATGGACCATATGTAAATCCACTCTGCTTAGGAAACTGATGCAAACCACAGCTCCACTTACATAAAGGCTCCTTAGTAAATAGTGAGAATCGCTTTGGGTTCTTGAACTGTGTAAAACCATTTGAGCCCAAAATTCACTTGGTTTACCACAAATGAACTCTTGCTTTTAGGAAGACAAAGATCCTGTGGTTTAACTCCGTTTCTGAAGGGAAATTAAGACCAGTGTTCTCTTCCATGAAACACACTCTGTTTTAACGCAAGAAGCAAGCATGTCTTTCCAGCGTCTCCAATACATCAATAACCATGAGCATGCCCAGAAAAAAAGAAATGTGATTCCTACTCATACGGACCATACATAGTTCACCTGTGGTTATGAAACTGATACAAACCACAGCTCCTCTTACATAAAGGCTCTTTAGTTAATAGTGAGAATCGCGATGAGTTTTTGAACTGTGTAAAATCACTTGAGACCAAAATTCACTGGGTTTTCCAGAAATGAACTCTTGCTTGTAGGAAGACACAGATCCTGGGGTTTAACTCCGTTTCTGAAGGGATATTCAGACCAGTGTTCTCATCCATGAAACACACTCTGTTTTTACGAAAGAAGCAAGATCTTATTTCCAGCATCTCCAATACAGAAAGAACCATGAGAATGCCCAGAAAAAAAGAACTGTGTTTCCTATTCATACTGATCATATGCAGTTTAACTCTGCTTATGAGACTGGTACAAACCACAGCTCCACTTACATAAATGCTCTTTAGTTAATAGTGGGAATTGAGATGGGTTCTTGAACTATGCCAAATCATTTGAGCCCAAAATTCACTTGGTTTACCAGAAATGAACTCTTGCTTGTAGGAAAACACAGATCCTGTGGTTTAACTCCGTTTTAGAGGGGAAATTCAGACCAGGGTTCTCATCCATGGAACACACTCTGATTTAACGCAAGAAGCAACCTCTTCTTTCCAGCGTCTCCAATACTGCAAGTACCACTAGCATGCCTTAAAAAAAGAACTGATTTTCCTACTCATACGGAACCTATGTAGTTCAAGTCTGCATATGCAACTGATACAAACCACAGCTCCACTTACATAAATGCTCTTTAGTTAATAGTGACAATTACCTTGGGTTCTTTAACTGTGTAAAATCATTTGAGCCTAAAATTGACTTGGTTTAACACAAATGAACTCTTGCTTGTAGGAAGACACAGATCCTGTGGTTTAACTCCGATTCTGAAGGGAAATTCAGACCAGTGTTCACATCCATGGAAACCACTCTGTTTTAACGCAAGATCAAGCTCTTCTTTCAACCGTCTACAATACAGCAAGTTCCATGATCAAGCCCTGAAAAAAAGAACTGTGTTTCCTACTCATACGGACCCTATGTAATTCAAGTCTGAATATGCAACTGATACAAACGACAGCTCCACTTTCATAAATGACCTTTAGTTAATAGTGAGAATAGCATTGTGTCTTGAACTGTGTAAAATCATTTGAGACCAAAATTCACTGGGTTTACCAGAAATGAACTCTTGCTTGTGGGAAGACACAGATCCTGTGGTTTAACTCCGTGTCTGAGGGTACATTCAGACTAGGGTTCTCATCCATTGAACACACCCTGTTTTAAAGCAAGAAGCAAGCTCTTCTTTCCAGCGTCTCCAATACAGCAAGAACCATGAGCATGCCCTCAAAAAAAGAACTGTGTTTCCTACTCATACGGACCATATGTAAATCAACTCTACTTATGAAACTGATACAAACCAGAGCTCCTCTTAAATAAATGCTCTTTAGTAAATAGTGAGAATCTATGTTGGGTTTCTGAACTGTGTAAAATCTTTTGAGCCCAAAATTCTCTTTGTTTACCAGAAATGAACTCTGGCTTGTAGGAAGACACAGAACGTGGGGTTTAACTCCTTTTCTGAAGGGAAATTCAGACAAGTGTTCTCATCCATGGAACCCACTCTTTTTTAACGAAAGAAGCAAGCTCTACTTTCCAGCATCTCCAAAAGAGCAAGAACCATGAACATGCCCAGAAAAAAAAAACTGTGTATCCTACTCATACGGACCATACGTAGTTCAACCCTTCTTATGAAACTGATACAAACCACAGTGCCTCTTACATAAAGGCTTTTCAGTTAATAGTGAGAATCGCGATGGGATCTTGAACAGTGTAAAATCATTTGAGCAAAAATTTCACTTGGTATAAAAGAAATGAAATCCTGCTTGTAGGAGGTCACAGACCCTGTGGTTTAACTCCGTTTCTAAAGGTAAATTCAGACCAGTGATCTCATCCTTGTCACCCACTCTGTTTAAGCACAAGAAGCAAGCTCTACTTTCCAGCATCTCCAATAGAGCAAGAACCATGAGCATGCCCAGAAAAAAAGAACTGTGTTTCCTCCTCCTACGGACCATATATAAATCAACTCAGCTTATGAAACTGACGCAAACCAGAGCTCCTCTTACATAAATGCTCTTTAGTAAATAGTGAGAATTGTGTTGGGTTCTTGAACTGTTTAAAAACATTTGAGCCCAAAATTCTCTTTGTTTACCAGAAATGAACTTTGGCTTGTAGGAAGCCACAGAACCTTGGGTTTAACTCCGTTTCTGAAGGTAAATTCAGACCTGGGTTCTCATCAATGGAGCACACTCTTTTTTAACGCAAGAAGCAAGCTCTTCTTTCCAGCATCTCCAATACAGCAAGTTCCATGAGCATGCCCTGAAAAAAAGAACTGTGTTTCCTACTCACACGGACCATATGTAAATTAACTCTACTTATGAAACTGATACAAACCAGAGCTCATCTTACATAAATGTTCTTTACTAATAAGGGAGAATCTAGTTGGGTTTCTGAACTGTGTAAAATCATTTGTGCCCAAAATTCTCTTTGTTTACCACAAATGAACTCTGGCTTATAGGAAGACACAGAACATGGGGTTAAACTCCCTTTCTTAAGGGAAATTCAGACCAGGGTTCTCATCCATGTAACACACTGTGATTTCACGCAAGAAGCAAGCTCTTCTTTCTAGCGTCTCCAATACAGCAAGTACCACGAGCATGCCTTGAAAAAAAGAACTGTGTTTACTACTCATACTGACCATATGTAATTCAAGTTTGCATATTCAACTAATACAAACCACAGCTCAACTTACATAAATGCTCTTTAGTTAACAGTGAGAATAGCGTTGGGTCTTGAACTGTGTAAAATCATTTGAGCCCAAAATTCACTTGGTTTACCAGAAATGAACTCTTGCTTGTAGGAAGACACTGATCCTGTGGTTTAACTCCGTTTCTAAAGGTAAATTCAGACCAGGGTTCTCATCCATGTAACACACTCTGTTTTAACGCAAGAAGCAAGCTCTTCTTTCTTCGTCTCCGATACAGCAAGAACCATGAGCATGCCCTCAAAAAATCACTGTGTTTCCTCCTCATACGGACCATATATAAATCAACACAGCTTATGAAACTGTTGCAAACTAGAGCTCCTCTTACATAAATGCTCTTTTGTAAATAGTTAGAATTGTGTTGGGTTCTTGAACTGTGTAAAATCATTTGAGCCCAAATTTCATATGGTATACCAGAAATGAACTCTTGTTTGTAGGAAGACACAGATCCTGTGGTTTAACTCCGTTTCTGAAGGTAAATTCAGACCATGGTTCTCATCCATTGAACACTCTCTGTTTTAACGCAAGAAGCAAGCTCATCTTTCCAGCGTCTCCAATACAGCAAGAACCATGAGCATGCCCTCAAAAAAAGAACTGTGTTTCCTCCTCATACGGACCATATATAAATCAACTCTGCTCATGAAACTGATACAAACCAGACCTCATCTTACATAAATGCTTTTTAGTAAATAGTGAGAATCTAGTTTGGGTTTCTGAACTGTGTAAAATCATTTGAGTCCAAAAATCTCTTTGTTTACCAGAAATGAACCCTGGCTTGTTGGAAGACACGGATCCTGTGGTATAACTGCTTGTCTGAAGGGAAATTCAGACCGGTGTTCTCATCCATGGAAACCACTCTGTTTTAACGCAAGAAGCAAGCTCCTCTTTCCAGCGTCTCCAATACAGCAATAACCATGAGCATGAACAGAAAAAAAAAAAAAAAACTTTGTTTCCTACTCATATGGACCATACATAATTCAACTCTGGTTATGAACCTGTACAAACCACAGCTCCACTTACATAAATGCTCTTTAGTTAATAGTGAGAATCACGATGGGTTTTTGAACTGTGTAAAATCACTTGAGCCCAAAATTCACTGGGTTTTCCAGAATTGAACTCTTGCTTGTAGGAAGACACAGATCCTGGGGTTTAACTCCGTTTCTGAAGGGAAATTCAGACCAGTGTTCTCATCCATGAAACACACTCTGGTTTCAAGCCAGAAGCAAGCTCTTCTTTCAAGCGTCTCCTATACAGCAAGAATCATGAGCATGCCCAGAAAAAAAGAACTGTGTTTCCTACTCATACAGACAATATGTAAATCCACTCTTCTTATGAAACTGATAAAAACCACAGCTCCACTTACATAAATGATCTTTAGTAAATAGTGAGAATCGCGGTGGGTTCTTGAACTGTGTAAAATCATTTCAGCCCAAAATTCACTGCGTTTTCCAGAAATGAACTCTTGCTTGTAGGAAGACACAGATCCTGGGGTTTAACTCCGTTTCTGAAGGGAAATTCAGACCAGTGTTCTCATCCATGAAACACACTCTGGTTTAACGCAAGAAGGAAGCTCTTCTTTCCAGCGTCTCCAATACAGCAAGAACCATGAGCATGCCCAGAAAAAAAAAACTGTGTTTCCTCTTCATACGGACCATGTATAAATAAACTCAGCTTATGAAACCGATACAAACCAGAACTCATCTTACATAAATGCTCTTTAGTAAATTGTGAGAATCTAGTTGGGTTTCTGAACTGTGTAAAATCACTTGAGCCCAAAATTCTCTTTGTTTACCAGAAATGATCTCTGGCTTGTAAGAAGACACAGAACCTGGGGTTTAACTCCAATTCTGAAGAGAAATTCAGACCAGTGTTCTCCTCCATGTAACTCACTGTGATTTATCGCGAGAAGCAAGCTCTTCTTTCTAGCGTCTCCAATACAGCAAGTACCACGAGCATGCCCTGAAAAAGGAACTGTGTTTCCTACTCATACTGACCATATGTAATTCAAGTCTGCATATGCAACTGATACAAACCACAGCTCCACTTACATAAATGCTCTTTAGTTAACAGTGGGAATAGCATTGGGTCTTGAACTGTATAAAATCATTTAGCCCAAAATTGACTTGGTTTACCAGAAATGAACTCTTGCTTGTATGACGACACAGATCGTGTGGTTTAACTCTGTGTCTGAAGCGAAATTCAGACCAGTGTTCTCATGCATGGAACACACTCTGTTTTAACGCAAGAAGCAAGCTCTACTTTTTCGCATCTCCAATACACCAATTACCATGAGCATGTCCTGTAAAAAAGAACTGTGCTTCCTACTCATACGGACCATACATAAATCAACTCTGCTTATGAAACTGATAGAAACCACAGCTCCACTCTCAAAAAGAGTCTTTAGTTAATAGTGAGAATCGCGTTGGGTTCTTGAACTGTGTAAAATCATTTTAGCCCAAAATTCACTGGGTTTACCAGAAATGAACTCTTGCTTGTAGGAAGACACAGATCCTGGGATTTAACTCCGTTATGTGCGAAATTCAGACCAGGGATCTCAACCATGGAACACTCTCTGTTTTAAGGCAAGAACCAAGCTCTTCTTTCCAGCGTCTCCAATACAGCAAGACCATGAGCGTGCCCTCCAAAAGACAACTCTGTTTCCTTCTCATAGGGACCTTATGTAAATCCACTCTGCTTAGGAAACTTATACAAACCACACATCCACTTACATAAATACTCTATAGTAAATAGTGAGAATCGCGTTAGGTTCTTGAACTGTGTAAAATCATTTGAGCCCAAAATTCACTTGGTTTACCAGAAATGAACTCTTGCTTTTAGGAAGACACAGATCCTGTGGTTTGTATCCGTTTCTGAAGGGATATTAAGACCAGTGTCCTCATCCAAGAAACACACTCTGTTTTCAGGCAGGAAGCAAGCTCTTCTTTCCAGCGTCTCCAATACAGCAATAACCATGTGCATGCCCAGAAATAAAGAACTGTGTTTCCTACTCATACCGACCATACATAGTTTAACTCTGGTTTTGAAACTGATACAAAACACAGCTCCTCCTACATAAATGCTCTTTAGTAAATAGAGAGAATATAGTTGTGTTACTGAACTGTGTAAAATCATTTGAGCCCAAAATACACTGGTTTTACCAGAAATGAACTCTTGCTTGTAGGAAGACACAGATCCTGTGGTTTAACTCCGTTTCATTGGGAAATTCAGACCAGTGTTCTCATCCATGGAACACACTCTGTTTTAAGGCAAGAACCAACACTTCTTTCCAGAGTCTACAATAAAGCAAGAACCATGAGCATGCCCTCAAAAAAAGAACTGTGTTTCCTACTCCTACGGATAATGTGTGGTTCAACTCTGCTTATGAAACTATTACATACCACAGTGCTTCTTGTATAAATGCTCTTTAGTTAATAGTGAGAATCGCGATGGGTTTTTGAACTGTGTAAAATCACTTGAGCCCAAAATTCACTGGGGTTACCAGAAATGAACTCTTGCTTTTAGGAAGACACAGATCCAGTGGTTTAACTCCGTTTCTGAAGGGAAATTCAGAACAGTGTTCTCATCCATGGAACACACTCTGTTTTATGGCAAGAACCAAGCTCTTCTTTCCAGCTTCTCCAATACAGCAAGACCATGATCATGTCCTCTATAAAAGAACTGTATTTCCTTCTCATAGGGACCATATGTAAATCCACTCTGCTTATGAAACTGATACAAACCACAGGTCCACTTACATAAATGCTCTTTAGTAAATAGTGAGAATCGCGATGGGTTCTTGAACTGTGTAAAATCATTTGAGCCCAAAATTCACTTGGTTTACCAGAAATGAACTCTTGCTTTTAGGAAGACACAAATCCTGTTGTTTGACTCCGTTTCTGAAGAAATTAACACCAGTTTTCTCATCCATGAAACATACTCTGTTTGCAGGCATGAAGCAAGCTCTTCTTTCCATCGTCTCCTATACAGCAAGAACCATGATAATGCCCAGAAAAAAAAGAAATGTGATTCCTACTCATACGGACCATACATAGTTCACCTGTGGTTATGAAACTGATACAAACCACAGCTCCTCTTACATAAAGGCTCTTTAGTTAACAGTGAGAATCGCGATGGCTTTTTGAACTGTGTAAAATCACTTGACACCAAAATTCACTGGGTTTACCAGAAATGAACTCTTGCTTGTAGGAAGACACAGATCCTGTGGTTTAACTCCGTTTCTGAGGGGAAATTCAGACCAGGGTTCTCATCCATGGAACACACTCTGATTTAACGCAAGAAGCAACCTCTTCTTTCCAGCGTCTCCAATACAGCAAGTACCACTAGCATGCCTGAAAAAAAGAACTGTTTTTCCTAATCAGACTGACCATAGGAAGTTCAAGTCTGCACGCGCCTGAATCAAACCACAGCCCCACTTACATAAATGCTCTTTAGTTAATAGTGACAATTGCCTTGGGTTCTTTAACTGTGTAAAATCATTTGAGCCTAAAATTGACTTGGTTTAACAGAAATGAACTCTTGCTTGTAGGAAGACACAGATCCTCTGGTTTAACTCCGTTTCTAAAGGTAAATTCAGACCAGGGTTCTCATCCATGGAACACACTCTGTTTTAACGCAAGAAGCAACCTCTTCTTTCCAGCGTCTCCAATACAGCAAGTACCACTAGCATGCCTGAAAAAAAGAACTGTTTTTCCTACTCATACGGACCATATGTAGTTCATCTGTGCTTATGAAACTGATAGAAACCACAGCTCCACTTTCATAAAGAATCTTTAGTTAATAGTGAGAATCGCATTGGGTTCTTGAAATGTGTAAAATCATTTGAGCCCAAAATTCACTGGGTTTACAAGAAATGAACTCTTGCTTATAGGAAGACACAGATCCTGGGGTTTAACTCCGTTTCTGTGGGAAATTCAGACCAGGGATCCCAACCATGGAACACACTCTGTTTTAAGGCAAGAACCAAGCTCTTCGTTCCAGCGTCTCCAATACAGCAAGAACCATGAGCATGCCCTCAAAAAAAGAACTGTGTTTCCTTCTCATAGGGACCATCTGTAAATCCACTCTGCTTATGAAACTGATAGAAACCACAGATCCACTTACATAAATGCTCTTTAGTAAATATTGAGAATCACGTTGGGTTCTTGAACTGTATAAAATCATTTGAGCAAAAAATTGATATGGTTTTCCAGAAATGAACTCTTGCTTTTAGGAAGACACAGATCCTGTGGTTTGACTCCATTTCTGAAGGGATATTAAGACCAGTGTTCTCATCCATGAAACACACTCTGTTTTCAGGCAAGAAGAATGCTCTTCTTTCAAGTGTCTCCTATACAGCAAGAACCATGTGCATGCCCAGAAAAAAAGAACTGTCCTTCCTACTAATAGGGACCATATGTAAATCCACTCTGATTATGAAACTGATACAACCCACAGCTCCAATTACATAAATCCTTTTAAGTTAGTAGTGATAATCGCGTTGGGTTCTTGAACTGTGTAAAATCATTTGAGTGCAAAATTCACTTGGTTTACCAGAAATGACCTCTTGCTTTTAGCAAGACACAGATCCTGTGGTTTAACTCCGTTTCTGAAGGGAAATTAAGACCATTGTTCTCATATATGAAACACACTCTGTTTTCAAGCAAGAGGCAAGCTCTTCTTTCAAGCGTCTCCTATACAGCAAGAACCATGAGCATGCCCAGAAAAACAGAACTGTGTTTCCTACTCATATGGACCATACATAAATCAACTCAGCTTATGAAACTGATACAAACCGCAGCTCATCTTACATAAATGCTCTTTAGTAAATAGTGAGAATCTAGTTGGGTTTCTGAACTGTGTAAAATCATTTGAGCCCAAAATTGACTTGGTTTACCAGAAATGAACTCTTGCTTGTATGAAGACACTGATCCTGTGGTTTAACTCCGTGTCTGAAAGGAAATTCAGACCAGTGTTCTCATCCATGGAACCCACTCTGTTTTAACGCATGAAGCAAGCTCTACTTTCCCGCGTCTCCAATACAGCAAGTACCATGAGCATGCCCTGAAAAAAAGAACTGTGCTTCCTACTCATACAGACCATATGTAGTTCATCTCTGCTTATGAAACTGATAGAAACCACAGCTCCACTTTCATAAAGAGTCTTTAGTTAATAGTGAGAATCGCGTCGGGTTCTTGAACTGTGTAAAATCATTTCAGCCCAAAATTCACTGGGTTTACAAGAAATGAACTCTTGCTTGTAGGAAGACACAGATCCTGGGGATTAACTCCGTTTCTGTGGGAAATTCAGACCAGGGATCCCAACCATGGAACACACTCTGTTTTAAGGCAAGAACCAAGCTCTTCTTTCCAGCGTCTCCAATACAGCAAGAACCATGAGCATGCCCTCAAAAAAAGAACTGTGTTTCCTTCTTATAGGGACCATATGTAAATCAACTCAGCTTATCAAACTGATACAAACCACAGCTCCACCTACATAAATGCTCTTTAGTTAACAGTTAGAATAGTGTTGGGTCTTGAACTGTGTAAAATCATTTCAGCCCAAAATTCACTGGGTTTACAAGAAATGAACTCTTGTTTGTATGAAGACACAGATCCTGTGGTTTAACTCCGTTTCTGTGGGAAATTCAGACCAGGGATCTCATCCATGGAACACACCCTCTTTTAATGGAAGAAGCAAGCTCTTCTTTCCAGCGTCTCAAATACAGCAAGTACCATGAGCATGCCCTGGAAAAAAGAAGTGTGTTTCCTACTCATACGGACCATATGTAATTCAAGTCTGCATATGCAACTGATACATACCACAGCTACTCTTACATAAATGTTCTTTAGTAAATAGTGAGAATCACGTTGGGTTCGTGAACTGGGAAAAATCATTTGAGCCCAAAATTAGTTGGGATTACCAGAAATGAACTCTTGTTTGTAGAAAGACACGGATCCTGGGGTATAACTCCGTTTCTGAAGGGAAATTCAGACGAGAGTTCTCATCCCTGTAACACACTCTGTTTTAACGCAAGAAGGAAGTTCTTCTATGCAGTGTCCCCAATACAGCAAGAACCATGATAATGCCCTGAAAAAAAGAACTGTGTGTCCTTCTCATATGAACCATATGTGAATCATCTCTGCTTATGAAACTGATACAAACCAGAGCTCATCTTACATAAATACTCTTTAGTAAATAGTGAGAATCTAGTTGGGTTTCTGAACTGTTTAAAGTTATTTGAGCCCAAAATTTATTTGTTTGCCAGAAATGAAATCTGGCTTGTAGGAAGACACAGATCCTGTGGTTTAACTCCGTTTCTGAAGGTAAATTCAGACCAGGATTCTCATCCATGGAACACACTCTGTTTTAACGCAAGAAGCAAGCTCTTCTTTCCAGCATCTCCAATACAGCAAGTTCCATGAGCATGCCCTGAAAAAAAGAACTGTGTTTCCTACTCATATGGACCATATGTCAATCAACTCTACTTATGAAACTGATACAAACCAGAGCTCATCTTACATAAATGCTCTTTAGTAAAAAGTGAGAATCTAGTTGGGTTTCTGACCTGTGTAAAATCATTTGAGCCCAAAATTCTCTTTGTTTAACAGAAATGAACTCTGGCTTGTAGGAAGACACAGAACCTGGGGTTTAACTCCGTTTCTGAAGGGAAATTCAGACCAGTGTTCTCATCCATGTAACACACTTTGATTTCACACAAGAAGCAAGCTCTTCTTTCTAGCGTCTCCAATACAGATAGTACCATGTGCATGCCCTGAAAAAAAGAACTGTTCTTCCTACTCATACAGACCATACGTAGTTCATCTCTGCTTATGGAACTGATACAAACCACAGCTCAACTTTCATAAAGGCTCTTTAGTTAATAGTGAGAATCGCGTTGGGTTCTTGAACTGTGTAAAATCATTTGAGCCCAAAATTCACTGGGTTTACCAGAAATGAACTCTTGCTTGTAGGAAGACACAGATCCTGTGGTTTAACTCCGTGTCTGTAGGGAAATTCAGACCAGTGTTCTCATCCATGGAACCCACTCTGTTTTAATGCAAGAAGCAAGATCTTCTTTCCAGCGTGTCCAATACAGCAAGAACCATATTCATGCCCTGAAAAAAAGAACTGTGTTTCCTACTCCTACGGATCATGTGTGGTTCAACTCTGCTTATGAAACTATTACATACCACAGCGCCTCTTGTATAAATGCTCTTTAGTTAATAGTGAGAATCGCGATGGGTTTTTGAACTGTGTAAAATCACTTGAGCCCAAAATTCACTGGGGTTACCAGAAATGAACTCTTGCTTTTAGGAAGACACAGATCCAGTGGTTTAACTCCGTTTCTGAAGGGAAATTCAGAACAGTGTTCTCATCCATGGAACACACTCTGTTTTATGGCAAGAACCAAGCTCTTCTTTCCAGCTTCTCCAATACAGCAAGACCATGATCATGTCCTCTATAAAAGAACTGTATTTCCTTCTCATAGGGACCATATGTAAATCCACTCTGCTTATGAAACTGATACAAACCACAGGTCCACTTACATAAATGCTCTTTAGTAAATAGTGAGAATCGCGATGGGTTCTTGAACTGTGTAAAATCATTTGAGCCCAAAATTCACTTGGTTTACCAGAAATGAACTCTTGCTTTTAGGAAGACACAAATCCTGTTGTTTGACTCCGTTTCTGAAGAAATTAACACCAGTTTTCTCATCCATGAAACATACTCTGTTTGCAGGCATGAAGCAAGCTCTTCTTTCCATCATCTCCTATACAGCAAGAACCATGATAATGCCCAGAAAAAAAAGAAATGTGATTCCTACTCATACGGACCATACATAGTTCACCTGTGGTTATGAAACTGATACAAACCACAGCTCCTCTTACATAAAGGCTCTTTAGTTAACAGTGAGAATCGCGATGGCTTTTTGAACTGTGTAAAATCACTTGACACCAAAATTCACTGGGTTTACCAGAAAAGAACTCTTGCTTGTAGGAAGACACAGATCCTGTGGTATAACTCCGTTTCTGAGGGGAAATTCAGACCAGGGTTCTCATCCATGGAACACACTCTGATTTAACGCAAGAAGCAACCTCTTCTTTCCAGCGTCTCCAATACAGCAAGTACCACTAGCATGCCTGAAAAAAAGAACTGTTTTTCCTAATCAGACTGACCATAGGAAGTTCAAGTCTGCACGCGCCTGAATCAAACCACAGCTCCACTTACATAAATGCTCTTTAGTTAATAGTGACAATTGCCTTGGATTCTTTAACTGTGTAAAATCATTTGAGCCTAAAATTGACTTGGTTTAACAGAAATGAACTCTTGCTTGTAGGAAGACACAGATCCTCTGGTTTAACTCCGTTTCTAAAGGTAAATTCAGACCAGGGTTCTCATCCATGGAACACACTCTGTTTTCACGCAAGAAGCAAGCTCTTCTTTCCATTGTCTCCAATACAGCAAGAACCACGAGCATGCCCTCAAAAAAAGAACTGTGTTTCCTCCTCATACGGACCATATATAAATCAACTCAGCTTATGAAACTGATGCAAACCAGACTCCTCTTACATAAATGCTCTTTAGTAATTAGTGAGAATTGTGTTGGGTTCTTGAACTGTTTAAAATCATTTGAGCCCAAAATTCAATTTGTTTTGCAGAAATGAACTCTGGCTTGTAGGAAGACACATATCCTGTGGTTTAACTCCGTTTCTGAAGGTAAATTCAGACCAGGGTTCTCATCCATGGAACACACTCTGTTTTAACGCAAGAAGCAAGCTCTTCTTATCAGCATCTCCAATACAGCAAGTTCCATGAGCATGCCCTGAAAAAAGAACTGTGTTTCCTACTCATACGGACCATTCGTAAATTAACTCTACTTATGAAACTGATACAAACCAGAGCTCATCTTACATAAATGCTCTTTACCAATAAGTGAGAATCTAGTTGGATTTCTGAACTGTGTAAAATCATTTGAGCCCAAAATTCTCTTTGTTTACCACAAATGAACTCTGGCTTGTAGGAAGACACAGAACATGGGGTTAAACTCCGTTTCATAAGGGAAATTCGGACCAGGGTTCTCATCCATGTAACACACTGTGATTTCATACAAGAAGCAAGCTCTTCTTTCTAGCATCACAATAAAGCAAGTTCCATGAGCATGCCCTGAAAAAAAGAACTGTGTTTCCTACTCATAGTGACCATATGTAATTCAAGTCTGCATATTCAACTAATACAAACCACAGCTCAACTTACATAAATGCTCTTAGTTAACAGTGAGAATAGCGTTGGGTCTTGAACTGTGTAAAATCATTTGAGCCCAAAATTCTCTTTGTTTACCACAAATGAACTCTTGCTTGTAGGAAGACACAGATCCTGGGGTTTAACTCCGTTTCTGAAGGGATATTCAGACCAGAGTTCTCATCCATGAAACACACTCTATTTTTACGCAAGAAGCAAGCTCTTCTTTCCAGCATCTCCAATACAGAAAGTACCATGAGAATGCCCAGAAAAAAAGAACTTTGTTTCCTATTCATACAGATCAAATGCAGTTTAACTCTGCTTATGAGACTGATACAAACCACAGCTCCACTTACATAAATGCTCTTTAGTTAATAGTGAGAATCGCGATGGGTTTTTGAACTGTGTAAAATCACTTGAGCCCAAAATTCACTGGGGTTACCAGAAATGAACTCTTGCTTTTAGGAAGACACAGATCCAGTGGTTTAACTCCGTTTCTGAAGGGAAATTCAGAACAGTGTTCTCATCCATGGAACACACTCTGTTTTATGGCAAGAACCAAGCTCTTCTTTCCAGCTTCTCCAATACAGCAAGACCATGATCATGTCCTCTATAAAAGAACTGTATTTCCTTCTCATAGGGACCATATGTAAATCCACTCTGCTTATGAAACTGATACAAACCACAGGTCCACTTACATAAATGCTCTTTAGTAAATAGTGAGAATCGCGATGGGTTCTTGAACTGTGTAAAATCATTTGAGCCCAAAATTCACTTGGTTTACCAGAAATGAACTCTTGCTTTTAGGAAGACACAAATCCTGTTGTTTGACTCCGTTTCTGAAGAAATTAACACCAGTTTTCTCATCCATGAAACATACTCTGTTTGCAGGCATGAAGCAAGCTCTTCTTTCCATCATCTCCTATACAGCAAGAACCATGATAATGCCCAGAAAAAAAAGAAATGTGATTCCTACTCATACGGACCATACATAGTTCACCTGTGGTTATGAAACTGATACAAACCACAGCTCCTCTTACATAAAGGCTCTTTAGTTAACAGTGAGAATCGCGATGGCTTTTTGAACTGTGTAAAATCACTTGACACCAAAATTCACTGGGTTTACCAGAAAAGAACTCTTGCTTGTAGGAAGACACAGATCCTGTGGTTTAACTCCGTTTCTGAGGGGAAATTCAGACCAGGGTTCTCATCCATGGAACACACTCTGATTTAACGCAAGAAGCAACCTCTTCTTTCCAGCGTCTCCAATACAGCAAGTACCACTAGCATGCCTGAAAAAAAGAACTGTTTTTCCTAATCAGACTGACCATAGGAAGTTCAAGTCTGCACGCGCCTGAATCAAACCACAGCTCCACTTACATAAATGCTCTTTAGTTAATAGTGACAATTGCCTTGGATTCTTTAACTGTGTAAAATCATTTGAGCCTAAAATTGACTTGGTTTAACAGAAATGAACTCTTGCTTGTAGGAAGACACAGATCCTCTGGTTTAACTCCGTTTCTAAATGTAAATTCAGACCAGGGTTCTCATCCATGGAACACACTCTGTTTTCACGCAAGAAGCAAGCTCTTCTTTCCATTGTCTCCAATACAGCAAGAACCACGAGCATGCCCTCAAAAAAAGAACTGTGTTTCCTCCTCATACGGACCATATATAAATCAACTCAGCTTATGAAACTGATGCAAACCAGAGCTCCTCTTACATAAATGCTCTTTAGTAATTAGTGAGAATTGTGTTGGGTTCTTGAACTGTTTAAAATCATTTGAGCCCAAATTTCAATTTGTTTTGCAGAAATGAACTCTGGCTTGTAGGAAGACACATATCCTGTGGTTTAACTCCGTTTCTGAAGGTAAATTCAGACCAGGGTTCTCATCCATGGAACACACTCTGTTTTAACGCAAGAAGCAAGCTCTTCTTATCAGCATCTCCAATACAGCAAGTTCCATGAGCATGCCCTGAAAAAAGAACTGTGTTTCCTACTCATACGGACCATTCGTAAATTAACTCTACTTATGAAACTGATACAAACCAGAGCTCATCTTACATAAATGCTCTTTACCAATAAGTGAGAATCTAGTTGGATTTCTGAACTGTGTAAAATCATTTGAGCCCAAAATTCTCTTTGTTTACCACAAATGAACTCTGGCTTGTAGGAAGACACAGAACATGGGGTTAAACTCCGTTTCATAAGGGAAATTCGGACCAGGGTTCTCATCCATGTAACACACTGTGATTTCATACAAGAAGCAAGCTCTTCTTTCTAGCGTCACAATAAAGCAAGTTCCATGAGCATGCCCTGAAAAAAAGAACTGTGTTTCCTACTCATAGTGACCATATGTAATTCAAGTCTGCATATTCAACTAATACAAACCACAGCTCAACTTACATAAATGCTCTTAGTTAACAGTGAGAATAGCGTTGGGTCTTGAACTGTGTAAAATCATTTGAGCCCAAAATTCTCTTTGTTTACCACAAATGAACTCTTGCTTGTAGGAAGACACAGATCCTGGGGTTTAACTCCGTTTCTGAAGGGATATTCAGACCAGAGTTCTCATCCATGAAACACACTCTATTTTTACGCAAGAAGCAAGCTCTTCTTTCCAGCATCTCCAATACAGAAAGAACCATGAGAATGCCCAGAAAAAAAGAACTGTGTTTCCTATTCATACAGATCAAATGCAGTTTAACTCTGCTTATGAGACTGATACAAACCACAGCTCCACTTACATAAATGCTCTTTAGTTAATAGTGGGAATTGAGATGGGTTCTTGAACTATGTAAAATCATTTGAGCCCCAAAATCACTTGGTTTACCTGAAATGAACTCTTGCTAGTAGGAAGACACAGATCCTGTGGTTTAACTCCGTTTCTGAGGGGAAATTCAGACCAGGGTTCTCATCCATGGAACACACTCTGATTTAACGCAAGAAGCAACCTATTCTTTCCAGTGTCTCCAAAACAGCAAGTACCACTAGCATGCCGGAAAAAAAGAACTGCTTTTCCTAATCATATGGACCATAGGAAGTTCAAGTCTGCATACGCAACTGATACAAACCACAGCTCCACTTACATAAATGCTCTTTAGTTAATAGTGACAATTGCCTTGGGTTCTTTCACGGTGTAAAATCATTTGAGCCTAAAATTGACTTGGTTTAACAGAAATGAAATCCTGCTTGTAGGAAGACACAGATCCTGTGGTTTAACTCCGTTTCTAAAGGTAAGTTCAGACCAGGGTTCTCATCCATGGAACACACTCTGTTTTAACGCAAGAAGCAAGCTCTTCTTTCCAGCGTCTCCAATACAGCAAGAACCATGAGCATGCCCTCAAAAAAAGAACTGTGTTTCCTCCTCATACGGACCATATATATATCAACTCTGCTTATGAAACTGATACAAACCAGACCTCATCTTACATAAATCCTTTTTAGTAAATAGTGAGAATCTAGTTGGCTTTCTGAACTGTGTAAAATCATTTGAGCACAAAATTCTCTTTGTTTACCAGAAATGAACTCTGGCTTGTAGGAAGACACAGAACCTGGGGTTTAACTCCGTTTCTGAAGGTAAATTTAGACCTGGGTTCTCATCCATGGAGCACACTGTTTTAACGCAAGAAGCAAGCTCTTCTTTCCAGCGTCTCCAATACAGCAAGTTCCATGAGCATGCCCTGAAAAAAAGAACTGTGTTTCCTACTCATACGGACCATTTGTAAATTAACTCTACTTATGAAACTGATACAAGCCAGAGCTCATCTTACATAAATGCTCTTTACTAATAAGTGAGAATCTAGTTGGATTTCTGAACTGTGTAAAATCATTTGAGCCCAAAATTCTCTTTGTTTACCACAAATGAACTCTGGCTTGTAGGAAGACACAGAACATGGGGTTAAACTCCGTTTCATAAGGGAAATTCGGACCAGGGTTCTCATCCATGTAACACTCTGTGATTTCATGCAAGAAGCAAGCTCTTCTTTCTAGCGTCACAATACAGCAAGTTCCATGAGCATGCCCTGAAAAAAAGAACTGTGTTTCCTACTCATAGTGACCATATGTAATTCAAGTCTGCATATTCAACTAATACAAACCACAGCTCAACTTACATAAATGCTCTTAGTTAACAGTGAGAATAGCTTTGGGTCTTGAACTGTGTAAAATCATTTGAGCCCAAAATTCTCTTTGTTTACCACAAATGAACTCTTGCTTGTAGGAAGACACAGATCCTGGGGTTTAACTCCGTTTCTGAAGGTAAATTCAGACCAGGGTTCTCATCCATTGAACACTCTCTGTTTTAACGCAAGAAGCAAGCTCTTCTTTCCAGAGTCTCTAATACAGCAAGAACCATGAGCATGCCCTCAAAAAAAGAACTGTGTTTCCTCCTCATAGGGACCATATATAAATCAACTCTGCTTATGAAACTGATACAAACCAGACCTCATCTTACATAAATCCTTTTTAGTAAATACTGAGAATCTAGTTTGGGTTATTGAACTGTGTAAAATCAATGGAGTCCAAAATTCTCTTAGTTTACCAGAAATGAACCCTGGCTTGTAGGAAGACAAGGATCCTGTGGTATAACTGCTTGTCTGAAGGTAAATTCAGACCAGTGTTCTCGTCCATGGAACCCACTCTGTTTTAACACAAGAAGCAAGCTCGTCTTTCCAGCATCTCCAATACAGCAATAACCATGAGCATGAACAGAAAAAAAGAACTTTGTTTCCTACTCATACGGACCATACATAATTCAACTCTGGTTATGAACCTGATACAAACCACAGCTCCACTTACATAAATGCTCTTTAGTTAATAGTGAGAATCGCGATGGGTTTTTGAACTGTGTAAAATCACTTGAGCCCAAAATTCAATGGGTTTTCGAGAAATGAACTCTTGCTTGTAGGAAGACACAGATCCTGGGGTTTAACTCCATTTCTGAAGGGAAATTCAGACCAGTGTTCTCATCCATGAAACACACTCTGTTTTACGCAAGAAGCAAGCTCTTCTTTCAAGCGTCTCCAATACAGCAAGAACCATGAGCATGCCCTGAAAAAAAGAACTGTGTTTAATCCTCATACGGACCATATATAAATCAACTCAGCTTATGAAACTGTTGCAAACTAGAGATCCTCTTACATAAATGCTCTTTAGTAAATAGTTAGAATTGTGTTGGGTTCTTGAACTGTGTAAAATCATTTGAGCCCAAAATTCTCTTTGGTTACCATAAATGAACTCAGGCTTGTAGGGAGACACAGAACCTGGAGTTTAACTCCTTGTCTGAAGGGAAATTCAGACCAGTGCTCTCATCCATTGAACACTCTCTGTTTTAACGCAAGAAGCACGCTCTTCTTTCCAGCGTCTCCAATACAGCAAGAACCATGAGCATGCCCTCAAAAAAAGAACTGTGTTTCCTCCTCATACGGACCATATATATATCAACTCTGCTTATGAAACTGATACAAACCAGACCTCATCTTACATAAATCCTTTTTAGTAAATAGTGAGAATCTAGTTGGCTTTCTGAACTGTGTAAAATCATTTGAGCACAAAATTCTCTTTGTTTACCAGAAATGAACTCTGGCTTGTAGGAAGACACAGAACCTGGGGTTTAACTCCGTTTCTGAAGGTAAATTTAGACCTGGGTTCTCATCCATGGAGCACACTGTTTTAACGCAAGAAGCAAGCTCTTCTTTCCAGCGTCTCCAATACAGCAAGTTCCATGAGCATGCCCTGAAAAAAAGAACTGTGTTTCCTACTCATACGGACCATTTGTAAATTAACTCTACTTATGAAACTGATACAAGCCAGAGCTCATCTTACATAAATGCTCTTTACTAATAAGTGAGAATCTAGTTGGATTTCTGAACTGTGTAAAATCATTTGAGCCCAAAATTCTCTTTGTTTACCACAAATGAACTCTGGCTTGTAGGAAGACACAGAACATGGGGTTAAACTCCGTTTCATAAGGGAAATTCGGACCAGGGTTCTCATCCATGTAACACTCTGTGATTTCATGCAAGAAGCAAGCTCTTCTTTCTAGCGTCACAATACAGCAAGTTCCATGAGCATGCCCTGAAAAAAAGAACTGTGTTTCCTACTCATAGTGACCATATGTAATTCAAGTCTGCATATTCAACTAATACAAACCACAGCTCAACTTACATAAATGCTCTTAGTTAACAGTGAGAATAGCGTTGGGTCTTGAACTGTGTAAAATCATTTGAGCCCAAAATTCTCTTTGTTTACCACAAATGAACTCTTGCTTGTAGGAAGACACAGATCCTGGGGTTTAACTCCGTTTCTGAAGGTAAATTCAGACCAGGGTTCTCATCCATTGAACACTCTCTGTTTTAACGCAAGAAGCAAGCTCTTCTTTCCAGAGTCTCCAATACAGCAAGAACCATGAGCATGCCCTCAAAAAAAGAACTGTGTTTCCTCCTCATAGGGACCATATATAAATCAACTCTGCTTATGAAACTGATACAAACCAGACCTCATCTTACATAAATCCTTTTTAGTAAATACTGAGAATCTAGTTTGGGTTATTGAACTGTGTAAAATCATTGGAGTCCAAAATTCTCTTAGTTTACCAGAAATGAACCCTGGCTTGTAGGAAGACAAGGATCCTGTGGTATAACTGCTTGTCTGAAGGGAAATTCAGACCAGTGTTCTCGTCCATGGAACCCACTCTGTTTTAACACAAGAAGCAAGCTCGTCTTTCCAGCATCTCCAATACAGCAATAACCATGAGCATGAACAGAAAAAAAGAACTTTGTTTCCTACTCATACGGACCATACATAATTCAACTCTGGTTATGAACCTGATACAAACCACAGCTCCACTTACATAAATGCTCTTTAGTTAATAGTGAGAATCGCGATGGGTTTTTGAACTGTGTAAAATCACTTGAGCCCAAAATTCACTGGGTTTTCGAGAAATGAACTCTTGCTTGTAGGAAGACACAGATCCTGGGGTTTAACTCCATTTCTGAAGGGAAATTCAGACCAGTGTTCTCATCCATGAAACACACTCTGTTTTACGCAAGAAGCAAGCTCTTCTTTCAAGTGTCTCCAATACAGCAAGAACCATGAGCATGCCCTGAAAAAAAGAACTGTGTTTAATCCTCATACGGACCATACATAAATCAACTCAGCTTATGAAACTGTTGCAAACTAGAGATTCTCTTACATAAATGCTCTTTAGTAAATAGTTAGAATTGTGTTGGGTTCTTGAACTGTGTAAAATCACTTGAGCCCAAAATTCACTGGGGTTACCAGAAATGAACTCTTGCTTTTAGGAAGACACAGATCCAGTGGTTTAACTCCGTTTCTGAAGGGAAATTCAGAACAGTGTTCTCATCCATGGAACACACTCTGTTTTATGGCAAGAACCAAGCTCTTCTTTCCAGCTTCTCCAATACAGCAAGACCATGATCATGTCCTCTATAAAAGAACTGTATTTCCTTCTCATAGGGACCATATGTAAATCCACTCTGCTTATGAAACTGATACAAACCACAGGTCCACTTACATAAATGCTCTTTAGTAAATAGTGAGAATCGCGATGGGTTCTTGAACTGTGTAAAATCATTTGAGCCCAAAATTCACTTGGTTTACCAGAAATGAACTCTTGCTTTTAGGAAGACACAAATCCTGTTGTTTGACTCCGTTTCTGAAGAAATTAACACCAGTTTTCTCATCCATGAAACATACTCTGTTTGCAGGCATGAAGCAAGCTCTTCTTTCCATCATCTCCTATACAGCAAGAACCATGATAATGCCCAGAAAAAAAAGAAATGTGATTCCTACTCATACGGACCATACATAGTTCACCTGTGGTTATGAAACTGATACAAACCACAGCTCCTCTTACATAAAGGCTCTTTAGTTAACAGTGAGAATCGCGATGGCTTTTTGAACTGTGTAAAATCACTTGACACCAAAATTCATTGGGTTTACCAGAAAAGAACTCTTGCTTGTAGGAAGACACAGATCCTGTGGTTTAACTCCGTTTCTGAGGGGAAATTCAGACCAGGGTTCTCATCCATGGAACACACTCTGATTTAACGCAAGAAGCAACCTCTTCTTTCCAGCGTCTCCAATACAGCAAGTACCACTAGCATGCCTGAAAAAAAGAACTGTTTTTCCTAATCAGACTGACCATAGGAAGTTCAAGTCTGCACGCGCCTGAATCAAACCACAGCTCCACTTACATAAATGCTCATTAGTTAATAGTGACAATTGCCTTGGATTCTTTAACTGTGTAAAATCATTTGAGCCTAAAATTGACTTGGTTTAACAGAAATGAACTCTTGCTTGTAGGAAGACACAGATCCTCTGGTTTAACTCCGTTTCTAAATGTAAATTCAGACCAGGGTTCTCATCCATGGAACACACTCTGTTTTCACGCAAGAAGCAAGCTCTTCTTTCCATTGTCTCCAATACAGCAAGAACCACGAGCATGCCCTCAAAAAAAGAACTGTGTTTCCTCCTCATACGGACCATATATAAATCAACTCAGCTTATGAAACTGATGCAAACCAGAGCTCCTCTTACATAAATGCTCTTTAGTAATTAGTGAGAATTGTGTTGGGTTCTTGAACTGTTTAAAATCATTTGAGCCCAAATTTCAATTTGTTTTGCAGAAATGAACTCTGGCTTGTAGGAAGACACATATCCTGTGGTTTAACTCCGTTTCTGAAGGTAAATTCAGACCAGGGTTCTCATCCATGGAACACACTCTGTTTTAACGCAAGAAGCAAGCTCTTCTTATCAGCATCTCCAATACAGCAAGTTCCATGAGCATGCCCTGAAAAAAGAACTGTGTTTCCTACTCATACGGATCATTCGTAAATTAACTCTACTTATGAAACTGATACAAACCAGAGCTCATCTTACATAAATGCTCTTTACCAATAAGTGAGAATCTAGTTGGATTTCTGAACTGTGTAAAATCATTTGAGCCCAAAATTCTCTTTGTTTACCACAAATGAACTCTGGCTTGTAGGAAGACACAGAACATGGGGTTAAACTCCGTTTCATGAGGGAAATTCGGACCAGGGTTCTCATCCATGTAACACACTGTGATTTCATACAAGAAGCAAGCTCTTCTTTCTAGCGTCACAATAAAGCAAGTTCCATGAGCATGCCCTGAAAAAAAGAACTGTGTTTCCTACTCATAGTGACCATATGTAATTCAAGTCTGCATATTCAACTAATACAAACCACAGCTCAACTTACATAAATGCTCTTAGTTAACAGTGAGAATAGCGTTGGGTCTTGAACTGTGTAAAATCATTTGAGCCCAAAATTCTCTTTGTTTACCACAAATGAACTCTTGCTTGTAGGAAGACACAGATCCTGGGGTTTAACTCCGTTTCTGAAGGGATATTCAGACCAGAGTTCTCATCCATGAAACACACTCTATTTTTACGCAAGAAGCAAGCTCTTCTTTCCAGCATCTCCAATACAGAAAGAACCATGAGAATGCCCAGAAAAAAAGAACTGTGTTTCCTATTCATACAGATCAAATGCAGTTTAACTCTGCTTATGAGACTGATACAAACCACAGCTCCACTTACATAAATGCTCTTTAGTTAATAGTGGGAATTGAGATGGGTTCTTGAACTATGTAAAATCATTTGAGCCCCAAAATCACTTGGTTTACCTGAAATGAACTCTTGCTAGTAGGAAGACACAGATCCTGTGGTTTAACTCCGTTTCTGAGGGGAAATTCAGACCAGGGTTCTCATCCATGGAACACACTCTGATTTAACGCAAGAAGCAACCTATTCTTTCCAGTGTCTCCAAAACAGCAAGTACCACTAGCATGCCGGAAAAAAAGAACTGCTTTTCCTAATCATATGGACCATAGGAAGTTCAAGTCTGCATACGCAACTGATACAAACCACAGCTCCACTTACATAAATGCTCTTTAGTTAATAGTGACAATTGCCTTGGGTTCTTTCACGGTGTAAAATCATTTGAGCCTAAAATTGACTTGGTTTAACAGAAATGAAATCCTGCTTGTAGGAAGACACAGATCCTGTGGTTTAACTCCGTTTCTAAAGGTAAGTTCAGACCAGGGTTCTCATCCATGGAACACACTCTGTTTTAACGCAAGAAGCAAGCTCTTCTTTCCAGCGTCTCCAATACAGCAAGAACCATGAGCATGCCCTCAAAAAAAGAACTGTGTTTCCTCCTCATACGGACCATATATATATCAACTCTGCTTATGAAACTGATACAAACCAGACCTCATCTTACATAAATCCTTTTTAGTAAATAGTGAGAATCTAGTTGGCTTTCTGAACTGTGTAAAATCATTTGAGCACAAAATTCTCTTTGTTTACCAGAAATGAACTCTGGCTTGTAGGAAGACACAGAACCTGGGGTTTAACTCCGTTTCTGAAGGTAAATTTAGACCTGGGTTCTCATCCATGGAGCACACTGTTTTAACGCAAGAAGCAAGCTCTTCTTTCCAGCGTCTCCAATACAGCAAGTTCCATGAGCATGCCCTGAAAAAAAGAACTGTGTTTCCTACTCATACGGACCATTTGTAAATTAACTCTACTTATGAAACTGATACAAGCCAGAGCTCATCTTACATAAATGCTCTTTACTAATAAGTGAGAATCTAGTTGGATTTCTGAACTGTGTAAAATCATTTGAGCCCAAAATTCTCTTTGTTTACCACAAATGAACTCTGGCTTGTAGGAAGACACAGAACATGGGGTTAAACTCCGTTTCATAAGGGAAATTCGGACCAGGGTTCTCATCCATGTAACACTCTGTGATTTCATGCAAGAAGCAAGCTCTTCTTTCTAGCGTCACAATACAGCAAGTTCCATGAGCATGCCCTGAAAAAAAGAACTGTGTTTCCTACTCATAGTGACCATATGTAATTCAAGTCTGCATATTCAACTAATACAAACCACAGCTCAACTTACATAAATGCTCTTAGTTAACAGTGAGAATAGCTTTGGGTCTTGAACTGTGTAAAATCATTTGAGCCCAAAATTCTCTTTGTTTACCACAAATGAACTCTTGCTTGTAGGAAGACACAGATCCTGGGGTTTAACTCCGTTTCTGAAGGTAAATTCAGACCAGGGTTCTCATCCATTGAACACTCTCTGTTTTAACGCAAGAAGCAAGCTCTTCTTTCCAGAGTCTCTAATACAGCAAGAACCATGAGCATGCCCTCAAAAAAAGAACTGTGTTTCCTCCTCATAGGGACCATATATAAATCAACTCTGCTTATGAAACTGATACAAACCAGACCTCATCTTACATAAATCCTTTTTAGTAAATACTGAGAATCTAGTTTGGGTTATTGAACTGTGTAAAATCAATGGAGTCCAAAATTCTCTTAGTTTACCAGAAATGAACCCTGGCTTGTAGGAAGACAAGGATCCTGTGGTATAACTGCTTGTCTGAAGGTAAATTCAGACCAGTGTTCTCGTCCATGGAACCCACTCTGTTTTAACACAAGAAGCAAGCTCGTCTTTCCAGCATCTCCAATACAGCAATAACCATGAGCATGAACAGAAAAAAAGAACTTTGTTTCCTACTCATACGGACCATACATAATTCAACTCTGGTTATGAACCTGATACAAACCACAGCTCCACTTACATAAATGCTCTTTAGTTAATAGTGAGAATCGCGATGGGTTTTTGAACTGTGTAAAATCACTTGAGCCCAAAATTCAATGGGTTTTCGAGAAATGAACTCTTGCTTGTAGGAAGACACAGATCCTGGGGTTTAACTCCATTTCTGAAGGGAAATTCAGACCAGTGTTCTCATCCATGAAACACACTCTGTTTTACGCAAGAAGCAAGCTCTTCTTTCAAGCGTCTCCAATACAGCAAGAACCATGAGCATGCCCTGAAAAAAAGAACTGTGTTTAATCCTCATACGGACCATATATAAATCAACTCAGCTTATGAAACTGTTGCAAACTAGAGATCCTCTTACATAAATGCTCTTTAGTAAATAGTTAGAATTGTGTTGGGTTCTTGAACTGTGTAAAATCATTTGAGCCCAAAATTCTCTTTGGTTACCATAAATGAACTCAGGCTTGTAGGGAGACACAGAACCTGGAGTTTAACTCCTTGTCTGAAGGGAAATTCAGACCAGTGCTCTCATCCATTGAACACTCTCTGTTTTAACGCAAGAAGCACGCTCTTCTTTCCAGCGTCTCCAATACAGCAAGAACCATGAGCATGCCCTCAAAAAAAGAACTGTGTTTCCTCCTCATACGGACCATATATATATCAACTCTGCTTATGAAACTGATACAAACCAGACCTCATCTTACATAAATCCTTTTTAGTAAATAGTGAGAATCTAGTTGGCTTTCTGAACTGTGTAAAATCATTTGAGCACAAAATTCTCTTTGTTTACCAGAAATGAACTCTGGCTTGTAGGAAGACACAGAACCTGGGGTTTAACTCCGTTTCTGAAGGTAAATTTAGACCTGGGTTCTCATCCATGGAGCACACTGTTTTAACGCAAGAAGCAAGCTCTTCTTTCCAGCGTCTCCAATACAGCAAGTTCCATGAGCATGCCCTGAAAAAAAGAACTGTGTTTCCTACTCATACGGACCATTTGTAAATTAACTCTACTTATGAAACTGATACAAGCCAGAGCTCATCTTACATAAATGCTCTTTACTAATAAGTGAGAATCTAGTTGGATTTCTGAACTGTGTAAAATCATTTGAGCCCAAAATTCTCTTTGTTTACCACAAATGAACTCTGGCTTGTAGGAAGACACAGAACATGGGGTTAAACTCCGTTTCATAAGGGAAATTCGGACCAGGGTTCTCATCCATGTAACACTCTGTGATTTCATGCAAGAAGCAAGCTCTTCTTTCTAGCGTCACAATACAGCAAGTTCCATGAGCATGCCCTGAAAAAAAGAACTGTGTTTCCTACTCATAGTGACCATATGTAATTCAAGTCTGCATATTCAACTAATACAAACCACAGCTCAACTTACATAAATGCTCTTAGTTAACAGTGAGAATAGCGTTGGGTCTTGAACTGTGTAAAATCATTTGAGCCCAAAATTCTCTTTGTTTACCACAAATGAACTCTTGCTTGTAGGAAGACACAGATCCTGGGGTTTAACTCCGTTTCTGAAGGTAAATTCAGACCAGGGTTCTCATCCATTGAACACTCTCTGTTTTAACGCAAGAAGCAAGCTCTTCTTTCCAGAGTCTCCAATACAGCAAGAACCATGAGCATGCCCTCAAAAAAAGAACTGTGTTTCCTCCTCATAGGGACCATATATAAATCAACTCTGCTTATGAAACTGATACAAACCAGACCTCATCTTACATAAATCCTTTTTAGTAAATACTGAGAATCTAGTTTGGGTTATTGAACTGTGTAAAATCATTGGAGTCCAAAATTCTCTTAGTTTACCAGAAATGAACCCTGGCTTGTAGGAAGACAAGGATCCTGTGGTATAACTGCTTGTCTGAAGGGAAATTCAGACCAGTGTTCTCGTCCATGGAACCCACTCTGTTTTAACACAAGAAGCAAGCTCGTCTTTCCAGCATCTCCAATACAGCAATAACCATGAGCATGAACAGAAAAAAAGAACTTTGTTTCCTACTCATACGGACCATACATAATTCAACTCTGGTTATGAACCTGATACAAACCACAGCTCCACTTACATAAATGCTCTTTAGTTAATAGTGAGAATCGCGATGGGTTTTTGAACTGTGTAAAATCACTTGAGCCCAAAATTCACTGGGTTTTCGAGAAATGAACTCTTGCTTGTAGGAAGACACAGATCCTGGGGTTTAACTCCATTTCTGAAGGGAAATTCAGACCAGTGTTCTCATCCATGAAACACACTCTGTTTTACGCAAGAAGCAAGCTCTTCTTTCAAGTGTCTCCAATACAGCAAGAACCATGAGCATGCCCTGAAAAAAAGAACTGTGTTTAATCCTCATACGGACCATACATAAATCAACTCAGCTTATGAAACTGTTGCAAACTAGAGATTCTCTTACATAAATGCTCTTTAGTAAATAGTTAGAATTGTGTTGGGTTCTTGAACTGTGTAAAATCACTTGAGCCCAAAATTCACTGGGGTTACCAGAAATGAACTCTTGCTTTTAGGAAGACACAGATCCAGTGGTTTAACTCCGTTTCTGAAGGGAAATTCAGAACAGTGTTCTCATCCATGGAACACACTCTGTTTTATGGCAAGAACCAAGCTCTTCTTTCCAGCTTCTCCAATACAGCAAGACCATGATCATGTCCTCTATAAAAGAACTGTATTTCCTTCTCATAGGGACCATATGTAAATCCACTCTGCTTATGAAACTGATACAAACCACAGGTCCACTTACATAAATGCTCTTTAGTAAATAGTGAGAATCGCGATGGGTTCTTGAACTGTGTAAAATCATTTGAGCCCAAAATTCACTTGGTTTACCAGAAATGAACTCTTGCTTTTAGGAAGACACAAATCCTGTTGTTTGACTCCGTTTCTGAAGAAATTAACACCAGTTTTCTCATCCATGAAACATACTCTGTTTGCAGGCATGAAGCAAGCTCTTCTTTCCATCATCTCCTATACAGCAAGAACCATGATAATGCCCAGAAAAAAAAGAAATGTGATTCCTACTCATACGGACCATACATAGTTCACCTGTGGTTATGAAACTGATACAAACCACAGCTCCTCTTACATAAAGGCTCTTTAGTTAACAGTGAGAATCGCGATGGCTTTTTGAACTGTGTAAAATCACTTGACACCAAAATTCATTGGGTTTACCAGAAAAGAACTCTTGCTTGTAGGAAGACACAGATCCTGTGGTTTAACTCCGTTTCTGAGGGGAAATTCAGACCAGGGTTCTCATCCATGGAACACACTCTGATTTAACGCAAGAAGCAACCTCTTCTTTCCAGCGTCTCCAATACAGCAAGTACCACTAGCATGCCTGAAAAAAAGAACTGTTTTTCCTAATCAGACTGACCATAGGAAGTTCAAGTCTGCACGCGCCTGAATCAAACCACAGCTCCACTTACATAAATGCTCATTAGTTAATAGTGACAATTGCCTTGGATTCTTTAACTGTGTAAAATCATTTGAGCCTAAAATTGACTTGGTTTAACAGAAATGAACTCTTGCTTGTAGGAAGACACAGATCCTCTGGTTTAACTCCGTTTCTAAATGTAAATTCAGACCAGGGTTCTCATCCATGGAACACACTCTGTTTTCACGCAAGAAGCAAGCTCTTCTTTCCATTGTCTCCAATACAGCAAGAACCACGAGCATGCCCTCAAAAAAAGAACTGTGTTTCCTCCTCATACGGACCATATATAAATCAACTCAGCTTATGAAACTGATGCAAACCAGAGCTCCTCTTACATAAATGCTCTTTAGTAATTAGTGAGAATTGTGTTGGGTTCTTGAACTGTTTAAAATCATTTGAGCCCAAATTTCAATTTGTTTTGCAGAAATGAACTCTGGCTTGTAGGAAGACACATATCCTGTGGTTTAACTCCGTTTCTGAAGGTAAATTCAGACCAGGGTTCTCATCCATGGAACACACTCTGTTTTAACGCAAGAAGCAAGCTCTTCTTATCAGCATCTCCAATACAGCAAGTTCCATGAGCATGCCCTGAAAAAAGAACTGTGTTTCCTACTCATACGGATCATTCGTAAATTAACTCTACTTATGAAACTGATACAAACCAGAGCTCATCTTACATAAATGCTCTTTACCAATAAGTGAGAATCTAGTTGGATTTCTGAACTGTGTAAAATCATTTGAGCCCAAAATTCTCTTTGTTTACCACAAATGAACTCTGGCTTGTAGGAAGACACAGAACATGGGGTTAAACTCCGTTTCATGAGGGAAATTCGGACCAGGGTTCTCATCCATGTAACACACTGTGATTTCATACAAGAAGCAAGCTCTTCTTTCTAGCGTCACAATAAAGCAAGTTCCATGAGCATGCCCTGAAAAAAAGAACTGTGTTTCCTACTCATAGTGACCATATGTAATTCAAGTCTGCATATTCAACTAATACAAACCACAGCTCAACTTACATAAATGCTCTTAGTTAACAGTGAGAATAGCGTTGGGTCTTGAACTGTGTAAAATCATTTGAGCCCAAAATTCTCTTTGTTTACCACAAATGAACTCTTGCTTGTAGGAAGACACAGATCCTGGGGTTTAACTCCGTTTCTGAAGGGATATTCAGACCAGAGTTCTCATCCATGAAACACACTCTATTTTTACGCAAGAAGCAAGCTCTTCTTTCCAGCATCTCCAATACAGAAAGAACCATGAGAATGCCCAGAAAAAAAGAACTGTGTTTCCTATTCATACAGATCAAATGCAGTTTAACTCTGCTTATGAGACTGATACAAACCACAGCTCCACTTACATAAATGCTCTTTAGTTAATAGTGGGAATTGAGATGGGTTCTTGAACTATGTAAAATCATTTGAGCCCCAAAATCACTTGGTTTACCTGAAATGAACTCTTGCTAGTAGGAAGACACAGATCCTGTGGTTTAACTCCGTTTCTGAGGGGAAATTCAGACCAGGGTTCTCATCCATGGAACACACTCTGATTTAACGCAAGAAGCAACCTATTCTTTCCAGTGTCTCCAAAACAGCAAGTACCACTAGCATGCCGGAAAAAAAGAACTGCTTTTCCTAATCATATGGACCATAGGAAGTTCAAGTCTGCATACGCAACTGATACAAACCACAGCTCCACTTACATAAATGCTCTTTAGTTAATAGTGACAATTGCCTTGGGTTCTTTCACGGTGTAAAATCATTTGAGCCTAAAATTGACTTGGTTTAACAGAAATGAAATCCTGCTTGTAGGAAGACACAGATCCTGTGGTTTAACTCCGTTTCTAAAGGTAAGTTCAGACCAGGGTTCTCATCCATGGAACACACTCTGTTTTAACGCAAGAAGCAAGCTCTTCTTTCCAGCGTCTCCAATACAGCAAGAACCATGAGCATGCCCTCAAAAAAAGAACTGTGTTTCCTCCTCATACGGACCATATATATATCAACTCTGCTTATGAAACTGATACAAACCAGACCTCATCTTACATAAATCCTTTTTAGTAAATAGTGAGAATCTAGTTGGCTTTCTGAACTGTGTAAAATCATTTGAGCACAAAATTCTCTTTGTTTACCAGAAATGAACTCTGGCTTGTAGGAAGACACAGAACCTGGGGTTTAACTCCGTTTCTGAAGGTAAATTTAGACCTGGGTTCTCATCCATGGAGCACACTGTTTTAACGCAAGAAGCAAGCTCTTCTTTCCAGCGTCTCCAATACAGCAAGTTCCATGAGCATGCCCTGAAAAAAAGAACTGTGTTTCCTACTCATACGGACCATTTGTAAATTAACTCTACTTATGAAACTGATACAAGCCAGAGCTCATCTTACATAAATGCTCTTTACTAATAAGTGAGAATCTAGTTGGATTTCTGAACTGTGTAAAATCATTTGAGCCCAAAATTCTCTTTGTTTACCACAAATGAACTCTGGCTTGTAGGAAGACACAGAACATGGGGTTTAACTCCGTTTCATAAGGGAAATTCGGACCAGGGTTCTCATCCATGTAACACTCTGTGATTTCATGCAAGAAGCAAGCTCTTCTTTCTAGCGTCACAATACAGCAAGTTCCATGAGCATGCCCTGAAAAAAAGAACTGTGTTTCCTACTCATAGTGACCATATGTAATTCAAGTCTGCATATTCAACTAATACAAACCACAGCTCAACTTACATAAATGCTCTTAGTTAACAGTGAGAATAGCTTTGGGTCTTGAACTGTGTAAAATCATTTGAGCCCAAAATTCTCTTTGTTTACCACAAATGAACTCTTGCTTGTAGGAAGACACAGATCCTGGGGTTTAACTCCGTTTCTGAAGGTAAATTCAGACCAGGGTTCTCATCCATTGAACACTCTCTGTTTTAACGCAAGAAGCAAGCTCTTCTTTCCAGAGTCTCTAATACAGCAAGAACCATGAGCATGCCCTCAAAAAAAGAACTGTGTTTCCTCCTCATAGGGACCATATATAAATCAACTCTGCTTATGAAACTGATACAAACCAGACCTCATCTTACATAAATCCTTTTTAGTAAATACTGAGAATCTAGTTTGGGTTATTGAACTGTGTAAAATCAATGGAGTCCAAAATTCTCTTAGTTTACCAGAAATGAACCCTGGCTTGTAGGAAGACAAGGATCCTGTGGTATAACTGCTTGTCTGAAGGTAAATTCAGACCAGTGTTCTCGTCCATGGAACCCACTCTGTTTTAACACAAGAAGCAAGCTCGTCTTTCCAGCATCTCCAATACAGCAATAACCATGAGCATGAACAGAAAAAAAGAACTTTGTTTCCTACTCATACGGACCATACATAATTCAACTCTGGATATGAACCTGATACAAACCACAGCTCCACTTACATAAATGCTCTTTAGTTAATAGTGAGAATCGCGATGGGTTTTTGAACTGTGTAAAATCACTTGAGCCCAAAATTCAATGGGTTTTCGAGAAATGAACTCTTGCTTGTAGGAAGACACAGATCCTGGGGTTTAACTCCATTTCTGAAGGGAAATTCAGACCAGTGTTCTCATCCATGAAACACACTCTGTTTTACGCAAGAAGCAAGCTCTTCTTTCAAGCGTCTCCAATACAGCAAGAACCATGAGCATGCCCTGAAAAAAAGAACTGTGTTTAATCCTCATACGGACCATATATAAATCAACTCAGCTTATGAAACTGTTGCAAACTAGAGATCCTCTTACATAAATGCTCTTTAGTAAATAGTTAGAATTGTGTTGGGTTCTTGAACTGTGTAAAATCATTTGAGCCCAAAATTCTCTTTGGTTACCATAAATGAACTCAGGCTTGTAGGGAGACACAGAACCTGGAGTTTAACTCCTTGTCTGAAGGGAAATTCAGACCAGTGCTCTCATCCATTGAACACTCTCTGTTTTAACGCAAGAAGCACGCTCTTCTTTCCAGCGTCTCCAATACAGCAAGAACCATGAGCATGCCCTCAAAAAAAGAACTGTGTTTCCTCCTCATACGGACCATATATATATCAACTCTGCTTATGAAACTGATACAAACCAGACCTCATCTTACATAAATCCTTTTTAGTAAATAGTGAGAATCTAGTTGGCTTTCTGAACTGTGTAAAATCATTTGAGCACAAAATTCTCTTTGTTTACCAGAAATGAACTCTGGCTTGTAGGAAGACACAGAACCTGGGGTTTAACTCCGTTTCTGAAGGTAAATTTAGACCTGGGTTCTCATCCATGGAGCACACTGTTTTAACGCAAGAAGCAAGCTCTTCTTTCCAGCGTCTCCAATACAGCAAGTTCCATGAGCATGCCCTGAAAAAAAGAACTGTGTTTCCTACTCATACGGACCATTTGTAAATTAACTCTACTTATGAAACTGATACAAGCCAGAGCTCATCTTACATAAATGCTCTTTACTAATAAGTGAGAATCTAGTTGGATTTCTGAACTGTGTAAAATCATTTGAGCCCAAAATTCTCTTTGTTTACCACAAATGAACTCTGGCTTGTAGGAAGACACAGAACATGGGGTTAAACTCCGTTTCATAAGGGAAATTCGGACCAGGGTTCTCATCCATGTAACACTCTGTGATTTCATGCAAGAAGCAAGCTCTTCTTTCTAGCGTCACAATACAGCAAGTTCCATGAGCATGCCCTGAAAAAAAGAACTGTGTTTCCTACTCATAGTGACCATATGTAATTCAAGTCTGCATATTCAACTAATACAAACCACAGCTCAACTTACATAAATGCTCTTAGTTAACAGTGAGAATAGCGTTGGGTCTTGAACTGTGTAAAATCATTTCAGCCCAAAATTCTCTTTGTTTACCACAAATGAACTCTTGCTTGTAGGAAGACACAGATCCTGGGGTTTAACTCCGTTTCTGAAGGTAAATTCAGACCAGGGTTCTCATCCATTGAACACTCTCTGTTTTAACGCAAGAAGCAAGCTCTTCTTTCCAGAGTCTCCAATACAGCAAGAACCATGAGCATGCCCTCAAAAAAAGAACTGTGTTTCCTCCTCATAGGGACCATATATAAATCAACTCTGCTTATGAAACTGATACAAACCAGACCTCATCTTACATAAATCCTTTTTAGTAAATACTGAGAATCTAGTTTGGGTTATTGAACTGTGTAAAATCATTGGAGTCCAAAATTCTCTTAGTTTACCAGAAATGAACCCTGGCTTGTAGGAAGACAAGGATCCTGTGGTATAACTGCTTGTCTGAAGGGAAATTCAGACCAGTGTTCTCGTCCATGGAACCCACTCTGTTTTAACACAAGAAGCAAGCTCGTCTTTCCAGCATCTCCAATACAGCAATAACCATGAGCATGAACAGAAAAAAAGAACTTTGTTTCCTACTCATACGGACCATACATAATTCAACTCTGGTTATGAACCTGATACAAACCACAGCTCCACTTACATAAATGCTCTTTAGTTAATAGTGAGAATCGCGATGGGTTTTTGAACTGTGTAAAATCACTTGAGCCCAAAATTCACTGGGTTTTCGAGAAATGAACTCTTGCTTGTAGGAAGACACAGATCCTGGGGTTTAACTCCATTTCTGAAGGGAAATTCAGACCAGTGTTCTCATCCATGAAACACACTCTGTTTTACGCAAGAAGCAAGCTCTTCTTTCAAGTGTCTCCAATACAGCAAGAACCATGAGCATGCCCTGAAAAAAAGAACTGTGTTTAATCCTCATACGGACCATACATAAATCAACTCAGCTTATGAAACTGTTGCAAACTAGAGATTCTCTTACATAAATGCTCTTTAGTAAATAGTTAGAATTGTGTTGGGTTCTTGAACTGTGTAAAATCATTTGAGCCCAAAATTCTCTTTGGTTACCAGAAATGAACTCTGGCTTGTAGGGAGACACAGAACCTGGAGTTTAACTCCTTGTCTGAAGGGAAATTCAGACCAGTGTTCTCATCCATTGAACACTCTCTGTTTTAACGCAAGAAGCAAGCTCTTCTTTCCAGCGTCTCCAATACAGCAGGAACCATGAGCATGCCCTCAAAAAAAGAACTGTGTTTCCTCCTCATACGGACCATATATATATATCAACTCTGCTTATGAAACTGATACAAACCAGACCTCATCTTACATAAATCCTTTTTAGTAAATAGTGAGAATCTAGTTGGCTTTCTGAACTGTGTAAAATCATTTGAGCACAAAATTCTCTTTGTTTACCAGAAATGAACTCTGGCTTGTAGGAAGACACAGAACCTGGGGTTTAACTCCGTTTCTGAAGGTAAATTTAGACCTGGGTTCTCATCCATGGAGCACACTGTTTTAACGCAAGAAGCAAGCTCTTCTTTCCAGCGTCTCCAATACAGCAAGTTCCATGAGCATGCCCTGAAAAAAAGAACTGTGTTTCCTACTCATACGGACCATTTGTAAATTAACTCTACTTATGAAACTGATACAAGCCAGAGCTCATCTTACATAAATGCTCTTTACTAATAAGTGAGAATCTAGTTGGATTTCTGAACTGTGTAAAATCATTTGAGCCCAAAATTCTCTTTGTTTACCACAAATGAACTCTGGCTTGTAGGAAGACACAGAACATGGGGTTAAACTCCGTTTCATAAGGGAAATTCGGACCAGGGTTCTCATCCATGTAACACTCTGTGATTTCATGCAAGAAGCAAGCTCTTCTTTCTAGCGTCACAATACAGCAAGTTCCATGAGCATGCCCTGAAAAAAAGAACTGTGTTTCCTACTCATAGTGACCATATGTAATTCAAGTCTGCATATTCAACTAATACAAACCACAGCTCAACTTACATAAATGCTCTTAGTTAACAGTGAGAATAGCGTTGGGTCTTGAACTGTGTAAAATCATTTGAGCCCAAAATTCTCTTTGTTTACCACAAATGAACTCTTGCTTGTAGGAAGACACAGATCCTGGGGTTTAACTCTGTTTCTGAAGGTAAATTCAGACCAGGGTTCTCATCCATTGAACACTCTCTGTTTTAACGCAAGAAGCAAGCTCTTCTTTCCAGAGTCTCCAATACAGCAAGAACCATGAGCATGCCCTCAAAAAAAGAACTGTGTTTCCTCCTCATAGGGACCATATATAAATCAACTCTGCTTATGAAACTGATACAAACCAGACCTCATCTTACATAAATCCTTTTTAGTAAATACTGAGAATCTAGTTTGGGTTATTGAACTGTGTAAAATCATTGGAGTCCAAAATTCTCTTAGTTTACCAGAAATGAACCCTGGCTTGTAGGAAGACAAGGATCCTGTGGTATAACTGCTTGTCTGAAGGTAAATTCAGACCAGTGTTCTCGTCCATGGAACCCACTCTGTTTTAACACAAGAAGCAAGCTCGTCTTTCCAGCATCTCCAATACAGCAATAACCATGAGCATGAACAGAAAAAAAGAACTTTGTTTCCTACTCATACGGACCATACATAATTCAACTCTGGTTATGAACCTGATACAAACCACAGCTCCACTTACATAAATGCTCTTTAGTTAATAGTGAGAATCGCGATGGGTTTTTGAACTGTGTAAAATCACTTGAGCCCAAAATTCACTGGGTTTTCGAGAAATGAACTCTTGCTTGTAGGAAGACACAGATCCTGGGGTTTAACTCCATTTCTGAAGGGAAATTCAGACCAGTGTTCTCATCCATGAAACACACTCTGTTTTACGCAAGAAGCAAGCTCTTCTTTCAAGCGTCTCCAATACAGCAAGAACCATGAGCATGCCCTGAAAAAAAGAACTGTGTTTAATCCTCATACGGACCATATATAAATCAACTCAGCTTATGAAACTGTTGCAAACTAGAGATCCTCTTACATAAATGCTCTTTAGTAAATAGTTAGAATTGTGTTGGGTTCTTGAACTGTGTAAAATCATTTGAGCCCAAAATTCTCTTTGGTTACCATAAATGAACTCAGGCTTGTAGGGAGACACAGAACCTGGAGTTTAACTCCTTGTCTGAAGGGAAATTCAGACCAGTGTTCTCATCCATTGAACACTCTCTGTTTTAACGCAAGAAGCAAGCTCTTCTTTCCAGCGTCTCCAATACAGCAAGAACCATGAGCATGCCCTCAAAAAAAGAACTGTGTTTCCTCCTCATACGGACCATATATATATCAACTCTGCTTATGAAACTGATACAAACCAGACCTCATCTTACATAAATCCTTTTTAGTAAATAGTGAGAATCTAGTTGGCTTTCTGAACTGTGTAAAATCATTTGAGCACAAAATTCTCTTTGTTTACCAGAAATGAACTCTGGCTTGTAGGAAGACACAGAACCTGGGGTTTAACTCCGTTTCTGAAGGTAAATTTAGACCTGGGTTCTCATCCATGGAGCACACTGTTTTAACGCAAGAAGCAAGCTCTTCTTTCCAGCGTCTCCAATACAGCAAGTTCCATGAGCATGCCCTGAAAAAAAGAACTGTGTTTCCTACTCATACGGACCATTTGTAAATTAACTCTACTTATGAAACTGATACAAGCCAGAGCTCATCTTACATAAATGCTCTTTACTAATAAGTGAGAATCTAGTTGGATTTCTGAACTGTGTAAAATCATTTGAGCCCAAAATTCTCTTTGTTTACCACAAATGAACTCTGGCTTGTAGGAAGACACAGAACATGGGGTTAAACTCCGTTTCATAAGGGAAATTCGGACCAGGGTTCTCATCCATGTAACAATCTGTGATTTCATGCAAGAAGCAAGCTCTTCTTTCTAGCGTCACAATACAGCAAGTTCCATGAGCATGCCCTGAAAAAAAGAACTGTGTTTCCTACTCATAGTGACCATATGTAATTCAAGTCTGCATATTCAACTAATACAAACCACAGCTCAACTTACATAAATGCTCTTAGTTAACAGTGAGAATAGCTTTGGGTCTTGAACTGTGTAAAATCATTTGAGCCCAAAATTCTCTTTGTTTACCACAAATGAACTCTTGCTTGTAGGAAGACACAGATCCTGGGGTTTAACTCCGTTTCTGAAGGTAAATTCAGACCAGGGTTCTCATCCATTGAACACTCTCTGTTTTAACGCAAGAAGCAAGCTCTTCTTTCCAGAGTCTCTAATACAGCAAGAACCATGAGCATGCCCTCAAAAAAAGAACTGTGTTTCCTCCTCATAGGGACCATATATAAATCAACTCTGCTTATGAAACTGATACAAACCAGACCTCATCTTACATAAATCCTTTTTAGTAAATACTGAGAATCTAGTTTGGGTTATTGAACTGTGTAAAATCAATGGAGTCCAAAATTCTCTTAGTTTACCAGAAATGAACCCTGGCTTGTAGGAAGACAAGGATCCTGTGGTATAACTGCTTGTCTGAAGGTAAATTCAGACCAGTGTTCTCGTCCATGGAACCCACTCTGTTTTAACACAAGAAGCAAGCTCGTCTTTCCAGCATCTCCAATACAGCAATAACCATGAGCATGAACAGAAAAAAAGAACTTTGTTTCCTACTCATACGGACCATACATAATTCAACTCTGGTTATGAACCTGATACAAACCACAGCTCCACTTACATAAATGCTCTTTAGTTAATAGTGAGAATCGCGATGGGTTTTTGAACTGTGTAAAATCACTTGAGCCCAAAATTCAATGGGTTTTCGAGAAATGAACTCTTGCTTGTAGGAAGACACAGATCCTGGGGTTTAACTCCATTTCTGAAGGGAAATTCAGACCAGTGTTCTCATCCATGAAACACACTCTGTTTTACGCAAGAAGCAAGCTCTTCTTTCAAGCGTCTCCAATACAGCAAGAACCATGAGCATGCCCTGAAAAAAAGAACTGTGTTTAATCCTCATACGGACCATATATAAATCAACTCAGCTTATGAAACTGTTGCAAACTAGAGATCCTCTTACATAAATGCTCTTTAGTAAATAGTTAGAATTGTGTTGGGTTCTTGAACTGTGTAAAATCATTTGAGCCCAAAATTCTCTTTGGTTACCATAAATGAACTCAGGCTTGTAGGGAGACACAGAACCTGGAGTTTAACTCCTTGTCTGAAGGGAAATTCAGACCAGTGTTCTCATCCATTGAACCCTCTCTGTTTTAACGCAAGAAGCAAGCTCTTCTTTCCAGCGTCTCCAATACAGCAAGAACCATGAGCATGCCCTCAAAAAAAGAACTGTGTTTCCTCCTCATACGGACCATATATATATCAACTCTGCTTATGAAACTGATACAAACCAGACCTCATCTTACATAAATCCTTTTTAGTAAATAGTGAGAATCTAGTTGGTTTTCTGAACTGTGTAAAATCATTTGAGCACAAAATTCTCTTTGTTTACCAGAAATGAACTCTGGCTTGTAGGAAGACACAGAACCTGGGGTTTAACTCCGTTTCTGAAGGTAAATTTAGACCTGGGTTCTCATCCATGGAGCACACTGTTTTAACGCAAGAAGCAAGCTCTTCTTTCCAGCGTCTCCAATACAGCAAGTTCCATGAGCATGCCCTGAAAAAAAGAACTGTGTTTCCTATTCATACGGACCATTTGTAAATTAACTCTACTTATGAAACTGATACAAACCAGAGCTCATCTTACATAAATGCTCTTTACTAATAAGTGAGAATCTAGTTGGATTTCTGAACTGTGTAAAATCATTTGAGCCCAAAATTCTCTTTGTTTACCACAAATGAACTCTGGCTTGTAGGAAGACACAGAACATGGGGTTAAACTCCGTTTCATATGGGAAATACGGACCAGGGTTCTCATCCATTTAACACACTGTGATTTCACGCAAGAAGCAAGCTCTTCTTTCCAGCATCTCCAATACAGAGAGAACCATGAGAATGCCCAGAAAATAAGAACTGTGTTTCCTATTCATACAGATCAAATGCAGTTTAACTCTGCTTATGAGACTGATACAAACCACAGCTCCACTTACATAAATGCTCTTTAGTAAATAGTGAGAATCGCGATGTGTTCTTGAACTGTGTAAAATCATTTGAGCCCAAAATTCACTTGGTTTACCAGAAATGAACTCTTGCTTTTAGGAAGACACAAATCCTGTTGTTTGACTCCGTTTCTGAAGAAATTAACACCAGTTTTCTCATCCATGAAACATACTCTGTTTGCAGGCATGAAGCAAGCTCTTCTTTTAAGTGTCTCCTATACAGCAAGAACCATGAGCATGCCCAGAAAAAAAAGAAATGTGATTCCTACTCATACGAACCATACATAGTTCACCTGTGGTTATGAAACTGATACAAACCACAGCTCCTCTTACATAAAGGCAGTTTATTTAACAGTGAGAATCGCGATGGCTTTTTGAACTGTGTAAAATCACTTGACACCAAAATTCACTGGGTTTACCAGAAATGAACTCTTGCTTGTAGGAAGACACAGATCCTCTGGTTTAACTCCGTTTCTGAGGGGAAATTCAGACCAGGGTTCTCATCCATGGAACACACTCTGATTTAACGCAAGAAGCAACCTCTTCTTTCCAGTGTCTCCAAAACAGCAAGTACCACTAGCATGCCTGAAAAAAAGAACTGCTTTTCCTAATCATATGGACCATAGGAAGTTCAAGTCTGCATACGCAACTGATACAAACCACAGCTCCACTTACATAAATGCTCTTTAGTTAATAGTGACAATTGCCTTGGGTTCTTTAACTGTATAAAATCATTTGAGCCTAAAAATTAACTTGGTTTAACAGAAATGAACCCTTGCTTGTAGGAAGACACAGATCCTGTGGTTTAACTCCGTTTCTGAGGGGAAATTCAGACCAGGGTTCTCATCCATGGAACACACTCTGTTTTAACGCAAGAAGCAAGCTCTTCTTTCCAGCGTCTCCAATACAGCAAGAACCATGAGCATGCCCTGAAAAAAAAGAACTGTGTTTCCTCCTCATACGGACCATATATAAATCAACTCAGCTTATGAAACTGTTGCAAACTAGAGCTCCTCTTACATAAATGCTCTCTAGTAAATAGTTAGAATTGTGTTGGGTTCTTGAACTGTGTAAAATCATTTGAGGCCAAATTTCATATGGTATACCAGAAATGAACTCTTGTTTGTAGGAAGACACAGATCCTGTGGTTTAACTCCGTTTCTGAAGGTAAATTCAGACCAGGGGTCTCATCCATTGATCACTCTCTGTTTTAACGCAAGAAGCAAGCTCTTCTTTCCATAATCTCCAATACAGCAAGAACCATGAGCATGCCATCAAAATAAGAACTGTGTTTCCTCCTCATAGGGACCATATATAAATCAACTCTGCTTATGAAACTGATACAAACCAGACCTCATCTTACATAAATCCTTTTTAGTAAATACTGAGAATCTAGTTTGAGTTTCTGAACTGTGTAAAAGCATTGGTGTCCAAAATTCTCTTAGTTTACCAGAAATGAACCCTGGCTTGTAGGAAGACAAGGATCCTGTGGTATAACTGCTTGTCTGAAGGGAAATTCAGACCAGTGTTTTCATCCATGGAACCCACTCTGTTTTAACACAAGAAGCAAGCTCGACTTTCCCGCGTCTCCAATACAGAAAAAACCATGAGAATGCCCAGAAAAAAAGAACTGTGATTCCTACTCATACAGATCTTATGCAGTTCAACTCTGCTTATGAGACTGATACAAACCACAGCTCCATTTACATAAATGCTCTTTAGTTAATAGTGAGAATTGTGTTGGGTTCTTGAACTGTATAAAATCATTTGAGCCCAAAATTCTCTTGGTTTACCAGAAGTGAACTCTTGCTTCTTTGAAGACACAGATCCTGTTGTTTAACTCTGTTTCTGTGTGAAATTCAAACCAGGGATCTCATCCATGTAACACACTGTGATTTAACGCAAGAAGCAAGCTCTACTTTTTAACTTCTCCAATACAGAAAGTACCACGAGCAAGCCCTGAAAAAAAAAAGTGAATTTCCTACTCATACTGACCATATGTAATTCAAGTCTGCATATGCAACTGATACAAACCACAGCTCCAATTACATAAATGCTCTTTAGTAAGTAGTGAGAATCGCGTTGGGTTCTTGAACTGTGTAAAATCATTTGAGCGAAAAATTCACTTGGTTTACCAGAAATGAACTCTTGCTTTTAGGAAGATACAGATCCTGTGGTTTAACTCCGTTTATGAAGGGAAATTAAGACCAGTGTTCTCATATATGAAACACACTCTGTTTTCAAGCAAGAGGCAAGCTCTTCTTTCAAGCGTCTCCTACACAGCAAGAACCATGATCATGCCCAGAAAAACAGAACTGTGTTTCCTCCTCATATGGACCATATGTAAATCAACTCAGCTTATGAAACTGATACAAACCACAGCTCCACCTACATAAATGCTCTTTAGTTAACAGTTAGAATAGTGTTGGCTCTTGAACTGTGTAAAATCATTTGAGCACAATATTGACTTGGTTTACCAGAAATGAACTTTTGCTTGTATGAAGACACAGATCCTGTGGTTTAACTCCGTTTCTGTGGGAAATTCAGACCAGGGATCTCATCCATGGAACACACTCTGTTTTAACGCAAGAAGCAAGCTCTACTTTCCTGCGTCTCCAATACAGCAAGTACCATGAGCATGCCCTGAAAAAAAGAACTGTGTTTCCTACTCATAGTGACCATATGTAATTCAAGTCTGCATATTCAACTAATACAAACCACAGCTCAACTTACATAAATGGTCTTAGTTAACAGTGAGAATAGCGTTGGGTCTTGAACTGTGTAAAATCATTTCAGCCCAAAATTCTCTTTGTTTACCACAAATGAACTCTTGCTTGTAGGAAGACACAGATCCTGGGGTTTAACTCTGTTTCTGAAGGTAAATTCAGACCAGGGTTCTCATCCATTGAACACTCTCTGTTTTAACGCAAGAAGCAAGCTCTTCTTTCCAGAGTCTCCAATACAGCAAGAACCATGAGCATGCCCTCAAAAAAAGAACTGTGTTTCCTCCTCATAGGGACCATATATAAATCAACTCTGCTTATGAAACTGATACAAACCAGACCTCATCTTACATAAATCCTTTTTTAGTAAATACTGAGAATCTAGTTTGGGTTATTGAACTGTGTAAAATCATTGGAGTCCAAAATTCTCTTAGTTTACCAGAAATGAACCCTGGCTTGTAGGAAGACAAGGATCCTGTGGTATAACTGCTTGTCTGAAGGTAAATTCAGACCAGTGTTCTCGTCCATGGAACCCACTCTGTTTTAACACAAGAAGCAAGCTCGTCTTTCCAGCATCTCCAATACAGCAATAACCATGAGCATGAACAGAAAAAAAGAACTTTGTTTCCTACTCATACGGACCATACATAATTCAACTCTGGTTATGAACCTGATACAAACCACAGCTCCACTTACATAAATGCTCTTTAGTTAATAGTGAGAATCGCGATGGGTTTTTGAACTGTGTAAAATCACTTGAGCCCAAAATTCACTGGGTTTTCGAGAAATGAACTCTTGCTTGTAGGAAGACACAGATCCTGGGGTTTAACTCCATTTCTGAAGGGAAATTCAGACCAGTGTTCTCATCCATGAAACACACTCTGTTTTACGCAAGAAGCAAGCTCTTCTTTCAAGCGTCTCCAATACAGCAAGAACCATGAGCATGCCCTGAAAAAAAGAACTGTGTTTAATCCTCATACGGACCATGTATAAATCAACTCAGCTTATGAAACTGTTGCAAACTAGAGATCCTCTTACATAAATGCTCTTTAGTAAATAGTTAGAATTGTGTTGGGTTCTTGAACTGTGTAAAATCATTTGAGCCCAAAATTCTCTTTGGTTACCATAAATGAACTCAGGCTTGTAGGGAGACACAGAACCTGGAGTTTAACTCCTTGTCTGAAGGGAAATTCAGACCAGTGTTCTCATCCATTGAACACTCTCTGTTTTAATGCAAGAAGCAAGCTCTTCTTTCCAGCGTCTCCAATACAGCAAGAACCATGAGCATGCCCTCAAAAAAAGAACTGTGTTTCCTCCTCATACGGACCATATATATATCAACTCTGCTTATGAAACTGATACAAACCAGACCTCATCTTACATAAATCCTTTTTAGTAAATAGTGAGAATCTAGTTGGCTTTCTGAACTGTGTAAAATCATTTGAGCACAAAATTCTCTTTGTTTACCAGAAATGAACTCTGGCTTGTAGGAAGACACAGAACCTGGGGTTTAACTCCGTTTCTGAAGGTAAATTTAGACCTGGGTTCTCATCCATGGAGCACACTGTTTTAACGCAAGAAGCAAGCTCTTCTTTCCAGCGTCTCCAATACAGCAAGTTCCATGAGCATGCCCTGAAAAAAAGAACTGTGTTTCCTACTCATACGGACCATTTGTAAATTAACTCTACTTATGAAACTGATACAAGCCAGAGCTCATCTTACATAAATGCTCTTTACTAATAAGTGAGAATCTAGTTGGATTTCTGAACTGTGTAAAATCATTTGAGCCCAAAATTCTCTTTGTTTACCACAAATGAACTCTGGCTTGTAGGAAGACACAGAACATGGGGTTAAACTCCGTTTCATAAGGGAAATTCGGACCAGGGTTCTCATCCATGTAACACTCTGTGATTTCATGCAAGAAGCAAGCTCTTCTTTCTAGCGTCACAATACAGCAAGTTCCATGAGCATGCCCTGAAAAAAAGAACTGTGTTTCCTACTCATAGTGACCATATGTAATTCAAGTCTGCATATTCAACTAATACAAACCACAGCTCAACTTACATAAATGCTCTTAGTTAACAGTGAGAATAGCGTTGGGTCTTGAACTGTGTAAAATCATTTCAGCCCAAAATTCTCTTTGTTTACCACAAATGAACTCTTGCTTGTAGGAAGACACAGATCCTGGGGTTTAACTCCGTTTCTGAAGGTAAATTCAGACCAGGGTTCTCATCCATTGAACACTCTCTGTTTTAACGCAAGAAGCAAGCTCTTCTTTCCAGAGTCTCCAATGCAGCAAGAACCATGAGCATGCCCTCAAAAAAAGAACTGTGTTTCCTCCTCATAGGGACCATATATAAATCAACTCTGCTTATGAAACTGATACAAACCAGACCTCATCTTACATAAATCCTTTTTAGTAAATACTGAGAATCTAGTTTGGGTTATTGAACTGTGTAAAATCATTGGAGTCCAAAATTCTCTTAGTTTACCAGAAATGAACCCTGGCTTGTAGGAAGACAAGGATCCTGTGGTATAACTGCTTGTCTGAAGGGAAATTCAGACCAGTGTTCTCGTCCATGGAACCCACTCTGTTTTAACACAAGAAGCAAGCTCGTCTTTCCAGCATCTCCAATACAGCAATAACCATGAGCATGAACAGAAAAAAAGAACTTTGTTTCCTACTCATACGGACCATACATAATTCAACTCTGGTTATGAACCTGATACAAACCACAGCTCAACTTACATAAATGCTCTTTAGTTAATAGTGAGAATCGCGATGGGTTTTTGAACTGTGTAAAATCACTTGAGCCCAAAATTCACTGGGTTTTCGAGAAATGAACTCTTGCTTGTAGGAAGACACATATCCTGGGGTTTAACTCCATTTCTGAAGGGAAATTCAGACCAGTGTTCTCATCCATGAAACACACTCTGTTTTACGCAAGAAGCAAGCTCTTCTTTCAAGCGTCTCCAATACAGCAAGAACCATGAGCATGCCCTGAAAAAAAGAACTGTGTTTCCTCCTCATACGGACCATATATAAATCAACTCAGCTTATGAAACTGTTGCAAACTAGAGATCCTCTTACATAAATGCTCTTTAGTAAATAGTTAGAATTGTGTTGGGTTCTTGAACTGTGTAAAATCATTTGAGCCCAAAATTCTCTTTGGTTACCATAAATGAACTCAGGCTTGTAGGGAGACACAGAACCTGGAGTTTAACTCCTTGTCTGAAGGGAAATTCAGACCAGTGTTCTCATCCATTGAACCCTCTCTGTTTTAACGCAAGAAGCAAGCTCTTCTTTCCAGCGTCTCCAATACAGCAAGAACCATGAGCATGCCCTCAAAAAAAGAACTGTGTTTCCTCCTCATACGGACCATATATATATCAACTCTGCTTATGAAACTGATACAAACCAGACCTCATCTTACATAAATCCTTTTTAGTAAATAGTGAGAATCTAGTTGGTTTTCTGAACTGTGTAAAATCATTTGAGCACAAAATTCTCTTTGTTTACCAGAAATGAACTCTGGCTTGTAGGAAGACACAGAACCTGGGGTTTAACTCCGTTTCTGAAGGTAAATTTAGACCTGGGTTCTCATCCATGGAGCACACTGTTTTAACGCAAGAAGCAAGCTCTTCTTTCCAGCGTCTCCAATACAGCAAGTTCCATGAGCATGCCCTGAAAAAAAGAACTGTGTTTCCTACTCATACGGACCATTTGTAAATTAACTCTACTTATGAAACTGATACAAACCAGAGCTCATCTTACATAAATGCTCTTTACTAATAAGTGAGAATCTAGTTGGATTTCTGAACTGTGTAAAATCATTTGAGCCCAAAATTCTCTTTGTTTACCACAAATGAACTCTGGCTTGTAGGAAGACACAGAACATGGGGTTAAACTCCGTTTCATATGGGAAATACGGACCAGGGTTCTCATCCATTTAACACACTGTGATTTCACGCAAGAAGCAAGCTCTTCTTTCTAGCGTCACAATACAGCAAGTTCCATGAGCATGCCCTGAAAAAAAGAACTGTGTTTCCTACTCATAGTGACCATATGTAATTCAAGTCTGCATATTCAACTAATACAAACCACAGCTCAACTTACATAAATGCTCTTAGTTAACAGTGAGAATAGCGTTGGGTCTTGAACTGTGTAAAATCATTTGAGCCCAAAATTCTCTTTGTTTACCACAAATGAACTCTTGCTTGTAGGAAGACACAGATCCTGGGGTTTAACTCCGTTTCTGAAGGGATATTCAGACCAGTGTTCTCATCCATGAAACACACTCTATTTTTACGCAAGAAGCAAGCTCTTCTTTCCAGCATCTCCAATACAGAGAGAACCATGAGAATGCCCAGAAAATAAGAACTGTGTTTCCTATTCATACAGATCAAATGCAGTTTAACTCTGCTTATGAGACTGATACAAACCACAGCTCCACTTACATAAATGCTCTTTAGTAAATAGTGAGAATCGTGATGTGTTCTTGAACTGTGTAAAATCATTTGAGCCCAAAATTCACTTGGTTTACCAGAAATGAACTCTTGCTTTTAGGAAGACACAAATCCTGTTGTTTGACTCCGTTTCTGAAGAAATTAACACCAGTTTTCTCATCCATGAAACATACTCTGTTTGCAGGCATGAAGCAAGCTCTTCTTTTAAGTGTCTCCTATACAGCAAGAACCATGAGCATGCCCAGAAAAAAAAGAAATGTGATTCCTACTCATACGAACCATACATAGTTCACCTGTGGTTATGAAACTGATACAAACCACAGCTCCTCTTACATAAAGGCAGTTTATTTAACAGTGAGAATCGCGATGGCTTTTTGAACTGTGTAAAATCACTTGACACCAAAATTCACTGGGTTTACCAGAAATGAACTCTTGCTTGTAGGAAGACACAGATCCTCTGGTTTAACTCCGTTTCTGAGGGGAAACTCAGACCAGGGTTCTCATCCATGGAACACACTCTGATTTAACGCAAGAAGCAACCTCTTCTTTCCAGTGTCTCCAAAACAGCAAGTACCACTAGCATGCCTGAAAAAAAGAACTGCTTTTCCTAATCATATGGACCATAGGAAGTTCAAGTCTGCATACGCAACTGATACAAACCACAGCTCCACTTACATAAATGCTCTTTAGTTAATAGTGACAATTGCCTTGGGTTCTTTAACTGTATAAAATCATTTGAGCCTAAAAATTGACTTGGTTTAACAGAAATGAACCCTTGCTTGTAGGAAGACACAGATCCTGTGGTTTAACTCCGTTTCTGAGGGGAAATTCAGACCAGGGTTCTCATCCATGGAACACACTCTGTTTTAACGCAAGAAGCAAGCTCTTCTTTCCAGCGTCTCCAATACAGCAAGAACCATGAGCATGCCCTGAAAAAAAAGAACTGTGTTTCCTCCTCATACGGACCATATATAAATCAACTCAGCTTATGAAACTGTTGCAAACTAGAGCTCCTCTTACATAAATGCTCTCTAGTAAATAGTTAGAATTGTGTTGGGTTCTTGAACTGTGTAAAATCATTTGAGGCCAAATTTCATATGGTATACCAGAAATGAACTCTTGTTTGTAGGAAGACACAGATCCTGTGGTTTAACTCCGTTTCTGAAGGTAAATTCAGACCAGGGGTCTCATCCATTGATCACTCTCTGTTTTAACGCAAGAAGCAAGCTCTTCTTTCCATAATCTCCAATACAGCAAGAACCATGAGCATGCCATCAAAAAAAGAACTGTGTTTCCTCCTCATAGGGACCATATATAAATCAACTCTGCTTATGAAACTGATACAAACCAGACCTCATCTTACATAAATCCTTTTTAGTAAATACTGAGAATCTAGTTTGAGTTTCTGAACTGTGTAAAAGCATTGGTGTCCAAAATTCTCTTAGTTTACCAGAAATGAACCCTGGCTTGTAGGAAGACAAGGATCCTGTGGTATAACTGCTTGTCTGAAGGGAAATTCAGACCAGTGTTTTCATCCATGGAACCCACTCTGTTTTAACACAAGAAGCAAGCTCGACTTTCCCGCGTCTCCAATACAGAAAAAACCATGAGAATGCCCAGAAAAAAAGAACTGTGATTCCTACTCATACAGATCTTATGCAGTTCAACTCTGCTTATGAGACTGATACAAACCACAGCTCCATTTACATAAATGCTCTTTAGTTAATAGTGAGAATTGTGTTGGGTTCTTGAACTGTATAAAATCATTTGAGCCCAAAATTCTCTTGGTTTACCAGAAGTGAACTCTTGCTTCTTTGAAGACACAGATCCTGTTGTTTAACTCTGTTTCTGTGTGAAATTCAAACCAGGGATCTCATCCATGTAACACACTGTGATTTAACGCAAGAAGCAAGCTCTACTTTTTAACTTCTCCAATACAGAAAGTACCACGAGCAAGCCCTGAAAAAAAAAAGTGAATTTCCTACTCATACTGACCATATGTAATTCAAGTCTGCATATGCAACTGATACAAACCACAGCTCCAATTACATAAATGCTCTTTAGTAAGTAGTGAGAATCGCGTTGGGTTCTTGAACTGTGTAAAATCATTTGAGCGAAAAATTCACTTGGTTTACCAGAAATGAACTCTTGCTTTTAGGAAGATACAGATCCTGTGGTTTAACTCCGTTTATGAAGGGAAATTAAGACCAGTGTTCTCATATATGAAACACACTCTGTTTTCAAGCAAGAGGCAAGCTCTTCTTTCAAGCGTCTCCTACACAGCAAGAACCATGATCATGCCCAGAAAAACAGAACTGTGTTTCCTCCTCATATGGACCATATGTAAATCAACTCAGCTTATGAAACTGATACAAACCACAGCTCCACCTACATAAATGCTCTTTAGTTAACAGTTAGAATAGTGTTGGCACTTGAACTGTGTAAAATCATTTGAGCACAATATTGACTTGGTTTACCAGAAATGAACTTTTGCTTGTATGAAGACACAGATCCTGTGGTTTAACTCCGTTTCTGTGGGAAATTCAGACCAGGGATCTCATCCATGGAACACACTCTGTTTTAAGGCAAGAATCAAGCTCTTCTTTCCAGCGTCTCCAATACAGCAAGAACCATGAGTATGCCATCAAAAAAAGAACTGTGTTTCCTGCTCATACGGACCATATTTAAATCAACTCTGCTTATGAAACTGATACAAACCACAGATCCACTTACATAAATGCACTTTAGTAAATAGTGAGAATCGTGTTGGGCTCTTGATCTGTGTAAAATCATTTGAGACCAAAATTCACTTGATTTTCCAGAAATGAACTCTTGCTTTTAGGAAGACACAGATCCTGTGGTTTGACTCCGTTTCTGAAGGGAAATTAAGACCATTGTTTTCATTTATGAAACACACTCTGCTTTCAGGCAAGAAGCAAGCTCTTGTTTCCAGCGTCTCTAATACAGCAATAACCATGAGCATGCCCCAAAAAAAGAACTGAGTTTCCTACTCATACGGACCATACATAGTTCAACTCTGGTTATGAAACTGATACAAACCACAGCTCCTCTTACATAAATGCTCTTTAGTTAATAATGAGAATCGAGTTGGGTTTTTAAACTGTGTAAAATCACTTGAGCCCAAAATTCACTGGGTTTTCCAGAAATGAACTCTTGCTTGTAGGAAGACACAGATCCTGGGGTTTAAATCCGTTTCTGAAGGGAAATTGAGACCAGTGTTCTCGTCCATGAAACACACTCTGTTTTAACGCAAGAAGCAATCTCTTCTTTCCAGAATCTCCAATACAGCAAGAACCATGAGCATGCCCTCAAAAAAGGAACTGTGTTTCCTCCTCATACGGACCATATGTAAATCAACTCAGCTTATGAAACTGATACAAACCAGAGCTCCTCTTACATAAATGCTCTTTTGTAAATAGTGAGAATCTAGTTGGGTTTCTGAACTGTGAAAAATCATTTGAGCCCAAAATTCTCTTTGTTTACCAGAAATGAACTCAGGTGTGTAGGAAGACACAGAACCTGGGGTTTAACTCGGTTTCTGAAGGGAAATTCAGACCAGTGTTCTCATCCATGTAACACACTGTGATTTAACTCAAGAAGCAAGCTCTTCTTTCTAGCCTCTCCAATACAGCAAGAACCATGAGCATGCCCTGAAAAAAAGAACTGTGTTTCCTATTCATACTGACCATATGTAATTCAAGTCTGCATATGCAACTGATACAAACCACAGCTCCACTTAAATAAATGCTCTTTAGTTAACAGTGAAAATAGCGTTGGCACTTGAACTGTTTAAATCATTTGAGCCCAAAATTGACTTGGTTTACCAGAAATAAACTCTTGCTTGTATGAAGACACAGATCCTGTGGTTTAACTCCATGTCTGAAGGGAAACTCAGACCAGTGTTCTCATCCATGGAACCCACTCTGTTTTAACGCAAGAAGCAAGCTCTACTTTCCCGTGTGTCTCCAATACAGCACGTACCATGAGCATGCCCTGAAAAAAAGAACTGTGCTTCCTACTCATACGGACCATACGTATTTCAACTCTGCTTATGAAACTGATACAAACCACAGCTCCACTTACGTAAATGCTCTTTAGTTAATAGTGAGAATAGAGTTGTGTCTTGAACTGTGAAAAATCATTTGAGCCCAAAATTGCTTGGATTACCAGAAATGAACTCTTGCTTGTATGAAGACACAGATCCTGTGGTTTAACTCCGTTTCTGTGGGAAATTCAGACCAGGGATCTCATCCATGGAACACACTCTGTTTTAAGGCAAGAACCAAGCTCTTCTTTCCAGCGTCTCCAATACAGTAAGAACCATGAGCATGTCCTCAAATAAAGAACTGTTTTTCCTTCTAATAGGGACCATATGTAAATCCACTCTGCTTATGAAACTGATACAAACCACAGATCCACTTACATAAATGCTCTTTAGTAAATAGTGAGAATCACGTTGGGTTCTTGAACTGTGTAAAATCATTTGAGCCCAAAGTTCACTTGGTATACCAGAAATGATCTCTTGCTTTTAGGAAGACACAGATCCTGTGGTTTGACTCTGTTTCTGAAGGGAAATTAAGACCAGTGTTCTCATCCATGCAACACACTCCATTTTCAGGCAAGAAGCAAGCTCTTCTTTCAAGTTTCTCCTATAAATGCAGAGCCATGAGCATGCCCAGAGAAAAAGAACTGTCTTTCCTACTAAAAGGGACCATATGTAAATCCACTCTGTTTATGAAACTGATACAAACCACAGCTCCAATTACATAAATGCTCTTTAGTAAGTAGTGAGAATCGCGCTTGGTTCTTGAACTGTGTAAAATCATTTGAGGGCAAAATTCACTTGGTTTACCAGAAATAAACTCTTGCTTTTAGGAAGACACAGATCCTGTGGTTTAACTCCGTTTCTGTGGGAAATTCAGACCAGGGATCTCATCCATGGAACACACTCTGTTTTAAGGCAAGAACCAAGCTCTTCTTTCCAGCTTCTTCAATACAGTAAGTAACATGAGCATGCCATCAAAAAAAGAACTGTGTTTCCTGCTCATATGGACCATATTTAAATCAACTCAGCTTATGAAACTGATACAAACCAGAGCTCCTCTTACATCAATGCTCTTTAGTAAATAGTGAGAATTGTGTTGGGTTCTTGAACTGTGTAAAATCATTTGAGCCCAAAATTCACTTTGTTTACCAGAAATGAACTCTTGCTTGTAGGAAGGCACAGATCCTGTGGTTTAACTCTGTTTCTGAAGGTAAATTTTGACCAGGGTTCTCATCCATGGAACACACTCAGTTTTAACGCAAGAAGCAAGCTCTTCTTTCAAGCATCTCCAATACAGCAAGTTCCATGAGCATGCCCTGAAAAAAAGAACAGTGTTTCCTACTCATAAGTACCATTGTAAAGCAACTCTACTCATGAAACTGATACAAACCAGAGCTCATCTTACATAAATGCTTTTTAGTAAATAGTGAGAATCTAATTGGGTTTCTGAACTGTGTAAAATCATTAGAGCCCAAAATTCACTGGGTTTAACAGAAATGAACTCTTGCTTATATGAAGACACAGATCCTGTGGTTTAACTCCGTTTCTGTGGGAAATTCAGAGCAGGGATGTCATCCATGGAACACACTCTGTTTTAAGTCAAGAACCAAGCTCTTCTTTCCAGAACCTCCAATACAGCAAGTACCATGATGATGCCCTGAAAAAAGAACTATGCCTCCTACTCACATGGACCATACGTAGTTCTTCTCTGCTTATGAAACTGACAGAAACCACAGCTCCACTTTCATAAAGGCTCTTTAGTTAATAGTGAGAATCGCGTTGGGTTCTTGAACTGTGTAAAATCATTTGAGCCCAAAATTCACTTGGTTTACCAGAAATGAACTCTTGCTTTTAGGAAGACACAGATCCTGTGGTTTAACTCCGTTTCTGAAGGTAAATTCAGACCAGGGTTCTCATCCATTGAACACTCTCTGTTTTAACGCAAGAAGCAAGCTCTTCTTTCCAGAGTCTCCAATACAGCAAGAACCATGAGCATGCCCTCAAAAAAAGAACTGTGTTTCCTCCTCATACGGACCATATATATATCAACTCTGCTTATGAAACTGATACAAACCAGACCTCATCTTACATAAATCCTTTTTAGTAAATAGTGAGAATCTAGTTGGCTTTCTGAACTGTGTAAAATCATTTGAGCACAAAATTCTCTTTGTTTACCAGAAATGAACTCTGGCTTGTAGGAAGACACAGAACCTGGGGTTTAACTCCGTTTCTGAAGGTAAATTTAGACCTGGGTTCTCATCCATGGAGCACACTGTTTTAACGCAAGAAGCAAGCTCTTCTTTCCAGCGTCTCCAATACAGCAAGTTCCATGAGCATGCCCTGAAAAAAAGAACTGTGTTTCCTACTCATACAGACCATTTGTAAATTAACTCTACTTATGAAACTGATACAAGCCAGAGCTCATCTTACATAAATGCTCTTTACTAATAAGTGAGAATCTAGTTGGATTTCTGAACTGTGTAAAATCATTTGAGCCCAAAATTCTCTTTGTTTACCACAAATGAACTCTGGCTTGTAGGAAGACACAGAACATGGGGTTAAACTCCGTTTCATAAGAGAAATTCGGACCAGGGTTCTCATCCATGTAACACTCTGTGATTTCATGCAAGAAGCAAGCTCTTCTTTCTAGCGTCACAATACAGCAAGTTCCATGAGCATGCCCTGAAAAAAAGAACTGTGTTTCCTACTCATAGTGACCATATGTAATTCAAGTCTGCATATTCAACTAATACAAACCACAGCTCAACTTACATAAATGCTCTTAGTTAACAGTGAGAATAGCGTTGGGTCTTGAACTGTGTAAAATCATTTGAGCCCAAAATTCTCTTTGTTTACCACAAATGAACTCTTGCTTGTAGGAAGACACAGATCCTGGGGTTTAACTCCGTTTCTGAAGGTAAATTCAGACCAGGGTTCTCATCCATTGAACACTCTCTGTTTTAACGCAAGAAGCAAGCTCTTCTTTCCAGAGTCTCCAATACAGCAAGAACCATGAGCATGCCCTCAAAAAAAGAACTGTGTTTCCTCCTCATAGGGACCATATATAAATCAACTCTGCTTATGAAACTGATACAAACCAGACCTCATCTTACATAAATCCTTTTTAAAATACTGAGAATCTAGTTTGGGTTATTGAACTGTGTAAAATCATTGGAGTCCAAAATTCTCTTAGTTTACCAGAAATGAACCCTGGCTTGTAGGAAGACACAGAACCTGGGGTTTAACTCCGTTTCTGAAGGTAAATTTAGACCTGGTTTCTCATCCATGGAGCACACTGTTTTAACGCAAGAAGCAAGCTCTTCTTTCCAGCGTCTCCAATACAGCAAGTTCCATGAGCATGCCCTGAAAAAAAGAACTGTGTTTCCTACTCATACAGACCATTTGTAAATTAACTCTACTTATGAAACTGATACAAGCCAGAGCTCATCTTACATAAATGCTCTTTACTAATAAGTGAGAATCTAGTTGGATTTCTGAACTGTGTAAAATCATTTGAGCCCAAAATTCTCTTTGTTTACCACAAATGAACTCTGGCTTGTAGGAAGACACAGAACATGGGGTTAAACTCCGTTTCATAAGAGAAATTCGGACCAGGGTTCTCATCCATGTAACACTCTGTGATTTCATGCAAGAAGCAAGCTCTTCTTTCTAGCGTCACAATACAGCAAGTTCCATGAGCATGCCCTGAAAAAAAGAACTGTGTTTCCTACTCATAGTGACCATATGTAATTCAAGTCTGCATATTCAACTAATACAAACCACAGCTCAACTTACATAAATGCTCTTAGTTAACAGTGAGAATAGCGTTGGGTCTTGAACTGTGTAAAATCATTTGAGCCCAAAATTCTCTTTGTTTACCACAAATGAACTCTTGCTTGTAGGAAGACACAGATCCTGGGGTTTAACTCCGTTTCTGAAGGTAAATTCAGACCAGGGTTCTCATCCATTGAACACTCTCTGTTTTAACGCAAGAAGCAAGCTCTTCTTTCCAGAGTCTCCAATACAGCAAGAACCATGAGCATGCCCTCAAAAAAAGAACTGTGTTTCCTCCTCATAGGGACCATATATAAATCAACTCTGCTTATGAAACTGATACAAACCAGACCTCATCTTACATAAATCCTTTTTAAAATACTGAGAATCTAGTTTGGGTTATTGAACTGTGTAAAATCATTGGAGTCCAAAATTCTCTTAGTTTACCAGAAATGAACCCTGGCTTGTAGGAAGACAAGGATCCTGTGGTATAACTGCTTGTCTGAAGGGAAATTCAGACCAGTGTTCTCGTCCATGGAACCCACTCTGTTTTAACACAAGAAGCAAGCTCGTCTTTCCAGCATCTCCAATACAGCAATAACCATGAGCATGAACAGAAAAAAAGAACTTTGTTTCCTACTCATACGGACCATACATAATTCAACTCTGGTTATGAACCTGATACAAACCACAGCTCCACTTACATAAATGCTCTTTAGTTAATAGTGAGAATCGCGATGGGTTTTTGAACTGTGTAAAATCACTTGAGCCCAAAATTCACTGGGTTTTCGAGAAATGAACTCTTGCTTGTAGGAAGACACAGATCCTGGGGTTTAACTCCATTTCTGAAGGGAAATTCAGACCAGTGTTCTCATCCATGAAACACACTCTGTTTTACGCAAGAAGCAAGCTCTTCTTTCAAGCGTCTCCAATACAGCAAGAACCATGAGCATGCCCTGAAAAAAAGAACTGTGTTTCCTCCTCATACGGACCATATATAAATCAACTCAGCTTATGAAACTGTTGCAAACTAGAGATCCTCTTACATAAATGCTCTTTAGTAAATAGTTAGAATTGTGTTGGGTTCTTGAACTGTGTAAAATCATTTGAGCCCAAAATTCTCTTTGGTTACCATAAATGAACTCAGGCTTGTAGGGAGACACAGAACCTGGAGTTTAACTCCTTGTCTGAAGGGAAATTCAGACCAGTGTTCTCATCCATTGAACACTCTCTGTTTTAACGCAAGAAGCAAGCTCTTCTTTCCAGCGTCTCCAATACAGCAAGAACCATGAGCATGCCCTCAAAAAAAGAACTGTGTTTCCTCCTCATACGGACCATATATATATATCAACTCTGCTTATGAAACTGATACAAACCAGACCTCATCTTACATAAATCCTTTTTAGTAAATAGTGAGAATCTAGTTGGCTTTCTGAACTGTGTAAAATCATTTGAGCACAAAATTCTCTTTGTTTACCAGAAATGAACTCTGGCTTGTAGGAAGACACAGAACCTGGGGTTTAACTCCGTTTCTGAAGGTAAATTTAGACCTGGGTTCTCATCCATGGAGCACACTGTTTTAACGCAAGAAGCAAGCTCTTCTTTCCAGCGTCTCCAATACACCAAGTTCCATGAGCATGCCCTGAAAAAAAGAACTGTGTTTCCTACTCATACAGACCATTTGTAAATTAACTCTACTTATGAAACTGATACAAACCAGAGCTCATCTTACATAAATGCTCTTTACTAATAAGTGAGAATCTAGTTGGATTTCTGAACTGTGTAAAATCATTTGAGCCCAAAATTCTCTTTGTTTACCACAAATGAACTCTGGCTTGTAGGAAGACACAGAACATGGGGTTAAACTCCGTTTCATAAGGGAAATACGGACCAGGATTCTCATCCATGTAACACACTGTGATTTCATGCAAGAAGCAAGCTCTTCTTTCTAGCGTCACAATACAGCAAGTTCCATGAGCATGCCCTGAAAAAAAGAACTGTGTTTCCTACTCATAGTGACCATATGTAATTCAAGTCTGCATATTCAACTAATAAAATCCACAGATCAACTTACATAAATGCTCTTAGTTAACAGTGAGAATAGCGTTGGGTCTTGAACTGTGTAAAATCATTTGAGCCCAAAATTCTCTTTGTTTACCACAAATGAACTCTTGCTTGTAGGAAGACACAGATCCTGGGGTTTAACTCCGTTTCTGAAGGGATATTCAGACCAGTGTTCTCATCCATGAAACACACTCTATTTTTACGCAAGAAGCAAGCTCTTCTTTCCAGCATTTCCAATACAGAGAGAACCTAGAGAATGCCCATAAAATAAGAACTGTGTTTCCTATTCATACAGATCAAATGCAGTTTAACTCTGCTTATGAGACTGATACAAACCACAGCTCCACTTACATAAATACTCTTTAGTAAATAGTGAGAATCACGATGTGTTCTTGAACTGTGTAAAATCATTTGAGCCCAAAATTCACTGGGTTTACCAGAAATGAACTCTTGCTTTTAGGAAGACACAAATCCTGTTGTTTGACTCCGTTCCTGAAGAAATTAACACCAGTTTTCTCATCCATGAAACATACTCTGTTTGCAGGCATGAAGCAAGCTCTTCTTTTAAGTGTCTCCTATACAGCAAGAACCATGAGCATGCCCAGAAAAAAAAGAAATGTGATTCCTACTCATACGGACCATACGTAGTTCTTCTCTGCTTATGAAACTGACAGAAACCACAGCTCCACTTTCATAAAGGCTCTTTAGTTAATAGTGAGAATCGCTTTGGGTTCTTGAACTGTGTAAAATCATTTGAGCCCAAAATTCACTTGGTTTACCAGAAATGAACTCTTGCTTTTAGGAAGACACAGAATCTGTTGTTTGACTCCGTTTTTGAATGGAAATTCAGACCAGTGTTCTCATACATGAAACACACTCTGTTTTCAGGCAAGAAGCAAGCTCTTCTTTACAGTGTCTCCAATACAGCAATAACCATGAGCATGCCCCCCAAAAAATAACTGTGTTTCCTACTCATACAGACCATACATAGTTCAACTATGGTTATGAAACTGATAAAACCACAGCTCCTCTTACATAAATGCTCTTTAGTTAATAGTGAGAATCACGATAAGTTTTTGAACTGTGTAAATTCACTTGAGCTTAAAATTCACTGTGTTTTCCTGAAATGAACTCTTGCTTGTAGGAAGACGCAGATCCTGGGGTTTAACTCAGTTTCTGAAGGGAAATTCAGACCTGTGTTCTCATCCATGAAACACACTCTTTTTTACGCAAGAAGCAAGCTCTTATTTCAAGCGTCTCCAATACAGCATGAACCATGAGCATGTCGTCAAAAAAGGAACTGTGTTTCCTCCTCATATGGACCATATGTAAATCAACTCAGCTTATGAAACTGATACAAACCAGAGCTCCTCTTACATAAATGCTCTTTAGTAAATAGTTAGAATCTACTTGGGTTTTTGAACTGTGTAAAATCATTTGATCCCAAAATTCTCTTTGTTTACCAGAAATGAACTCTGGCTTGCAGGAAGACACAGAACCTGCGGTTTAACTCTGTTTCTAAAGGGAAATTCAGACCAGTGTTCTCATCCATGTAACACACTGTGATTTAACGCAAGAAACAAGCTCTTTTTTCTAGCATCTCCAATACAGCAAGTACCACGAGCATGCCCTGAAAAAAAGAACTGTGTTTCCTACACATACTGACCATATGTAATTCAAGTCTGCATATGCAACTGATACAAACCACAGCTCCACTTACATAAATACTCTTTAGTTAACAGTGAGAATAGTGATGGTTCTTGAAGTGTGTAAAATCATTTGAGCCCCAAATTGACTTGGATACCAGAAAAGAACTCTTGCTTGTATGAAGACACAGATCCCGTGGTTTAACTCCGTGTCTGAAAGGAAATTCAGACCAGTGTTCTCATCCATGGAACCCACTCTGTTTTAACGCAAGAAGCAAGCTCTACTTTCCTGCGTCTCCAATACAGCAAGTACCATGAGCATGCCCTGAAATAAAGAACTGTGCTTCCTAATCGTACAGACCATATGTAGTTCATCTCTGCTTATGAAACTGATACAACCCACAGCTCCACTTTCATAAAGGCTCTTTAGTTAATAGTGAGAATCGCGTTGGGTTCTTGAACTGTGTAAAATCATTAGAGCCCAAAATTCACTGGGTTTACCAGAAATGAACTCTTGCTAGTAGGAAGACACAGATCCTGGGGTTTAACTCCGTTTCTGTGGGAAATTCAGACCAGGGATCTCATCCATGGAACACACTCTCTTTTAAGGAAAGAACCAAGCTCTTATTTCCAGCTTCTTCAATATAGCAAGAACCATGAGCATGCCCAGAAAAAAAGAACTGTCTTTCCTACTAAAAGGGAGCATATGTAAAGACACTCAGCTTATGAAACTGATACAAACCAGAGCTCCTCTTACATCAATGCTCATTAGTAAATACTGAGAATTGTGTTGGGTTCTTGAACTGTGTAAAATCATTTGAGCCCAAAATTCACGTTGTTTACCAGAAATGAACTCTCGCTTGTAGGAAGGCACAGATCCTGTGGTTTAACTCTGTTTCTGAAGGTAAATTCTGACCAGGGTTCTCATCCATGGAACACAGTCAGTTTTAACGCAAGAAGCAAGCTCTTCTTTCAAGCATCTCCAATACAGCAAGTTCCATGAGCATGCCCAGAAAAAAAGAACTGTCTTTCCTACTAAAAGGGAGCATATGTAAAGACACTCAGCTTATGAAACTGATACAAACCAGAGCTCATCTTACATAAATGCTTTTTAGTAAATAGTGAGAATCTAGTTGGGTTTCTGAACTGTGTAAAATCATTAGAGCCCAAAATTCACAGGGTTTAACAGAAATGAACTCTTGCTTATATGAAGACACAGATCCTGTGGTTTAACTCCGTTTCTGTGGGAAATTCAGACCAGGGATCTCATCCATGGAACACACTCTGTTTTAAGTCAAGAAGCAAGCTCTTCTTTCCAGAGCCTCCAATACAGCAAGTACCATGAGCATGCCCTGTAAAAAGAACTATGCCTCCTACTCATAAGGACCATACGTAGTTCATCTCTTCTTATGAAACTGATAGAAACCACAGCTCCACTTTCATAAAGGCTCTTTAGTTAATAGTGAGAATCGTGTTGGGTTCTTGAACTGTGTAAAATCATTTGAGCCCAAAATTCACTTCATTTACCAGAAATGGTCTATTGCTTGTAGGAAGACACAAATCCTGGGGTTTAACTCTGTTTTCGAAGGTAAATTTAGACCAGGGTTCTCATCCATGGAACACACACTGTTTTAACGCAAGAAGCAAGCTCTTCATTCCATCATCTCAAATACAGCAAGAACCATGAGCATGCCCTCAAAAAAAGAACTGTGTTTCCTATTCATATGGACCATATGTAAATCAGCTCTACTTATGAAACTGATACAAACCACAAGTCCTGTTACATAAATGCTCTTTAGTTAATAGTGAGAATCACGATGGGTTTCTGAATTGTGTATAATCACTTGAGCCCAAATTCTCTTTGTTTACCAGAAATGAATGCTTGCTTTTAGGAGGACACAGATCCTAGGATTTTACTCCGTTTCTGAAGGTAAATTCAGACCAGGGTTCTCATCCATGGAACACTCTCTATTCTAACGCAAGAAGCAAGCTCTTCTTTCCTGTAATTCCAATACAGCATGTTCCATGATCATGCCCTGAAAAAAAGAACTGTGTTTCCTACTCATACGGACCATATGTAAATCAAGTCTGCTTATGAAATTGATGCAAACCACAGCTCCACTTTCATAAAGTCTCTTTAGTAAATAGTGAGAATCCCGTTGGGTTCTTGAACTGTGTAAAATCATTTGATCCTAAAAATCACTTGGGTTAGAAGAAATAAACACTTGATTGTAGGAAGACACAAATCCTGTGGTTTAACTCCGTTTCTGAAGGTAAATTCAGACCAGGGCTCTCATCCATGGAACACACTCTGTTTTAACGCAAGAAGCAAGCTTTTCTTTCCAGCATCTCCAATACAGCAAGTTCAATGAGCATGCCCTGAAAAAAAAGACCCCTGTTTCCTACTCATAGTGGCCATATGTAAAACAACTCTACTTATGAAACTGATACAAACCACAGCTCCACTTTCATAAATGCTGTTTAGTAAATAGTGAGAATCTAGTTGGGTTTCTGAACTGTGTAAAATCATTTGAGCCACAATTCCCTTGGTTTACCAGAAATGAACTCTGGCTTCTAGGAAGACACAGATCATGTGGTTTAACTCCGTTTCTGAAGGGAAATTAAAACCAGTGATCTCATCCATGAAACACACTCTGATTTAACACAAGAAGCAAGCTCTTCTTTCCAGCGTCTACAATACAGCAAGTACCACTAGCATGTCTGAAAAAAAGAAGTGTGTTTCCTACACATACAGACCATATATAGTTCAAGTCTGCATATGCAACTGATACAAAAAACAGCTCCACTTACATAAATGCTCTTTAGTTACTAGTGAGAATCGAGATGGGTTCTTGAACAGTGTAAAATCATTTGAACACAAATTTCACTTTGTTTACCAGAAAAGAACTCCTGCTTGTATGAAGACACAGATCCTGTGGTTTAACTCCGATTCTGAAGGTAAATTCAGACCAGGGTTCTCATCCATGGAACATACTCTGTTTTAACGCAAGAAGCTAGCTCTTCTTTCCAGCCTCTCCAATACAGCAAGTACCACTAGCATGCCTGAAAATAAGAACTGTGCTTCCTACTCATAAGGACCATATGTAAATCCACTCTGCTTATGAAACTGAAACAAACCACAGCTCCCCTTACAAAAATGCTCTTTAGTTAAAAGTGAGAATAGCCTTGGGTTCTTTAACTGTGTAAAATCATTTGAGCCCAAAATTGACTTGGTTTAATAGAAATGAACTCTTGCTTGTAGGAAGACAGAGATCCTGGGGTTTACTCCGTTTCTGAACGTAAATTCAGACCAGTGTTCTCATCCTTGAAACACACTCTGTTTTAACGCAAGAAGCAAGCTCTTCTTTCCAACGTCTCCAATACAGCAAGAACCATGACCAAATCCTCAAAAAAGAACTGTGTTTCCTACTCATACGGACTATATGTAGTTCAACTCTGCTCATGAAACTGATACAAACCACAGCTCCACTTACATAAATGTTCTTTAGTTAATAGCTAGAATCGCGTTGGGTTCTTGAATGTGTAAAATCATTTGAGCCCAAAATACCCTGGGTTTACCTGAAATGAACTCTTGCTTGTAGGAAGACACAGATCCTGTGGTTTAACCTATTTTCTGTGGGAAATTCAGAACAGGGATCTCATCCATGGAACACACTCTGTTTTAAGGCAAGAACCAAGCTCTTCTTTCCAGCATCTCCAATACAGCAAGAACCATGAGCATGCCCTCAAAAAAAGAACTGTGTTTCCCACTCATAGGGACCATTTGTAAATCCACTCTGCTTATGAAACTGATACAAACACAGCTCCACTTACATAATTGCTCCTTAGTAAATAGTGAGAATCGCGTTGGGTTCTTGAACTGTGTAAAATCATTTGAGCGCAAAATTCTCTTGGTTTACCAGAAATGAACTCTTGGTTGTAGGAAGACACAGATCCTGGGGATTAACTCCGTTTCTGAAGGGAAATTCAGACCAGTGTTCTCATCCATGAAACACACTCTGTTTTAACGCAAGAAGCAAGCTCTTCTTTCCAACGTCTCCAATACAGCAAGAACCATGACCAAATCCTCAAAAAAGAACTGTGTTTCCTACTCATACGGACTATATGTAGTTCAACTCTGCTCATGAAACTGATACAAACCACAGCTCCACTTACATAAATGCTCTTTAGTTAATAGCTAGAATCGCGTTGGGTTCTTGAACTTTGTAAAATCATTTGAGCCCAAAATACCCTGGGTTTACCTGAAATGAACTCTTGCTTGTAGGAAGACACAGATCCTGTGGTTTAACCTATTTTCTGTGGGAAATTCAGAACAGGGATCTCATCCATGGAACACACTCTGTTTTAAGGCAAGAACCAAGCTCTTCTTTCCAGCTTCTCCAATACAGCAAGAACCATGAGCATGCCCTCAAAAAAAGAACTGTGTTTCCCACTCAAAGGGACCATTTGTAAATCCACTCTGCTTATGAAACTGATACAAAGCACAGCTCCACTTACATAAATGCTCCTTAATAAATAGTGAGAATCGCGTTGGGTTCTTGAACTGTGTAAAATCATTTGAGCCCAAAATTCTCTTGGTTTACCAGAACTGAACTCTTGGTTGTAGGAAGACACAGATCCTGGGGTTTAACTCCGTTTCTGAAGGGAAATTAAGACCAGGGTTCTCATCCATGAAACACACTCTGTTTTAATGCAAGAAGCAAGCTCTTCTTTCAAGCGTCTCCAATACAGCAAGAACCATGTGCATCTGCAGAAAAAAAGAACTGTGTTATCTACCCATACGGACCATATGTAGTTCAACTCTGCTTATGAAACTGATATGAAGTACAGTTCATCTAACATCCAATGCTTTTCAGTTAAGAGCAAGAAACGTGTGAGTCGTGAAAGATTTAAATTCTTTTGAGATAAAAGTGACTGCGTTTACCTGAAATGATTTATACTTGTAGGAAGACACAGAGCCTGGGATTTAACTCCATTTTTGAAGGGAAACACACAGCACAGTTGTCATTCATGAAACACACTCTGCTTTAGAGCAAGAAACACGCTCTTTCTTTCTAGAGTCTCTAATAAAGCAGGAGACATGAGTGTGCTCAGAACAAAAGAACGGTGTTTCCTACACATACGGACCATATCTAGTTCAAATCTGCTTCTGAAACTGATACAAACCACAGGTCCTCTAACATCCAATGCTTTTCAGTTACAAATGAGGTTCGTGTGAGCTTCGTGAACGATGTTGCTTCCTTTGAGCTGAAAAGTGACTGAGTTTACCTGAAAAGATGTCTAGCTTGTAGGAAGACACAAAGCCTGGGATTTAAGTCCATTTCTGAAGGGAAACACACAGCACAGTTCTCATGCATGAAACACACTCTCCTTTAGAGCAAGAAGCATGCTCTTGCTTTCTAGAGTCTCTAATAGAGCCAAAAACTAGTGTGCTCAGAACAAAAGAACGGTGTTTCCTACACATATGGACCATTGGTAGTTCAACTCTGCTTCTGAAACTGATACAAACCACAGGTCATCTAACATCCAATGCTTTTCAGTTAAGAGCAAGAAACGTGTGAGCTACGTAAATGATATACTTTGTATGAGCTGAAACTTGTGTGAGTTTACCTGAAACAAAGTCTTGCTTGTAGTAGGACACAGAGCATAGGATTGAACTCCATTTCTGAAGGGAAACACACAGCACGGTTCTCACCCATGAAACACACTCTGCTTTAGAGCAAGAAGCACGCTGTTGATTTCTAGGGTCTCTAATACACCAGGAAAGTGAGTGTGGTCAGAACAACAGAATGGTGTTTCCTACACATATGTTCCATATCTAGTAAAACTCTGCTTCTGAAACTGATACAAACCACGGCTCCTCTAACATCCAATGCTTTCCAGTTACAAACGAGAACTTGTGAACTTCGTGAATGATGTAGCTTCCTTTGAGCTGAAAAGTGACTGAGTTTACCTGAAAAGATGTCTTCCTTGTAGGAAGACACAGAGGCTGGGATTTAACTCCATCTCTGAAGGGAAACACACATCACAGTTCTCATGCATGAAACACACTGTGCTTTAGAGCAAGAAGCACGCTCTTGCTCTCTAGAGTCTCTACTAGAGCGAGAAACTTGATTGTGCTCAGAACAAAAGAACGATTTTCCTACACCTACAGACCATATCCAGTTCAACTCTGCTTCTGAAACCGATACAAACCACAGTACTTCTAACATCCAATGCTTTTCAGTTAACAGCGAGAAACGTGTGAGCAACGTAAACGATGTAGCTTTGTTTGAGCTGAAACGTGAGTGAGTCTACCTGAAACGAAGTCTTGGTGGTAGGAAGACACAGAGCCTGTGATTTAACTCCATTTCTGAAGGGAAACACACAGCACTGTTGTCATCCATGAAACACACTCTGCTCATAGCAAGAAGCACGCTGTTGCTTTCTAGAGTCTCTAATAGAGCAGGAAACGTGTGTATGCTCAGAACAAAAGAACGGTGTTTACTACACATATGGAAAATTGCTAGTTCAACTCTGCTTCTGAAACTGATACAAGCCACAGGTCCTCTAACATCCAATGCTTTTCAGTTAAGAGCGAGAAACATGTGAGCTATGTGAACGATGTATTTTTGTTTGAGCTGAAAAGTAACTGAGTTTACATGAAATGAAGTCATGCATGTATGTAGTCACAGAGCCTGTGATTTTACACCATTTCTGAAGGGAAACACACAGCACAGTTCTCATCCATGAAACACATTCTGCTTTAGAGCAAGAACCCCGCTCTTGCTTTCTCAGAGTCTCTAATACCGAAGGAAACGTGACTGTGGATAGAACAAATAACGGTGTTTCCTACACATACCGACCATATCTAGCTCAACTCTTCTTCTGAAACTGATACAAGGCACAGTTCCATTAACATGCAATGCTTTCCAGTTAAGAGCGAGAAACTTGTGAGCTTCGTGAACGATGTAGCTTCCTTTGAGCTGAAAAGTGACTGAATTTACCTGAAATGATGTCTTGCTTGTAGGAAGACACAGAGCCTGGGATTTAACTCCATTTCTTAAGGGAAACACACAGCACAGTTCTCAGGATTAAACACTCTCTGCGTATAGGAAGAAGCATGCTCTTGCTTTCTAGAGTCTCTAATAGAGCAGGAAACGTGAGTGTGCTCAGAACAAAATAACGGAGTTTTCTACACATAGAGACCACATCTAGTCCTACTCTGATTCTGAAAATGATACAAACCACAGTTCCTCAATATCCAATGATTTCAGTTAGAGCAAGAAACGGGTGAGCTATGTAAAAGATGTAGCTTTGTTTTCCTCTTACATGCAATGCTTTCCACTTAAGAGAGAGAAACTTCTGAGCTTCGTGAACGATGTAGCTTCCTTTGAGCTGAAAAGTAACTGAGTTTACCTGAATAGATGTCTTGCTTGTAGGAAGACACAGAGACTGGAATTTAAATCCATTTCTGACGGGAAACACACAGCACAGTTCTCATCCATGGAACACACTCTGTTTTAGAGCAAGAAGCCCGCTCTTGCTTTCTAAGAGTCTCTAATACAGCAGGAAACGTGACTGTGGATAGAACAAAATAACGGTGTTTCCTACAAATACAGACCATATCTAGGACAACACTTCCCCTGAAACTGATACAAAGCACAGTTCCATTAACATGCAATGGTTTCCAGTTAAGATTGAGAAACATGTGAGCTTCGTAAACGATTTATATTCATTTGAGCTGAAAAGTGACTGAGTTTACCTGAAAAGATGTCTAGCTTGTAGGAAGACACAGAGCCTGGGATTTAACTCCATTTCTGAAGGGAAAGACACAGCACAGTTCCCATGCATGAAACACACTCTGCTTTAGAGCAAAAAGCATGCTCTTGCTTTCTGGAGTCTCTAATAGAGCCAGAAATTGAGGGTACTCTGAACAAATTAATGGTGTTTCCTTCAAATACGGACCATTGCTAGTTCAACTCTGCTTCTGAAACTGATACAAACCACAAGTCATCTAACATCCAATGCTTTTCAGTTAAGAGCAAGTAACATGTGAGCTTCGTTAATGATTTATATTCATTTGAGCTGAAAAGTGACTGTGTTTACCTGAAATGATGTCTTGCTTGTAGGAAGACACAGAGCCTGGAATTTAACTCCATTTCTTAAGGAAACACCCAGCACATTTCTCATCCACGAAACATACTCTGCTTTAGAGAAAGAAGCCCGCTCTTGCTTTCTAAGATTCTCTAATACAGCAGGAAACGTGACTGTGGATAGAACAAAATAACGGTGTTTCCTACACATACAGACCATATCTAGGTCAAATCTTCTCCTGAAACTGATACAAAGCACAGTTCCATTAACATGCAATGCTTTCCAGTTAAGAGCGTGAAACGTGTGAGCTTCGTGAACAATATAGCTTCCTTTGAGCTGTAAAGTGACTGAGTTTACCTGAAATGATGTCTTGCTTGTAAGAAGACACAGAGCCTGGGATTTAACACCATTTCTGAAGGGAAACACACAGCCCAGTTCTCATCCATGGAAAACACTCTGCTTTAGAGAAGGAACACGTTCTTGCTTTCTAAGAGTCTCTAATACAGCAGGAAACGTGACTGTGGTCAGAACAAAATAACGGTGTTTCCTACACATACAGACCATATCTAGGTCAACTCTTCTTCTGAAACTGATAAAAACCACAGTTCCTCTAATATCCAATGCTTTTCAGTTAGAGCAAGAAACGGGTGAGTTACGTACAAGATGTAGCTTTGTTTGAGCTGAAACGTGAGTGAGTTTACCTGAAACGAACTCTTGCTTGTAGGAAGACACAGAGCCTGGATTTAACTCCATTTCTGAAGTGAAACACACAGCACAGTCACATCCATGTAACTCACTCTGCTTTAGACAAGGAGGATGCTCTTGCTTTCTAAGAGTCTCTAATACAGCAGGAAATGTTACTGTGGTCATAACAAAGTAACGGTGTTTCCTACACATACGGACCATATCTAGCTCAACTCTTCTTCTGGAACTGATAAAAAGCACAGTTCCATTAACATGCAATGCTTTCAAGTTAAGAGCGAGAAACGTTTTAGCTTCATGAACGATGTAGCTTCCTTTGAGCTGAAACTTGACTGAGTTTACCTGAAAAGATGTCTTGCTTGTAGGAAGACAAGGAGCCTGGGATTTAACTCCATTTCTGAAGGGAAACACACAGCACAGTTCTCATGCATGAAAGACACTCTGCTTTAGAGCACGAGGCATGTTCTTGCCTTCTAGAGTCTGTAATAGAGCCAGAAAATTGAGGGTACTCAGAACAAAGAACGGTGTTTCCTACACAAACGGACAATTGCTAGTTCAACTCTGATTCTGAAACTGATACAAACCACAGGTCCTCTAACATCCAATGCTTTACAGTTAAGAGCAAGAAACGTGTCAGCTACGTGAACGATGTAGCTTTGTTTGAGCATTAAGGTGGCTGAGTTTGCGTGAAAGGAAATCTTGCTTGTAGGAAGATACAGAGCCTGTGATTTAACTCCATTTCTGAAGGGAAACACACAGCACAGTTCTCACGACAAAACAAACTCTGCGTATAGGAAGATGCGCGCTCATGCTTTCTAGTGTCTCTAGTAGAGCAGGAAACGTGAGTGTGCTCAGAACAAAATAACAGAGTTTCCTACACATACAGACCATATCTAGTGCAACTCTGCTTCTGAAACTGATAAAAACCACAGTTCCTCTAATATCCAATGCTTTTCAGTTACAGCATGAAACGGGTGAGTTACGTAAAAGATGTAGCTTTGTTTGAGCTGAAACATGAGAGAGTTTACGTGAAACGAAGTCTTGCTTGTAGGAAGACACAGAGCCTGGGATATAACTCCATTTCTGAAGGGAAACACACAGCACAGTTGTCCTCAATGAAACACACTCTGCTTTAGAGCAAAAAGCATGCTCTTGCTTTCTAGAGTCTCTAATAGAGCCAGAAACTTGAAAGTGTGCTCAGAACAAAAGAACGGTGTTTCATACACATACGGACCATTGCTAGTTCAACTCTGCTTCTGAATCTGATACAAACCACAAGTCATCTAACATCCAATACTTTTCAGTTAAGAGCGAGAAACGTGTGAGCTTCGTAAACAATTTATATTCATTTGAGCTGTAAAGTGACTGCATTTACTTCAAAAGATTTCTTGCTTGTAGGAAGACACAGAGCCTGGAATTTAACTCCATTTCTTAAGGGAAACAGACAGCACTGTTCTCATCCATGAAACACACTCTGCTTTAGAGCAAGAAGCCCGCTCTTGCTTTCTAAGAATCTCTAATACAGCAGGAAACATGACTGTGGATAGAACAAAATAACGGTGTTTCCTACACATACAGACCATATCTAGGTCAACTCTTCTTCTGAAACTGATACAAACCACAGTTCCATTAACATGCAATGCTTTCCAGTTAAGAGCGAGAAACGTGTGAGCTTCGTGAACGATAGAGCTTCCTTTGAGCTGAAAAGTGACTGAGTTTACCTGAAAAGATGTCTTGCTTGTAGGAAGACACACTGCCTGGGATTTAACTCCATTTCTGAAGGGAAACACACAGCACAGTTCTCATGCATGAAACACACTCTGCTTTAGAACAAGAAGCATGCTCTTGCTTTGTAGAGTCTCTAATAGAGCCAGAAATTGAGAGTACTCAGAAAAAAAGAACGGTGTTTCCTACACTTAGGGATAATTGCTACTTCAACTCTGCTTCTGAAACAGATACAAACCACAGGTCCTCTAACATCCAATGCTTTACAGTTAAATGCAAGAAAAGTGTGAGCTACGTGAACGATGTAGCTTTGTTTGAGCTGAAAGGTGACTGAGTTTACGTGAAACGAAGTCTTACTTGTAGGAAGATACAGAGCCTGAGATTTAACTCCATTTCTGAAGGGAAACACACAGCACAGTGCTCACGATGAAACACACTCTGCGTATAGGAAGAAGCACGCTCTTGCTTTCTAGAGTCTCTAATAGAGCAGGAAACGTGAGTGTGCTCAGAACAAAATAACGGAGTTTCCTACACATACAAACCACATCTAGTCCTACTCTACTTCTGAAAATGATACAAACCACAGTTCCTCTAATATACAATGCTTTCAGTTAGAGCAAGAAACGGGTGAGCTACATAAAAGATGTAGCTTTTTTTGAGCTGAAATGTGAGTGAGTTTACCTGAAACGAAGTCTTGCTTGTAGGAAGACACAGAGCCTGGGATTTAACTCCATTTCTGAAGGGAAACACATAGCACAGTTGTCCTCTGTGAAACACACTCTGCTTTAGATCTAGAAGCACGCTCTTGCTTTCTAGAGTCTCTAATAGAGCCAGAAACTTGAAAGTGTGCTCAGAACAAAAGAACGGTGTTTCCTACACACACGGACCATTGCTAGTTCAACTCTGCTTCTGAAACTGATACAAACCACAAGTCATCTAACATACAACGCTTTTTAGTTAACAGCGAGAAACGTGTGAGCTTTGTAAACGACTTATTTTCATTTGAGCTGAAAAGTGACTGCGTTTACCTGAAAATATTTATTGCTTGAAGGAAGACACAGAGCCTGGAATTTAACTCCTTTTCTGAAGGGAAACACACAGCACAGTTCTCTTCCATGAAGCACACTCTGCTTTAGAGCAAGAAGCACGATCTTTCTTTCTAAGAATCTCTAATACAGCAGGAAACGTGACTGTAGTCAGAACAAAATAACAGTGTTTCCTACACATATGGACCAAATCTAGGTCAACTCTTCTTCTGAAACTGATACAAACCACATTTCCTCTAACATGCAATGCTTTCCCCTTAAGAGAGAGAAACTTCTGATCTTCGTGAACGATGTAGCTTCCTTTGAGCTGAAAAGGGACTGCGTTTACCTGAAATGATGTCTTGCTTGTAGGAAGACACAGAGCATGGGATTTAACTCCATTTCTGAAGGGAAACACACAGCAAAGTTCTCATCCATGAAACACACTCTGCTTTAGAGCACGAAGCATGCTCTTGCTTTCTAGAGTCTCTAGTAGAGCCAGAAACCTGAGAGTACTCAGAACAAAGAACGGTGTTTCCTACACAAACGGACAATTGCTAGTTCAACTCTGCTTCTGAAACTGATAAAAACCACAGTTCCTCTAATATCCAATGCTTTGCAGTGAGAGTCAGAAACGGGTGAGTTATGTAAAAGATGTAGCTTTGTTTGAGCTGAAACGTGAGTGAGTTTACCTGAAACGAAGTCTTGTTTGTAGGAAGACATAGAGCCTGTGATTCAACTCCATTTCTGAAGGGAAACACAGAGCAAAATTCTCACGATGAAACACACTCTGCATATAGGAAGAAGCACGCTCTTGCTTTCTAGAGTCTCTAATAGAGCAGGAAACGTGAGTGTGCTCAGAACAAAATAACGGAGTTTCCTACACATACAGACCATGTCTAGTCCAACTCTGCTTCTGAAACTGATACAAACCACAAGTCATCTAATATCCAATGCTTTTCAGTTAAGAGCGAGAAACGTGTGAGCTTCGTAAATGATTTATATTCATTTGAGCTGAAAAGTGACTGCGATTACCGGAAATGATTTCTTGCTTGTAGGAAGACACAGAGCCTGGAATTTAACTCCTTTTCTGAAGGGAAACATACAGCACAGTTCTAATCCATGAAACACAATCTGCTTTAGAGCAAGAAGACAGCTCTTGCTTTCTAAGAGTCTCTAATACAGCAGGAAACGTGACTGTGGATAGAACAAAATAACAGTGTTTCCTACACATATAGACCATATCTAGGTCAACTCTTCTTCTGAAACTGATACAAACCACCGTTCCTCTAACATGCAATGCTTTCCACTTAAGAGCGAGCAACGTGTGAGCTTCTTGAACAAGGTAGCTTCCTATGAGCTGAAAAGTGACTGCGTTTACCTGAAATGATGTCCTGTCTGTAGGAAGACACAGAGCCTGGGATTTAACTCCATTTCTGAAGGGAAACACACAGCACAGTTGTCCTCCGTGAAACACACTCTGCTTTAGAGGAAGAAGACCGCTCTTGCTTTATAGAGTCTCTAATAGAGCCAAAAACTTGAAAGTGTGCTCAGAACAAAATAACGGTGTTTCCTACACATACGGGCCATTGCTAGTTCAACTCTGCTTCTGAAACTGATACAAAGCACAGTTCCATTAACATGCAATGCTTTCCAGTTAAGAGCGAGAAACGTGTGAGCTTCGTGAAAGATGTAGCTACCTTTGAGCTCAAAAGTGACTGAGTTTACCTGAAATGATGTCTTGCTTGTAGGAAGACACAGAGCCTGGGATTTAAATCCATTTTTGAAGGTCAACACAGCACAGTTCTCATGAATGAAACACACTCTGCTTTAGAGCAAGAAGCATGCTCTGGCTTTCTACAGTCTCTAATAGAGCAGGAAACGTGAGTGTGATCAGAACAAAATAACGGTGTTTCCTACACATACAGACCATAGCTAGAACGACTCTGCTTCTGAAACTGATACAAACCACAAGTCATCTAACATCCAATGCTTTCCAGTTAAGAGCGAGAAATGTTTGAACTTCGTAAACTTTTTATATTCATTTGAGCTGAAAAGTGACTGTGTTTACCTGAAAGGTGGTCTGGCTTGTAGGAAGACACAGAGCCCAGAATTTAACTCCATTTCTGAAGTGAATCACACAGCACAGTTCTCATCCATGAAACTCACTCTGCTTTAGAGCAAGAAGCACGCTCTTGCTTTCTAAGAGTCTCTAATACAGCAGGAAACGTGACTGTGGTCAGAACAAAATAACGGTGTTTTCTACACAAAGAGACCATATCTAGGTCAACTCTTCATCTGAAACTGATACAAACCACAGTTCCATTAACATGCAATGCTTTCCACTTAAGAGCGAGTAACGTGTGAGCTTCGTGAATGATGTAGCTTCCTTTGAGCTGAAAATTGACTGAGTTGACCTGAAAAGATGTCTTGCTTGTAAGAAGACACAGAGCCTGGGATTTAACTCCATTTCTGAAGGGAAACACACAGCACAGTTCTCACCATGAAACACAATCTGCATATAGGAAGAAGCGTGCTCATGCTTTCTAGAGTCTCTAGTAGAGCAGGAAACGTGAGTGTGCTCAGAACAAAGTAATTGAATTTCCTACACATACCGACTATATCTAGCCCCACTCTGCTTCTGAAACTGATACCAACCACAGGTCCTCTAATATCCAATGCTTTTCAGTTAGAGCAAGAAACAGGTGAGCTACGTAAAAGATGTAGATTTGTTTGATTGCAAGGTGACTGAGTTTACGAGAAATGAAGTATTGCTTGTAGGAAGACACAGAGCCTGGGATTTAACTCCATTTCTGAAGGGAAACACACAGCACAGTTGTCGTCCGTGAAACACACTCTGCATTAGAGCAAGAAGCACGCTCTTGCTTTCAAGAGTATCTAATAGAGCCAGAAACTTGACTTTGTGCTCAGAACAAAAGAACGGTGTTTCCTACACAAACGGACAATTGCTAGTTCAACTCTGCTTCTGAAACTGATACAAAGCACAGTTCCATTAACATGCAATGCTTTCCAGTTAAGAGCGAGAAACGTGTGAGCTTCGTGAACGATGTAGCTACCTTTGAGCTGAAAAGTGACTGAGTTTACATGAAATGATGTCTTGCTTGTAGGAAGACTCAGAGCCTGGGATTTAACTCCATTTTTGAAGGGCAACACACAGCACAGTTCTCATGCATTAAACACACTCTGCTTTAGAGCAGGAATTATGCTCTTGCTTTCTAGAGTCTCTAATAGAGCAGGAAACGTGAGTGTGCTCAGAACAAAAGAACGGTGTTTCCTCCACATACGGACCATTGCTAGTTCAACTCTGCTTTTAAAACTGATACAAACCACAAGTCATCTAACATCCAATGCTTTTCAGTTAAGAGCGAGAAACGTGTGAGCTTTGTAAACGATTTATATTCATTTGAGCTAAAAAGTGACTGTGTTTACCTGAAAAGATTTATTGCATGTAGTAAGACACAGAGCCTGGAATTTAACTCCTTTTCTGAAGGGAATCACACAGCACAGTTCTCGTCCATGAAGCACACTCTGCTTTAGAGCAAGAAGCACGCTCTTTCTTTCTAAGAATCTCTAATACAGCAGGAAACGTGACTATGGTCAGAACAAAATAACGGTGTTTCCTACACATACGGACCAAATCTAGGGCAACTCTTCTTCTGAAACTGATACAAACCACATTTCCTCTAACATGCAATGCTTTCCACTTAAGAGAGAGAAACTTCTGAGCTTTCTGAACGATGTCGTTGCCTTTGAGCTGAAAAGTAACTGAGTTTACATGAAAAGATGTCTTGCATGATGGAAGATACAGAGACTGGAATTTAACTCCATTTATGAAGGGTAACACACAGCACAGTTCTCATCCATGGAACACACTCTGCTTTAGAGAAGGAGCACGCTCTTGCTTTCTAAGAGTCTCTAATACAGCAGGAAACGTGACTGTGGCCAGAACAAAATAACGGTGTTTCCTACACATACGGACCATATCTAGCTCAACTCTTCTTCTGAAACGGATAAAAACCAAAGTTCCTCTAACATGCAATGGTTTCCATTTAAGAGCGAGAAACCTGTGAGCTTCGTGAACGATGTAGCATCCTTTGAGCTGAAAAGTGACTGAGTTTACCTGAAAAGATGTCTTGCTTGTAGGAAGACACAGAGCATGGGATTTAACTCCATTTCTGAAGGAAAACACACAGCAAAGTTCTCATCAATGAAACACACTCTGCTTTAGAGCACGAAGCATGCTCTTGCTTTCTAGAGTCTCTAATAGAGCCAGAAACCTGAGGGTACTCAGAAAAAAGATCACTGTTTCCTACACATAGGGACCATTGCTAGTTCAACTCTGCTTCTGAAACTGATACAAACCACAATTCATCTAACATCCAATGCTTTTCAGTTAAAGAAAGAAACATGTGACCTTCGTTAAAGATTTATATTCATTTGAGCTGAAAAGTGACTGTGTTTATCTGAAATGATGTCTTGCTTGTAGGAAGACAAAGAGCCTGGAATTTAACTCCATTTCTGAAGGGAAACACACAGCACAGTTCTCATCCATGAAACACACTCTGCTTGAGAGAAAGAAGCACACTCTTGCTTTCTACGCATCTCATACACCAGGAAACGTGACTGTGGTCAGAACAAAATAACGGTGTTTCCTACACATATGGACCATATCTAGATCAACTCTTCTTCTGAGACTGATACAAAGCACAGTTCCATTAACATGCAATGCTTTCAAGTTAAGAGCGAGAAAGGTGTGAGCTTCGTGAAAGATGTAGCTTCCTTTGAGGTGAAAAGTAACTGAGTTGACCTGAAAAGATGTCTTGCTTGTAAGAAGATGAGCCTGGGATTTAACTCCATTTCTGAAGGGAAACACACAGCACAGTTCTCATCCATGTACCTCACTCTGCTTTAGAGAAGGAGAACGATCTTGCTTTCTAAGAGCCTCTAATACAGCAGGAAACGTGACTGTGGCCAGAACAAAATAACGGTGTTTCTACTCATAGGGATCATATCAAGGTCAACTCTGCTTCTGAAACTGATACAAACCACAGGTCCTCTAACATCCAATGCTTTACAGTTAAGAGCAAGAAACGTGTCAGCTACGTGAACGAAGTAGCTTTGTTTGAGCTGAAAGGTGGCTGAGTTCACGTGAAACGAAGTCTTGCTTTTAGGAAGATACAGTGCCTGTCATTTAACTCCATTTCTGAAGGGAAACACACAGAACAGTTCTCATGATGAAACAAACTCTACGTAAGGCAGAAGCGCGCTCATGCTTTCTAGAGTCTCTAGTAGAGCAGGAAACGTGAGTGTGCTCAGAACAAAATAACGGAGTTTCCTACACATACAGACCATATCTAGTCCAACTCTGCCTCTGAAACTGATAAAAACCACAGTTCCTCTAATATCCAATGCTTTTCAGTTAGAGCAAGAAACGGGTGAGTAACGTAAAAGATGTTCTTTGTTTGAGCTGAAACGTGAGTGAGTTTACCTGAAACGAAGTCTTGCTTGTAGGAAGACACAGAGCCTGGGATTTAACTCCATTTCTGAAGGGAAACACACAGCACAGTTGTCCTCCGTGAAACACACTCTGCTTTAGAGCAAGAAGCACGCTCTTGCTTTCAAGAGTATCTAATAGAGCCAGAAACTTGACAGTGTGCTCAGAAAAAAAGAACGGTGTTTCCTACACATACGGGCGATTGGTAGTTCAACTCTGCTTCTGAAACTGATACAAAGCACACTTCCATTAACATGCAATGCTTTCCACTTAAGAGCGAGAAACGTGTGAGCTTCGTGAACGATGTAGCTTCCTTTGAGCTGAAAAGTGACTGCATTTACCTGAAATGATGTCCTGCCTGTAGGAAGACACAGAGCCTGGGATTTAACTCCATTTCTGAAGGGAAACACACAGCACAGTTCTCATCCATGAAACACACTCTGCTTTAGAACAGGAAGCATGCTCTTGCTTTCTAGAGTCTCTAATAGAGCCAGAAATTGAGGGTACTCTGAATAAAAGAACGGTGTTTCCTACACATACGGACCATTGCTAGTTCAACTCTGCTTCTGAAACTGATACAAACCACAGGTCCTCTAATATCCAATGCTTTACAGTTAAGAGCAAGAAACGTGTGAGCTACGTGAACAATGTAGCTTTGTTTGAGCTGAAAGGTGACAGAGTTTACTTGAAATGAAGTCTTGCTTGTAGGAAGATACAGAGCCTGTGATTTAACTCCATTTCTGAAGGGAAACACACAGCACAGTTCTCACGATGAAACACACTCTGCGTATAGGAAGAAGCACGCTCTTGCTTTCCAGAGTCTCTAATAGAGCAGGAAACGTAAGTGTGCTCAGAACAAAATAACGGAGTTTCCTACACATACAGACCACATCTAGTCCTACTCTGCTTCTGAAAATGATACAAACCACAGTTCCTCTAATATCCAATGCTTTTCATTTAGAGCAAGAAACGGGTGAGCTACGTAAAAGATGTAGCTTTGTTTGAGCTGAAACGTGAGTGCGTTTACCTGAAACGAAGTCTTGCTTGTAGGAAGACACAGAGCTTGGAATTTAACTCCTTTTCTGAAGAGAAACACACAGCACAGTTCTCATCCATAAAGCACACTCTGCTGTAGAGGAAGAAGCACGCTCTTGCTTTCTAAGAGTCTCTAAATACAGCAGGAAACGTGATTGTGGTCAGAACAAAATATTGGTGTTTCCTACACATACGGACCATATCTAGGTCAAATCTTCTTCTGAAACTGATTTAAACGCCAAGTCATCTAACATCCAATGATTTTCAGTTACGAGCGAGAAACATGTGAGCTTCGTAAACGTTTTATATTCATTTGAGCTGAAAAGTTACTGTGTTTACCTGAAATGAGGTCTTGCTTGTAGGAAGACACAGAGCCTGGAATTTAACTCCATTTCTGAAGGGAAACACACATCACAGTTCTCATTCATGAAACACACTCTGCTTTAGAGCAAGAAGCATGCTCTTGCTTTCTAAGAGTCTCTAATACAGCAGGAAACGTGAGTGTGGTCAGAACAAAATAACGGTGTTTCCTACACATACGGACCATATCTAGGTCAACTCTTCTTCTGAAACTGATACAAAGCACAGTTCCATTAACATGCAATGCTTTCCACTTAAGAGAGAGAAACGTGTGAGCTTCGTGAACGGTGTAGCTTCCATGAGCTGAAAAGTGACTGAGTTTACCTGAAAAGATGTCTTGCTTGTAAGAAGACGAGCCTGGGATTTAACTCCATTTCTGAAGGGAAACACACAGCACAGTTCTCATCCATGTACCTCACTCTGCTTTAGAGAAGGAGAACGCTCTTGCTTTCTAAGAGTCTCTAATACAGCAGGACACGTGACTGTGGTCAGAACAAAATAACGGTGTTTCTACACATAGGGTTCATATCTAGGTCAACTCTGCTTCAGAAACTGATACAAACCACAGGTCCTCTAACATCCAATGCTTTACAGTTAAGAGCAATAAAAGTGTCAGCTACGTGAACGATGTAGCTTTGTTTGAGCTGAAATGTGACTGAGTTTACGTGAAACGAAGTCTTGCATATAGGAAGATACAGAGCCTGTGATTTAACTCCATTTCTGAAGGGAAACACACAGCACAGTTCTCATGATGAAACACACTCTGCGTATAGGAAGAAGCACCCTCTTGCTTTCTACATTCTCTAATAGAGCAGGAAACGTGAGTGTCTCAGAACACAATAACGGAGTTTCCTACACATACAGACCATATCTAGTCCAACTCTGCTTCTGACACTGATAGAAACCACAGTTCCTCTAATATCCAATGCTTTTCAGTTAGAGCAAGAAACGGGTGAGCTACGTAAAAGATGTAGCTTTGTCTGAGCTGAAACTTGAGTGATTTTACCTGAAACGAAGTCTTGCTTGTAGGAAGACACAGAGCCTGGGATTTAACTCCATTTCTGAACGGAAACACACAGCACAGTAGTCCTCCGTGAAACACACTCTCCTTTAGCAAGAAGCATGCTCTTGCTTTCTAGAGTCTCTAATATAGCCAGAAACTTGAGGGTACTCAGAACAAAAGAACGGTGTTCCCTACACATATGGACCATTGCTAGTTCAACTCTGCTTCTGAAACTGATACAAACCACAAGTCATCTAACATCCAATGCTTTTCAGTTAAGAGCGCCAAACGTGTGAGCTTCGTAAACGTTTTATGTTCATTTGAGCTGAAAAGTGACTGCGTTTACCGGAAATGATTTCTTGCTTGTAGGAAGACACAGAGCCTGGAACTTATCTCCTTTTCTGCAGGGAAACACACAGCACAGTTCTCATCCATGAAACACACTCTGCTTTAGAGCAAGAAGCCCACTCTTGCTTTCTAAGAGTCTCTAATACAGCAGGAAACATGACTGTGGATAGAACAAACTAACGGTGTTTTCTACACATACAGACCATATCTAGGTCAACTCTTCTTCTGAAACTGATACAAACCACCGTTCCTCTAACATGCAATGCTTTCCACTTAAGAGCGAGCAACGTGTGAGCTTCGTGAACAAGGTAGCTTCCTATGAGCTGAAAAGTTACTGCGTTTTCCTGAAATGATGTCCTGTCTGTAGGAAGACACAGAGCCTGGGATTTAACTCCATTTCTGAAGGGAAACACACAGCACAGTTCTCATCCATGAAACACACTCTGCTTTAGAGCAAGAAGCATGCTCTTGCTTTCTAGAGTCTCTAATAGAGCCAGAAACTTGAGGGTACTCAGAACAAATGAGTGCTGTTTCCTACACATACAGATCATTGCTAGTTCAACTCTGCTTCTGAAACTGATACAAACCAAAGGTCCTATAACATCCAATGCTTTACAGTTAAGAGCAAGAAACTTGTGAGCTACGTGAATGATGTAGCTTTGTTTGAGCTGAAAGGTGACTGAATTTACGTGAAACGAAGTCTTGCTTGTAGGAAGACACAGAGCCTGTGACTTAACTCCATTTCTGAAGGGAATCACACAGCACAGGTCTCACCATGAAACACACTCTGCATATAGGACGAAGCACGCTCTTGCTTTCTAAGGGTCTCTAATACAGCAGGTAACATGACTGTGGTCAGAACAAAATAACGGTGTTTCCTACACATACGGACCATATCTAGGTCAACTCTTCTTCTGAAACTGATACAAAGCACAGTTCCATTAACATGCAATGCTTTCCAGTTAAGAGCAAGAAACGTGTGTCTTTGTGAACGATGTAGCTTCCTTTGTGCTGCAAAGTGACTGAGTTTACCTGAAAAGATGTGTTGCTTGTCAGAAGACACAGAGCCTGGGATTTAACTCCATTTCTGAAGGGAAACACACAGCACAGTTCTCACCATGAAACACACTCTGCGTATAGGAAGAAGCAGGCTCATTCTTTCTAGAGTCTCTAGTAGAGCAGGAAACGTGAGTGTGCTCAGAACAAAATAATTGAGTTTCCTACACATACAGACCATATCTAGCCCAACTCTGCTTCTGAAACTGATACCAACCCCAGGTCCTCTAATATCCAATGCTTTTCATTTAGAGCAAGAAACGGGTGAGCTATGTAAAAGATGTAGCTTTGTTTGAGCTGAAAGGTGACTGAGCTTATGTGAAACGAAGTCTTGCTTGTAGTAAGATACAGAGTCTGGGATTTAACTCCATTTCTAAAGGGAAACACACAGCACAGTTCTCACCATGAAACACACTCTGCGTATAGGAAGAAGCACGCTCTTGCTTTCTAAGCGTCTCTAATACAGCAGGAAACGTGATTGTGGTCAGAACAAAATAACGGTGTTTCCTACACATACGGACCATATCTTGGTCAACTCTTCTTCTGAAACTGATACAAAGCACAGTTCAATTAACATGCAATGCTTTCCAGTTAAGAGCAAGAAACGTGTGAGCTTTGTGAACGATGTAGCTTCCTTTGAGCTGTAAAGTGACTGAGTTTACCTGAAAAGATGTGCTGCTTGTAGGAAGACACAGAGCCTGGGATTTCACTCCATTTCTGAAGGGAAATGCACAGCACAGTTCTCATCCATGAAACACAGTCTGCTTTAGAGCAAGAAGCATGCTGTTGCTTTCTAGAGTCTCTAATAGAGCCAGAAACTTGACAGTGTGCTCAGAACAAAAGAACGGTGTTTCCTACACATACGGACCATAGCTAGTTCAACTCTGCTTCTGAATCTGATACAAACCACAAGTCAACTAACATCCAATGCTTTTCAGTTAAGAGCGAGAAATGTGTGAGCTTCCTAAACGCTTTATATTCATTTGAGCTGAAAAGTCACTGCGTTTACCTGAAAAGATTTCTTGCATGTAGGAAGACACAGAGCCTGGAATTTAACTCCTTTTCTGAAGGGAAACACACAGCACAGTTCTCATCCATGAAGCACACTCTGCTTTAGAGCAAGAAGCACGCTCTTGCGTTCTAAGAGTCTCTAAATACAGCAGGAAACGTGATTGTGGTCAGAACAAAATAACGGTGTTTCCTACACATACGGACCATATCTAGGTCAAATTTTCTTCTGAAACTGATTCAAACCCCAAGTCATCTAACATCCAATGATTTTCAGTTACGAGCGAGAAACATGTGAGCTTCGTAAAGGTTTTATATTCATTTGAGCTGAAAAGTTACTGTGTTTACCTGAAATGAGGTCTTGCTTGTAGGAAGACACAGAGCCTGGAATTTAACTCCATTTCTGAAGGGAAACACACATCACAGTTCTCATTCATGAAACACACTCTGCTTTAGAGCAAGAAGCATGCTCTTGCTTTCTAAGAGTCTCTAATACAGCAGGAAACGTGACTGTGGTCAGAACAAAATAACAGTGTTTCCTACACATACGGACCATATCTAGGTCAACTCTTCTTCTGAAACTGATACAAAGCACCGTTCCTCTAACATGCAATGCTTTCCACTTAAGAGCGAGAAACGTGTGAGCTTCGTGAACAAGGTAGCTTCCTATGAGCTGAAAAGTGACTGGGTTTACCTGAAATGATGTCCTGTCTGTAGGAAGACACAGACCCTGGGATTTAACTCCATTTCTGAGGGGAAACACACAGCACAGTTGTCCTCCGTGAAACACACTCTGCTTTAGAGCAAGAAGACCGCTCTTGCTTTATAGAGTCTCTAATAGAGCCAAAAACTTGAAAGTGTGCTCAGAACAAAATAACGGTGTTTCCTACACATACGGGCCATTGCTAGTTCAACTCTGCTTCCGAAACTGATACCAAGCACAGTTCCATTACCATGCAATGCTTTCCAGTTAAGAGTGAGAAACGTGTGAGCTTCGTGAAAGATGTAGCTACTTTTGACCTGAAAAGTGACTGAGTTTACCTGAAATGATGTCTTGCTTGTAGGAAGACACAGAGCCTGCGATTTAACTCCATTTTTTGAAGGTCAACACACAGCACAGTTCTCATGCATGAAACACACTCTGCCTTAGAGCAAGAAGCATGCTCTTGCTTTCTAGAGTCTCTAATAGAGCAGGAAACGTGAGTGTGCTCAGAACAAAATAACGGTGTTTCCTACACATACAGACCATAGCTAGTTCAACTCTGCTTCTGAAACTGATACAAACCACAAGTCATCTAACATCCAATCCTTTTCAGTTTAGAGTGAGAAACGTTTGAACTTCGTAAACGATTTATATTCATTTGAGCTGAAAAGTGACTGCGATTACCGGAAATGATATCTGGCTTGTAGGAAGACACAGAGCCCAGAATTTAACTCCATTTCTGAAGGGAAACACACAGCACAGTTCTCATCCATGAAACACACTCTGCTTTAGAGCAAGAAGCACGCTCTTGCTTTCTAAGAGTCTCTAATACAGCAGGAAACGTGATTGTGGTCAGAACAAAATAACAGTGTTTTCTACACATACGGACCATATCTAGGTCAACTCTTCATCTGAAACTGATACAAACCACAGTTCCATTAACATGCAATGCTTTCCACTTAAGAGCGAGAAACGTGTGAGCTTCATGAATGATGTAGCTTCCTTTGAACTGAAAATTGACTGAGTTGACCTGAAAAGATATCTTGCTTGTAGGAAGACACAGAGCCTGGGATTTAACTCCATTTCTGAAGGGAAACACACAGCACAGTTCTCACCATGAAACATACTCTACGTATAGGAAGAAGCGCGCTCATGCTTTCTAGAGTCTCTAGTAGAGCAGGAAACGTGAGTGTGCTCAGAACAAAATAATTGAATTTCCTACACATACAGACCATATCTAGCCCAACTCTGCTTCTGAAACTGATACCAACCACAGGTCCTCTAATATCCAATGCTTTTCAGTTAGAGCAAGAAACGGGTGAGCTACGTAAAAGATGTAGCTTTGTTTGAGTGCAAGGTGACTGAGTTTACGTGAAATGAAGTATTGCTTGTAGGAAGACACAGAGCCTGGGATTTAACTCCATTTCTGAACGGAAACACACAGCACAGTTCTCATCCATGAAACACACTCTGCTTTAGAGCAAGAAGCACGCTCTTGCTTTCAAGAGTATCTAATAGAGCCAGAAACTTGACAGTGTGCTCAGAACAAAAGAACGGTGTTTCCTACACATACGGACCATAGCTAGTTCAACTCTGCTTCTGAAACTGATACAAACCACAAGTCATCTAAGATCCAATGCTTTTCCGTTAAGAGCGAGAAATGTGTGAGCTTCGTAAACACTTTATATTCATTTGAGCTGAAAAGTCACTGCGTTTACCTGAAAAGATTTCTTGCATGTAGGAAGACACAGCGCCTGGAATTTAACTCCTTTTCTGAAGGGAAACACACAGCACAGTTCTCATCCATGAAGCACACTCTGCTTTAGAGCAAGAAGCACGCTCTTGTGTTCTAAGAATCTCTAAATACAGCAGGAAACGTGATTGTCGTCAGAACAAAATAACGGTGTTTCCTACACATACGGACCATATCTAGGTCAACTCTTCTTCGGAAACTGATACAAAGCACTGTTCCTCTAACATGCAATGCTTTCCACTTAAGAGCGAGAAACGTGTGAGCTTCGTGAACAAGGTAGCTTCCTATGAGCTGAAAAGTGACTGCATTTACCTGAAATGATATCCTGTCTGTAGGAAGACACAGAGCCTGGGATTTAACTCCATTTCTGAAGGGAAACACACAGCACAGTTGTCCTCCGTGAAACACACTCTGCTTTAGAGCAAGTAGCACGCTCTTGCTTTCTCAAGTCTATAATAGAGTCAGAAACTTGAAAGTGTGCTCAGAACAAAAGAACGGTGTTTCCTACACATATGGACCATTGCTAGTTCAACTCTGCTTCTGAAACTGATACAAACCACAGTTCCATTAACATGCAATGCTTTACAGTTAAGAGCAAGAAAGGTGTCAGCTACGTGAACGATGTAGCTTTGTTTGAGCTGAAAGGTGGCTGAGTTTACGTGAAACGAAGTCTTGCTTGCAGGAAGATACAGAGCCTGTGATTTAAAACCATTTCTGAAGGGAAACACACAGCACCATTCTCACGATGAAACACACTCTACATATAGGAAGAAGCACGCTCTTGCTTTCTAGAGTCTCTTGTAGAGCAGGAAACGTGAGTGTGCTCAGAACAAAATAATTGAGTTTCCTACACATACAGACCATATCTAGTCCAACTCTGCTTCTGAAACTGATACCAACCACAGTTCCTCTAATATCCAATGCTTTTCAGTTAGGGCAAGAAACGGGTGAGTTACGTAAAAGTTGTAGCTTTGTTTGAGCTGAAACGTGAGTGAGTTTACCTGAAACGAATTCTTGCTTGTAGGAAGACACAGAGCCTGGGATTTAACTCCATTTCTGAAGGGAAACACACAGCACAGTTGTCCTCCATGAAACACACTCTGCATTAGAGCCAGAAGCACGCTCTTGCTTTCAAGAGTATCTAATAGAGCCAGAAACTTGACAGTGTTCTCAGAACAAAAGAACAGTGTTTCCTACATATACGGGCGATTGCAAGTTCAACTCTGCTTCTGAAACTCATACAAAGCACAGTTCCATTAACATGCAATGCTTTCCACTTAAGAGTGAGAAACGTGTGAGCTTCGTGAACGATGTAGCTTCCTTTGAGCTGAAAAGTGACTGCGTTTACCTGAAATGATGTCCTGCCTGTAGGAAGACACAGAGCCTGGGATTTAACTCCATTTCTGAAGGGAAACACACAGCACAGTTCTCATCCATGAAACACACTCTGCTTTAGAACACGAAGCATGCTCTTGCTTTCTAGAGTCTCTAATAGTGCCAGAAATTGAGGGTACTCTGAATAAAATAAAGGTGTTTCCTACACCTACGGACCATATCTAGGTCAACTCTTTTTCTGAAACATATACAAAGCACAGTTCCATTAACATGCAATGCTTTCAAGTTAAGAGCGAGAAACGTGTGAGCTTCATGAACGATATAGCTTCTTTTGAGCTGAAAAGTGACTGAGTTTACCTGAAAAGATGTCTTGCTTGTAGGAAGACACAGAGCCTGTGATTTAACTCCATTTCTGAAGGGAAACACACAGCACCATTCTCATCCTTGAAACACACTCTGCTTTATAGCACGAAGCATGCTCTTGCTTTCCAGAGTCTCTAATAGAGCCAGAAACTAGAGGGTACTCAGACCAAAAGAACGGTGTTTCCTACACATACGGACAATTGCTAGTTCAACTCTGCTTCTGAAACTGATACAAACCACTGGTCCTCTAACATCAAATGCTTTACAGTTAAGAACAGGAAACTTGTGAGCTACGTGAACGATGTAGCTTTGTTTGAGCTGAATGGTGACTGAGTTTACGTGAAACGAATTCTTGCTTGTAGGAAAATACAGAGCTTGTGATTTAACTCCATTTCTGAAGGGAAACACACATCACAGTTCTCACGATGAAACACACTCTTCATATAGGAAGAAGCACGCGTTTGCTTTCTAGAGGCTCTAATATAGCAGGAAACGTGAGTGGGCTCAGAAAAAAGAACGGTGTTTCCTACACATACGGACCATAGCTAGTTCATCTCTGCTTCTGAAACTGATACAAACCACAAGTCATCTAACATCCAATGCTTTTCAGTTAAGAGCGAGAAATGTTTGTGCTTCGTAAATGATTTATATTCATTTGAACTGAAAAGTGACTGCGTTTACCTGAAATGATGTCTTGCTTGTAGGAAGACATAGAGCCTGGAATTTAACTCCATTTCTGAAGGGACACACACAGCACAGTTCTCATCCTTGAAAAACACTCTGCATATAGGTTGAAGCATGCTATTGCTTTCTAGATTCTCTAATAGAGCAAGAAACGTGAGTGTGCTCAGAACAAAAGAATGGTGTTTCCTACACATATGGAAAATGGCTAGTTCACTCTGCTTGTGAAACTGATACAAACCACAGGTCCTCTAACATCCAATTCTTTACAGTTAAGAGCAAGAAACGTGTAAGCTACGTAAACGATGTAGCTTTGTTTGAGCTGAAAGGTGACTGAGTTTATGTGAAACGAAGTCTTGCTTGCAGGAAGATACAGAGCCTGTGATTTAACTCCATTTCTGAAGGGAAACACACAGCACCATTCTCACGATGAAACACACTCTACATATAGGAAGAAGCACGCTCTTGCTTTCTAGAGTCTCTAGTAGAGCAGGAAACGTGAGTGTGCTCAGAACAAAATAATTGAGTTTCCTACACATACAGACCATATCTAGTCCAACTCTGCTTCTGAAACTGATACCAACCACAGTTCCTCTAATATCCAATGCTTTTCACTTAGAGCAAGAAACGGGTGAGTTATGTAAAAGTTGTAGCTTTGTTTGAGCTGAAACGTGAGTGAGTTTACCTGAAACGAATTCTTGCTTGTAGGAAGACACAGAGCCTGGGATTTAACTCCATTTCTGAAGGGAAACACACAGCACAGTTGTCCTCCATGAAACACACTCTGCTTTAGAGCAAGAAGCACGCTCTTGGTTTCTAGAGTCTCGAATAGGGCCAGAAACTTGACAGTGTGCTCGGAACAAAGAACGGTGTTTCCTACACATACGGACCATTGCAAGTTCAACTCTGCTTCTGAAACTGATACAAACCACAAGTCATCTAACATCCAATGCTTTTCAGTTAAGAGCGAGAAACGTGTGAGCTTTCTAAACGATTTATATTCATTTGAGCTGAAAAGTGACTGCGTTTACCAGAAATGATTTCTTGCTTGTAGGAAGACACAGAGCCTGGAATTTAACTCCTTTTCTGAAGAGGAACACACAGCACAGTTCTCATCCATGAAACACACTCTGATTTAGAGCAAGGAGCCCGCTCTTGCTTTCTAAGTGTCTCTAATACAGCAGGAAACGTGACTGTGGATAGAACAAAATAACGGTGTTTCCTACACATACAGACCATATCTAGGTCAATTCTTCTTCTGAAACTGATACAAACCACCGTTCCACTAACATGCAATGCTTTCCACTTAAGAGTGAGAAACGTGTGAGCTTCGTGAAAGATGTAGCTTCCTTTGAGCTGAAAAGTGACTGCGTTTACCAGAAATGATGTCCAGTTTGTAGGAACACACAGGGCCTGGGATTGAACTCCATTTCTGAAGGGAAACACACAGCACAGTTCTCATGCATAAAACACACTCTGCTTTAGAGCAAGAAGCATGCTCTTGCTTTCTAGAGTCTCTAATAGAGCAGGAAACGTGAGTGTGCTCAGAACAAAAGAACAGTGTTTCCTTCACATACAGACCATAGCTAGTTCAACTCTGCTTCTGAAACTGATACAAACCACAAGTCATCTAACATCCAATGCTTTTCAGTTAACAGCGAGAAACGTGTTAGCTTCGAAAAGGATTTATATTCATTTGTGCTGAAAATGACTTCGTTTACCTGAAATGATGTCTTGCTTGTTGGAAGAACAAAGCCTGGAATTTAACTCGATCTCTGAAGGGAAACAAAAGCACAGTTCTCATCCATGAAACACACTCTGCTTTAGAGCAAGAAGCACGCTTTTGCTTTCTAAGAGTCTCTAATACAGCAGGAAATGTGATTGTGGTCAGAACAAAATAACGGTGTTTCCTACAAATACGGACCATATCTAGGTCAACTCTTCTTCTGAAACTTATACAAACCACAAGTCATCTATGATCCAATGCTTTTCAGTTTAGAGCGAGAAACGTGTGAGCTTCGTAAACGATTTATATTCATTTGAGCTGAAAAGTGACAGCGTTTACCTGAAATGATATCTTGAATGTAGGGAGAAACAGGGCCTGGAATTTAACTCCATTTCTTAAGGGAAACACAAAGCACAGTTCTCATGCATGAAACACCCTCTGCTTTAGAGCAAGAAGCACGCTCTTGATTTCTAAGATTCTCCAATACAGCAGGAAACGTGACTGTGGTCAGAACAAAATAACAGTGTTTCCTACACATACGGACCATATCTAGGTCAACTCTTCTTCTGAAACTGATACCAAGCACAATTCCATTAACATGCAATACTTTCCAGTTAAGAGCGAGAAACGTGTGAGCTTTGTGAACGATGTACCTTCCATTGAGCTGAAAAGTGACTGAGTTTACATGAAAAGATGTCTTGCTTGTAGGAAGACACAGAGCCTGGGATTTAACTACATTTCTGAAGGTAAACACACAGCACAGTTCTCACCATGAAACACACTCTGCATATAGGAATAAGCGCGCTCATGCTTTCTAGAGTCTCTAGTAGAGCAGGAAACGTGAGTGTGCTCAGAACAAAATAACTGAGTTTCCTACACATACAGACCATATCTAGTCCAACTCTGCTTCTGAAACTGATACCAACCACAGGTCCTCTAACATCCAATGCTTTTCATTTAGAGCAAGAAACGGGTGAGCTATGTAAAAGATGTAGCTTTGTTTGAGTGCAAGGTGACTGAGTTTACGTGAAATGAATTATTGCTTGTAGGAAGACACAGAGCCTGGGATTTAACTCCATTTCTGAAGGGAAACACACAGCACAGTTGTCCTCCGTGAAACACACTCTGCTTTAGGGCAAGAAGCACGCTCTTGCTTTCAAGAGTATCTAATAGAGCCAGAAACTTGACAGTGTGCTCAGAAAAAGAACGGTGTTTCCTACACATACGGACCATAGCTAGTTCAACTCTGCTTCTGAAACTGATACAAACCACAAGTCATCTAAGATCCAATGCTTTTCCGTTAAGAGCGAGAAATGTGTGAGCTTCGTAAACACTTTATATTCATTTGAGCTGAAAAGTCACTGCGTTTACCTGAAAAGATTTCTTGCATGTAGGAAGACACAGAGCCTGGAATTTAACTCCTTTTCTGAAGGGAAACACACAGCACAGTTCTCATCCATGAAGCACACTCTGCTTTAGAGCAAGAAGCACGCTCTTGTGTTCTAAGAATCTCTAAATACAGCAGGAAACGTGATTGTGGTTAGAAAAAAATAACGGTGTTTCCTACACATACGGACTATATCTAGGTCAAATCTTCTTCTGAAACTGATTCAAACCCCAAGTCATCTAACATCCAATGCTTTTCAGTTACGAGCGAGAAACATGTGAGCTTCGTAAACGTTTTATATTCATTTGAGCTGAAAATTTACTGTGTTTACCTGAAATGAGGTTTGCTTGTAGGAAGACACAGAGCCTGGAATTTAACTCCATTTCTGAAGGGAAACACACATCACAGTTCTCATTCATGAGACACACTCTGCTTTAGAGCAAGAAGCATGCTCTTGCTTTCTAAGAGTCTCTAATACAGCAGGAAACGTGACTGTGGTCAGAAAAAAATAACGGTGTTTCCTACACATACGGACCATATCTAGGTCAACTCTTCTTCTGAAACTGATACAAAGCACTGTTCCTCTAACATTCAATGCTTTCCACTTAAGAGCGAGAAACGTGTGAGCTTCGTGAACAAGGTAGCTTCCTATGAGCTGAAAAGTGACTGCGTTTACCTGAAATGATGTCCTGTCTGTAGGAAGACACAGAGCCTGGGATTTAACTCCATTTCTGAAGGGAAACACACAGCACAGTTGTCCTCCGTGAAACACACTCTGCTTTAGAGCAAGAAGCACGCTCTTGCTTTCTCAAGTCTATAATAGAGTCAGAAACTTGAAAGTGTGCTCAGAACAAAAGAACGGTGTTTCCTACACATATGGACCATTGCTAGTTCAACTCTGCTTCTGAAACTGATACAAACCACAGTTCCATTAACATGCAATGCTTTACAGTTAAGAGCAAGAAAGGTGTCAGCTACGTGAACGATGTAACTTTGTTTGAGCTGAAAGTTGGCTAAGTTTACGTGAAACGAAGTCTTGCTTGTAGGAAGATACAGAGCCTGTCATTTAACTCCATTTCTGAAGGGAAACACACAGCACAGTTCTCATGATGAAACAAACTCTGCGTATAGGCAGAAGCGCGCTCATGCTTTCTAGAGTCTCTAGTAGAACAGGAAACGTGAGTGTGCTCAGAACAAATTAACGGAGTTTCCTACACATACAGACCATATCTAGTCCAACTCAGCTTCTGAAACCGATAAAAACCACAGTTCCTCTAATAACCAATGCTTTTCAGTTAGAGCAAGAAACGGGTGAGTTACGTAAAAGATGTTCTTTGTTTGAGCTGAAACGTGAGTGAGTTTACCTGAAACGAAGTCTTGCTTGTAGGAAGACACAGAGCCTGGGATTTAACTCCATTTCTGAAGGGAAACACACAGCACAGTAGTCCTCCGTGAATCACACTCTCCTTTAGTGCAAGAAGCACGCTCTTGCTTTCAAGAGTATCTAATAGAGCCAGAAACTTGACAGTGTTCTCAGAACAAAAGAACAGTGTTTCCTACATATACGGGCGATTGCTAGTTCAACTCTGCTTCTGAAACTGATACAAAGCACAGTTCCATTAACATGCAATGCTTTCCACTTAAGAGCGAGAAACGTGTGAGCTTCTTGAACGATGTAGCTTCCTTTGAGCTGAAAAGTGACTGCGTTTACCTGAAATGATGTCCTGCCTGTAGGAAGACACAGAGCCTGGGATTTAACTCCATTTCTGAAGGGAAACACACAGCATAGTTCTCATCCATGAAACACACTCTGCTTTAGAACACGAAGCATGCTCTTGCTTTCTAGAGTCTCTAATAGAGCCAGAAATTGAGGGTACTCTGAATAAAATAAAGGTGTTTCCTACACATACGGACCATATCTAGGTCAACTCTTCTTCGGAAACTGATACAAAGCACAGTTCCATTAACATGCAATGCTTTCCACTTAAGAGAGAGAAACGTGTGAGCTTCGTGAACGATGTAGCTTCCATGGGCTGAAAAGTGACTGAGTTGACCTGAAAAGATGTCTTGCTTGTAAGAAGACGAGCCTGGGATTTAACTCCATTTCTGAAGGGAAACACACAGCACAGTTCTCATCCATGTAACTCACTCTGCTTTAGAGAAGGAGAACGCTCTTGCTTTCTAAGAGTCTCTAATACAGCAGGAAACGTGACTGTGGTCAGAACAAAATAACGGTGTTTCTACACATACGGATCATATCTACGTGAACTCTGCTTCTGAAACTGATACAAACCACAGGTTCTCTAACATCCAATGCTTTACAGTGAAGAGCAAGAAACGTGTCAGCAACGTGAACGATGTAGCTTTGTTTGAGCTGAAATGTGACTGAGTTTACGTGAAACGAAGTCTTGCTTATAGGAAGATACAGAGCCTGTGATATAACTCCTTTTCTGAAGGGAAACACACAGCACAGTTCTCATGATGAAACACACTCGGTGTATAGGAAGAAGCACCATCTTGCTTTCTAGATTCCCTAATAGAGCAGGAAACGTGAGTGTCTCAGAACAAAATAATGGAGTTTCCTACACATAGAGACCATATCTAGTCCAACTCTGCTTCTGACACTGATACAAACCACAGTTCTTCTAATATCCAATGCTTTTCAGTTAGAGCAAGAAACGGGTGAGCTACGTAAAAGATGTAGCTTTGTTTGAGCTGAAACTTGGGTGAGTTTACCTGAAACGAAGTCTTGCTTGTAGGAAGACACAGAGCCTGGGATTTAACTCCATTTCTGAAGGGAAACACACAGCACAGTTGTCCTCCGTGAAACACACTCTCCTTTAGCAAGAAGCATGCTCTTGCTTTCTAGAGTCTCTAATAGAACCAGAAACTTGAGGGTACTCAGAACAAAAGAACCGTGTTTCCTACACATAGGGACGATTGCTAGTTCAACTATGCTTCTGAAACTGATACAAACCACAGGTCCTCTAACATCCAATGCTTTACAGTTAAGAGGAAGAAACTTGTGAGCTACGTGAACGATGTAGCTTTGTTTGAGCTGAAATGTGACTGAATTTACGTGAAACGAAGTCTTGCTTGTAGGAAGATACAGAGCCTGTGATTTAATTCCATTTCTGAAGGGAAACACACAGCACAGTTCTCACCATGAAACACACTCTGCACATAGGAAGAAGCACGCTCTTGTTTTCTAAGAGTCTCTAATATAGCAGAAAACGGGACTGTGGTCAGAACAAAATAACGGTGTTTCCTACACATACGGACCTTATCGAGGTCAAATCTTCTTCTGAAACTGATTCAAACCCCAAGTCATCTAACATCCAATGCTTTTCAGTTACGAGCGAGAAACATGTGAGCTTCGTAAACGATTTATATTCATTTGAGCTAAAAAGTGACCGCGTTTACCTGAAATGAGGTCTTGCTTGTAGGAAGACACGGAGCCTAAAATTTAACTCCATTTCTGACGGGAAATACACAGCACAGTTCTCATCCATGAAACACACTCTGCTTTAGAGCAAGAAGCCCGCTCTTGCTTTCTAAGAGTTTCTAATACAGCAGGAAACGTGACTGTGGATAGAACAAACTAACGGTGTTTTCTACACATACAGACCATATCTAGGTCAACTCTTCTTCTGAAACTTATACAAACCACCGTTCCTCTAACATGCAATGCTTTCCACTTAAGAGCGAGCAACGTGTGAGCTTCGTGAACAATGTAGCTTCCTTTGAGCTGAAAAGTGACTGCGTTTAGCTGAAATGATGTCCTGCTTGTAGGAAGACACAGAGCCTGGGATTTAACTCCATTTCTGAAGGGAAACACACAGCACAGTTCTCATCCATGAAACACACTCTGCTTTAGAGCAAGAAGAATGCTCTTGCTTTCTAGATTCTCTAATAGAGCCAGAAACTTGAGGGTACTCAGAACAAATGAATGCTGTTTCCTACACATACAGACCATTGCTAGTTCACTCTGCTTCTGAAACTGATACAAACCACAGTTCCTATAACATCCAATGCTTTACAGTTAAGAGCAAGAAACTTGTGAGCTACGTGAATGATGTAGCTTTGTTTGAGCTGAAAGGTGACTGAATTTACGTGAAACGAAGTCTTGCTTGTAGGAAGATACAGAGCCTGTGACTTAACTCCATTTCTGAAGGGAATCACACAGCACAGGTCTCACCATGAAACACACTCTGCATATAGGACGAAGCACGCTCTTGCTTTCTAAGGGTCTCTAATACAGCAGGAAACATGACTGTGGTCAGAACAAAATAACGGTGTATCCTACACATACGGACCATATCTAGGTCAACTCTTATTCTGAAACTGATACAAAGCACAGTTCCATTAACATGCAATGCTTTCCAATTAAGAGCGAGAAACGTGTGAGCTTCGTGAACGATGTAGCTTCCTTTGAACTGAAAAGTGACTGCGTTTACCTGAAATGATGTCCTGCCTGTAGGAAGACACAGAGCCTGGGATTTAACTCCATTTCTGAAGGGAAACACACAGCACAGTTCTCATCCATGAAACACACTCTGCTTTAGAACACGAAGCATGCTCTTGCTTTCTAGAGTCTCTAATAGAGCCAGAAATTGAGGGTACTCTGAATAAAATAAAGGTGTTTCCTACGCATACGGACCATATCTAGGTCAACTCTTCTTCTGAAACTGATACAAAGCACAGTTCCATTAACATGCAATGCTTTCCACTTAAGAGAGAGAAACGTGTGAGCTTCGTGAACGATGTAGCTTCCATGAGCTGAAAAGTGACTGAGTTTACCTGAAAAGATGTCTTGCTTGTAAGAAGACGAGCCTGGGATTTAACTCCATTTCTGAAGGGAAACACACAGCACAGTTCTCATCCATGTAACTCACTCTGCTTTAGAGAAGGAGAACGCTCTTGCTTTCTAAGAGTCTCTAATACAGCAGGAAACGTGACTGTGGTCAGAACAAAATAACGGTGTTTCTACACATACGGATCATATCTACGTGAACTCTGCTTCTGAAACTGATACAAACCACAGGTTCTCTAACATCCAATGCTTTACAGTGAAGAGCAAGAAACGTGTCAGCAACGTGAACGATGTAGCTTTGTTTGAGCTGAAATGTGACTGAGTTTACGTGAAACGAAGTCTTGCTTATAGGAAGATACAGAGCCTGTGATATAACTCCTTTTCTGAAGGGAAACACACAGCACAGTTCTCATGATGAAACACACTCGGCGTATAGGAAGAAGCACCATCTTGCTTTCTAGATTCCCTAATAGAGCAGGAAACGTGAGTGTCTCAGAACAAAATAACGGAGTTTCCTACACATAGAGACCATATCTAGTCCAACTCTGCTTCTGACACTGATACAAACCACAGTTCTTCTAATATCCAATGCTTTTCAGTTAGAGCAAGAAACGGGTGAGCTACGTAAAAGATGTAGCTTTGTTTGAGCTGAAACTTGAGTGAGTTTACCTGAAACGAAGTCTTGCTTGTAGGAAGACACAGAGCCTGGGATTTAACTCCATTTCTGAAGGGAAACACACAGCACAGTTGTCCTCCGTGAAACACACTCTCCTTTAGCAAGAAGCATGCTCTTGCTTTCTAGAGTCTCTAATAGAACCAGAAACTTGAGGGTACTCAGAACAAAAGAACCGTGTTTCCTACACATAGGGACGATTGCTAGTTCAACTATGCTTCTGAAACTGATACAAACCACAGGTCCTCTAACATCCAATGCTTTACAGTTAAGAGGAAGAAACTTGTGAGCTACGTGAACGATGTAGCTTTGTTTGAGCTGAAATGTGACTGAATTTACGTGAAACGAAGTCTTGCTTGTAGGAAGATACAGAGCCTGTGATTTAATTCCATTTCTGAAGGGAAACACACAGCACAGTTCTCACCATGAAACACACTCTGCACATAGGAAGAAGCACGCTCTTGTTTTCTAAGAGTCTCTAATATAGCAGAAAACGGTACTGTGGTCAGAACAAAATAACGGTGTTTCCTACACATACGGACCTTATCGAGGTCAAATCTTCTTCTGAAACTGATTCAAACCCCAAGTCATCTAACATCCAATGCTTTTCAGTTACGAGCGAGAAACATGTGAGCTTCGTAAACGATTTATATTCATTTGAGCTAAAAAGTGACCGCGTTTACCTGAAATGAGGTCTTGCTTGTAGGAAGACACGGAGCCTAAAATTTAACTCCATTTCTGACGGGAAATACACAGCACAGTTCTCATCCATGAAACACACTCTGCTTTAGAGCAAGAAGCCCGCTCTTGCTTTCTAAGAGTCTCTAATACAGCAGGAAACGTGACTGTGGATAGAACAAACTAACGGTGTTTTCTACACATACAGACCATATCTAGGTCAACTCTTCTTCTGAAACTTACACAAACCACCGTTCCTCTAACATGCAATGCTTTCCACTTAAGAGCGAGCAACGTGTGAGCTTCGTGAACAATGTAGCTTCCTTTGAGCTGAAAAGTGACTGCGTTTAGCTGAAATGATGTCCTGCTTGTAGGAAGACACAGAGCCTGGGATTTAACTCCATTTCTGAAGGGAAACACACAGCACAGTTCTCATCCATGAAACACACTCTGCTTTAGAGCAAGAAGCATGCTCTTGCTTTCTAGATTCTCTAATAGAGCCAGAAACTTGAGGGTACTCAGAACAAATGAATGCTGTTTCCTACACATACAGACCATTGCTAGTTCACTCTGCTTCTGAAACTGATACAAACCACAGTTCCTATAACATCCAATGTTTTACAGTTAAGAGCAAGAAACTTGTGAGCTACGTGAATGATGTAGCTTTGTTTGAGCTGAAAGGTGACTGAATTTACGTGAAACGAAGTCTTGCTTGTAGGAAGATACAGAGCCTGTGACTTAACTCCATTTCTGAAGGGAATCACACAGCACAGGTCTCACCATGAAACACACTCTGCATATAGGACGAAGCACGCTCTTGCTTTCTAAGGGTCTCTAATACAGCAGGAAACATGACTGTGGTCAGAACAAAATAACGGTGTATCCTACACATACGGACCATATCTAGGTCAACTCTTATTCTGAAACTGATACAAAGCACAGTTCCATTAACATGCAATGCTTTCCACTTAAGAGCGAGAAACGTGTGAGCTTCGTGAACGATGTACCTTCCTTTGAGCTGAAAAGTGACTGCGTTTACCTGAAATGATGTCCTGCCTGTAGGAAGACACAGAGCCTGGGATTTAACTCCATTTCTGAAGGGAAACACACAGCACAGTTCTCATCCATGAAACACACTCTGCTTTAGAACACGAAGCATGCTCTTGCTTTCTAGAGTCTCTAATAGAGCCAGAAATTGAGGGTACTCTGAATAAAATAAAGGTGTTTCCTACGCATACGGACCATATCTAGGTCAACTCTTCTTCTGAAACTGATACAAAGCACAGTTCCATTAACATGCAATGCTTTCCACTTAAGAGATAGAAACGTGTGAGCTTCGTGAACGATGTAGCTTCCATGAGCTGAAAAGTGACTGAGTTTACCTGAAAAGATGTCTTGCTTGTAAGAAGACGAGCCTGGGATTTAACTCCATTTCTGAAGGGAAACACACAGCACAGTTCTCATCCATGTAACTCACTCTGCTTTAGAGAAGGAGAACGCTCTTGCTTTCTAAGAGTCTCTAATACAGCAGGAAACGTGACTGTGGTCAGAACAAAATAACGGTGTTTCTACACATACGGATCATATCTACGTGAACTCTGCTTCTGAAACTGATACAAACCACAGGTTCTCTAACATCCAATGCTTTACAGTGAAGAGCAAGAAACGTGTCAGCAACGTGAACGATGTAGCTTTGTTTGAGCTGAAACTTGAGTGAGTTTACCTGAAACGAAGTCTTGCTTATAGGAAGATACAGAGCCTGTGATATAACTCCTTTTCTGAAGGGAAACACACAGCACAGTTCTCATGATGAAACACACTCGGCGTATAGGAAGAAGCACCATCTTGCTTTCTAGATTCCCTAATAGAGCAGGAAACGTGAGTGTCTCAGAACAAAATAACGGAGTTTCCTACACATAGAGACCATATCTAGTCCAACTCTGCTTCTGACACTGATACAAACCACAGTTCTTCTAATATCCAATGCTTTTCAGTTAGAGCAAGAAACGGGTGAGCTACGTAAAAGATGTAGCTTTGTTTGAGCTGAAACTTGAGTGAGTTTACCTGAAACGAAGTCTTGCTTGTAGGAAGACACAGAGCCTGGGATTTAACTCCATTTCTGAAGGGAAACACACAGCACAGTTGTCCTCCGTGAAACACACTCTCCTTTAGCAAGAAGCATGCTCTTGCTTTCTAGAGTCTCTAATAGAACCAGAAACTTGAGGGTACTCAGAACAAAAGAACCGTGTTTCCTACACATAGGGACGATTGCTAGTTCAACTATGCTTCTGAAACTGATACAAACCACAGGTCCTCTAACATCCAATGCTTTACAGTTAAGAGCAAGAAACTTGTGAGCTACGTGAACGATGTAGCTTTGTTTGAGCTGAAATGTGACTGAATTTACGTGAAACGAAGTCTTGCTTGTAGGAAGATACAGAGCCTGTGATTTAACTCCATTTCTGAAGGGAAACACACAGCACAGTTCTCACCATGAAACACACTCTGCACATAGGAAGAAGCACACTCTTGTTTTCTAAGAGTCTCTAATATAGCAGAAAACGGGACTGTGGTCAGAACAAAATAACGGTGTTTCCTACAAATACGGACCATATCGAGGTCAAATCTTCTTCTGAAACTGATTCAAACCCCAAGTCATCTAATATCCAATGCTTTTCAGTTACGAGCGAGAAACATGTGAGCTTCGTAAACGATTTATATTCATTTGAGCTGAAAAGTGACTGCGTTTACCTGAAATGAGGTCTTGCTTGTAGGAAGACACGGAGCCTAAAATTTAACTCCATTTCTGACGGGAAATACACAGCACAGTTCTCATCCATGAAACACACTCTGCTTTAGAGCAAGAAGCCCGCTCTTGCTTTCTAAGAGTCTCTAATACAGCAGGAAACGTGACTGTGGATAGAACAAACTAACGGTGTTTTCTACACATACAGACCATATCTAGGTCAACTCTTCTTCTGAAACTTATACAAACCACCGTTCCTCTAACATGCAATGCTTTCCACTTAAGAGCGAGCAACGTGTGAGCTTCGTGAACAATGTAGCTTCCTTTGAGCTGAAAAGTGACTGCGTTTAGCTGAAATGATGTCCTGCTTGTAGGAAGACACAGAGCCTGGGATTTAACTCCATTTCTGAATGGAAACACACAGCACAGTTCTCATCCATGAAACACACTCTGCTTTAGAGCATGAAGCATGCTGTTGCTTTCTAGAGTGTCTAATAGAGCCAGAAACTTGAGGGTACCCAGAACAAAAGAATGGTGTTTCCTAAACATACGGACCATTGCTAGTTCAACTCTGCTTCTGAAACTGATACAAATCAAAGGTCCTCAAACATCCAATGCGTTACAGTTAAGAGCAAGAAACATGTGAGCTACGTCAACCATGTAGTTTTGTTTGAGCTGAAAGGTGACTGAGCTTACGTGAAACGAAGTCTTGCTTGTAGTAAGATACAGAGCCTGTGATTTAACTCCATTTCTGAAGGGAAACACACAGCACAGTTCTCACCATGAAACACACTCTGCATATAGGAAGAAGCACGCTCTTGCTTTCTAAGTGTCTCTAATACAGCAGGAAACGTGACTGTGGTCAGAACAAAATAACGGTGTTTCCTACACATACGGACAATATCTTGGTCAACTCTTCTTCTGAAACTGATACAAAGCACAGTTCAATTAACATACAATGCTTTCCAGTTAAGAGCAAGAAACGTGTGAGCTTTGTGAACGATGTAGCTTCCTTTGAGCTGTAAAGTGACTGAGTTTACCTGAAAAGATGTGCTGCTTGTAGGAAGACACAGAGACTGGGATTTAACTCCATTTCTGAAGGGAAACAGACAGCACAGTTGTCCTCCGTGAAACACACTGTGATTTAGAGCAAGAAGCACGCTCTTGCTTTCAAGAGTATCTAATAGAGCCAGAAACTTGACAGTGTGCTCAGAACAAAGAACGGTGTTTCCTACACATAGGGACCATAGCTAGGTCAACTCTGCTTCTGAAACTGACACAAACCACAAGTCATCCTACATCCAATGCTTTTCAGATAAGAGCGAGAAATGTGTGAGCTTCGTAAACACTTTATATTCATTTGAGCTGAAAAGTCACTGCGTTTACCTGAAAAGATTTCTTGCATGTAGGAAGACACAGAGCCTGGAATTTAACTCCTTTTCTGAAGGGAAACACACAGCACAGTTCTCATCCATGAAGCACACTCTGCTTTAGAGCAAGAAGCACGCTCTTGCGTTCTAAGAGTCTCTAAATACAGCAAGAAACGTGATTGTGGTCAGAACAAAATAATGGTGTTTCCTACACATACGGACCATATCTAGGTCAACTCTTCTTCTGAAACTGATACAAAGCACAGTTCCATTAACATTCAATGCTTTCCACTTAAGAGAGAGAAACGTTTGAGCTTCGTGAACGATGTAACTTCCTTTGAGTTGAATAGTGACTGAGTTTACCTGAAAAGATGTCTTGCTTGTAAGAAGACGAGGCTGGGATTTGTCTCCATTTCTGAAGGGAAACACACAGCACAGTTCTTAACCATGTAACTCACTCTGCTTTAGAGAAGGAGAACGCTCTTGCTTTCTAAGAGTCTCTAATACAGCAGGAAACGTGACTGTGGTCAGAACAAAATAATGGTGTTTCTACACATACGGACCATATCTAGGTCAACTCTGCTTCTGAAACTGATACAAAGCAAAGTTCCATTAACATGCAATGCTTTCAAGTTAAGAGCAAGAAACATGTGAGCTTCGTGAACGATGTATCTTCCTTTGAGCTGAATAGTGACTGAGTTTACCTGAAAAGATGTCTTGCTTGTAGGAAGACACAGAGACGGGTGTTTAACTCCATTTCTGAAGGGAAACACACGGCACAGTTCTCATCCATGAAACACACTCTGCTTTAAAGCAAGAAGCATGCTCTTGCTTTCCAGAGTCTCTAATAGAGACAGAAACTTGTGGGTACTCAGAACAAAAGAACGGTGTTTCCTACACATACAGACCATTGCTAGTTCAACTCTGCTGCTGAAACTGATACAAAACACAGGTCTTCTAACATCCAATGCTTTACAATTAAGAGCAAGAAACGTGTGAGCTACGTGAACGATGTAGCTTTGTTTAAGCTGAAAGGTGACTGAGTTTACGTGAAACGAAGTCTTGCTTGCAGGAAGATACAGAGCCTGTGATTTAACTCCATTTCTGAAGGGAAACACACAGCAGTGTTCTCACGATGAAACACACTCTGCATATAGGAAGAAGCAAGCTCTTGCTTTCTAGAGTCTCTAATAGAGCTAAAACTTGAGTGTGCTCGTAAACAAAAGAACGGTGTTTCCTACACATACGGACCATTGCTAGTTCAACACTGCTTCTAAAACTGATACCAACCACAAGTCACCTAACATCCAAGGCTTTTCAGTTAAGAGCGAGAAACGTTTGATCGTCGTAAAGGATTTATATTCATTTGAGCTGAAAAGTGACAGCGTTTATCTGAAATGATTTCTTGCTTGTAGGAAGACACAGAGACTGGAATTTAACTCCATTTCTGAACGGAAACACACAGCACAGTTCTCATTCATGAAACACACTCTGCTTTAGAGCAAGAAGCACGCTCTTGCTTTCTAGAGTCTCTAATAGAGCAGGAAACGTGAGTGTGCTCAGAACAAAAGAACGGTGTTTCCTACACATACAGACCATTGCTAGTTCAACTGTGCTTCTGAAACTGATACAAACCACAAGTCATCTAACATCCAATGCTTTTCAGTTAAGATGAGAAACGTGATCTTCATAAACGATTTATATTCATTTGAGCTAAAAAGTGACAGCGTATACCTGAAAGGATGTCTTGCTTGTAGGAAGAAACAGAGCCTGGAATTTAACTCCATTTCTGAAGGGAAACACACAGATCAGTTCTCATCCATGAAACACACTCTGCTTTAGAGCACAAAGCATGCTCTTGCTTTCTAGAGTCTCTAATAAAGAAAGAAACTTGAGGATACTCAAAAAAAAGAACCATGTTTCCTACATATACAGACCATTGCTAGTTCAACTCTGCTTCTGAACCTGATACAATCCACAAGTCATCTAACATCCAATGATTTTCAGTTAAGAGCAAGAAACGTGTGAGCTTCATAAACGATTTATATTCTATTGAGCTGAAAAGTGACTGCGTTTACCTGAAGTGATGTCTTGCTTGTAGGAAGACACAGAGCCTGGAATTTAGCTCCATTTCTGAAGGGAAACACACAGCACAGTTCTCATCCATGAAACACACTCTGCTTTAGAGCAAGAAGCACACTCCTGCTTTCTAAGAGTCTCTAATAGAGCAGGAAACTTGACTGTGGTCAGAACAAATAACGGTGTTTCCTACACATACGGACCATATCTAGGTCAACTCTTCTTCTGAAACTGATACAAACCACAGTTCCATTAACATGCAATGCTTTCAAGTTAAGAGCGAGAAACATGTGAGCTTCGTGAACGATGTAGCTTCCTGTGAGCTGAATAGTGACTGAGTTTACCTGAAAAGATGTCTTGCTTGTAGGAAGACACTGAGCCTGGGATTGAAATACATTTCTGAAGGGAAACACACAGCACAGTTCTCATCCATGAAACACACTCTGCTTTAAAGCAAGAAGCATGCTCTTGCTTTCCAGAGTCTCTAATAGAGCCAGAAACTTGAGGGTACTCAGAACAAACGAACGCTGTTTCCTACACATACGGACCATTGCTAGTTCAACTATGCTTCTGAAACTGATACAAAACGCACGTCCTCTAACATCCAATGCTTTACAGTTAACAGCAAGAAACGTGTGAGCACCGTGAAGGATGTAGCTTTGTTTGAGCTGAAAGGTGACTGAGTTTACGTGAAACGAAGTCTTGCTTGTAGTAAGATACAGAGCCTGTGATTTAACTCCATTTATGAAGGGAAACACACAGCAATGTTCTCACTATGAAACACACTTTGCGTATAGGAAGAAGCACGCTCTTGCTTTCTAGAGTCTCTAATAGAGCAGGAAACGTGAGTGTGCTCAGAACAAAATAACGGAGTTTCCTACACATACGGACCATATCTATGTCAACTCTTCTTCTGAAAATGATACAAACCACTGTTCCTCTAACAAACAATGCTTTACAGTTAAGAGCAAGAAACATGTGAGCTTCGTGAACGATGTAGCTTCCTTTCAGCTGAAAAGTGACCGAGATTACCTTAAAAGATGTCTTGCTTATAGGAAGACACAGAGACTGGGATTTAACTCCACTTCTGAAGGGAAACACACAGCACAGTTCTCATCCATGAAACACACTCTGCTTTAGAGCACAAAGCATGCTCTCGCTTTCTAGAGTCTTTAATACAACCAGAAACTTGAAGGTACTCAAAACAAAAGAATGGTGTTTCCTACACATACAGACCATTGCTAGTACAACTCTTCTTCTGAAACTGATACAAAGCAAAGTTCCATTAACATGCAATGCTTTCAAATTAAGAGCAAGAAATATGTGAGCTTCGTGATCGATGTAGCTTCCTTTGAGCTGAATAGTGACCGAGTTTACCTGAAAAGATGTCTTGCTTGTAGGAAGACACAGAGCCTGGGATTTAACTCCATTTCTGAAGGGAAACACTCAGCACAGTTCTCATCCATGAAACACACTCTCCTTTATAGCAAGCAGCATGCTCTTGTTTTCCAGAGTCTCTAATAGAGCCAGAAACTTGATGGTACACAGAACAAAAGAACGGTGTTTCCTACACATACGGATCATTGCTAGTTCAACTCTGCTTCTGAAACTGATACAAACCACAGGTCCGCTAACATCCAATGCGTTACAGTTCAGAGCAAGAAACCTGTGAGCTACGTGAACGATGTTGCATTGTTTGAGCTGAAAGGTGACTGAGTGTACGTGAAACGAAGTCTTGCTGGTAGGAGGATACAAAACCTTTGATTTAACTCCATTTGTGAAGGGAAACACCCAGCACTGTTCTCACGATGAAACACACTCTGCGTATAGGAAGAAGCATGCTCTTGTTTCTCGATTCTCTAAAGAGCAGGAAACGTGAGTGTGCTCAGAACAAAAGAACGGTGTTTCCTACACATATGGACCATTGCTAGTTCAACTCTGCTTCTGAAACTGATACAAACCACAAGTCATCTAACATCCAATGCTCTTCAGTTAAGAGCGAGAAATGTGTGACCTTAGTAAACGATTTATATTCATTTGAGCTGAAAAGTGACAGCGTTTACCTGAAATGAAGTCTTGCTTGTAGGAAGAAACAGAGCCTGGAATTTAACTCCATTTCTGAAGGGAAACACACAGCACAGTTCTCATCTATGAAACACACTCTGCTTTAGAGCAAGAAGCACGTTCTTGCTTTCTAGGAGTGTCTATACAGCAGGAAACGTGACTGTGGTCAGAACAAAATAACGGTGTTTCATACACATACGGACCATATCTATGTCAACTCTACTTCTGAAAATGATACAAACCACAGTTCCTCTAACATACAATGCTTTGCAGTTAAGAGCGAGAAACATGTGAGCTTCATGAACGATGTAGCTTCCTTTGAGCTGAAAAGTGACTGAGTTTACCTTAAAAGATGTCTAGCTTATAGGAAGACACAGAGCCTGAGATTTAACTCCATTTCTGAAGGGAAACACACAGAACAGTTCTCATCCATGAAACACACTCTGCTTTAGTGCACGAAGCATGCTCTTGCTTTCTAGAGTCTTTAATACAACCAGAAACATGAGGGTACTCAAAACAAAAGAAAGGTGTTTCCTACACATACAGACCACTGCTAGTTCAACTCTGCTTCTGAAACTGATACAAATCACAAGTCATCTAACATCCAATGCTTTTCAGTTAAGAGCAAGAAATGTGTGAGCTTAATAAACGATTTATATTCATTTGAGCTGAAAAGTGACTACGTTTACCTGAAACGATGTCTTGCTTGTTGGAGACACAGATCCTAAAATTTAACTCCATTTCTGAAGGGAAACACACAGCACAGTTCTCATCCATGAAACACACTCTCCTTTAGAGCACGAAGCACACTCCTGCTTTCTAAGAGTCTCTAATAGAGCAGGAAACGTGAATGTGGTCAGAACAAAATAACGGTGTTTCCTACACATACGGACCATATTTTGGTCAACTCTTCTTCTGAAACTGATACAAAGCAAAGTTCCATTAACATGCAATGCGTTACAGTTAAGAGAAAGAAACGTGTGATCTACCTGAACGATGTTGCATTGTTTGAGCTGAAAGGTGATTGAGTTTACGTGAAACGAAGTCTTGCTGGTAGGAGGATACAAAGCCTTTGATTTAACTCCATTTCTGAAGTTAAACACACAGCACAGTTCTCATCAATGAAACACACTCTGCTTTATAGGAAGAAGCATGCTCTTGCTTTCTAGATTCTCTAAAGAGCAGGAAACGTGAGTGTGCTCAGAACAAAAGAACGGTGTTTCCTACACATATGGACCATTGCTAGTTCAACTCTGCTTCTGAAACTAATACAAACCACAAGTCATCTAACATCCAATGCATTTCAGTTAAGAGCGAGAAACGTGTGATCTTCGAAAACGATTTATATTCATTTGAGCTGAAAAGTGACAGCATTTACCTTAAAAGATGTCTTGCTTATAGGAAGACACAGAGCCTGGGATTTAAATCCATTTCTGAAGGGAAACACACAGCACAGTTCTCATCCATGAACCACATACTGCTTTATAGCACGAAGCATGGTCTTGCTTTCTAGAGTCTCTAATAGAGCAGGAAACGTGAGTGTGCTCAGAACAAAAGAACGGTGTTTTCTACACATACGGACCATTGCTAGTTCAACTCTGCTTCTGAAACTGATACAAACCACAAGTCATCTAACATCCAATGCTTTTCAGTTAAGAGCAATAAACGTGTGAGCTTCATAAACGATTTATATTCATTTGAGCTGAAAAGTGACTACGTTTACCTGAAACGATGTCTTGCTTTTAGGAGACACAGAGCATGGAATTTAACTCCATTTCTGAAGGGAAACACACAGCACAGTTCTCATCCATGAAACACACTCTGCTTTATAGCAAGAAGCATGCTCTTGCTTTCCAGAGTCTCTAATAGAGCCAGAAACTTGAGGGTACACAGAACAAAAGAACGGTGTTTCCAACACATACGGACCATTGCTAGTTCAACTCTGCTTCTGAAACTGATACAAACCACAGGTCATCTAACATCCAATGCTTTACAGTTAAGAGCAAGAAACGTGTGAGCTTTGTGAACGATGTAGCTTCCTTTGAGCTGAAAAGTGACTGAGTTTACCTTAAAAGATGTCTTGCTTATAGGAAGACACAAAGCCTGGGATGTAACTCCATATTTGAAGGGAAACACACAGCACAGTTCTCATCCATAAAATACACTCTGCTTTAGAGCACGAAGCATGCTCTTGCTTTCTAGAGTCTCTAATAGAGCCAGAAACATGAGGGTACTCAGAACAAAAGAACGGTGTTTCCTACACATACAGACTATTGATAGTTCAACTCTGCTTCTGAATGTGATACAAACCACAAGTCATCAAACATCCAATGCTTTTCAGTTAAGAACAAGAAACGTGTGAGCTTCATAAACGATTTATATTCATTTTAGCTGAAAAGTGACTGCGTTTACCTGAAAAGATGTCTTGCTTGTAGGAAGACACAGAGCCTGGACATTAAATCCACTTCTGAAGGGAAACACACAGCACAGTTCTCATCAATGAAACACACTCTGCTTTAGAGCAAGAAGCACGCTCTTGCTTTCTAAGAGTCTCTAAAAAAGCAGGATATGTGTCTGTGGTCAGAACAAATTAATGGTTTTTCCTACACATACGGACCATATCTAGGTCAACTCTTCTTCTGAAACTGATACAAACCACAGTTCCTCTAACATGCAATGATTTCCAGTTAATAGCAAGAAATGAGTGAGCTTCGTGAGCGATGTAGGTTCCTTTGAGCTGAATAGTGACTGAGTTGACCTGAAAAGGTGTCTTGCTTGTAGGAAGACACAGAGCCTGAGATTTAACTCTATTTCTGAAGGGAAACACACAGCACAGTTCTCAACCTTGAAACACACTCTGCTTTATAGCAAGAAGCATGCTCTTGCTTTCCAGAGTCTCTAATAGAGCCAGAAACTTGAGGGTACTCAGAACAAACGAACGGTGTTTCCTACACATACGGACCATTGCTAGTTCAACTCTGCTTCTGAAACTGATACAAACCACAGGTCCTCTGACATCCAATGCTTTACAGTTAAGAGCAAGAAACGTGTGAGCTATGTGAATGATGTAGCTTTGTTTGAGCTGAAAGGTGACTGAGTTTACGTGAAACAAAATCTTGCTTTTAGGAAGATACAGAGCCTGTTATTTAACTCAGTTTCTGAAGAGAAACACACAGCACTGTTCTCACGATGAAACACACTCTGCGTATAGGAAGAAGCACGCTCTTGCTTTCTAGATTTTCTGATAGAGCAGGAAACTTGAGTGTGCTCAGAACAAAAGAACGGTGTTTCCTACACTTACGGACCATATCTAGGTCAACTCTTCTTCTGAAACTGATACAAACCACAGTTCCTCTAACAAGCAATGCTTCCCAGTTAAGAGCGAGAAACGTGTGAGCTTCGTGTACGATGTAGCTTCCTTTAAGCTGAATAGTGACTGAGTTTACCTGAAAAGATGTCTTGCTTGTAGGATGACTCAGAGCCTGGGATTTAACTCCATTTCTGATGGGAAACACACAGCACAGTTCTCATCCATGAAACATATTCTGCTTTAGAGGATAAGAAGCACGCTCTTGCTTTCTAAGATTCTCTAATACAGCAGGAAACGTGACTGGGGTCAGAACAAAATAAAGGTGTTTCCTACATATATGGACCATTGGTAGTTCAACTCTGCTCCAGAAATTGATACAAACCACAGGTCCTCTAACATCCAATTCTTTTCAGTTAAGAGCGAGATTTGTGTGAGCTTCGTAAATGATATACATTCATTTGAGCTGAAAAGTGACAGCGTTTACCTCAAATGATGACTTGCTTGTAGGAAGACACAGAGCCTGTGATTTAACTCCATTTCTGAAGGGAAACACACAGCACTGTTCTCATGAAGAAACACACTCTGTGTATAGGAAGAAGCACGCTCTTGCTTTATAGAGTCTCTAATAGACCAGGAAACGTAGGTGTGCTCAGAACAAAAGAACAGTGTTTCCTACACATACAGACCATTGCTAGTTCAACTGTGCTTCTGAAACTGATAGAAACCACAAGTCACCTAACATCCAATGCTTTTCAGTTAAGAGCGAGAAACGTGTGATCTTCGTAAACGATTTATATTCATTTGAGCTGAAAAGTGACAGCGTTTACCTGAAATGATGTCTTGCTAGTAGGAAGAAACAGAGCCTGGAATTTAACTCCATTTCTGAAGGGAAACAGACAGCACAGTTCTCATCCATGAAACACACTCTGCTTTAGAGCACAAAGCATTCTCTTGCTTTCTAGAGTCTCTAATAAAGCCAGAACATTGAGGGTACTCAAAACAGAAGAACAGAGTTTCCTACCCATACAGACCATTGCTAGTTCAACTCTGCTTCTGAAACTGATACAAACCAAAAGTCATCTAACATCCAATGATTTTCAGTTAAGAGCAAGAAACGTGTGAGCTTCATAAACGATTTATATTCATTTGAGCTGAAAAGTGACTGCGTTTACCTGAAACGATGTCTTGCTTGTAGGAAGACACAGAGCCTGGAATTTAACTCCATTGAGAAGGGAAACACACAGCACAGTTCTCATCCATGAAACACAATCTGCTTTAGAGCAAGATGCACACTCTTGCTTTCTAAGAGTCTCTAATAGAGCAGGAAAATTGACTGTGGTCAGAACAAAATAACGCTGTTTCCTACACATAAGGACCATATCTAGGTGAACTCTTCTTCTGAAACTGATACAAAGCAAAGTTCCATTAACATGCAATGCTTTCAAGTTAAGAGCGAGAAACATGTGAGCTTCGTGAACGATGTATCTTCCTTTGAGCTGAATAGTGACTGAGTTTACCTGAAAAGATTTCTTGCTTGTAGGAAGACACAGAGCCGGGTGTTTAACTCCATTTCTGAAGGGAAACACACAGCACAGTTCTCATCCATGAAACACACTCTGCTTTAGTGCACGAAGCATGCTCTTGCTTTCTAGAGTCTTTAATACAACCAGAAACATGAGGGTACTCAAAACAAATGAAAGCTGTTTCCTACACATACAGACCATTGCTAGTTCAATTCTGCTTCTGAAACTTGTACAAATCACAAGTCATCTAACATCCAATGCTTTTCAGTTAAGAGCAATAAACGTGTGAGCTTCATAAACGATTTATATTCATTTGAGCTGAAAAGTGACTATGTTTACCTGAAACGATGTCTTGCTTGTAGGAGACACAGAGCCTGGAATTTAACTCCATTTCTGAAGGGAAACACACAGCACAGTTCTCATCCATGAAACACACTCTGCTTTATAGCAAGAAGCATGCTCTTGCTTTCCAGAGTCTCTAATAGAGCCAGAAACTTGAGGGTACACAGAACAAAAGAACGGTGTTTCCTACACATACGGACCATTGCTAGTTCAACTCTGCTTCTGAAACTGATACAAACCACAGGTCATCTAACATCCAATGCTTTACAGTTAAGAGCAAGAAACGTGTGAGCTTTGTGAACGATGTAGCTTCCATTGAGCTGAAAAGTGACTGAGTTTACCTTAAAAGATGTCTTGCTTATAGGAAGACACAAAGCCTGGGATGTAACTCCATATTTGAAGGGAAACACACAGCACAGTTCTCATCCATAAAATACACTCTGCTTTAGAGCACGAAGCATGCTCTTGCTTTCTAGAGTCTCTAATAGAGCAAGAAACATGAGGGTACTCAGAACAAAAGAACGGTGTTTCCTACACATACAGACGATTGATAGTTCAACTCTGCTTCTGAATGTGATACAAACCACAAGTCATCAAACATCCAATGCTTTTCAGTTAAGAACAAGAAACGTGTGAGCTTCATAAACGATTTATATTCATTTTAGCTGAAAAGTGACTGCGTTTACCTGAAACGATGTCTTGCTTGTAGGAAGACACAGAGCCTGGAAATTAAATCCACTTCTGAAGGGAAACACACAGCACAGTTCTCATCAATGAAACACACTCTGCTTTAGAGCAAGAAGCACGCTCTTGCTTTCTAAGAGTCTCTAAAAAAGCAGGAAATGTGTCTGTGGTCAGAACAAATTAATGGTGTTTCCTACACATACGGACCATATCTAGGTCAACTCTTCTTCTGAAACTGATACAAACCACAGTTCCTCTAACATGCAATGATTACCAGTTAAGAGCGAGAAATGAGTGAGCTTCGTAAACGATGTAGGTTCCTTTGAGCTGAATAGTGACTGAGTTGACCTGAAAAGGTGTCTTGCTTGTAGGAAACAACAGAGCCTGGGATTTAACTCTATTTCTGAAGGGAAACACACAGCACAGTTCTCAACCTTGAAACACACTCTGCTTTATAGCAAGAAGCATGCTCTTGCTTTCCAGAGTCTCTAATAGAGCCAGAAAATTGAGGGTACTCAGAACAAACGAACGGTGTTTCCTACACATACGGACCATTGCTAGTTCAACTCTGCTTCTGAAACTGATTCAAACCACAGGTCCTCTGACATCCAATGCTTTACAGTTAAGAGCAAGAAACGTGTGAGCTACGTGAACGATGTTGCATTGTTTGAGCTGAAAGGTGACTGAGTTTACGTGAAACGAAGTCTTGCTGGTAGGAGGATACAAAGCCTTTGATTTAACTCCATTTCTGAAGTTAAACACACAGCACAGTTCTCATCGATGAAACACACTCTGCTTTATAGGAAGAAGCATGCTCTTGCTTTCTAGATTCTCTGAAGAGCAGGAATCGTGAGTGTGCTCAGAACAAAAGAACGGTGTTTCCTACACATATGGACCATTGCTAGTTCAACTCTGCTTCTGAAACTAATACAAACCACAAGTCATCTAACATCCAATGCATTTCAGTTAAGAGCGAGAAACGTGTGATCTTCGAAAACGATTTATATTCATTTGAGCTGAAAAGTGACAGCATTTACCTTAAAAGATGTCTTGCTTATAGGAAGACACAGAGCCTGGGATTTAAATCCATTTCTGAAGGGAAACACACAGCACAGTTCTCATCCATGAAACACACTCTGCTTTATAGCACAAAGTATGCCCTTGCTTTCTAGAGTCTCTAATAGAGCAGGAAACTTGAGTGTGCTCAGAACAAAAGAACGGTGTTTTCTACACATACGGACCATTGCTAGTTCAACTCTGCTTCTGAAACTGATACAAACCACAAGTCATCTAAGATCCAATGCTTTTCCGTTAAGAGGGAGAAATGTGTGAGCTTCGTAAACACTTTATATTCATTTGAGCTGAAAAGTGACAGCGTTTACCTGAAAAGAGGTCTTGCTTGTAGGAAGAAACAGAGCCTGGAATTTAATTCCATTTCTGAAGGGAAACACACAGCACAATTCTCATCCATGAAACAATCTCTGCTTTAGAGCAAGAAGCACGTTCTTGCTTTCTAGGAGTGCCTAATACAGCAGGAAACGTGACTGTGGTCAGAACAAAATAACGGTGTTTCCTACACATACGGACCATATCTATGTCAACTCTACTTCTGAAAATGATACAAACCACAGTTCCTCTAACATCCAATGCTTTACAGTTAAGAGCAAGAAACATGTGAGCTTCATGAACGATGTAGCTTCCTTTGAGCTGAAAAGTGACTGAGTTTACCTTAAAAGATGTCTGGCTTATAGGAAGACACAGAGCCTGGGATTTAACCCCATTTCTGAAGGGAAACACACAGAACAGTTCTCATCCATGAAACACACTCTTCTTTAAAACATGAAGCATGCTCTTGCTTTCTAGAGTCTTTAATAAAACCAGAAACATGAGGGTACTCAAAACAAAGGAAAGGTGTTTCCTACACATACAGACCATTGCTAGTTCAACTCTGCTTCTGAAACTGATACAAAGCAAAGTTCCATTAACATGCAATGCTTTCAAATTAAGAGCAAGAAATATGTGAGCTTCGTGATCGATGTAGCTTCCTTTGAGCTGAATAGTGACCGAGTTTACCTGAAAAGATGTCTTGCTTGTAGGAAGACACAGAGCCTGGGATTTAACTCCATTTCTGAAGGGAAACACTCAGCACAGTTCTCATCCATGAAACAAACTCTCCTTTATAGCAAGCAGCATGCTCTTGTTTTCCAGAGTCTCTAATAGAGCCAGAAACTTGATGGTACACAGAACAAAAGAACGGTGTTTCCTACACATACGGATCATTGCTAGTTCAACTCTGCTTCTGAAACTGATACAAACCACAGGTCCGCTAACATCCAATGCGTTACAGTTCAGAGCAAGAAACGTGTGAGCTACGTGAACGATGTTGCATTGTTTGAGCTGAAAGGTGACTGAGTGTACGTGAAACGAAGTCTTGCTGGTAGGAGGATACAAAACCTTTGATTTAACTCCATTTGTGAAGGGAAACACCCAGCACTGTTCTCACGATGAAACACACTCTGCGTATAGGAAGAAGCATGCTCTTGTTTCTCGATTCTCTAAAGAGCAGGAAACGTGAGTGTGCTCAGAATAAAAGAACGGTGTTTCCTACACATATGGACCATTGCTAGTTCAACTCTGCTTCTGAAACTAATACAAACCACAAGTCATCTAACATCCAATGCATTTCAGTTAAGAGCGAGAAACGTGTGATCTTCGAAAACGATTTATATTCATTTGAGCTGAAAAGTGACAGCATTTACCTTAAAAGATGTCTTGCTTATACGAAGACACAGAGCCTGGGATTTAACTCCATTTCTGAAGGGAAACACACAGCACAGTTCTCATCCATGAACCACACACTGCTTTAGAGCACGAAGCATGCTCTTGCTTTCTAGAGTCTCTAATAGAGCAGGAAACGTGAGTGTGCTCAGAACAAAAGAACGGTGTTTCCTACACATATGGACCATTGCTAGTTCAACTCTGCTTCTGAAACTGATACAAACCACAAGTCATCTAACATCCAATGCTCTTCAGTTAAGAGCGAGAAATGTGTGACTTTAGTAAACGATTTATATTCATTTGAGCTGAAAAGTGACAGCGTTTACCTGAAATGAAGTCTTGCTTGTAGGAAGAAATAGAGCCTGGAATTTAACTCCATTTCTGAAGGGAAACACACAGCACAGTTCTCATCTATGAAACACACTCTGCTTTAGAGCAAGAAGCACGTTCTTGCTTTCTAGGAGTGTCTATACAGCAGGAAACGTGACTGTGGTCAGAACAAAATAACGGTGTTTCATACACATACGGACCATATCTATGTCAACTCTACTTCTGAAAATGATACAAACCACAGTTCCTCTAACATACAATGCTTTGCAGTTAAGAGCGAGAAACATGTGAGCTTCATGAACGATGTAGCTTCCTTTGAGCTAAAAAGTGACTGAGTTTACCTTAAAAGATGTCTAGCTTATAGGAAGACACAGAGCCTGAGATTTAACTCCATTTCTGAAGGGAAACACACAGAACAGTTCTCATCCATGAAACACACTCTGCTTTAGTGCACGAAGCATGCTCTTGCTTTCTAGAGTCTTTAATACAACCAGAAACATGAGGGTACTCAAAACAAAAGAAAGGTGTTTCCTACACATACAGACCACTGCTAGTTCAACTCTCCTTCTGAAACTGATACAAATCACAAGTCATCTAACATCCAATGCTTTTCAGTTAAGAGCAAGAAATGTGTGAGCTTCATAAACGATTTATATTCATTTGAGCTGAAAAGTGACTACGTTTACCTGAAACGATGTCTTGCTTGTTGGAGACACAGATCCTAAAATTTAAGTCCATTTCTGAAGGGAAACACACAGCACAGTTCTCATCCATGAAACACACTCTCCTTTAGAGCAAGAAGCACACTCTTGCTTTCTAAGAGTCTCTAATAGAGCAGGAAACGTGACTGTGGTCAGAACAAAATAACGGTGTTTCCTACACATACGGACCATATTTTGGTCAACTCTTCTTCTGAAACTGATACAAAGCAAAGTTCCATTAACATGCAATGCGTTACAGTTAAGAGAAAGAAACGTGTGATCTACCTGAACGATGTTGCATTGTTTGAGCTGAAAGGTGATTGAGTTTACGTGAAACGAAGTCTTGTTGGTAGGAGGATACAAAGCCTTTGATTTAACTCCATTTCTGAAGTTAAACACACAGCACAGTTCTCATCAATGAAACACACTCTGCTTTATAGGAAGAAGCATGCTCTTGCTTTCTAGATTCTCTAAAGAGCAGGAAACGTGAGTGTGCTCAGAACAAAAGAACGGTGTTTCCTACACATATGGACCATTGCTAGTTCAACTCTGCTTCTGAAACTAATACAAACCACAAGTCATCTAACATCCAATGCATTTCAGTTAAGAGCGAGAAACGTGTGATCTTCGAAAACGATTTATATTCATTTGAGCTGAAAAGTGACAGCATTTACCTTAAAAGATGTCTTGCTTATAGGAAGACACAGAGCCTGGGATTTAAATCCATTTCTGAAGGGAAACACACAGCACAGTTCTCATCCATGAACCACATAGTGCTTTATAGCACGAAGCATGGTCTTGCTTTCTAGAGTCTCTAATAGAGCAGGAAACGTGAGTGTGCTCAGAACAAAAGAACGGTGTTTTCTACACATACAGACCATTGCTAGTTCAACTCTGCTTCTGAAACTGATACAAACCACAAGTCATCTAACATCCAATGCTTTTCAGTTAAGAGCAATAAACGTGTGAGCTTCATAAACGATTTATATTCATTTGAGCTGAAAAGTGACTACGTTTACCTGAAACGATGTCTTGCTTTTAGGAGACACAGAGCCTGGAATTTAACTCCATTTCTGAAGGGAAACACACAGCACAGTTCTCATCCATGAAACACACTCTGCTTTATAGCAAGAAGCATGCTCTTGCTTTCCAGAGTCTCTAATAGAGCCAGAAACTTGAGGGTACACAGAACAAAAGAACGGTGTTTCCTACACATACGGACCATTGCTAGTTCAACTCTGCTTCTGAAACTGATACAAACCACAGGTCATCTAACATCCAATGCTTTACAGTTAAGAGCAAGAAACGTGTGAGCTTTGTGAACGATGTAGCTTCCTTTGAGCTGAAAAGTGACTGAGTTTACCTTAAAAGATGTCTTGCTTATAGGAAGACACAAAGCCTGGGATGTAACTCCATATTTGAAGGGAAACACACAGCACAGTTCTCATCCATAAAATACACTCTGCTTTAGAGCACGAAGCATGCTCTTGATTTCTAGAGTCTCTAATAGACCAGGAAACTTAGGTGTGCTCAGAACAAAAGAACAGTGTTTCCTACACATACAGACCATTGCTAGTTCAACTGTGCTTCTGAAACTGATAGAAACCACAAGTCACCTAACATCCAATGCTTTTCAGTTAAGAGCGAGAAACTTGTGATCTTCGTAAACGATTTATATTCATTTGAGCTGAAAAGTGACAGCGTTTACCTGAAATGATGTCTTGCTAGTAGGAAGAAACAGAGCCTGGAATTTAACTCCATTTCTGAAGGGAAACAGACAGCACAGTTCTCATCCATGAAACACACTCTGCTTTAGAGCACAAAGCATTCTCTTGCTTTCTAGGGTCTCTAATAAAGCCAGAACCTTGAGGGTACTCAAAACAGAAGAACGGAGTTTCCTACCCATACAGACCATTGCTAGTTCAACTCTGCTTCTGAAACTGATACAAACCAAAAGTCATCTAACATCCAATGATTTTCAGTTAAGAGCAAGAAACGTGTGAGCTTCATAAACGATTTATATTCATTTGAGCTGAAATGTGACTGCGTTTACCTGAAACGATGTCTTGCTTGTAGGAAGACACAGAGCCTGGAATTTAACTCCATTGAGAAGGGAAACACACAGCACAGTTCTCATCCATGAAACACAATCTGCTTTAGAGCAAGATGCACACTCTTGCTTTCTAAGAGTCTCTAATAGAGCAGGAAACTTGACTGTGGTCAGAACAAAATAACGCTGTTTCCTACACATACGGACCATATCTAGGTGAACTCTTCTTCTGAAACTGATACAAAGCAAAGTTCCATTAACATGCAATGCTTTCAAGTTAAAAGCGAGAAACATGTGAGCTGCGTGAACGATGTATCTTCCTTTGAGCTGAATAGTGACTGAGTTTACCTGAAAAGATTTCTTGCTTGTAGGAAGACACAGAGCCGGGTGTTTAACTCCATTTCTGAAGGGAAACACACAGCACAGTTCTCATCCATGAAACACACTCTGCTTTAGTGCACGAAGCATGCTCTTGCTTTCTAGAGTCTTTAATACAACCAGAAACATGAGGGTACTCAAAACAAATGAAAGCTGTTTCCTACACATACAGACCATTGCTAGTTCAATTCTGCTTCTGAAACTTGTACAAATCACAAGTCATCTAACATCCAATGCTTTTCAGTTAAGAGCAATAAACGTGTGAGCTTCATAAACGATTTATATACATTTGAGCTGAAAAGTGACTACGTTTACCTGAAACGATGTCTTGCTTGTAGGAGACACAGAGCCTGGAATTTAACTCCATTTCTGAAGGGAAACACACAGCACAGTTCTCATCCATGAAACACACTCTGCTTTAGAGCAAGAAGCACGCTCTTGCTTTCTAAGAGTCTCTAAAAAAGCAGGAAATGTGTCTGTGGTCAGAACAAATTAATGGTGTTTCCTACACATACGGACCATATCTAGGTCAACTCTTCTTCTGAAACTGATACAAACCACAGTTCCTCTAACATGCAATGATTACCAGTTAAGAGCGAGAAATGAGTGAGCTTCGTAAACGATGTAGGTTCCTTTGAGCTGAATAGTGACTGAGTTGACCTGAAAAGGTGTCTTGCTTGTAGGAAACAACAGAGCCTGGGATTTAACTCTATTTCTGAAGGGAAACACACAGCACAGTTCTCAACCTTGAAACACACTCTGCTTTATAGCAAGAAGCATGCTCTTGCTTTCCAGAGTCTCTAATAGAGCCAGAAAATTGAGGGTACTCAGAACAAACGAACGGTGTTTCCTACACATACGGACCATTGCTAGTTCAACTCTGCTTCTGAAACTGATTCAAACCACAGGTCCTCTGACATCCAATGCTTTACAGTTAAGAGCAAGAAACGTGTGAGCTACGTGAACGATGTTGCATTGTTTGAGCTGAAAGGTGACTGAGTTTACGTGAAACGAAGTCTTGCTGGTAGGAGGATACAAAGCCTTTGATTTAACTCCATTTCTGAAGTTAAACACACAGCACAGTTCTCATCGATGAAACACACTCTGCTTTATAGGAAGAAGCATGCTCTTGCTTTCTAGATTCTCTGAAGAGCAGGAATCGTGAGTGTGCTCAGAACAAAAGAACGGTGTTTCCTACACATATGGACCATTGCTAGTTCAACTCTGCTTCTGAAACTAATACAAACCACAAGTCATCTAACATCCAATGCATTTCAGTTAAGAGCGAGAAACGTGTGATCTTCGAAAACGATTTATATTCATTTGAGCTGAAAAGTGACAGCATTTACCTTAAAAGATGTCTTGCTTATAGGAAGACACAGAGCCTGGGATTTAAATCCATTTCTGAAGGGAAACACACAGCACAGTTCTCATCCATGAAACACACTCTGCTTTATAGCACAAAGCATGCTCTTGCTTTCTAGAGTCTCTAATAGAGCAGGAAACGTGAGTGTGCTCAGAACAAAAGAACGGTGTTTTCTACACATACAGACCATTGCTAGTTCAACTCTGCTTCTGAAACTGATACAAACCACAAGTCATCTAACATCCAATGCTTTTCAGTTAAGAGCAATAAACGTGTGAGCTTCATAAACGATTTATATTCATTTGAGCTGAAAAGTGACTACGTTTACCTGAAACGATGTCTTGCTTTTAGGAGACACAGAGCCTGGAATTTAACTCCATTTCTGAAGGGAAACACACAGCACAGTTCTCATCCATGAAACACACTCTGCTTTATAGCAAGAAGCATGCTCTTGCTTTCCAGAGTCTCTAATAGAGCCAGAAACTTGAGGGTACACAGAACAAAAGAACGGTGTTTCCTACACATACGGACCATTGCTAGTTCAACTCTGCTTCTGAAACTGATACAAACCACAGGTCATCTAACATCCAATGCTTTACAGTTAAGAGCAAGAAACGTGTGAGCTTTGTGAACGATGTAGCTTCCTTTGAGCTGAAAAGTGACTGAGTTTACCTTAAAAGATGTCTTGCTTATAGGAAGACACAAAGCCTGGGATGTAACTCCATATTTGAAGGGAAACACACAGCACAGTTCTCATCCACAAAATACACTCTGCTTTAGAGCACGAAGCATGCTCTTGATTTCTAGAGTCTCTAATAGACCAGGAAACGTAGGTGTGCTCAGAACAAAAGAACAGTGTTTCCTACACATACAGACCATTGCTAGTTCAACTGTGCTTCTGAAACTGATAGAAACCACAAGTCACCTAACATCCAATGCTTTTCAGTTAAGAGCGAGAAACTTGTGATCTTCGTAAACGATTTATATTCATTTGAGCTGAAAAGTGACAGCGTTTACCTGAAATGATGTCTTGCTAGTAGGAAGAAACAGAGCCTGGAATTTAACTCCATTTCTGAAGGGAAACAGACAGCACAGTTCTCATCCATGAAACACACACTGCTTTAGAGCACAAAGCATTCTCTTGCTTTCTAGGGTCTCTAATAAAGCCAGAACCTTGAGGGTACTCAAAACAGAAGAACGGAGTTTCCTACCCATACAGACCATTGCTAGTTCAACTCTGCTTCTGAAACTGATACAAACCAAAAGTCATCTAACATCCAATGATTTTCAGTTAAGAGCAAGAAACGTGTGAGCTTCATAAACGATTTGTATTCATTTGAGCTGAAAAGTGACTGCGTTTACCTGAAACGATGTCTTGCTTGTAGGAAGACACAGAGCCTGGAATTTAACTCCATTGAGAAGGGAAACACACAGCACAGTTCTCATCCATGAAACACAATCTGCTTTAGAGCAAGATGCACACTCTTGCTTTCTAAGAGTCTCTAATAGAGCAGGAAACTTGACTGTGGTCAGAACAAAATAACGCTGTTTCCTACACATACGGACCATATCTAGGTGAACTCTTCTTCTGAAACTGATACAAAGCAAAGTTCCATTAACATGCAATGCTTTCAAGTTAAAAGCGAGAAACATGTGAGCTGCGTGAACGATGTATCTTCCTTTGAGCTGAATAGTGACTGAGTTTACCTGAAAAGATTTCTTGCTTGTAGGAAGACACAGAGCCGGGTGTTTAACTCCATTTCTGAAGGGAAACACACAGCACAGTTCTCATCCATGAAACACACTCTGCTTTATAGCAAGAAGCATGCTCTTGCTTTCCAGAGTCTCTAATAGAGCCAGAAACTTGAGGGTACACAGAACAAAAGAACGGTGTTTCCTACACATACGGACCATTGCTAGTTCAACTCTGCTTCTGAAACTGATACAAACCACAGGTCATCTAACATCCAATGCTTTAGAGTTAAGAGCAAGAAACGTGTGAGCTTTGTGAACGATGTAGCTTCCATTGAGCTGAAAAGTGACTGAGTTTACCTTAAAAGATGTCTTGCTTATAGGAAGACACAAAGCCTGGGATGTAACTCCATATTTGAAGGGAAACACACAGCACAGTTCTCATCCATAAAATACACTCTGCTTTAGAGCACGAAGCATGCTCTTGCTTTCTAGAGTCTCTAATAGAGCCAGAAACATGAGGGTACTCAGAACAAAAGAACGGTGTTTCCTACACATACAGACTATTGATAGTTCAACTCTGCTTCTGAATGTGATACAAACCACAAGTCATCAAACATCCAATGCTTTTCAGTTAAGAACAAGAAACGTGTGAGCTTCATAAACGATTTATATTCATTTTAGCTGAAAAGTGACTGCGTTTACCTGAAACGATGTCTTGCTTGTAGGAAGACACAGAGCCTGGAAATTAAATCCACTTCTGAAGGGAAACACACAGCACAGTTCTCATCAATGAAACACACTCTGCTTTAGAGCAAGAAGCACGCTCTTGCTTTCTAAGAGTCTCTAAAAAAGCAGGAAATGTGTCTGTGGTCAGAACAAATTAATGGTGTTTCCTACACATACGGACCATATCTAGGTCAACTCTTCTTCTGAAACTGATACAAACCACAGTTCCTCTAACATGCAATGATTACCAGTTAAGAGCGAGAAATGAGTGAGCTTCGTAAACGATGTAGGTTCCTTTGAGCTGAATAGTGACTGAGTTGACCTGAAAAGGTGTCTTGCTTGTAGGAAACAACAGAGCCTGGGATTTAACTCTATTTCTGAAGGGAAACACACAGCACAGTTCTCAACCTTGAAACACACTCTGCTTTATAGCAAGAAGCATGCTCTTGCTTTCCAGAGTCTCTAATAGAGCCAGAAAATTGAGGGTACTCAGAACAAACGAACGGTGTTTCCTACACATACGGACCATTGCTAGTTCAACTCTGCTTCTGAAACTGATTCAAACCACAGGTCCTCTGACATCCAATGCTTTACAGTTAAGAGCAAGAAACGTGTGAGCTACGTGAACGATGTTGCATTGTTTGAGCTGAAAGGTGACTGAGTTTACGTGAAACGAAGTCTTGCTGGTAGGAGGATACAAAGCCTTTGATTTAACTCCATTTCTGAAGTTAAACACACAGCACAGTTCTCATCGATGAAACACACTCTGCTTTATAGGAAGAAGCATGCTCTTGCTTTCTAGATTCTCTGAAGAGCAGGAATCGTGAGTGTGCTCAGAACAAAAGAACGGTGTTTCCTACACATATGGACCATTGCTAGTTCAACTCTGCTTCTGAAACTAATACAAACCACAAGTCATCTAACATCCAATGCATTTCAGTTAAGAGCGAGAAACGTGTGATCTTCGAAAACGATTTATATTCATTTGAGCTGAAAAGTGACAGCATTTACCTTAAAAGATGTCTTGCTTATAGGAAGACACAGAGCCTGGGATTTAAATCCATTTCTGAAGGGAAACACACAGCACAGTTCTCATCCATGAAACACACTCTGCTTTATAGCACAAAGCATGCTCTTGCTTTCTAGAGTCTCTAATAGAGCAGGAAACTTGAGTGTGCTCAGAACAAAAGAACGGTGTTTTCTACACATACGGACCATTGCTAGTTCAACTCTGCTTCTGAAACTGATACAAACCACAAGTCATCTAAGATCCAATGCTTTTCCGTTAAGAGGGAGAAATGTGTGAGCTTCGTAAACACTTTATATTCATTTGAGCTGAAAAGTGACAGCGTTTACCTGAAAAGAGGTCTTGCTTGTAGGAAGAAACAGAGCCTGGAATTTAATTCCATTTCTGAAGGGAAACACACAGCACAGTTCTCATCCATGAAACAATCTCTGCTTTAGAGCAAGAAGCACGTTCTTGCTTTCTAGGAGTGCCTAATACAGCAGGAAACGTGACTGTGGTCAGAACAAAATAACGGTGTTTCCTACACATACGGACCATATCTATGTCAACTCTACTTCTGAAAATGATACAAACCACAGTTCCTCTAACATCCAATGCTTTACAGTTAAGAGCAAGAAACATGTGAGCTTCATGAACGATGTAGCTTCCTTTGAGCTGAAAAGTGACTGAGTTTACCTTAAAAGATGTCTGGCTTATAGGAAGACACAGAGCCTGGGATTTAACTCCATTTCTGAAGGGAAACACACAGAACAGTTCTCATCCATGAAACACACTCTTCTTTAGAACACGAAGCATGCTCTTGCTTTCTAGAGTCTTTAATACAACCAGAAACATGAGGGTACTCAAAACAAAGGAAAGGTGTTTCCTACACATACAGACCATTGCTAGTTCAACTCTGCTTCTGAAACTGATACAAATCACAAGTCATCTAACATCCAATGCTTTTCAGTTAAGAGCAAGAAACGTGTGAGCTTCATAAACGATTTATATTCATTTGAGCTGAAAAGTGACTACGTTTACCTGAAACGATGTCTTGCTTGTAGGAGACACAGAGCCTGGAATTTAACTCCATTTCTGAAGGGAAACACACAGCACAGTTCTCATCCATGAAACACACTCTGCTTTATAGCAAGAAGCATGCTCTTGCTTTCCAGAGTCTCTAATAGAGCCAGAAACTTGAGGGTACACAGAACAAAAGAACGGTGTTTCCTACACATACGGACCATTGCTAGTTCAACTCTGCTTCTGAAACTGATACAAACCACAGGTCATCTAACATCCAATGCTTTACAGTTAAGAGCAAGAAACGTGTGAGCTTTGTGAACGATGTAGCTTCCTTTGAGCTGAAAAGTGACTGAGTTTACCTTAAAAGATGTCTTGCTTATAGGAAGACACAAAGCCTGGGATATAACTCCATATTTGAAGGGAAACACACAGCACAGTTCTCATCCATAAAATACACTCTGCTTTAGAGCACGAAGCATGCTCTTGATTTCTAGAGTCTCTAATAGACCAGGAAACGTAGGTGTGCTCAGAACAAAAGAACAGTGTTTCCTACACATACAGACCATTGCTAGTTCAACTGTGCTTCTGAAACTGATAGAAACCACAAGTCACCTAACATCCAATGCTTTTCAGTTAAGAGCGAGAAACTTGTGATCTTCGTAAACGATTTATATTCATTTGAGCTGAAAAGTGACAGCGTTTACCTGAAATGATGTCTTGCTAGTAGGAAGAAACAGAGCCTGGAATTTAACTCCATTTCTGAAGGGAAACAGACAGCACAGTTCTCATCCATGAAACACACTCTGCTTTAGAGCACAAAGCATTCTCTTGCTTTCTAGGGTCTCTAATAAAGCCAGAACCTTGAGGGTACTCAAAACAGAAGAACGGAGTTTCCTACCCATACAGACCATTGCTAGTTCAACTCTGCTTCTGAAACTGATACAAACCAAAAGTCATCTAACATCCAATGATTTTCAGTTAAGAGCAAGAAACGTGTGAGCTTCATAAACGATTTATATTCATTTGAGCTGAAAAGTGACTGCGTTTACCTGAAACGATGTCTTGCTTGTAGGAAGACACAGAGCCTGGAATTTAACTCCATTGAGAAGGGAAACACACAGCACAGTTCTCATCCATGAAACACAATCTGCTTTAGAGCAAGATGCACACTCTTGCTTTCTAAGAGTCTCTAATAGAGCAGGAAACTTGACTGTGGTCAGAACAAAATAACGCTGTTTCCTACACATACGGACCATATCTAGGTGAACTCTTCTTCTGAAACTGATACAAAGCAAAGTTCCATTAACATGCAATGCTTTCAAGTTAAAAGCGAGAAACATGTGAGCTGCGTGAACGATGTATCTTCCTTTGAGCTGAATAGTGACTGAGTTTACCTGAAAAGATTTCTTGCTTGTAGGAAGACACAGAGCCGGGTGTTTAACTCCATTTCTGAAGGGAAACACACAGCACAGTTCTCATCCATGAAACACACTCTGCTTTAGTGCACGAAGCATGCTCTTGCTTTCTAGAGTCTTTAATACAACCAGAAACATGAGGGTACTCAAAACAAATGAAAGCTGTTTCCTACACATACAGACCATTGCTAGTTCAATTCTGCTTCTGAAACTTGTACAAATCACAAGTCATCTAACATCCAATGCTTTTCAGTTAAGAGCAATAAACGTGTGAGCTTCATAAACGATTTATATACATTTGAGCTGAAAAGTGACTACGTTTACCTGAAACGATGTCTTGCTTGTAGGAGACACAGAGCCTGGAATTTAACTCCATTTCTGAAGGGAAACACACAGCACAGTTCTCATCCATGAAACACACTCTGCTTTAGAGCAAGAAGCACGCTCTTGCTTTCTAAGAGTCTCTAAAAAAGCAGGAAATGTGTCTGTGGTCAGAACAAATTAATGGTGTTTCCTACACATATGGACCATATCTAGGTCAACTCTTCTTCTGAAACTGATACAAACCACAGTTCCTCTAACATGCAATGATTACCAGTTAAGAGCGAGAAATGAGTGAGCTTCGTAAACGATGTAGGTTCCTTTGAGCTGAATAGTGACTGAGTTGACCTGAAAAGGTGTCTTGCTTGTAGGAAACAACAGAGCCTGGGATTTAACTCTATTTCTGAAGGGAAACACACAGCACAGTTCTCAACCTTGAAACACACTCTGCTTTATAGCAAGAAGCATGCTCTTGCTTTCCAGAGTCTCTAATAGAGCCAGAAAATTGAGGGTACTCAGAACAAACGAACGGTGTTTCCTACACATACGGACCATTGCTAGTTCAACTCTGCTTCTGAAACTGATTCAAACCACAGGTCCTCTGACATCCAATGCTTTACAGTTAAGAGCAAGAAACGTGTGAGCTACGTGAACGATGTTGCATTGTTTGAGCTGAAAGGTGACTGAGTTTACGTGAAACGAAGTCTTGCTGGTAGGAGGATACAAAGCCTTTGATTTAACTCCATTTCTGAAGTTAAACACACAGCACAGTTCTCATCGATGAAACACACTCTGCTTTATAGGAAGAAGCATGCTCTTGCTTTCTAGATTCTCTGAAGAGCAGGAATCGTGAGTGTGCTCAGAACAAAAGAACGGTGTTTCCTACACATATGGACCATTGCTAGTTCAACTCTGCTTCTGAAACTAATACAAACCACAAGTCATCTAACATCCAATGCAATTCAGTTAAGAGCGAGAAACGTGTGATCTTCGAAAACGATTTATATTCATTTGAGCTGAAAAGTGACAGCATTTACCTTAAAAGATGTCTTGCTTATAGGAAGACACAGAGCCTGGGATTTAAATCCATTTCTGAAGGGAAACACACAGCACAGTTCTCATCCATGAAACACACTCTGCTTTATAGCACAAAGCATGCTCTTGCTTTCTAGAGTCTCTAATAGAGCAGGAAACGTGAGTGTGCTCAGAACAAAAGAACGGTGTTTTCTACACATACAGACCATTGCTAGTTCAACTCTGCTTCTGAAACTGATACAAACCACAAGTCATCTAACATCCAATGCTTTTCAGTTAAGAGCAATAAACGTGTGAGCTTCATAAACGATTTATATTCATTTGAGCTGAAAAGTGACTACGTTTACCTGAAACGATGTCTTGCTTTTAGGAGACACAGAGCCTGGAATTTAACTCCATTTCTGAAGGGAAACACACAGCACAGTTCTCATCCATGAAACACACTCTGCTTTATAGCAAGAAGCATGCTCTTGCTTTCCAGAGTCTCTAATAGAGCCAGAAACTTGAGGGTACACAGAACAAAAGAACGGTGTTTCCTACACATACGGACCATTGCTAGTTCAACTCTGCTTCTGAAACTGATACAAACCACAGGTCATCTAACATCCAATGCTTTACAGTTAAGAGCAAGAAACGTGTGAGCTTTGTGAACGATGTAGCTTCCTTTGAGCTGAAAAGTGACTGAGTTTACCTTAAAAGATGTCTTGCTTATAGGAAGACACAAAGCCTGGGATGTAACTCCATATTTGAAGGGAAACACACAGCACAGTTCTCATCCATAAAATACACTCTGCTTTAGAGCACGAAGCATGCTCTTGATTTCTAGAGTCTCTAATAGACCAGGAAACGTAGGTGTGCTCAGAACAAAAGAACAGTGTTTCCTACACATACAGACCATTGCTAGTTCAACTGTGCTTCTGAAACTGATAGAAACCACAAGTCACCTAACATCCAATGCTTTTCAGTTAAGAGCGAGAAACTTGTGATCTTCGTAAACGATTTATATTCATTTGAGCTGAAAAGTGACAGCGTTTACCTGAAATGATGTCTTGCTAGTAGGAAGAAACAGAGCCTGGAATTTAACTCCATTTCTGAAGGGAAACAGACAGCACAGTTCTCATCCATGAAACACACTCTGCTTTAGAGCACAAAGCATTCTCTTGCTTTCTAGGGTCTCTAATAAAGCCAGAACCTTGAGGGTACTCAAAACAGAAGAACGGAGTTTCCTACCCATACAGACCATTGCTAGTTCAACTCTGCTTCTGAAACTGATACAAACCAAAAGTCATCTAACATCCAATGATTTTCAGTTAAGAGCAAGAAACGTGTGAGCTTCATAAACGATTTATATTCATTTGAGCTGAAAAGTGACTGCGTTTACCTGAAACGATGTCTTGCTTGTAGGAAGACACAGAGCCTGGAATTTAACTCCATTGAGAAGGGAAACACACAGCACAGTTCTCATCCATGAAACACAATCTGCTTTAGAGCAAGATGCACACTCTTGCTTTCTAAGAGTCTCTAATAGAGCAGGAAACTTGACTGTGGTCAGAACAAAATAACGCTGTTTCCTACACATACGGACCATATCTAGGTGAACTCTTCTTCTGAAACTGATACAAAGCAAAGTTCCATTAACATGCAATGCTTTCAAGTTAAAAGCGAGAAACATGTGAGCTGCGTGAACGATGTATCTTCCTTTGAGCTGAATAGTGACTGAGTTTACCTGAAAAGATTTCTTGCTTGTAGGAAGACACAGAGCCGGGTGTTTAACTCCATTTCTGAAGGGAAACACACAGCACAGTTCTCATCCATGAAACACACTCTGCTTTAGTGCACGAAGCATGCTCTTGCTTTCTAGAGTCTTTAATACAACCAGAAACATGAGGGTACTCAAAACAAATGAAAGCTGTTTCCTACACATACAGACCATTGCTAGTTCAATTCTGCTTCTGAAACTTGTACAAATCACAAGTCATCTAACATCCAATGCTTTTCAGTTAAGAGCAATAAACGTGTGAGCTTCATAAACGATTTATATACATTTGAGCTGAAAAGTGACTACGTTTACCTGAAACGATGTCTTGCTTGTAGGAGACACAGAGCCTGGAATTTAACTCCATTTCTGAAGGGAAACACACAGCACAGTTCTCATCCATGAAACACACTCTGCTTTAGAGCAAGAAGCACGCTCTTGCTTTCTAAGAGTCTCTAAAAAAGCAGGAAATGTGTCTGTGGTCAGAACAAATTAATGGTGTTTCCTACACATACGGACCATATCTAGGTCAACTCTTCTTCTGAAACTGATACAAACCACAGTTCCTCTAACATGCAATGATTACCAGTTAAGAGCGAGAAATGAGTGAGCTTCGTAAACGATGTAGGTTCCTTTGAGCTGAATAGTGACTGAGTTGACCTGAAAAGGTGTCTTGCTTGTAGGAAACAACAGAGCCTGGGATTTAACTCTATTTCTGAAGGGAAACACACAGCACAGTTCTCAACCTTGAAACACACTCTGCTTTATAGCAAGAAGCATGCTCTTGCTTTCCAGAGTCTCTAATAGAGCCAGAAAATTGAGGGTACTCAGAACAAACGAACGGTGTTTCCTACACATACGGACCATTGCTAGTTCAACTCTGCTTCTGAAACTGATTCAAACCACAGGTCCTCTGACATCCAATGCTTTACAGTTAAGAGCAAGAAACGTGTGAGCTACGTGAACGATGTTGCATTGTTTGAGCTGAAAGGTGACTGAGTTTACGTGAAACGAAGTCTTGCTGGTAGGAGGATACAAAGCCTTTGATTTAACTCCATTTCTGAAGTTAAACACACAGCACAGTTCTCATCGATGAAACACACTCTGCTTTATAGGAAGAAGCATGCTCTTGCTTTCTAGATTCTCTGAAGAGCAGGAATCGTGAGTGTGCTCAGAACAAAAGAACGGTGTTTCCTACACATATGGACCATTGCTAGTTCAACTCTGCTTCTGAAACTAATACAAACCACAAGTCATCTAACATCCAATGCATTTCAGTTAAGAGCGAGAAACGTGTGATCTTCGAAAACGATTTATATTCATTTGAGCTGAAAAGTGACAGCATTTACCTTAAAAGATGTCTTGCTTATAGGAAGACACAGAGCCTGGGATTTAAATCCATTTCTGAAGGGAAACACACAGCACAGTTCTCATCCATGAAACACACTCTGCTTTATAGCACAAAGCATGCTCTTGCTTTCTAGAGTCTCTAATAGAGCAGGAAACGTGAGTGTGCTCAGAACAAAAGAACGGTGTTTTCTACACATACAGACCATTGCTAGTTCAACTCTGCTTCTGAAACTGATACAAACCACAAGTCATCTAACATCCAATGCTTTTCAGTTAAGAGCAATAAACGTGTGAGCTTCATAAACGATTTATATTCATTTGAGCTGAAAAGTGACTACGTTTACCTGAAACGATGTCTTGCTTTTAGGAGACACAGAGCCTGGAATTTAACTCCATTTCTGAAGGGAAACACACAGCACAGTTCTCATCCATGAAACACACTCTGCTTTATAGCAAGAAGCATGCTCTTGCTTTCCAGAGTCTCTAATAGAGCCAGAAACTTGAGGGTACACAGAACAAAAGAACGGTGTTTCCTACACATACGGACCATTGCTAGTTCAACTCTGCTTCTGAAACTGATACAAACCACAGGTCATCTAACATCCAATGCTTTACAGTTAAGAGCAAGAAACGTGTGAGCTTTGTGAACGATGTAGCTTCCTTTGAGCTGAAAAGTGACTGAGTTTACCTTAAAAGATGTCTTGCTTATAGGAAGACACAAAGCCTGGGATGTAACTCCATATTTGAAGGGAAACACACAGCACAGTTCTCATCCATAAAATACACTCTGCTTTAGAGCACGAAGCATGCTCTTGATTTCTAGAGTCTCTAATAGACCAGGAAACGTAGGTGTGCTCAGAACAAAAGAACAGTGTTTCCTACACATACAGACCATTGCTAGTTCAACTGTGCTTCTGAAACTGATAGAAACCACAAGTCACCTAACATCCAATGCTTTTCAGTTAAGAGCGAGAAACTTGTGATCTTCATAAACGATTTATATTCATTTGAGCTGAAAAGTGACAGCGTTTACCTGAAATGATGTCTTGCTAGTAGGAAGAAACAGAGCCTGGAATTTAACTCCATTTCTGAAGGGAAACAGACAGCACAGTTCTCATCCATGAAACACACTCTGCTTTAGAGCACAAAGCATTCTCTTGCTTTCTAGGGTCTCTAATAAAGCCAGAACCTTGAGGGTACTCAAAACAGAAGAACGGAGTTTCCTACCCATACAGACCATTGCTAGTTCAACTCTGCTTCTGAAACTGATACAAACCAAAAGTCATCTAACATCCAATGATTTTCAGTTAAGAGCAAGAAACGTGTGAGCTTCATAAACGATTTATATTCATTTGAGCTGAAAAGTGACTGCGTTTACCTGAAACGATGTCTTGCTTGTAGGAAGACACAGAGCCTGGAATTTAACTCCATTGAGAAGGGAAACACACAGCACAGTTCTCATCCATGAAACACAATCTGCTTTAGAGCAAGATGCACACTCTTGCTTTCTAAGAGTCTCTAATAGAGCAGGAAACTTGACTGTGGTCAGAACAAAATAACGCTGTTTCCTACACATACGGACCATATCTAGGTGAACTCTTCTTCTGAAACTGATACAAAGCAAAGTTCCATTAACATGCAATGCTTTCAAGTTAAAAGCGAGAAACATGTGAGCTGCGTGAACGATGTATCTTCCTTTGAGCTGAATAGTGACTGAGTTTACCTGAAAAGATTTCTTGCTTGTAGGAAGACACAGAGCCGGGTGTTTAACTCCATTTCTGAAGGGAAACACACAGCACAGTTCTCATCCATGAAACACACTCTGCTTTAGTGCACGAAGCATGCTCTTGCTTTCTAGAGTCTTTAATACAACCAGAAACATGAGGGTACTCAAAACAAATGAAAGCTGTTTCCTACACATACAGACCATTGCTAGTTCAATTCTGCTTCTGAAACTTGTACAAATCACAAGTCATCTAACATCCAATGCTTTTCAGTTAAGAGCAATAAACGTGTGAGCTTCATAAACGATTTATATACATTTGAGCTGAAAAGTGACTACGTTTACCTGAAACGATGTCTTGCTTGTAGGAGACACAGAGCCTGGAATTTAACTCCATTTCTGAAGGGAAACACACAGCACAGTTCTCATCCATGAAACACACTCTGCTTTAGAGCAAGAAGCACGCTCTTGCTTTCTAAGAGTCTCTAAAAAAGCAGGAAATGTGTCTGTGGTCAGAACAAATTAATGGTGTTTCCTACACATACGGACCATATCTAGGTCAACTCTTCTTCTGAAACTGATACAAACCACAGTTCCTCTAACATGCAATGATTACCAGTTAAGAGCGAGAAATGAGTGAGCTTCGTAAACGATGTAGGTTCCTTTGAGCTGAATAGTGACTGAGTTGACCTGAAAAGGTGTCTTGCTTGTAGGAAACAACAGAGCCTGGGATTTAACTCTATTTCTGAAGGGAAACACACAGCACAGTTCTCAACCTTGAAACACACTCTGCTTTATAGCAAGAAGCATGCTCTTGCTTTCCAGAGTCTCTAATAGAGCCAGAAAATTGAGGGTACTCAGAACAAACGAACGGTGTTTCCTACACATACGGACCATTGCTAGTTCAACTCTGCTTCTGAAACTGATTCAAACCACAGGTCCTCTGACATCCAATGCTTTACAGTTAAGAGCAAGAAACGTGTGAGCTACGTGAACGATGTTGCATTGTTTGAGCTGAAAGGTGACTGAGTTTACGTGAAACGAAGTCTTGCTGGTAGGAGGATACAAAGCCTTTGATTTAACTCCATTTCTGAAGTTAAACACACAGCACAGTTCTCATCGATGAAACACACTCTGCTTTATAGGAAGAAGCATGCTCTTGCTTTCTAGATTCTCTGAAGAGCAGGAATCGTGAGTGTGCTCAGAACAAAAGAACGGTGTTTCCTACACATATGGACCATTGCTAGTTCAACTCTGCTTCTGAAACTAATACAAACCACAAGTCATCTAACATCCAATGCATTTCAGTTAAGAGCGAGAAACGTGTGATCTTCGAAAACGATTTATATTCATTTGAGCTGAAAAGTGACAGCATTTACCTTAAAAGATGTCTTGCTTATAGGAAGACACAGAGCCTGGGATTTAAATCCATTTCTGAAGGGAAACACACAGCACAGTTCTCATCCATGAAACACACTCTGCTTTATAGCACAAAGCATGCTCTTGCTTTCTAGAGTCTCTAATAGAGCAGGAAACGTGAGTGTGCTCAGAACAAAAGAACGGTGTTTTCTACACATACAGACCATTGCTAGTTCAACTCTGCTTCTGAAACTGATACAAACCACAAGTCATCTAACATCCAATGCTTTTCAGTTAAGAGCAATAAACGTGTGAGCTTCATAAACGATTTATATTCATTTGAGCTGAAAAGTGACTACGTTTACCTGAAACGATGTCTTGCTTTTAGGAGACACAGAGCCTGGAATTTAACTCCATTTCTGAAGGGAAACACACAGCACAGTTCTCATCCATGAAACACACTCTGCTTTATAGCAAGAAGCATGCTCTTGCTTTCCAGAGTCTCTAATAGAGCCAGAAACTTGAGGGTACACAGAACAAAAGAACGGTGTTTCCTACACATACGGACCATTGCTAGTTCAACTCTGCTTCTGAAACTGATACAAACCACAGGTCATCTAACATCCAATGCTTTACAGTTAAGAGCAAGAAACGTGTGAGCTTTGTGAACGATGTAGCTTCCTTTGAGCTGAAAAGTGACTGAGTTTACCTTAAAAGATGTCTTGCTTATAGGAAGACACAAAGCCTGGGATGTAACTCCATATTTGAAGGGAAACACACAGCACAGTTCTCATCCATAAAATACACTCTGCTTTAGAGCACGAAGCATGCTCTTGATTTCTAGAGTCTCTAATAGACCAGGAAACGTAGGTGTGCTCAGAACAAAAGAACAGTGTTTCCTACACATACAGACCATTGCTAGTTCAACTGTGCTTCTGAAACTGATAGAAACCACAAGTCACCTAACATCCAATGCTTTTCAGTTAAGAGCGAGAAACTTGTGATCTTCGTAAACGATTTATATTCATTTGAGCTGAAAAGTGACAGCGTTTACCTGAAATGATGTCTTGCTAGTAGGAAGAAACAGAGCCTGGAATTTAACTCCATTTCTGAAGGGAAACAGACAGCACAGTTCTCATCCATGAAACACACTCTGCTTTAGAGCACAAAGCATTCTCTTGCTTTCTAGGGTCTCTAATAAAGCCAGAACCTTGAGGGTACTCAAAACAGAAGAACGGAGTTTCCTACCCATACAGACCATTGCTAGTTCAACTCTGCTTCTGAAACTGATACAAACCAAAAGTCATCTAACATCCAATGATTTTCAGTTAAGAGCAAGAAACGTGTGAGCTTCATAAACGATTTATATTCATTTGAGCTGAAAAGTGACTGCGTTTACCTGAAACGATGTCTTGCTTGTAGGAAGACACAGAGCCTGGAATTTAACTCCATTGAGAAGGGAAACACACAGCACAGTTCTCATCCATGAAACACAATCTGCTTTAGAGCAAGATGCACACTCTTGCTTTCTAAGAGTCTCTAATAGAGCAGGAAAATTGACTGTGGTCAGAACAAAATAACGCTGTTTCCTACACATACGGACCATATCTAGGTGAACTCTTCTTCTGAAACTGATACAAAGCAAAGTTCCATTAACATGCAATGCTTTCAAGTTAAAAGCGAGAAACATGTGAGCTGCGTGAACGATGTATCTTCCTTTGAGCTGAATAGTGACTGAGTTTACCTGAAAAGATTTCTTGCTTGTAGGAAGACACAGAGCCGGGTGTTTAACTCCATTTCTGAAGGGAAACACACAGCACAGTTCTCATCCATGAAACACACTCTGCTTTAGTGCACGAAGCATGCTCTTGCTTTCTAGAGTCTTTAATACAACCAGAAACATGAGGGTACTCAAAACAAATGAAAGCTGTTTCCTACACATACAGACCATTGCTAGTTCAATTCTGCTTCTGAAACTTGTACAAATCACAAGTCATCTAACATCCAATGCTTTTCAGTTAAGAGCAATAAACGTGTGAGCTTCATAAACGATTTATATACATTTGAGCTGAAAAGTGACTACGTTTACCTGAAACGATGTCTTGCTTGTAGGAGACACAGAGCCTGGAATTTAACTCCATTTCTGAAGGGAAACACACAGCACAGTTCTCATCCATGAAACACACTCTGCTTTAGAGCAAGAAGCACGCTCTTGCTTTCTAAGAGTCTCTAAAAAAGCAGGAAATGTGTCTGTGGTCAGAACAAATTAATGGTGTTTCCTACACATACGGACCATATCTAGGTCAACTCTTCTTCTGAAACTGATACAAACCACAGTTCCTCTAACATGCAATGATTACCAGTTAAGAGCGAGAAATGAGTGAGCTTCGTAAACGATGTAGGTTCCTTTGAGCTGAATAGTGACTGAGTTGACCTGAAAAGGTGTCTTGCTTGTAGGAAACAACAGAGCCTGGGATTTAACTCTATTTCTGAAGGGAAACACACAGCACAGTTCTCAACCTTGAAACACACTCTGCTTTATAGCAAGAAGCATGCTCTTGCTTTCCAGAGTCTCTAATAGAGCCAGAAAATTGAGGGTACTCAGAACAAACGAACGGTGTTTCCTACACATACGGACCATTGCTAGTTCAACTCTGCTTCTGAAACTGATTCAAACCACAGGTCCTCTGACATCCAATGCTTTACAGTTAAGAGCAAGAAACGTGTGAGCTACGTGAACGATGTTGCATTGTTTGAGCTGAAAGGTGACTGAGTTTACGTGAAACGAAGTCTTGCTGGTAGGAGGATACAAAGCCTTTGATTTAACTCCATTTCTGAAGTTAAACACACAGCACAGTTCTCATCGATGAAACACACTCTGCTTTATAGGAAGAAGCATGCTCTTGCTTTCTAGATTCTCTGAAGAGCAGGAATCGTGAGTGTGCTCAGAACAAAAGAACGGTGTTTCCTACACATATGGACCATTGCTAGTTCAACTCTGCTTCTGAAACTAATACAAACCACAAGTCATCTAACATCCAATGCATTTCAGTTAAGAGCGAGAAACGTGTGATCTTCGAAAACGATTTATATTCATTTGAGCTGAAAAGTGACAGCATTTACCTTAAAAGATGTCTTGCTTATAGGAAGACACAGAGCCTGGGATTTAAATCCATTTCTGAAGGGAAACACACAGCACAGTTCTCATCCATGAAACACACTCTGCTTTATAGCACAAAGCATGCTCTTGCTTTCTAGAGTCTCTAATAGAGCAGGAAACGTGAGTGTGCTCAGAACAAAAGAACGGTGTTTTCTACACATACAGACCATTGCTAGTTCAACTCTGCTTCTGAAACTGATACAAACCACAAGTCATCTAACATCCAATGCTTTTCAGTTAAGAGCAATAAACGTGTGAGCTTCATAAACGATTTATATTCATTTGAGCTGAAAAGTGACTACGTTTACCTGAAACGATGTCTTGCTTTTAGGAGACACAGAGCCTGGAATTTAACTCCATTTCTGAAGGGAAACACACAGCACAGTTCTCATCCATGAAACACACTCTGCTTTATAGCAAGAAGCATGCTCTTGCTTTCCAGAGTCTCTAATAGAGCCAGAAACTTGAGGGTACACAGAACAAAAGAACGGTGTTTCCTACACATACGGACCATTGCTAGTTCAACTCTGCTTCTGAAACTGATACAAACCACAGGTCATCTAACATCCAATGCTTTACAGTTAAGAGCAAGAAACGTGTGAGCTTTGTGAACGATGTAGCTTCCTTTGAGCTGAAAAGTGACTGAGTTTACCTTAAAAGATGTCTTGCTTATAGGAAGACACAAAGCCTGGGATGTAACTCCATATTTGAAGGGAAACACACAGCACAGTTCTCATCCATAAAATACACTCTGCTTTAGAGCACGAAGCATGCTCTTGATTTCTAGAGTCTCTAATAGACCAGGAAACGTAGGTGTGCTCAGAACAAAAGAACAGTGTTTCCTACACATACAGACCATTGCTAGTTCAACTGTGCTTCTGAAACTGATAGAAACCACAAGTCACCTAACATCCAATGCTTTTCAGTTAAGAGCGAGAAACTTGTGATCTTCGTAAACGATTTATATTCATTTGAGCTGAAAAGTGACAGCGTTTACCTGAAATGATGTCTTGCTAGTAGGAAGAAACAGAGCCTGGAATTTAACTCCATTTCTGAAGGGAAACAGACAGCACAGTTCTCATCCATGAAACACACTCTGCTTTAGAGCACAAAGCATTCTCTTGCTTTCTAGGGTCTCTAATAAAGCCAGAACCTTGAGGGTACTCAAAACAGAAGAACGGAGTTTCCTACCCATACAGACCATTGCTAGTTCAACTCTGCTTCTGAAACTGATACAAACCAAAAGTCATCTAACATCCAATGATTTTCAGTTAAGAGCAAGAAACGTGTGAGCTTCATAAACGATTTATATTCATTTGAGCTGAAAAGTGACTGCGTTTACCTGAAACGATGTCTTGCTTGTAGGAAGACACAGAGCCTGGAATTTAACTCCATTGAGAAGGGAAACACACAGCACAGTTCTCATCCATGAAACACAATCTGCTTTAGAGCAAGATGCACACTCTTGCTTTCTAAGAGTCTCTAATAGAGCAGGAAACTTGACTGTGGTCAGAACAAAATAACGCTGTTTCCTACACATACGGACCATATCTAGGTGAACTCTTCTTCTGAAACTGATACAAAGCAAAGTTCCATTAACATGCAATGCTTTCAAGTTAAAAGCGAGAAACATGTGAGCTGCGTGAACGATGTATCTTCCTTTGAGCTGAATAGTGACTGAGTTTACCTGAAAAGATTTCTTGCTTGTAGGAAGACACAGAGCCGGGTGTTTAACTCCATTTCTGAAGGGAAACACACAGCACAGTTCTCATCCATGAAACACACTCTGCTTTAGTGCACGAAGCATGCTCTTGCTTTCTAGAGTCTTTAATACAACCAGAAACATGAGGGTACTCAAAACAAATGAAAGCTGTTTCCTACACATACAGACCATTGCTAGTTCAATTCTGCTTCTGAAACTTGTACAAATCACAAGTCATCTAACATCCAATGCTTTTCAGTTAAGAGCAATAAACGTGTGAGCTTCATAAACGATTTATATACATTTGAGCTGAAAAGTGACTACGTTTACCTGAAACGATGTCTTGCTTGTAGGAGACACAGAGCCTGGAATTTAACTCCATTTCTGAAGGGAAACACACAGCACAGTTCTCATCCATGAAACACACTCTGCTTTATAGCAAGAAGCATGCTCTTGCTTTCCAGAGTCTCTAATAGAGCCAGAAACTTGAGGGTACACAGAACAAAAGAACGGTGTTTCCTACACATACGGACCATTGCTAGTTCAACTCTGCTTCTGAAACTGATACAAACCACAGGTCATCTAACATCCAATGCTTTACAGTTAAGAGCAAGAAACGTGTGAGCTTTGTGAACGATGTAGCTTCCATTGAGCTGAAAAGTGACTGAGTTTACCTTAAAAGATGTCTTGCTTATAGGAAGACACAAAGCCTGGGATGTAACTCCATATTTGAAGGGAAACACACAGCACAGTTCTCATCCATAAAATACACTCTGCTTTAGAGCACGAAGCATGCTCTTGCTTTCTAGAGTCTCTAATAGAGCCAGAAACATGAGGGTACTCAGAACAAAAGAACGGTGTTTCCTACACATACAGACTATTGATAGTTCAACTCTGCTTCTGAATGTGATACAAACCACAAGTCATCAAACATCCAATGCTTTTCAGTTAAGAACAAGAAACGTGTGAGCTTCATAAACGATTTATATTCATTTTAGCTGAAAAGTGACTGCGTTTACCTGAAACGATGTCTTGCTTGTAGGAAGACACAGAGCCTGGAAATTAAATCCACTTCTGAAGGGAAACACACAGCACAGTTCTCATCAATGAAACACACTCTGCTTTAGAGCAAGAAGCACGCTCTTGCTTTCTAAGAGTCTCTAAAAAAGCAGGAAATGTGTCTGTGGTCAGAACAAATTAATGGTGTTTCCTACACATACGGACCATATCTAGGTCAACTCTTCTTCTGAAACTGATACAAACCACAGTTCCTCTAACATGCAATGATTACCAGTTAAGAGCGAGAAATGAGTGAGCTTCGTAAACGATGTAGGTTCCTTTGAGCTGAATAGTGACTGAGTTGACCTGAAAAGGTGTCTTGCTTGTAGGAAACAACAGAGCCTGGGATTTAACTCTATTTCTGAAGGGAAACACACAGCACAGTTCTCAACCTTGAAACACACTCTGCTTTATAGCAAGAAGCATGCTCTTGCTTTCCAGAGTCTCTAATAGAGCCAGAAAATTGAGGGTACTCAGAACAAACGAACGGTGTTTCCTACACATACGGACCATTGCTAGTTCAACTCTGCTTCTGAAACTGATTCAAACCACAGGTCCTCTGACATCCAATGCTTTACAGTTAAGAGCAAGAAACGTGTGAGCTACGTGAACGATGTTGCATTGTTTGAGCTGAAAGGTGACTGAGTTTACGTGAAACGAAGTCTTGCTGGTAGGAGGATACAAAGCCTTTGATTTAACTCCATTTCTGAAGTTAAACACACAGCACAGTTCTCATCGATGAAACACACTCTGCTTTATAGGAAGAAGCATGCTCTTGCTTTCTAGATTCTCTGAAGAGCAGGAATCGTGAGTGTGCTCAGAACAAAAGAACGGTGTTTCCTACACATATGGACCATTGCTAGTTCAACTCTGCTTCTGAAACTAATACAAACCACAAGTCATCTAACATCCAATGCATTTCAGTTAAGAGCGAGAAACGTGTGATCTTCGAAAACGATTTATATTCATTTGAGCTGAAAAGTGACAGCATTTACCTTAAAAGATGTCTTGCTTATAGGAAGACACAGAGCCTGGGATTTAAATCCATTTCTGAAGGGAAACACACAGCACAGTTCTCATCCATGAAACACACTCTGCTTTATAGCACAAAGCATGCTCTTGCTTTCTAGAGTCTCTAATAGAGCAGGAAACTTGAGTGTGCTCAGAACAAAAGAACGGTGTTTTCTACACATACGGACCATTGCTAGTTCAACTCTGCTTCTGAAACTGATACAAACCACAAGTCATCTAAGATCCAATGCTTTTCCGTTAAGAGGGAGAAATGTGTGAGCTTCGTAAACACTTTATATTCATTTGAGCTGAAAAGTGACAGCGTTTACCTGAAAAGAGGTCTTGCTTGTAGGAAGAAACAGAGCCTGGAATTTAATTCCATTTCTGAAGGGAAACACACAGCACAGTTCTCATCCATGAAACAATCTCTGCTTTAGAGCAAGAAGCACGTTCTTGCTTTCTAGGAGTGCCTAATACAGCAGGAAACGTGACTGTGGTCAGAACAAAATAACGGTGTTTCCTACACATACGGACCATATCTATGTCAACTCTACTTCTGAAAATGATACAAAGCACAGTTCCTCTAACATCCAATGCTTTACAGTTAAGAGCAAGAAACATGTGAGCTTCATGAACGATGTAGCTTCCTTTGAGCTGAAAAGTGACTGAGTTTACCTTAAAAGATGTCTGGCTTATAGGAAGACACAGAGCCTGGGATTTAACTCCATTTCTGAAGGGAAACACACAGAACAGTTCTCATCCATGAAACACACTCTTCTTTAGAACACGAAGCATGCTCTTGCTTTCTAGAGTCTTTAATACAACCAGAAACATGAGGGTACTCAAAACAAAGGAAAGGTGTTTCCTACACATACAGACCATTGCTAGTTCAACTCTGCTTCTGAAACTGATACAAATCACAAGTCATCTAACATCCAATGCTTTTCAGTTAAGAGCAAGAAACGTGTGAGCTTCATAAACGTTTTATATTCATTTTAGCTGAAAAGTGACTACGTTTACCTGAAACGATGTCTTGCTTGTAGGAGACACAGAGCCTGGAATTTAACTCCATTTCTGAAGGGAAACAGACAGCACAGTTCTCATCCATGAAACACACTCTGCTTTATAGCAAGAAGCATGCTCTTGCTTTCCAGAGTCTCTAATAGAGCCAGAAACTTGAGGGTACACAGAACAAAAGAACGGTGTTTCCTACACATACGGACCATTGCTAGTTCAACTCTGCTTCTGAAACTGATACAAACCACAGGTCATCTAACATCCAATGCTTTACAGTTAAGAGCAAGAAACGTGTGAGCTTTGTGAACGATGTAGCTTCCTTTGAGCTGAAAAGTGACTGAGTTTACCTTAAAAGATGTCTTGCTTATAGGAAGACACAAAGCCTGGGATGTAACTCCATATTTGAAGGGAAACACACAGCACAGTTCTCATCCATAAAATACACTCTGCTTTAGAGCACGAAGCATGCTCTTGATTTCTAGAGTCTCTAATAGACCAGGAAACGTAGGTGTGCTCAGAACAAAAGAACAGTGTTTCCTACACATACAGACCATTGCTAGTTCAACTGTGCTTCTGAAACTGATAGAAACCACAAGTCACCTAACATCCAATGCTTTTCAGTTAAGAGCGAGAAACTTGTGATCTTCGTAAACGATTTATATTCATTTGAGCTGAAAAGTGACAGCGTTTACCTGAAATGATGTCTTGCTAGTAGGAAGAAACAGAGCCTGGAATTTAACTCCATTTCTGAAGGGAAACAGACAGCACAGTTCTCATCCATGAAACACACTCTGCTTTAGAGCACAAAGCATTCTCTTGCTTTCTAGGGTCTCTAATAAAGCCAGAACCTTGAGGGTACTCAGAACAAAAGAACGGTGTTTCCTACACATACAGACTATTGATAGTTCAACTCTGCTTCTGAATGTGATACAAAGAACAAGTCATCAAACATCCAATGCTTTTCAGTTAAGAACAAGAAACATGTGAGCTTCATAAACGATTTATATTCATTTGAGCTGAAAAGTGATTGCGTTTACCTGAAAAGATGTCTTGCTTGTGGGAGGCACCGAGCCTGGAATTTAACTCCACTTCTGAAGGGAAACACACAGCACAGTTCTCATCCATGAAACACACTGTGCTTTAGAGCAAGAAGCACGCTCTTGCTTTCTAAGAATCTCTAATACAGCAGGAAACTTGACAGTGGTCAGACAAAATAACGGTGTTTCCTACACGTACGGACCATATCTAGGTCAACTCTTCTTCTGAAACTGATACAAACCACACATCCTCTAACATGCAATGCTTTCCAGTTAAGAGCGAGGAACGAGTGAGCCTCGTGAATGATGTAGCTTCCTTTGAGCTGAAAAGTGACTGAGTTTACCTGAAAACATGTCTTGCTTTTAGGAAGATACAGAGCCTGGGATTTAACTCCATTTCTGAAGGGATACACACAGCTCAGTTCTCATCCATGAAACACACTCTGCTTTAGAGCACGAAGCATGCTCTTGCTTTCTAAGAGTTTCTAAAGAAGCAGGAAACGTGACTGTGGTCAGAACAAATTAACGGTGTTTCCTACACATACGGACCATGTCTAGGTCAACTCTTCTTCTGAAACTGATACAAACCACAGTTCCTCTAACATGCAATGATTTCCAGTTCAGAGCGAGAAACGAGTGAGCTTCGTGAACGATGTAGCTTCCTTTGAGCTGAATAGTGACTGAGTTTACCTGAAAAGATGTCTTGCGTGTAGGAAGACACAGAGCCTGGGATTTAACACCCTTCTCTGTAGGGAAACACACAGCACAGTTCTCATCCATGAAACACACTCTGATTTAGAGCAAGAAGCACGCTCTTGCTTTCAAAGAATCTCTAATACATCAGGAAATGTGACTGTAGTCAGAACAAAATAACGGTTTTTCCTATACATACTGACCATTGCTAGTTCAACTCTCCTTCTGAAACTGATACAAACCCCAAGTCATCTAACTTCCAATGCTTTTCAGTTAAGAGCAAGAAACGTGTGAGCTTCGTGAATGATGTAGCTTCCTTTGTGCTGAAAAGTGACTGAGTTTACCTGAAAAGATGTCTTGCTTATAGGAAGACACAGAGCCTGGGATTTAACTCCATATCTGAAGGGAAACACACAGCACAGTTCTCATACATGAAACACACTCTGCTTTAGAGCACGAAGCATGCTATGGCTTTCTAGATTCTCTAATAGAGCCTGAAACTTGAGGGTACGCAGAACAAAAGAACGGTGTTTCCTACACATACAGACCATTGCTAGTTCAACTCTGCTTCTGAAACTGATACAAACCACAGGTCATCTAACATCCAATGCTTTTCAGTTAAGAGCAAGAAACGTGTGAGCTTCGTAAACGATTTATATACATTTGACCTGAAAAGTGACTGCCTTTACCTGAAACGATGTCTTGTTTGTAGGAAGATACAGAGCCTGTGATATAACTCCATTTCTGAAGGAAACACACAGCACTGTTCTCACGAGGAAACACACTCAGCATATTAGAAGAAGCACACTCTTGCTTTCTAGATTCTCTGATTGAGCAGGAAACATGAGTGCGCTCAGAACAAAAGGATGGTGTTTCCTACACATACGGACCATAGCTAGTTCAACTCTGCTTCTGAAACTGATAGAAACCACAAGTAATCTAACATCCAATGCTTTCAAGTTAAGAGCAAGAAACGTGTGAGCTTCGTGAACGATGTAGTTTCCTTTGAGCTGAAAAGTGACTGCATTTACCTGAAACGATGTCTTGCTTCTAGGAATACACAGAGCATAGAATTTAACTCCATTTCTGAGGGAAACACACAGCACAGTTCTCATCCATGAAACACACTCTGCTTTAGAGCAAGATGCACGCTCTTGCTTTCTAGAGTCTATAATAGAGCCAGAAACTTGAGAGTGTGCTCAGAACAAAAGAATGGTATTTCCTACACAAACGGACCATTGTTAGTTAAACTCTGCTTCTTAAACTGATACAAACCACAAGTCATCTAACATCCAATGCTTTCAAGTTAAGAGCAAGAAACGTGTGAGCTCCGTGAATGATGTGTCTTTGTTTGAGCGGAAAGGTGACTGAGTTTACGTGAAATGAAGTCTTGCTTGTAGGAAGATACAGAGCCTGTGATTTAACTCCATTTCTGAAGAGAAACACACAGCACTGTTCTCACGATGAAACACACTCTGCGTATAGGTGGAAGCACGCTCTTGCTTTCTAGAGTCTCTAATAGAGCAGTAAACATGAGTGTGCTCAGAACAAAACAACACTGTTTCCTATACATACAGACCATTGCTAGTTCAACTCTGCTTCTGAAACTGATACAAACCACAAGTCATCTAACATCCAATGCTTTTCCGTTAAGAGTGAGAAACGTGTGATCTTCGTAAACGATATATATTCATTTGAGCTGAAAAGTGACTGCGTTTACCTGAAATGATGTCTTGGTTGTAGGAAGAAACAGAGCCTGGAATTTAACTCCATTTCTGAAGGAAAACACACAGCACAGTTCTCATCCATGAAACACACTCTGCTTTAGAGCTCAAAGCATGCTCTGGCTTTCTAGAGTCTCTAATAGAGCCAGAAACTTGAGGGTACTAGGAACAAAACAACGATGTTTCCTACACATACAGACCATGGCTAGTTTAACTCTGCTTCTGAAACTGATACAAACCACAAGTCATCTAACATCCAATGCTTTTCAGTTAAGAGCGAGATACGTGTGATCTTCGTAAACGATTTATATTCATTTGAGCTGAAATGTGACTGCGTTTACCTGAAATGATGTCTTGGTTGTAGGAAGAAACAGAGCCTGGAATTTAACTCCATTTCTGAAGGGAAACACACAGCACACTTCTCATACATGAAACACACTCTGCTTTAGAGCAAGAAGCACGCTCTTGCTTTCTATGAGTCTCTAATAAAGCAGGAAACTTGACTGTGGTCAAAACAAAATAACGGTGTTTCCTACACATACGGACCATATCTAGGTCAACTCTTCTTCTGAAACTGATACAAACCACAGTTCCATTAACATGCAATGCTTTCAAGTCAAGAGCGAGAAACGTGTGAGCTTCGTGAACGATGTAGCTTCCTTTGAGCTGAAAAGTGCCTGAGTTTACCTTAAAAAATATCTTGCTTACAGGAAGACACAGAGCCTGATATTTAACTGCATATCTGAAGGGAAACACACAGCACAGTTCTCATCCATAAAACACACTCTGCTTTAGAGCACGAAGCATGCTCTTGCTTTCTAGAGTCTCTAATAGAGCCAGAAACTTAAGTGTACTCAGAACAAAAGACGGTGTTTCCTAAACTTACAGACCATTGCTAGTTCAACTCTGCTTATGAAACTGATACAAATCACAAGTCATCTAACATCCAATGCTTTTCAGTTAAGAGCAAGAAACGTGTGAGCTTTGTAAATGATTTATATTCATTTGAGCTGAAAAGTGACTGCGTTTACCTGAAACGATGTCTTGCTTGTAGGAAGACACAGAGCCTAGAATTTAACTCCATTTCTGAAGGGAAACACACAGCAAAGTTCTCATCCATGAAACACACTCTGCTTTAGAGCATGAAGTACACTCTTGCTTTCTAAGATTCTCTAATACAGCAGGAAACGTGACAGTGGTCAGAACAAAATAACGGTGTTTCCTACACATATGGACCATATCTAGGTCAACTCTTCTTCTGAAACTGATACAAACCACAGTTCCATTAACATGCAATGCTTTCCAGTTAAGACCGAGAAACGTGTGAGCTTCGTGAACGATGTAGCTTCCTTTGAGCTGAAAACTGACTGAGTTTACCTGAAAAGATGTGTTGCTTGTAGGAAGACACAGACCCTGGGATTTAACTCCATATCTGAAGGGAAACACACAGCACTGTTCTCACCCATGAAACACACTCTGCTTTAGAGCATCAAGAATGCTCTTGCTATTTAGAGTCTCTAATAGCGCCAGAAACTTGAGGGTACTCAGAACAAAAGAATGGTGTTTCCTACACATACCGACCATTGCTAGTTCAACTCTGCTTCTGAAACTGATACAAACCACAAGTCATCTAACATCCAATGCTTTTCAGTTAAGAGCAAGAAACGTGTGAGCTTCGTAAAGGATTTATATTCATTTGAGCTGAAAAGTGACTGCGTTTACCTGAAATGATTTCTTGCTTGTAGGAAGACACAGAGCCTGGAATTTAACTCCATTTCTGAAGGGAAACAGACAGTACAGTTCTCATCCATGAAACACACTCTGCTTTAGAGCAAGAAGCACGCTCTTGTTTCAATGAGTCTCTAATAAATCAGGAACCTTGACTGTGGTCAAAACAAAATAACGGTGTTTCCTACACATACGGACCATATCTAGGTCAACTCTTCTTCTGAAACTGATACAAAGCACAGTTCCATTAACATGCAATGCTTTCAAGTTAAGAGCGAGAAACGTGTGAGCTTCGTGAACGATGTACCTTCCTGTGAGCTGAAAAGTGCCTGAGTTTACCTTAAAAGATGTCTTGCTTGTAGGAAGACACAGAGCCTGGGATTTAACTCCATTTCTGAAGGGAAAAACACAGCACAGTTCTCATCCATGAAACACACTCTGCTTTAGTGCAAGATGCACGCTCTTGCTTTCTAGAGACTATAATAGAGCCAGAAACTTGAAAGTGTGCTCAGAACAAAAGAACGGTGTTTCCTACACAAACGGACCATTGCTAGTTCAACTCTGCTTCTGAAACTGATACAAACCACAAGTCATCTAACATCCAATGCTTTTCAGTTAAGAGCAAGAAACGTGTGAGCTTCGTAAACGATTTATATTCATTTGAGCTGAAAAGTGACTGCGTTTACCTGAAACGATGTCTTGCTTGTAGGAAGACAAAGACCCTACAATTTAACTCCATTTCTGAAGGGAAACACACAGCACTGTTCTCTTCCATGAAACACACTCTGCTTTAGAGCTTCAAGTACACTCTTGCTTTCTAAGAGTCTCTAATACAGCAGGAAACATGACTGTGGTCAGAATAAAATAACGGTGTTTCCTACACATACGAACCATATCTAGATCAACACTTCTTCTGAAACTGAATCAAACCACAGTACCATTAACATGCAATGCTTTCAAGTTAAGAGCGAGAAACGTGTGAGCTTCGTGAACGATGTAGCTTCCTTTGAGCTGAAAAGTGACTGAGTTTACCTGAAAAGGTATCTTGCTGTTAGGAAGACACAGAGCCTGGTATTTAACTCCATTTCTGAAGGGAAAAACGGAGCACAGTTCTCATCGATGAAACACACTCTGCTTTAGAACACGAAGCATACTCTTGCTTTCTAGAGTCTCTAATAGAGCCAGAAACATGAGGGTACTCTGAACAAAAGAACGGTGTTTCCTACACATACTGACCAGTGCTAGTTCAACTCAACTTCTGAAACAGATACAAACCACAAGTCATCTAACATCCAATGCTTTTCAGTTACGAGCAAGAAATGTGTGAGCTTTGTAAACGACTTATATTCATGTGAGCTGAAAAGTGACTGCGTTTACCTGAAATGATGTCTTGCTTGTAGGAAGACACAGAGCCTGGAATTTAACTCCATTTCTGAAGGGAAACAGACAACACAGTTCTCATCCATGAAACACACTCTGCTTTAGAGCAAGAAGCACGCTCTTGCATTCTAGAGTCTATAATAGAGCCAGAAACTTGAAAGTGTGCTCAGAACAAAAGAAGGGTGTTTCCTACACATACGGACCATATCTAGGTCAACTCTTCTTCTGAAACTGATACAAAGCACAGTTCCATTAACATGCAATGCTTTCAAGTTAAGAGCGAGACACGTGTGAGCTTCGTGAACGATGTAGCTTCCTTTGAGCTGAAAAGTGACTGAGTATACCCGAAAAGATATCTTGCTTTTAGGAAGACACAGAGCCTGGGATTTAACTCCATTTCTGAAGGGAAAAACACAGCACAGTTCTCATCGATGAAACACACTCTGCTTTAGAACACGAAGCATGCTCTTGCTTTCTAGATTCTCTAATAGAGCCAGAAACATGAGGGTACTCTGAACAAAAGAACGGTGTTTCCTACTCATACAGACCAGTGCTAGTTCAACTCTGCTTCTGAAACTGATACAAATCACAAGTCATCTAACATCCAATGCTTTTCAGTTAAGAGCAAGAAACGTGTGAGCTTCGTAAACGATTTATATTCATTTGAGCTGAAAAGTGACTGTGTTTACCTGAAATGATATCTTGCTTGTAGGAAGACACAGAGCCTGGAATTTAACTCCATTTCTGAAGGGAAACAGACAACACAGTTCTCATCCATGAAACACACTCTGCTTTAGAGCAAGAAGCACGCTCTTGTTTCTATGAGTCTCTAATAAATCAGGAAATTTGACTGTGGTCAAAACAAAATAATGCTGTTTCCTACACATACGGACCATATCTAGCTCAACTCTGCTTCTGAATCTGATACAAAGCACAGTTCCATTAACATGCAATGCTTTCCAGTTAAGAGCGAGAAAAGTGTGAGCTTCGTGAAAGATGTACCTTCCTTTGAGCTGAAAAGTGCCTGAGTTTACCTTAAAAGATGTCTTGCTTGTAGGAAGACACAGATCCTGGGATTTAACTCCATTTCTGAAGGGAAACACACAGCACAGTTCTCATGCATGAAACACACTCTGCTTTAGAGCAAGATGCACGCTCTTGCTTTCTAGAGTCTATAATAGAGCCAGTAACTTGAAAGTGTGCTCAGAACAAACGAACAGTGTTTCCTACACATACGGACCATTGCTAGTTCAAGTCTGCTTCTGAAACTGATACAAACCACAAGTCTTCTAATAGCCAATACTTTTTAGTTAAGAGCAAGAAACATGTGAGCTTCGTAAACGATTTATATTCATTTGAGCTGACAAGTGACTGCGTTTACCTGAAATGATGTCTTGCTTATAGGAAGACACAGAGCCTGGAATTTAACTCCATTTCTGAAGGGAACCACACAGCACAGTTCTCATCCATGAAACACACTCTGCTTTAGGGCAAGAAGCATGCTCTTGCTATCCAGAGTCTCTAATAGAGCCAGAAACTTGAGGGTACTCAGAACAAAATAACGGTGTTTCCTACACATACAGACCATTGCTAGTTCAACTCTGCTTCTGAAACTGATACAAACCACAAGTCATCTAACATCCAATGCTTTTCAGTTACGAGCAAGAAACGTGTGAGCTTTGTAAACGATTTATATTCATTTGAGCTGAAAAGTGACTGCGTTTACCTGAAATGATTTCTTGCTTGTAGGAAGACACAGAGCCTGGAATTTAACTCCATTTCTGAAGGGAAACAGACAGCACAGTTCTCATCCATGAAACACTCTCTGCTTTAGAGCAAGAAGCACGATCTTGCTTACTAAGATTCTCTAATACAGCAGGAAACTGACTGTGGTCAGAACAAAATAACGGTGTTTCCTACACATAAGGACCATATCTAGGTCAAGTCTGCTTCTGAAACTGATACAAAGCACAGTTCAATTAACATGCAATGCTTTCCAGTTAAGAGCGAGAAAAGAGTGAGCTTCGTGAAAGATGTACCTTCCATTGAGCTGAAAAGTGCCTGAGTTTACCTTAAAAGATGTCTTGCTTGTAGGAAGACACAGAGCCTGGGATTTAACTACATTTCTGAAGGGAAACACACAGCACAGTTCTCATCCATGAAACACACTCTGCTTTAGAGCAAGATGCACGCTCTTGCTTTCTAGAGTCTATAATAGAACCTGAAACTTGAAACTGTGCTCAGAACAAAAGAACGATGTTTCCTACACATACGGACCATTGCTAGTTCAACTCTGCTTCTGAAACTGATACAAATCACAAGTCATCTAACATCCAATGCTTTTCAGTTAAGAGCAAGAAACGTGTGAGCTTCGTAAACGATTTATAATCCTTTGAGCTGACAAGTGACTGCGTTTACCTGAAACGATGTCTTGCTTGTAGGAAGACACAGAGCCTAGAATTTAACTCCTTTTCTGAAGGGAAACACACAGCACAGTTCTCATCAATGAAACACACTCTGCTTTAGAGCCTGAAGTACACTCTTGCTTTCTAAGAGTCTCTAATACAGCAGGAAACGTGACTGTGGTCAGAACAAAATAACTGTGTTTCCTACACATACGGACTATATCTAGGTCAACTCATCTTTGAAACTGATACAAACAACAGTTCCTCTAACATACAATACTTTACATTTAAGATCGAGAAACGTGGGAGCTTCGTGAAAGATGTAGATTCCTTTGAGCTGAAAAGTGACTGAGTTTACCTGAAAAGATGTGTTGCATGTAGGAAGACACAGAGCATGGGATTTAACTCCATATCTGAAGGGAAACACACAGCACTGTTCTCACCCATGAAACACACTCTGCTTTAGAGCACGAAGCATGCTCTTGCTTACTAGCGTCTCAAATAGAGCCAGAAACATTAGGGTACTCAGAACAAAAGAACGGTGTTTCCTACACATACCGACCATTGCTAGTTCCACTCTGCTTCTGAAACTGATACAAACCACAAGTCATCTAACATCCAATGCTTTTCAGTTAAGAGCAAGAAACGTGTGAGCTTAGTAAACGATTTATATTCATTTGAGCTGAAAAGTGACTGTGTTTACCTGAAACGATGTCTTGCTTCTAGGAATACACAGAGCCTAGAATTTAAATCCACTTCGGAAGGGAAACACACAGCACAGTTCTCAAACATGAAATACTCTCTGCTTTAGAGCAAGAAGCACGCTCTTGCTTACTAAGATTCTCTAATACAGCAGGAAACGTGACTGTGGTCAGAACAAAATAACGGTGTTTCCTACACATACGGACCATATCTAGGTCAACTCTGCTTCTGAAACTGATACAAAGCACAGTTCCATTAACATGCAATGCTTTCCAGTTAAGAGCGAGAAAAGTGTGTGCTTCGTGAAAGATGTACCTTCCTTTGAGCTGAAAAGTGCCTGAGTTTACCTTAAAAGATGTCTTGCTTGTAGGAAGACACAGAGCCTGGGATTTAACTCCATTTCTGAAGGGAAACACACAGCACAGTTCTCATCCATGAAGCACACTCTGCTTTAGGGCAAGAAGCATGCTCTTGCTATCCAGAGTCTCTAATAGAGCCAGAAACTTGAGGGTACTCAGAACAAAATAACGGTGTTTCCTACATATACAGACCATTGCTAGTTCAACTCTGCTTCTGAAACTGATACAAACCACAGGTACTCTAACATCCAATGCTTTACATTTAAGAGCAAGAAACGTGTGAGCTCCGTGAACGATGTGTCTTTGTTTGAGCGGAAAGGTGACTGAGTTTACGTGAAATGAAGTCTTCATTGTAGGAAGATACAGAGCCTGTGATTTAACTCCATTTCTGAAGAGAAACACACAGCACTGTTCTCACGATGAAACACACTCTGCGTATAGGTGGAAGCACGCTCTTGCTTTCTAGAGTCTCTAATAGAGCAGTAAACGTGAGTGTGCTCAGAACAAAACAACAGTGTTTCCTATACATACAGACCATTGCTAGTTCAACTCTGCTTCTGAAACTGATACAAACCACAAGTCATCTAACATCCAATGCTTTTCCATTAAGAGTGAGAAACGTGTGATCTTCGTAAACGATATATATTCATTTGAGCTGAAAAGTGACTGCGTTTACCTGAAATGATGTCTTGGTTGTAGGAAGAAACAGAGCCTGGAATTTAACTCCATTTCTGAAGGAAAACACACAGCACAGTTCTCATCCATGAAACACACTCTGCTTTAGAGCTCAAAGCATGCTCTGGCTTTCTAGAGTCTCTAATAGAGCCAGAAACTTGAGGGTACTAGGAACAAAACAACGATGTTTCCTACACATACAGACCATGGCTAGTTTAACTCTGCTTCTGAAACTGATACAAACCACAAGTCATCTAACATCCAATGCTTTTCAGTTAAGAGCGAGAAACGTGTGATCTTCGTAAACGATTTATATTCATTTGAGCTGAAAAGTGACTTGTTTACCTGAAATGATGTCTTGGTTGTAGGAAGAAACAGAGCCTGGAATTTAACTCCATTTCTGAAGGGAAACACACAGCACACTTCTCATACATGAAACACACGCTTCTTTAGAGCACGCAGCATGCTCCGGCTTTCTAGAGACTCTAATAGAGCCAGAAACTTGAGGGTTCTCAGAACAAAAGAACGGTGTTTCTTACACATACAGACCATTGCTAGTTCCACTCAGCTTCTGAAACTGATACAAACCACAGGTCATCTAACATCCAATGCTTTTCATTTAAGAGCAAGAAACGTGTGAGCTTCGTAAACGATTTATATTCATTTGAGCAGAAAAGAGACTGTGTTTACCTGAAATGATGTCTTGCTTGTAGGAAGACACAGATCCTGGGATTTAACTCCATTTCTGAAGGGAAACACACAGCACAGTTCTCATGCATGAAACACACTCTGCTTTAGAGCAAGATGCACGCTCTTGCTTTCTAGAGTCTATAATAGAGCCAGTAACTTGAAAGTGTGCTCAGAACAAACGAACAGTGTTTCCTACACATACGGACCATTGCTAGTTCAAGTCTGCTTCTGAAACTGATACAAACCACAAGTCTTCTAATAGCCAATACTTTTTAGTTAAGAGCAAGAAACATGTGAGCTTCGTAAACGATTTATATTCATTTGAGCTGACAAGTGACTGCGTTTACCTGAAATGATGTCTTGCTTATAGGAAGACACAGAGCCTGGAATTTAACTCCATTTCTGAAGGGAACCACACAGCACAGTTCTCATCCATGAAACACACTCTGCTTTAGGGCAAGAAGCATGCTCTTGCTATCCAGAGTCTCTAATAGAGCCAGAAACTTGAGGGTACTCAGAACAAAATAACGGTGTTTCCTACACATACAGACCATTGCTAGTTCAACTCTGCTTCTGAAACTGATACAAACCACAAGTCATCTAACATCCAATGCTTTTCAGTTACGAGCAAGAAACGTGTGAGCTTTGTAAACGATTTATATTCATTTGAGCTGAAAAGTGACTGCGTTTACCTGAAATGATTTCTTGCTTGTAGGAAGACACAGAGCCTGGAATTTAACTCCATTTCTGAAGGGAAACAGACAGCACAGTTCTCATCCATGAAACACTCTCTGCTTTAGAGCAAGAAGCACGATCTTGCTTACTAAGATTCTCTAATACAGCAGGAAACTGACTGTGGTCAGAACAAAATAACGGTGTTTCCTACACATAAGGACCATATCTAGGTCAAGTCTGCTTCTGAAACTGATACAAAGCACAGTTCAATTAACATGCAATGCTTTCCAGTTAAGAGCGAGAAAAGAGTGAGCTTCGTGAAAGATGTACCTTCCATTGAGCTGAAAAGTGCCTGAGTTTACCTTAAAAGATGTCTTGCTTGTAGGAAGACACAGAGCCTGGGATTTAACTACATTTCTGAAGGGAAACACACAGCACAGTTCTCATCCATGAAACACACTCTGCTTTAGAGCAAGATGCACGCTCTTGCTTTCTAGAGTCTATAATAGAACCTGAAACTTGAAACTGTGCTCAGAACAAAAGAACGATGTTTCCTACACATACGGACCATTGCTAGTTCAACTCTGCTTCTGAAACTGATACAAATCACAAGTCATCTAACATCCAATGCTTTTCAGTTAAGAGCAAGAAACGTGTGAGCTTCGTAAACGATTTATAATCCTTTGAGCTGACAAGTGACTGCGTTTACCTGAAACGATGTCTTGCTTGTAGGAAGACACAGAGCCTAGAATTTAACTCCTTTTCTGAAGGGAAACACACAGCACAGTTCTCATCAATGAAACACACTCTGCTTTAGAGCCTGAAGTACACTCTTGCTTTCTAAGAGTCTCTAATACAGCAGGAAACGTGACTGTGGTCAGAACAAAATAACTGTGTTTCCTACACATACGGACTATATCTAGGTCAACTCATCTTTGAAACTGATACAAACAACAGTTCCTCTAACATACAATACTTTACATTTAAGATCGAGAAACGTGGGAGCTTCGTGAAAGATGTAGATTCCTTTGAGCTGAAAAGTGACTGAGTTTACCTGAAAAGATGTGTTGCATGTAGGAAGACACAGAGCATGGGATTTAACTCCATATCTGAAGGGAAACACACAGCACTGTTCTCACCCATGAAACACACTCTGCTTTAGAGCACGAAGCATGCTCTTGCTTACTAGCGTCTCAAATAGAGCCAGAAACATTAGGGTACTCAGAACAAAAGAATGGTGTTTCCTACACATACCGACCATTGCTAGTTCCACTCTGCTTCTGAAACTGATACAAACCACAAGTCATCTAACATCCAATGCTTTTCAGTTAAGAGCAAGAAACGTGTGAGCTTAGTAAACGATTTATATTCATTTGAGCTGAAAAGTGACTGTGTTTACCTGAAACGATGTCTTGCTTCTAGGAATACACAGAGCCTAGAATTTAAATCCACTTCGGAAGGGAAACACACAGCACAGTTCTCAAACATGAAATACTCTCTGCTTTAGAGCAAGAAGCACGCTCTTGCTTACTAAGATTCTCTAATACAGCAGGAAACGTGACTGTGGTCAGAACAAAATAACGGTGTTTCCTACACATACGGACCATATCTAGGTCAACTCTGCTTCTGAAACTGATACAAAGCACAGTTCCATTAACATGCAATGCTTTCCAGTTAAGAGCGAGAAAAGTGTGTGCTTCGTGAAAGATGTACCTTCCTTTGAGCTGAAAAGTGCCTGAGTTTACCTTAAAAGATGTCTTGCTTGTAGGAAGACACAGAGCCTGGGATTTAACTCCATTTCTGAAGGGAAACACACAGCACAGTTCTCATCCATGAAGCACACTCTGCTTTAGGGCAAGAAGCATGCTCTTGCTATCCAGAGTCTCTAATAGAGCCAGAAACTTGAGGGTACTCAGAACAAAATAACGGTGTTTCCTACATATACAGACCATTGCTAGTTCAACTCTGCTTCTGAAACTGATACAAACCACAGGTACTCTAACATCCAATGCTTTACATTTAAGAGCAAGAAACGTGTGAGCTCCGTGAACGATGTGTCTTTGTTTGAGCGGAAAGGTGACTGAGTTTACGTGAAATGAAGTCTTCATTGTAGGAAGATACAGAGCCTGTGATTTAACTCCATTTCTGAAGAGAAACACACAGCACTGTTCTCACGATGAAACACACTCTGCGTATAGGTGGAAGCACGCTCTTGCTTTCTAGAGTCTCTAATAGAGCAGTAAACGTGAGTGTGCTCAGAACAAAACAACAGTGTTTCCTATACATACAGACCATTGCTAGTTCAACTCTGCTTCTGAAACTGATACAAACCACAAGTCATCTAACATCCAATGCTTTTCCATTAAGAGTGAGAAACGTGTGATCTTCGTAAACGATATATATTCATTTGAGCTGAAAAGTGACTGCGTTTACCTGAAATGATGTCTTGGTTGTAGGAAGAAACAGAGCCTGGAATTTAACTCCATTTCTGAAGGAAAACACACAGCACAGTTCTCATCCATGAAACACACTCTGCTTTAGAGCTCAAAGCATGCTCTGGCTTTCTAGAGTCTCTAATAGAGCCAGAAACTTGAGGGTACTAGGAACAAAACAACGATGTTTCCTACACATACAGACCATGGCTAGTTTAACTCTGCTTCTGAAACTGATACAAACCACAAGTCATCTAACATCCAATGCTTTTCAGTTAAGAGCGAGAAACGTGTGATCTTCGTAAACGATTTATATTCATTTGAGCTGAAAAGTGACTTGTTTACCTGAAATGATGTCTTGGTTGTAGGAAGAAACAGAGCCTGGAATTTAACTCCATTTCTGAAGGGAAACACACAGCACACTTCTCATACATGAAACACACGCTTCTTTAGAGCACGCAGCATGCTCCGGCTTTCTAGAGACTCTAATAGAGCCAGAAACTTGAGGGTTCTCAGAACAAAAGAACGGTGTTTCTTACACATACAGACCATTGCTAGTTCCACTCAGCTTCTGAAACTGATACAAACCACAGGTCATCTAACATCCAATGCTTTTCATTTAAGAGCAAGAAACGTGTGAGCTTCGTAAACGATTTATATTCATTTGAGCAGAAAAGAGACTGTGTTTACCTGAAATGATGTCTTGCTTGTAGGAAGACACAGAGCCTGGAATTTAACTCCATTTCTGAAGGGAAACAGACAACACAGTTCTCATCCATGAAACACACTCTGCTTTAGAGCAAGAAGCACGCTCTTGTTTCTATGAGTCTCTAATAAATCAGGAAACTTGACTGTGGTCAAAACAAAATAACGGTGTTTCCTACACATACGGACCATATCTAGGTCAACTCTTCTTCTGAATCTGATACAAACCACAGTTCCATTAACATGCAATGCTTTCAAGTCAAGAGCGATAAATGTGTGAGCTTAGTGAACGATGTAGTTCCTTTGGGCTGAAAAGTGACTGAGTTTACCTTAAAAGATGTCTTGCTTATAGGAAGACACAGAGCCTGTGATTTAACTCCATTTCTGAAGGGAAACACAGAGCACTGATCTCACGATGAAACACACTCAGCATTTAAGAAGAAGCATGCTCTTGCTTTCTAGAGTCTCTGATTGAGCAGGAAACGTGAGTGTGCTCAGAACAAAAGAACGGTGTTTCCTAAACATACGGACCATAGCTAGTTCAACTCTGCTTCAGAAACTGATAGAAACCACAAGTCATCTAACATCCAATGCTTTCAAGTTAAGAGCGAGATACATGTGAGCCTCGTGAACGATGTAGCTTACTTTGAGCTGAAATGTGACTGAGATTACCTGGAAAGATGTCTTGCTTTTAGAAGACACAGAGCCTGGGATTTAACTCCATATCTGTAGGGAAACACACAGCACAGTTCTCATCCATGAAACACACTCTGCTTTAGAGCAAGATGCACGCTCTTGCTTTCTAGAGTCTGTAATAGAGCCGGAAACTTGAAAGTGTGCTCAGAACAAAAGAAGGGTGTTTCCTACACATACGGACCATAGCTAGTTCAACTCTGCTTCTGAAACTGATAGAAACCCCAAGTCATCTAACATCCAATGCTTTCAAGTTAAGAGCGAGATACATGTGAGCCTCGTGAACGATGTAGCTTCCTTTGAGCTGAAAAGTGACTGAGATTACCTGAAAAGATGTCTTGCTTTTAGGAAGACACAGAGCCTGGGATTTAACTCCATCTCTGAAGGGAAACACACAGCACAGTTCTCATCCATGAAACACACTCTTCTTTAGAACACGAAGCATGCTCTTGCTTTCTAGAGTCTCTAATAGAACCAGAAACATGAGGGTACTCTGAACAAAAGAACGGTGTTTCCTACACATACAGACCAGTGCTAGTTCCACTCTGCTTCTGAAACTGATACAAACCACAAGTCATCTAACATCCAATGCTTTTCAGTTAAGAGCAAGAAACGTGTGAGCTTCGTAAATGATTTATATTCATTTGAGCTGAAAAGTGACTGTGTTTACCTGAAACGATGTCTTGCTTCTAGGAATACACAGAGCCTAGAATTTAAATCCACTTCGGAAGGGAAACACACAGCACAGTTCTCATCCATGAAACACTCTCTGCTTTAGAGCAAGAAGCACGCTCTTGCTTACTAAGATTCTCTAATACAGCAGGAAACGTGACTGTGGTCAGAACAAAATAACGGTGTTTCCTACACCTACGGACCATATCTAGGTCAACTCTGCTTCTGAAACTGATACAAAGCACAGTTCCATTAACATGCAATGCTTTCAAGTCAAGAGCGACAAACGTGTGAGCTTAGTGAACGATGTAGTTCCTTTGAGCTGAAAAGTGACTGAGTTTACCTTAAAAGATGTCTTGCTCTTAGGAAGACACAGAGCCTGGGATTTAACTCCATTTCAGAAGGAAAGAGCACAGCACAGTTCTCATCGATGAAACACACTCTGCTTTAGAGCACGAAGCATGCTCTTGCTTTCTAGAGTCTCTAATAGAGCCAGAAACATGAGGGTACTCTGAACAAAAGAACGGTGTTTCCTACACATACGGACCAATGCTAGTTCAACTCTGCTTCTGAAACTGATACAAATCACAAGTCATCTAAAATCCAATGCTTTTCAGTTAAGAGCAATAAACGTGTGAGCTTCGTAAATGATTTATATTCATTTGAGCTGAAAAGTGACTGTGTTTACCTGAAATGATGTCTTGCTTGTAGGAAGACACAGAGCCTGGAATTTAACTCCATTTCTGAAGGGAAACAGACAACACAGTTCTCATCCATGAAACACACTCTGCTTTAGAGCAAGAAGCACGCTCTTGCATTCTAGAGTCTATAATAGAGCCAGAAACTTGAAAGTGTGCTCAGAACAAAAGAAGGGTGTTTCCTACACATACGGACCATATCTAGGTCAACTCTTCTTCTGAAACTGATACAAAGCACAGTTCCATTAACATGCTATGCTTTCCAGTTAAGAGCGAGAAACGTGTGAGCTTCGTGAAGGATGTACCTTCCTTTGAGCTGAAAAGTGACTGAGTTTACCTTAAAAGATGTCTTGCTTGTAGGGAGACACAGAGCCTGGGATTTAACTCCATTTCTGAAGGGAAAAACACAGCACAGTTCTCATCCATGAAACACACTCTGCTTTAGAACACGAAGCATGCTCTTGCTTTCTAGATTCTCTAATAGAGCCAGAAACATGAGGGTACTCTGAACAAAAGAACGGTGTTTCCTACTCATACAGACCAGTGCTAGTTCAACTCTGCTTCTGAAACTGATACAAATCACAAGTCATCTAACATCCAATGCTTTTCAGTTAAGAGCAAGAAACGTGTGAGCTTCGTAAATGATTTATATTCATTTGAGCTGAAAAGTGACTGTGTTTACCTGAAATGATGTCTTGCTTGTAGGAAGACACAGAGCCTGGAATTTAACTCCATTTCTGAAGGGAAACAGACAACACAGTTCTCATCCATGAAACACACTCTGCTTTAGAGCAAGAAGCACGCTCTTGTTTCTATGAGTCTCTAATAAATCAGGAAACTTGACTGTGGTCAAAACAAAATAACGGTGTTTCCTACACTTACGGACCATATCTAGGTCAACTCTTCTTCTGAAACTGATACAAAGCGAAGTTCCATTAACATGCTATGCTTTCCAGTTAAGAGCGAGAAACGTGTGAGCTTCGTGAACGATGTACCTTCCTTTGAGCTGAAAAGTGACTGAGTTTACCTTAAAAGATGTCTTGCTTGTAGGGAGACACAGAGCCTGGGATTTAACTCCATTTCTGAAGGGAAAAACACAGCACAGTTCTCATCCATGAAACACACTCTGCTTTAGAGCAAGAAGCATGCACTTGCATTCTAGAGTCTATAATAGAGCCAGAAACTTGAAAGTGTGCTCAGAACAAAAGAAGGGTGTTTCCTACACATACGGACCATATCTAGGTCAACTCTTCTTCTGAAACTGATACAAAGCACAGTTCCATTAACTTGCAATGCTTTCAAGTTAAGAGCGAGAAACGTGTGAGCTTCGTGAACGATGTAGCTTCCTTTGAGCTGAAAAGTGACTGAGTTTACCTGAAAAGATATCTTGCTTTTAGGAAGACACAGAGCCTGGGATTTAACTCCATTTCTGAAGGGAAAAACACAGCACAGTTCTCATCGATGAAACACACTCTGCTTTAGAACACGAAGCATGCTCTTGCTTTCTAGATTCTCTAATAGAGCCAGAAACATGGGGGTACTCTGAACAAAAGAACGGTGTTTCCTACACATACAGACCAGTGCTAGTTCAACTCTGCTTCTGAAACTGATACAAATCACAAGTCATCTAAAATCCAATGCTTTTCAGTTAAGAGCAAGAAACGTGTGAGCTTCGTAAATGATTTATATTCATTTGAGCTGAAAAGTGACTGTGTTTACCTGAAATGATGTCTTGCTTGTAGGAAGACACAGAGCCTGGAATTTAACTCCATTTTTGAAGGGAAACAGACAACACAGTTCTCATCCATGAAACACACTCTGCTTTAGAGCAAGAAGCACGCTCTTGCATTCTAGAGTCTATAATAGAGCCAGAAACTTGAAAGTGTGCTCAGAACAAAAGAAGGGTGTTTCCTACACATACGGACCATATCTAGGTCAACTCTTCTTCTGAAACTGATACAAAGCACAGTTCCATTAACATGCAATGCTTTCAAGTTAAGAGCGAGACACATGTGAGCTTCGTGAACGATGTAGCTTCCTTTGAGCTGAAAAGTGACTGAGTATACCCGAAAAGATATCTTGCTTTTAGGAAGACACAGAGCCGGGGATTTAACTCCATTTCTGAAGGGAAAAACACAGCACAGTTCTCATCGATGAAACACACTCTGCTTTAGAACACGAAGCATGCTCTTGCTTTCTAGATTCTCTAATAGAGCCAGAAACATGAGGGTACTCTGAACAAAAGAACGGTGTTTCCTACTCATACAGACCAGTGCTAGTTCAACTCTGCTTCTGAAACTGATACAAATCACAAGTCATCTAACATCCAATGCTTTTCAGTTAAGAGCAAGAAACGTGTGAGCTTCGTAAATGATTTATATTCATTTGAGCTGAAAAGTGACTGTGTTTACCTGAAATGATATCTTGCTTGTAGGAAGACACAGAGCCTGGAATTTAACTCCATTTCTGAAGGGAAACAGACAACACAGTTCTCATCCATGAAACACACTCTGCTTTAGAGCAAGAAGCACGCTCTTGTTTCTATGAGTCTCTAATAAATCAGGAAATTTGACTGTGGTCAAAACAAAATAATGCTGTTTCCTACACATACGGACCATATCTAGCTCAACTCTGCTTCTGAATCTGATACAAAGCACAGTTCCATTAACATGCAATGCTTTCCAGTTAAGAGCGAGAAAAGTGTGAGCTTCGTGAAAGATGTACCTTCCTTTGAGCTGAAAAGTGCCTGAGTTTACCTTAAAAGATGTCTTGCTTGTAGGAAGACACAGATCCTGGGATTTAACTCCATTTCTGAAGGGAAACACACAGCACAGTTCTCATGCATGAAACACACTCTGCTTTAGAGCAAGATGCACGCTCTTGCTTTCTAGAGTCTATAATAGAGCCAGTAACTTGAAAGTGTGCTCAGAACAAACGAACAGTGTTTCCTACACATACGGACCATTGCTAGTTCAAGTCTGCTTCTGAAACTGATACAAACCACAAGTCTTCTAATAGCCAATACTTTTTAGTTAAGAGCAAGAAACATGTGAGCTTCGTAAACGATTTATATTCATTTGAGCTGACAAGTGACTGCGTTTACCTGAAATGATGTCTTGCTTATAGGAAGACACAGAGCCTGGAATTTAACTCCATTTCTGAAGGGAACCACACAGCACAGTTCTCATCCATGAAACACACTCTGCTTTAGGGCAAGAAGCATGCTCTTGCTATCCAGAGTCTCTAATAGAGCCAGAAACTTGAGGGTACTCAGAACAAAATAACGGTGTTTCCTACACATACAGACCATTGCTAGTTCAACTCTGCTTCTGAAACTGATACAAATCACAAGTCATCTAAAATCCAATGCTTTTCAGTTAAGAGCAATAAACGTGTGAGCTTCGTAAATGATTTATATTCATTTGAGCTGAAAAGTGACTGTGTTTACCTGAAATGATGTCTTGCTTGTAGGAAGACACAGAGCCTGGAATTTAACTCCATTTCTGAAGGGAAACAGACAACACAGTTCTCATCCATGAAACACACTCTGCTTTAGAGTAAGAAGCACGCTCTTGCATTCTAGAGTCTATAATAGAGCCAGAAACTTGAAAGTGTGCTCAGAACAAAAGAAGGGTGTTTCCTACACATACGGACCATATCTAGGTCAACTCTTCTTCTGAAACTGATACAAAGCACAGTTCCATTAACATGCTATGCTTTCCAGTTAAGAGCGAGAAACGTGTGAGCTTCGTGAAGGATGTACCTTCCTTTGAGCTGAAAAGTGACTGAGTTTACCTTAAAAGATGTCTTGCTTGTAGGGAGACACAGAGCCTGGGATTTAACTCCATTTCTGAAGGGAAAAACACAGCACAGTTCTCATCCATGAAACACACTCTGCTTTAGAACACGAAGCATGCTCTTGCTTTCTAGATTCTCTAATAGAGCCAGAAACATGAGGGTACTCTGAACAAAAGAACGGTGTTTCCTACTCATACAGACCAGTGCTAGTTCAACTCTGCTTCTGAAACTGATACAAATCACAAGTCATCTAACATCCAATGCTTTTCAGTTAAGAGCAAGAAACGTGTGAGCTTCGTAAATGATTTATATTCATTTGAGCTGAAAAGTGACTGTGTTTACCTGAAATGATGTCTTGCTTGTAGGAAGACACAGAGCCTGGAATTTAACTCCATTTCTGAAGGGAAACAGACAACACAGTTCTCATCCATGAAACACACTCTGCTTTAGAGCAAGAAGCACGCTCTTGTTTCTATGAGTCTCTAATAAATCAGGAAACTTGACTGTGGTCAAAACAAAATAACGGTGTTTCCTACACATACGGACCATATCTAGGTCAACTCTTCTTCTGAAACTGATACAAAGCGAAGTTCCATTAACATGCTATGCTTTCCAGTTAAGAGCGAGAAACGTGTGAGCTTCGTGAACGATGTACCTTCCTTTGAGCTGAAAAGTGACTGAGTTTACCTTAAAAGATGTCTTGCTTGTAGGGAGACACAGAGCCTGGGATTTAACTCCATTTCTGAAGGGAAAAACACAGCACAGTTCTCATCCATGAAACACACTCTGCTTTAGAGCAAGAAGCACGCACTTGCATTCTAGAGTCTATAATAGAGCCAGAAACTTGAAAGTGTGCTCAGAACAAAAGAAGGGTGTTTCCTACACATACGGACCATATCTAGGTCAACTCTTCTTCTGAAACTGATACAAAGCACAGTTCCATTAACTTGCAATGCTTTCTAGTTAAGAGCGAGAAAGGTGTGAGCTTCGTGAACGATGTAGCTTCCTTTGAGCTGAAAAGTGACTGAGTTTACCTGAAAAGATATCTTGCTTTTAGGAAGACACAGAGCCTGGGATTTAACTCCATTTCTGAAGGTAAACACACAGCACAGTTCTCATCGATGAAACACACTCTGCTTTAGAACACGAAGCATGCTCTTGCTTTCTAGATTCTCTAATAGAGCCAGAAACATGGGGGTACTCTGAACAAAAGAACGGTGTTTCCTACACATACAGACCAGTGCTAGTTCAACTCTGCTTCTGAAACTGATACAAATCACAAGTCATCTAAAATCCAATGCTTTTCAGTTAAGAGCAAGAAACGTGTGAGCTTCGTAAATGATTTATATTCATTTGAGCTGAAAAGTGACTGTGTTTAGCTGAAATGATGTCTTGCTTGTAGGAAGACACAGAGCCTGGAATTTAACTCCATTTTTGAAGGGAAACAGACAACACAGTTCTCATCCATGAAACACACTCTGCTTTAGAGCAAGAAGCACGCTCTTGCATTCTAGAGTCTATAATAGAGCCAGAAACTTGAAAGTGTGCTCAGAACAAAAGAAGGGTGTTTCCTACACATACGGACCATATCTAGGTCAACTCTTCTTCTGAAACTGATACAAAGCACAGTTCCATTAACATGCAATGCTTTCAAGTTAAGAGCGAGACACATGTGAGCTTCGTGAACGATGTAGCTTCCTTTGAGCTGAAAAGTGACTGAGTATACCCGAAAAGATATCTTGCTTTTAGGAAGACACAGAGCCGGGGATTTAACTCCATTTCTGAAGGGAAAAACACAGCACAGTTCTCATCGATGAAACACACTCTGCTTTAGAACACGAAGCATGCTCTTGCTTTCTAGATTCTCTAATAGAGCCAGAAACATGAGGGTACTCTGAACAAAAGAACGGTGTTTCCTACTCATACAGACCAGTGCTAGTTCAACTCTGCTTCTGAAACTGATACAAATCACAAGTCATCTAACATCCAGTGCTTTTCAGTTAAGAGCAAGAAACGTGTGAGCTTCGTAAATGATTTATATTCATTTGAGCTGAAAAGTGACTGTGTTTACCTGAAATGATATCTTGCTTGTAGGAAGACACAGAGCCTGGAATTTAACTCCATTTCTGAAGGGAAACAGACAACACAGTTCTCATCCATGAAACACACTCTGCTTTAGAGCAAGAAGCACGCTCTTGTTTCTATGAGTCTCTAATAAATCAGGAAATTTGACTGTGGTCAAAACAAAATAATGCTGTTTCCTACACATACGGACCATATCTAGCTCAACTCTTCTTCTGAATCTGATACAAAGCACAGTTCCATTAACATGCAATGCTTTCCAGTTAAGAGCGAGAAAAGTGTGAGCTTCGTGAAAGATGTACCTTCCTTTGAGCTGAAAAGTGCCTGAGTTTACCTTAAAAGATGTCTTGCTTGTAGGAAGACACAGATCCTGGGATTTAACTCCATTTCTGAAGGGAAACACACAGCACAGTTCTCATGCATGAAACACACTCTGCTTTAGAGCAAGATGCACGCTCTTGCTTTCTAGAGTCTATAATAGAGCCAGTAACTTGAAAGTGTGCTCAGAACAAACGAACAGTGTTTCCTACACATACGGACCATTGCTAGTTCAAGTCTGCTTCTGAAACTGATACAAACCACAAGTCTTCTAATAGCCAATACTTTTTAGTTAAGAGCAAGAAACATGTGAGCTTCGTAAACGATTTATATTCATTTGAGCTGACAAGTGACTGCGTTTACCTGAAATGATGTCTTGCTTATAGGAAGACACAGAGCCTGGAATTTAACTCCATTTCTGAAGGGAACCACACAGCACAGTTCTCATCCATGAAACACACTCTGCTTTAGGGCAAGAAGCATGCTCTTGCTATCCAGAGTCTCTAATAGAGCCAGAAACTTGAGGGTACTCAGAACAAAATAACGGTGTTTCCTACACATACAGACCATTGCTAGTTCAACTCTGCTTCTGAAACTGATACAAACCACAAGTCATCTAACATCCAATGCTTTTCAGTTACGAGCAAGAAACGTGTGAGCTTTGTAAACGATTTATATTCATTTGAGCTGAAAAGTGACTGCGTTTACCTGAAATGATTTCTTGCTTGTAGGAAGACACAGAGCCTGGAATTTAACTCCATTTCTGAAGGGAAACAGACAGCACAGTTCTCATCCATGAAACACTCTCTGCTTTAGAGCAAGAAGCACGATCTTGCTTACTAAGATTCTCTAATACAGCAGGAAACTGACTGTGGTCAGAACAAAATAACGGTGTTTCCTACACATAAGGACCATATCTAGGTCAAGTCTGCTTCTGAAACTGATACAAAGCACAGTTCAATTAACATGCAATGCTTTCCAGTTAAGAGCGAGAAAAGAGTGAGCTTCGTGAAAGATGTACCTTCCATTGAGCTGAAAAGTGCCTGAGTTTACCTTAAAAGATGTCTTGCTTGTAGGAAGACACAGAGCCTGGGATTTAACTACATTTCTGAAGGGAAACACACAGCACAGTTCTCATCCATGAAACACACTCTGCTTTAGAGCAAGATGCACGCTCTTGCTTTCTAGAGTCTATAATAGAACCAGAAACTTGAAACTGTGCTCAGAACAAAAGAACGATGTTTCCTACACATACGGACCATTGCTAGTTCAACTCTGCTTCTGAAACTGATACAAATCACAAGTCATCTAACATCCAATGCTTTTCAGTTAAGAGCAAGAAACGTGTGAGCTTCGTAAATGATTTGTATTCATTTGAGCTGAAAAGTGACTGTGTTTACCTGAAAGGATGTCTTGCTTGTAGGAAGACACAGAGCCTGGAATTTAACTCCATTTCTGAAGGGAAACAGACAACACAGTTCTCATCCATGAAACACACTCTGCTTTAGAGCAAGAAGCACGCTCTTGTTTCTATGAGTCTCTAATAAATCAGGAAACTTGACTGTGGTCAAAACAAAATAACGGTGTTTCCTACACATACGGACCATATCTAGGTCAACTCTTCTTCTGAATCTGATACAAAGCACAGTTGCATTAACATGCAATGCTTTCAAGTAAAGAGCGATAAACGTGTGAGCTTAGTGAACGATGTAGTTCCTTTGAGAGGAAAAGTGACTGAGTTTACCTTAAAAGATGTCTTGCTTATAGGAAGACACAGAGCCTGGGATTTAACTCCATTTCAGAAGGAAAAAACACAGCACAGTTCTCATCGATGAAACACACTCTGCTTTAGAGCACGAAGCATGCTCTTGCTTTCTAGTGTCTCAAATAGAGCCAGAGACATGAGGGTACTCTGAACAAAAGAACGGTGTTTCCTACACATCCGGACCAGTGCTAGTTCAACTCTGCTTCTGAATCTGATACAAATCACAAGTCATCTAACATCCAATGCTTTTCAGTTAAGAGCAAGAAACGTGTGAGCTTCGTAAACGATTTATATTCATTTGAGCTGACAAGTGACTGCGTTTACCTGAAACGATGTCTTGCTTGTAGGAAGACACAGAGCCTAGAATTTAACTCCTTTTCTGAAGGGAAACACACAGCACAGTTCTCATCAATGAAACACACTCTGCTTTAGAGCCTGAAGTACACTCTTGCTTTCTAAGTGGTCTCTAATACAGCAGGAAACGTGACTGTGGTCAGAACAAAATAACGGTGTTTCCTACACATACGGACTATATCTAGGTCAACTCATCTTTGAAACTGATACAAACAACAGTTCCTCTAACATACAATGCTTTACATTTAAGATCGAGAAACGTGGGAGCTTCGTGAAAGATGTAGATTCCTTTGAGCTGAAAAGTGACTGAGTTTACCTGAAAAGATGTGTTACATGTAGGAAGACACAGAGCATGGGATTTAACTCCATATCTGAAGGGAAACACACAGCACTGTTCTCACCCATGAAACACACTCTGCTTTAGAGCACGAAGCATGCTCTTGCTTACTAGCGTCTCAAATAGAGCCAGAAACATTAGGGTACTCAGAACAAAAGAACGGTGTTTCCTACACATACCGACCATTGCTAGTTCCACTCTGCTTCTGAAACTGATACAAACCACAAGTCATCTAACATCCAATGCTTTTCAGTTAAGAGCAAGAAACGTGTGAGCTTAGTAAACGATTTATATTCATTTGAGCTGAAAAGTGACTGTGTTTACCTGAAACGATGTCTTGCTTCTAGGAATACACAGAGCCTAGAATTTAAATCCACTTCGGAAGGGAAACACACAGCACAGTTCTCAAACATGAAATACTCTCTGCTTTAGAGCAAGAAGCACGCTCTTGCTTACTAAGATTCTCTAATACAGCAGGAAACGTGACTGTGGTCAGAACAAAATAACGGTGTTTCCTACACATACGGACCATATCTAGGTCAACTCTGCTTCTGAAACTGATACAAAGCACAGTTCCATTAACATGCAATGCTTTCCAGTTAAGAGCGAGAAAAGTGTGTGCTTCGTGAAAGATGTACCTTCCTTTGAGCTGAAAAGTGCCTGAGTTTACCTTAAAAGATGTCTTGCTTGTAGGAAGACACAGAGCCTGGGATTTAACTCCATTTCTGAAGGGAAACACACAGCACAGTTCTCATCCATGAAACACACTCTTCTTTAGGGCAAGAAGCATGCTCTTGCTATCCAGAGTCTCTAATAGAGCCAGAAACTTGAGGGTACTCAGAACAAAATAACGGTGTTTCCTACATATACAGACCATTGCTAGTTCAACTCTGCTTCTGAAACTGATACAAACCACAGGTACTCTAACATCCAATGCTTTACATTTAAGAGCAAGAAACGTGTGAGCTCCGTGAACGATGTGTCTTTGTTTGAGCGGAAAGGTGACTGAGTTTACGTGAAATGAAGTCTTCCTTGTAGGAAGATACAGAGCCTGTGATTTAACTCCATTTCTGAAGAGAAACACACAGCACTGTTCTCACGATGAAACACACTCTGCGTATAGGTGGAAGCACGCTCTTGCTTTCTAGAGTCTCTAATAGAGCAGTAAACGTGAGTGTGCTCAGAACAAAACAACACTGTTTCCTATACATACAGACCATTGCTAGTTCAACTCTGCTTCTGAAACTGATACAAACCACAAGTCATCTAACATCCAATGCTTTTCCGTTAAGAGTGAGAAACGTGTGATCTTCGTAAACGATATATATTCATTTGAGCTGAAAAGTGACTGCGTTTACCTGAAATGATGTCTTGGTTGTAGGAAGAAACAGAGCCTGGAATTTAACTCCATTTCTGAAGGAAAACAGCACAGTTCTCATCCATGAAACACACTCTGCTTTAGAGCTCAAAGCATGCTCTGGCTTTCTAGAGTCTCTAATAGAGCCAGAAACTTGAGGGTACTAGGAACAAAACAACGATGTTTCCTACACATACAGACCATGGCTAGTTTAACTCTGCTTCTGAAACTGATACAAACCACAAGTCATCTAACATCCAATGCTTTTCAGTTAAGAGCGAGAAACGTGTGATCTTCGTAAACGATTTATATTCATTTGAGCTGAAAAGTGACTGCGTTTACCTGAAATGATGTCTTGGTTGTAGGAAGAAACAGAGCCTGGAATTTAACTCCATTTCTGAAGGGAAACACACAGCACACTTCTCATACATGAAACACACTCTTCTTTAGAGCACGCAGCATGCTCCGGCTTTCTAGAGACTCTAATAGAGCCAGAAACTTGAGGGTTCTCAGAACAAAAGAACGGTGTTTCTTACACATACAGACCATTGCTAGTTCCACTCAGCTTCTGAAACTGATACAAACCACAGGTCATCTAACATCCAATGCTTTTCATTTAAGAGCAAGAAACGTGTGAGCTTCGTAAACGATTTATATTCATTTGAGCTGAAAAGTGACTGTGTTTACCTGAAATGATGTCTTGCTTGTAGGAAGACACAGAGCCTGGAATTTAACTCCATTTCTGAAGGGAAACAGACAACACAGTTCTCATGCATGAAACCCACTCTGCTTTAGAGCAAGAAGCACGCTCTTGTTTCTATGAGTCTCTAATAAATCAGGAAACTTGACTGTGGTCAAAACAAAATAACGGTGTTTCCTACACATACGGACCATATCTAGGTCAACTCTTCTTCTGAATCTGATACAAACCACAGTTCCATTAACATGCAATGCTTTCAAGTCAAGAGCGATAAATGTGTGAGCTTAGTGAACGATGTAGTTCCTTTGAGCTGAAAAGTGACTGAGTTTACCTTAAAAGATGTCTTGCTTATAGGAAGACACAGAGCCTGGGATTTAACTCCATTTCAGAAGGAAAAAACACAGCACAGTTCTCATCGATGAAACACACTCTGCTTTAGAGCACGAAGCATGCTCTTGCTTTCTAGAGTCTCTAATAGAGCAGTAAACGTGAGTGTGCTCAGAACAAAACAACACTGTTTCCTATACATACAGACCATTGCTAGTTCAACTCTGCTTCTGAAACTGATACAAACCACAAGTCATCTAACATCCAATGCTTTTCCGTTAAGAGTGAGAAACGTGTGATCTTCGTAAACGATATATATTCATTTGAGCTGAAAAGTGACTGCGTTTACCTGAAATGATGTCTTGGTTGTAGGAAGAAACAGAGCCTGGAATTTAACTCCATTTCTGAAGGAAAACAGCACAGTTCTCATCCATGAAACACACTCTGCTTTAGAGCTCAAAGCATGCTCTGGCTTTCTAGAGTCTCTAATAGAGCCAGAAACTTGAGGGTACTAGGAACAAAACAACGATGTTTCCTACACATACAGACCATGGCTAGTTTAACTCTGCTTCTGAAACTGATACAAACCACAAGTCATCTAACATCCAATGCTTTTCAGTTAAGAGCGAGAAACGTGTGATCTTTGTAAACGATTTATATTCATTTGAGCTGAAAAGTGACTGTGTTTACCTGAAATGATGTCTTGCTTGTAGGAAGACACAGAGCCTGGAATTTAACTCCATTTCTGAAGGGAAACAGACAACACAGTTCTCATGCATGAAACCCACTCTGCTTTAGAGCAAGAAGCACGCTCTTGTTTCTATGAGTCTCTAATAAATCAGGAAACTTGACTGTGGTCAAAACAAAATAACGGTGTTTCCTACACATACGGACCATATCTAGGTCAACTCTTCTTCTGAATCTGATACAAACCACAGTTCCATTAACATGCAATGCTTTCAAGTCAAGAGCGATAAATGTGTGAGCTTAGTGAACGATGTAGTTCCTTTGAGCTGAAAAGTGACTGAGTTTACCTTAAAAGATGTCTTGCTTATAGGAAGACACAGAGCCTGGGATTTAACTCCATTTCAGAAGGAAAAAACACAGCACAGTTCTCATCGATGAAACACACTCTGCTTTAGAGCACGAAGCATGCTCTTGCTTTCTAGAGTCTCTAATAGAGCCAGAGACATGAGGGTACTCTGAACAAAAGAACAGTGTTTCCTACACATACGGACCAGTGCTAGTTCAACTCTGCTTCTGAATCTGATACAAATCACAAGTCATCTAAAATCCAATGCTTTTCAGTTAAGAGCAAGAAACGTGTGAGCTTAGTAAACGATTTATATTCATTTGAGCTGAAAAGTGACTGTATTTACCTGAAACGATGTCTTGCTTCTAGGAATACACAGAGCCTAGAATTTAAATCCACTTCGGAAGGGAAACACACAGCACAGTTCTCAAACATGAAATACTCTCAGCTTTAGAGCAAGAAGCACGCTCTTGCTTACTAAGATTCTCTAATACAGCAGGAAACGTGACTGTGGTCAGAACAAAATAACGGTGTTTCCTACACATACGGACCATATCTAGGTCAACTCTGCTTCTGAAACTGATACAAAGCACAGTTCCATTAACATGCAATGCTTTCCAGTTAAGAGCGAGAAAAGTGTGTGCTTCGTGAAAGATGTACCTTCCTTTGAGCTGAAAAGTGCCTGAGTTTACCTTAAAAGTTGTCTTGCTTGTAGGAAGACACAGAGCCTGGGATTTAACTCCATTTCTGAAGGGAAACACACAGCACAGTTCTCATCCATGAAACACACTCTGCTTTAGGGCAAGAAGCATGCTCTTGCTATCCAGAGTCTCTAATAGAGCCAGAAACTTGAGGGTACTCAGAACAAAATAACGGTGTTTCCTACATATACAGACCATTGATAGTTCAACTCTGCTTCTGAAACTGATACAAACCTCAGGTACGCTAACATCCAATGCTTTACATTTAAGAGCAAGAAACGTGTGAGCTCCGTGAACGATGTGTCTTTGTTTGAGCGGAAAGGTGACTGAGTTTACGTGAAATGAAGTCTTCCTTGTTGGAAGATACAGAGACTGTGATTTAACTCCATTTCTGAAGAGAAACACACAGCACTGTTCTCACGATGAAACACACTCTGCTTATAGGTGGAAGCACGCTCTTGCTTTCTAGAGTCTCTAATAGAGCAGTAAACGTGAGTGTGCTCAGAACAAAACAACAGTGTTTCCTATACATACAGACCATTGCTAGTTCAACTCTGCTTCTGAAACTGATACAAACCACAAGTCATCTAACATCCAATGCTTTTCCGTTAAGAGTGAGAAACGTGTGATCTTCGTAAACGATATATATTCATTTGAGCTAAAAAGTGACTGCGTTTACCTGAAATGATGTCTTGGTTGTAGGAAGAAACAGAGCCTGGAATTTAACTCCATTTCTGAAGGAAAACACACAGCACAGTTCTCATCCATGAAACACACTCTGCTTTAGAGCTCAAAGCATGCTCTGGCTTTCTAGAGTCTCTAATAGAGCCAGAAACTTGAGGGTACTAGGAACAAAACAACGATGTTTCCTACACATACAGACCATGGCTAGTTTAACTCTGCTTCTGAAACTGATACAAACCACAAGTCATCTAACATCCAATTCTTTTCATTTAAGAGCGAGAAACGTGTGATCTTCGTAAACGATTTATATTCATTTGAGCTGAAAAGTGACTGCGTTTACCTGAAATGATGTCTTGGTTGTAGGAAGAAACAGAGCCTGGAATTTAACTCCATTTCTGAAGGGAAACACACAGCACACTTCTCATACATGAAACACACTCTTCTTTAGAGCACGCACCATGCTCCGGCTTTCTAGAGACTCTAATAGAGCCAGAAACATGAGGGTTCTCAGAACAAAAGAACGGTGTTTCCTACACATACAGACCATTGCTAGTTCCACTCAGCTTCTGAAACTGATACAAACCACAGGTCATCTAACATCCAATGCTTTTCATTTAAGAGCAAGAAACGTGTGAGCTTCGTAAACGATTTATATTCATTTGAGCTGAAAAGTGACTGTGTTTACCTGAAACGAAGTCTTGCTTGTAGGAAGACACAGATCCTGGAATTTAACTCCATTTCTGAAGGTAAACACACAGCACAGTTCTCATCCATGAAACACACTCTGCTTTAGAGCAAGAATCACGCTCTTGCTTAACATGAGTCTCTAATACAGCAGGAAATGTGACTGTGGTCAGAACAAAATAACGGTTTTTCCTACACATACGGACCATATCTAGGTCAACTCTTCATCTGAAACTGATCCAAAGCACAGTTCCATTAACATGCAATGCTTTCAAGTTAAGAGCGAGAAACGTGTGAGCTAGGTGAATGATGTAGCTTCCTTTGAGCTGAAAAGTGACTGAGATTACCTGAAAAGATGTCTTGCTTGTAGGAAGACACAGAGCATGAGATTTAACTCCATCTCTGAAGGGAAACACACAGCACAGTTCTCATCCATGAAACACACTCTGCTTTAGAGCAAGATGCACGCTCTTGCTTTCTAGAGTCTGTAATAGAGCCGGAAACTTGAAAGTGTGCTCAGAACAAAAGAAGGGTGTTTCCTACACATACGGACCATAGCTAGTTCAACTCTGCTTCTGAAACTGATAGAAACCCCAAGTCATCTAACATCCAATGCTTTCAAGTTAAGAGCGAGATACATGTGAGCCTCGTGAACGATGTAGCTTCCTTTGAGCTGAAAAGTGACTGAGATTACCTGAAAAGATGTCTTGCTTTTAGGAAGACACAGAGCCTGGGATTTAACTCCATCTCTGAAGGGAAACACACAGCACAGTTCTCATCCATGAAACACACTCTGCTTTAGAGCAAGAAGCACGCTCTTGCTTTCTAATAGTCTCTAATACAGCAGGAAACGTGATTGTAGTCAGAACAAAATAACGGTGTTTCCTACACATAGGGACCATATCTATGTCAACTCTTCTTCTGAAACAGATACAAACCACAGTTCAATTAACATGCAATGCTTTCAAGTTAAGAGCGAGAAACGTGTGAGCTTCGTGAACGATGTAGCTTCCTTTGAGCTGAAAAGTTACTGAGTTTACCTGAAAAGATATGTTGCTTTTAGGAAGACACAGAGCCTGGGATTTAACTCCATTTCTGAAGGGAAAAACACAGCACAGTTCTCATCGATGAAACACACTCTTCTTTAGAACACGAAGCATGCTCTTGCATTCTAGAGTCTCTAATAGAACCAGAAACATGAGGGTACTCTGAACAAAAGAACGGTGTTTCCTACACATACAGACCAGTGCTAGTTCCACTCTGCTTCTGAAACTGATACAAACCACAAGTCATCTAACATCCAATGCTTTTCAGTTAAGAGCAAGAAACGTGTGAGCTTCGTAAATGATTTATATTCATTTGAGCTGAAAAGTGACTGTGTTTACCTGAAACGATGTCTTGCTTCTAGGAATACACAGAGCCTAGAATTTAAATCCACTTCGGAAGGGAAACACACAGCACAGTTCTCATCCATGAAACACTCTCTGCTTTAGAGCAAGAAGCACGCTCTTGCTTACTAAGATTCTCTAATACAGCAGGAAACGTGACTGTGGTCAGAAAAAAATAACGGTGTTTCCTACACATACGGACCATATCTAGGTCAACTCTGCTTCTGAAACTGATACAAAGCACAGTTCCATTAACATGCAATGCTTTCAAGTCAAGAGCGACAAACGTGTGAGCTTAGTGAACGATGTAGTTCCTTTGAGCTGAAAAGTGACTGAGTTTACCTTAAAAGATGTCTTGCTCTTAGGAAGACACAGAGCCTGGGATTTAACTCCATTTCAGAAGGAAAAAGCACAGCACAGTTCTCATCGATGAAACACACTCTGCTTTAGAGCACGAAGCATGCTCTTGCTTTCTAGAGTCTCTAATAGAGCCAGAAACATGAGGGTACTCTGAACAAAAGAACGGTGTTTCCTACACATACGGACCAATGCTAGTTCAACTCTGCTTCGGAAACTGATAGAAACCACAAGTCATCTAACATCCAATGCTTTCAAGTTAAGAGCGAGAAACGTGTGCGCTTCGTGAACGATGTAGCTTACTTTGAGCTGAAATGTGACTGAGATTACCTGAGAAGATGTCTTGCTTTTAGAAGACACAGAGCCTGGGATTTAACTCCATATCTGAAGGGAAACACACAGCACAGTTCTCATCCATGAAACACACTCTGCTTTAGAGCAAGATGCACGCTCTTGCTTTCTAGAGTCTATAATAGAGCCGGAAACTTGAAAGTGTGCTCAGAACAAAAGAAGGGTTTTTCCTACTCATATGGACCATAGCTAGTTCAACTCTGCTTCTGAAACTGATAGAAACCCCAAGTCATCTAACATCCAATGCTTTCAAGTTAAGAGCGAGATACATGTGAGCCTCGTGAACGATGTAGCTTCCTTTGAGCTGAAAAGTGACTGAGATTACCTGAAAAGATGTCTTGCTTTTAGGAAGACACAGAGCCTGGGATTTAACTCCATCTCTGAAGGGAAACACACAGCACAGTTCTCATCCATGAAACACACTCTGCTTTAGAGCAAGAAGCACGCTCTTGCTTTCTAATAGTCTCTAATACAGCAGGAAACGTGATTGTAGTCAGAAAAAAATAACGGTGTTTCCTACACATAGGGACCATATCTATGTCAACTCTTCTTCTGAAACAGATACAAACCACAGTTCAATTAACATGCAATGCTTTCAAGTTAAGAGTGAGAAACGTGTGAGCTTCGTGAACGATGTAGCTTCCTTTGAGCTGAAAAGTTACTGAGTTTACCTGAAAAGATATCTTGCTTTTAGGAAGACACAGAGCCTGGGATTTAACTCCATTTCTGAAGGGAAAAACACAGCACAGGTCTCATCGATGAAACACACTCTTCTTTAGAACACGAAGCATGATCTTGCTTTCTAGAGTCTCTAATAGAACCAGAAAAATGAGGGTACTCTGAACAAAAGGACGGTGTTTCCTACACATACAGACCAGTGCTAGTTCCACTCTGCTTCTGAAACTGATACAAACCACAAGTCATCTAACATCCAATGCTTTTCAGTTAAGAGCAAGAAACGTGTGAGCTTCGTAAATGATTTATATTCATTTGAGCTGAAAAGTGACTGTGTTTACCTGAAACGATGTCTTGCTTCTAGGAATACACAGAGCCTAGAATTTAAATCCACTTCAGAAGGGAAACACACAGCACAGTTCTTATCCATGAAACACTCTCTGCTTTAGAGCAAGAAGCACGCTCTTGCTTACTAAGATTCTCTAATACAGCAGGAAACGTGACTGTGGTCAGAACAAAATAACGGTGTTTCCTACACATACGGACCATATCTAGGTCAACTCTGCTTCTGAACCTGATACAAAGCACAGTTCCATTAACATGCAATGCTTTCAAGTCAAGAGCGACAAAAGTGTGAGCTTAGTGAACGATGTAGTTCCTTTGAGCTGAAAAGTGACTGAGTTTACCTTAAAAGATGTCTTGCTCTTAGGAAGACACAGAGCCTGGGATTTAACTCCATTTCAGAAGGAAAAAGCACAGCACAGTTCTCATCGATGAAACACACTCTGCTTTAGAGCACGAAGCATGCTCTTGCATTCTAGAGTCTCTAATAGAGCAAGAAACATGAGGGTATTCTGAACAAAAGAACGGTGTTTCCTACACATACGGACCAGTGCTAGTTCAACTCTGCTTCTGAAACTGATACAAATCACAATTCATCTAACATCCAATGCTTTTCAGTTAAGAGCAAGAAACGTGTGAGCTTTGTAAACGATTTATATTCATTTGAGCTGAAAAGTGACTGCGTTTACCTGAAACGATGTCTTGCTTGTAGGAAGACACAGAGCTTGTAATTTAACTCCTTTTCTGAAGGGAAACAAACAGCACACTTCTCATCAATGAAACACACTCTGCTTTAGATCCTGAAGTACACTCTTGCTTTCTAAGAGTCTCTAATACAGCAGGAAACGTGACTGTGGTCAGAACAAAATAACGGTGTTTCCTACACATACGGACTATATCTAGGTCAACTCATCTTCTGAAACTGATAAAAATCACAAGTCATCTAACATCCAATGCTTTTCAGTGAAGAGCGAGAAACATGTGTTCTTCGTAAACGATTTTTATTCATTTGAGCTGAAAAGTGCCTGCATTTACCTGAAACGATGTCTTGATTGTAGGAAGATACAGAGCCTTTGATTTAACTCCATTTCTGAAGGGAAAAACACAGCACTGTTCCCACGATGGAACATACTCAGCATATAAGAAGAAGCACGCTCTTGCTTTCTAGATTCTCTGATTGAGCAGGAAACGTGAGTGTGCTCAGAACAAAAGAACGGTCTTTCCTCCACATATGGACCATAGCTAGTTCAACTCTGCTTCTGAAACTGATAGAAACCACAAGTCATCTAACATCCAATGCTTTTCAGTTAAGAGCGAGAAATGTGTGAGCTTCGTAAACGATTTATATTCTTTTGAGCTGAAAAGTGACTGCATTTACCTGAAATTATGTCTTGCTTGTAGGAAGACACAGAGCCTGGAATTTAACTCCATTTCTGAAGGGAAACACACAGCACAGTTCTCATCCATGAAACACACTCTGCTTTATAGCAAGAAGCATGCTCTTGCTTTCTAAGAGTCTCTAATACAACAGGAAACGAGAGTGTGTTCAGAACAAAATAACGGTGTTTCCTACACATACGGATCATATCTAGGTCAACTCTTCTTCTGAAACTGATACAAACCACAGTTCCATTAACATGCAATGCTTTTCAGTTAAGAGCGAGAAACGTGTGATCTTCGTGAAGGATGTAGCTTCCTTTGAGCTGAAAAGTGACTGAGTTTACCTGAAAAGAAATCTTGCTTGTAGGAAGACACAGAGCCTGGGATTTAACTCCATTTGTGAAGGGAAACACACAGCACAGTTCTCATCCATGAAACACACTCTGCTTTAGAGCACGAAGCATGCTCTTGATTTCTAGAGTCTCTAATAGAGCCAGAAACATGAGGGTACTCTGAACAAAAGAACGGTGTTTCCTACACATTCGGACCATTGCTAGTTCAACTCTGCTTCTGAAACTGATACAAACCGCAAGTCATCTAACATCCAATGCTTTTCAGTTAAGAGCAAGAAACGTGTGAGCTACGTGCACGATGTAGCTTTGTTTGAGCGGAAAGGTGACTGAGTTTACATGAAACGAAGTCTTGCTTGTAGGAAGTCACAGACCCTGGAATTTAACTCCATTTATGAAGAGAAACACACAGCACAGTTCTCCTCCATGAAACACACTCTGCTTTAGAGCAAGAAGCACGCTCTTGCATTCTAAGAGTATCTAATACAGCAGGAAACGTGTGTTCAGAACAAAATAACGGTGTTTCCTACACATACGGACTTTATCTAGGTCAACTCTTCTTCTGAAACTGATACAAAACACAGTTCCATTAACATGCAATGCATTCCAGTAAGAGCGAGAAACGTGTGAGTTTCGTGAACGATGTAGCTTCCTTTGAGCTGAAAAGTGACTGAGTTTACCTGAAAAGATGTCTCTCTTATATGAAGACATAGAGCCTGGGATTTAACTCCATATCTGAAGGGAAACTCACAGCACAGTTCACATCCATGAGACACACTCTGCTTTAGAGCACGAAGCATGCTCTTGCTTTCTAGAGTCTCTAATAGAGCCATTAACTTGAGGGTACTATTAACAAAAGAAAGGTGTTTCCTACACAAACAGACCATTGCTAGTTCAACTCTGCTTCTGAAACTGATACAAACCGCAAGTCATCTAACATCCAATGCTTTTCAGTTAAGAGCAAGAAACGTGTGAGCTTCGTAAACGATTTATATTCATTTGAGCTGAAAAGTGACTGTGTTTCCCTGAAACGATCTCTTGATTGTAGGAAGATACAGAGCCTGTGATTTAACTCCATTTCTGAAGGGAAAAACACAGCACTGTTCCCACGAAGGGAAAACACTCAGCATATAAGAAGAAACATGCTCTTGCTTTCTAGATTCTCTGCCTGAGCAGGAAACGTGAGTGTGCTCAGAACAAAAGAAAGGTGTTTCCTACACATACAGACCATGGCTAGTTCAACTCTGCTTCTGAAACTGATAGAAACCACAAGTCATCTAACATCCAATGCTTTTCAGTTAAGAGCGAGAAATGTTTGAGCTTCGTAAACGATTTATATTCTTTTGAGCTGAAAAGTGACTGCATTTACCTGAAATTATGTCTTGCTTGTAGGAAGACACAGAGCCTGGAATTTAACTCCATTTCTGAAGGTAAACACACAGCACAGTTCTCATCCATGAAACACACTCTGCTTTAGAGCAAGAATCACGCTCTTGCTTAACATGAGTCTCTAATACAGCAGGAAATGTGACTGTGGTCAGAACAAAATAACGGTTTTTCCTACACATACGGACCAAATCTAGGTCAACTCTTCATCTGAAACTGATCCAAAGCACAGTTCCATTAACAAGCAATGCTTTCAAGTTAAGAGCGAGAAACGTGTGAGCTTCGTGAACGATGTAGCTTCCTTTGAGCTGAAAAGTGACTGAGATTACCTGAAAAGATGTCTTGCTTGTAGGAAGACACAGAGCATGAGATTTAACACCATCTCTGAAGGGAAACACACAGCACAGTTCTCATCCATGAAACACACTCTGCTTTAGAGCAAGAAGCACGCTCTTGCTTTCTAAGAGGCTCTAATACAGCAGGAAACGAGAGTGTGTTCAGAACAAAAGAACGGTGTTTCCTCCACACTCTTCTCACGATGAAACACACTCTGCGTATAGGAAGAAGCACGCTCTTGCTTTCTAGCATTTCTAATAGAGTAGGGAACGTGAGTGTGCTCAGAACCAAAGAACGGAGTTTCCTATACATACAGACCATTGCTAGTTCAACTCTGCTTCTGAAACTGATACAAACCACAAGTCATCTAACATCCAATGATTTTCAGTTAAGAGCGAGAAACGTGTGAGCTTCGTAAACGATTTATATTCATTTGAGCAGAAAAGTGACTGCGTTTAACTGAAACGATGTCTTGATTGTAGGAAGATACAGAGCCTGTGATTTAACTCCATTTCTGAAGGGAAAAACACAGCACTATTCTCACGATGGAACACACTCAGCATATAAGAAGAAGCACGCTCTTGCTTTCTAGATTCTCTGATTGAGCAGGAAACGTGAGTGTGCTCAGAACAAAAGAACGGTGTTTCCTCCACATACGGACCATAGCTAGTTCAACTCTGCTTCTGAAACTGATAGAAACCAAAGTCATCTAACATCCAATGCTTTTCAGTTAAGAGCAAGAAACATGTGAGCTTCATAAACGATTTATATTCATTTGAGCTGAAAAGTGACTGAGTTTACTTGAAATTATTTCTTGCTTGTAGGAAGACACAGTGCCTGGAATTTAACTCCATTTCTGAAGGTAAACACACAGCACAGTTCTCATCCATGAAACACACTCTGCTTTAGAGCAAGAAGCACGCTCTTGCTTTCTAAGAGGCTCTAATACAGCAGGAAACGAGAGTGTGTTCAGAACAAAAGAACGGTGTTTCCTCCACACTCTTCTCACGATGAAACACACTCTGCGTATAGGAAGAAGCACGCTCTTGCTTTCTAGCATTTCTAATAGAGTAGGGAACGTGAGTGTGCTCAGAACCAAAGAACGGAGTTTCCTATACATACAGACCATTGCTAGTTCAACTCTGCTTCTGAAACTGATACAAACCACAAGTCATCTAACATCCAATGATTTTCAGTTAAGAGCGAGAAACGTGTGAGCTTCGTAAACGATTTATATTCATTTGAGCAGAAAAGTGACTGAGTTTACTTGAAATTATGTCTTGCTTGTAGGAAGACACAGAGACTGGGATTTAACTCCATTTCTGAAGGGAAACACACAGTGCAGTTCTCATCCATGAAACACACTCTGCTTTATAGCAAGAAGCATGCTCTTGCTTGTAATATTCTCTAATACAGCATGTAACGTGACTGTGCTCAGAACAAAAGAACTGTGTTTCCTACACATACGGACCAAAGCTAGTTCAACTCTGCTTCGGAAACTGATAGAAACCACAAGTCATCTAACATCCAATGCTTTCAAGTTAAGAGCGAGAAACGTGTGCGCTTCGTGAACGATGTAGCTTACTTTGAGCTGAAATGTGACTGAGATTACCTGAGAAGATGTCTTGCTTTTAGAAGACACAGAGCCTGGGATTTAACTCCATATCTGAAGGGAAACACACAGCACAGTTCTCATCCATGAAACACACTCTGCTTTAGAGCAAGATGCACGCTCTTGCTTTCTAGAGTCTATAATAGAGCCGGAAACTTGAAAGTGTGCTCAGAACAAAAGAAGGGTTTTTCCTACACATATGGACCATAGCTAGTTCAACTCTGCTTCTGAAACTGATAGAAACCCCAAGTCATCTAACATCCAATGCTTTCAAGTTAAGAGCGAGATACATGTGAGCCTCGTGAACGATGTAGCTTCCTTTGAGCTGAAAAGTGACTGAGATTACCTGAAAAGATGTCTTGCTTTTAGGAAGACACAGAGCCTGGGATTTAACTCCATCTCTGAAGGGAAACACACAGCACAGTTCTCATCCATGAAACACACTCTGCTTTAGAGCAAGAAGCACGCTCTTGCTTTCTAATAGTCTCTAATACAGCAGGAAACGTGATTGTAGTCAGAAAAAAATAACGGTGTTTCCTACACATAGGGACCATATCTATGTCAACTCTTCTTCTGAAACAGATACAAACCACAGTTCAATTAACATGCAATGCTTTCAAGTTAAGAGTGAGAAACGTGTGAGCTTCGTGAACGATGTAGCTTCCTTTGAGCTGAAAAGTTACTGAGTTTACCTGAAAAGATATCTTGCTTTTAGGAAGACACAGAGCCAGGGATTTAACTCCATTTCTGAAGGGAAAAACACAGCACAGGTCTCATCGATGAAACACACTCTTCTTTAGAACACGAAGCATGATCTTGCTTTCTAGAGTCTCTAATAGAACCAGAAAAATGAGGGTACTCTGAACAAAAGGACGGTGTTTCCTACACATACAGACCAGTGCTAGTTCCACTCTGCTTCTGAAACTGATACAAACCACAAGTCATCTAACATCCAATGCTTTTCAGTTAAGAGCAAGAAACGTGTGAGCTTCGTAAATGATTTATATTCATTTGAGCTGAAAAGTGACTGTGTTTACCTGAAACGATGTCTTGCTTCTAGGAATACACAGAGCCTAGAATTTAAATCCACTTCAGAAGGGAAACACACAGCACAGTTCTTATCCATGAAACACTCTCTGCTTTAGAGCAAGAAGCACGCTCTTGCTTACTAAGATTCTCTAATACAGCAGGAAACGTGACTGTGGTCAGAACAAAATAACGGTGTTTCCTACACATACGGACCATATCTAGGTCAACTCTGCTTCTGAACCTGATACAAAGCACAGTTCCATTAACATGCAATGCTTTCAAGTCAAGAGCGACAAAAGTGTGAGCTTAGTGAACGATGTAGTTCCTTTGAGCTGAAAAGTGACTGAGTTTACCTTAAAAGATGTCTTGCTCTTAGGAAGACACAGAGCCTGGGATTTAACTCCATTTCAGAAGGAAAAAGCACAGCACAGTTCTCATCGATGAAACACACTCTGCTTTAGAGCACGAAGCATGCTCTTGCATTCTAGAGTCTCTAATAGAGCAAGAAACATGAGGGTATTCTGAACAAAAGAACGGTGTTTCCTACACATACGGACCAGTGCTAGTTCAACTCTGCTTCTGAAACTGATACAAATCACAATTCATCTAACATCCAATGCTTTTCAGTTAAGAGCAAGAAACGTGTGAGCTTTGTAAACGATTTATATTCATTTGAGCTGAAAAGTGACTGCGTTTACCTGAAACGATGTCTTGCTTGTAGGAAGACACAGAGCTTGTAATTTAACTCCTTTTCTGAAGGGAAACAAACAGCACAGTTCTCATCAATGAAACACACTCTGCTTTAGATCCTGAAGTACACTCTTGCTTTCTAAGAGTCTCTAATACAGCAGGAAACGTGACTGTGGTCAGAACAAAATAACGGTGTTTCCTACACATACGGACTATATCTAGGTCAACTCATCTTCTGAAACTGATAAAAATCACAAGTCATCTAACATCCAATGCTTTTCAGTGAAGAGCGAGAAACATGTGTTCTTCGTAAACGATTTTTATTCATTTGAGCTGAAAAGTGCCTGCATTTACCTGAAACGATGTCTTGATTGTAGGAAGATACAGAGCCTTTGATTTAACTCCATTTCTGAAGGGAAAAACACAGCACTGTTCCCACGATGGAACATACTCAGCATATAAGAAGAAGCACGCTCTTGCTTTCTAGATTCTCTGATTGAGCAGGAAACGTGAGTGTGCTCAGAACAAAAGAACGGTCTTTCCTCCACATATGGACCATAGCTAGTTCAACTCTGCTTCTGAAACTGATAGAAACCACAAGTCATCTAACATCCAATGCTTTTCAGTTAAGAGCGAGAAATGTGTGAGCTTCGTAAACGATTTATATTCTTTTGAGCTGAAAAGTGACTGCATTTACCTGAAATTATGTCTTGCTTGTAGGAAGACACAGAGCCTGGAATTTAACTCCATTTCTGAAGGGAAACACACAGCACAGTTCTCATCCATGAAACACACTCTGCTTTATAGCAAGAAGCATGCTCTTGCTTTCTAAGAGTCTCTAATACAACAGGAAACGAGAGTGTGTTCAGAACAAAATAACGGTGTTTCCTACACATACGGATCATATCTAGGTCAACTCTTCTTCTGAAACTGATACAAACCACAGTTCCATTAACATGCAATGCTTTTCAGTTAAGAGCGAGAAACGTGTGATCTTCGTGAAGGATGTAGCTTCCTTTGAGCTGAAAAGTGACTGAGTTTACCTGAAAAGAAATCTTGCTTGTAGGAAGACACAGAGCCTGGGATTTAACTCCATTTGTGAAGGGAAACACACAGCACAGTTCTCATCCATGAAACACACTCTGCTTTAGAGCACGAAGCATGCTCTTGATTTCTAGAGTCTCTAATAGAGCCAGAAACATGAGGGTACTCTGAACAAAAGAACGGTGTTTCCTACACATTCGGACCATTGCTAGTTCAACTCTGCTTCTGAAACTGATACAAACCGCAAGTCATCTAACATCCAATGCTTTTCAGTTAAGAGCAAGAAACGTGTGAGCTACGTGCACGATGTAGCTTTGTTTGAGCGGAAAGGTGACTGAGTTTACATGAAACGAAGTCTTGCTTGTAGGAAGACACAGACCCTGGAATTTAACTCCATTTATGAAGAGAAACACACAGCACAGTTCTCCTCCATGAAACACACTCTGCTTTAGAGCAAGAAGCACGCTCTTGCATTCTAAGAGTATCTAATACAGCAGGAAACGTGTGTTCAGAACAAAATAACGGTGTTTCCTACACATACGGACTTTATCTAGGTCAACTCTTCTTCTGAAACTGATACAAAACACAGTTCCATTAACATGCAATGCATTCCAGTAAGAGCGAGAAACGTGTGAGTTTCGTGAACGATGTAGCTTCCTTTGAGCTGAAAAGTGACTGAGTTTACCTGAAAAGATGTCTCTCTTATATGAAGACATAGAGCCTGGGATTTAACTCCATATCTGAAGGGAAACTCACAGCACAGTTCACATCCATGAGACACACTCTGCTTTAGAGCACGAAGCATGCTCTTGCTTTCTAGAGTCTCTAATAGAGCCATTAACTTGAGGGTACTATTAACAAAAGAAAGGTGTTTCCTACACAAACAGACCATTGCTAGTTCAACTCTGCTTCTGAAACTGATACAAACCGCAAGTCATCTAACATCCAATGCTTTTCAGTTAAGAGCAAGAAACGTGTGAGCTTCGTAAACGATTTATATTCATTTGAGCTGAAAAGTGACTGTGTTTCCCTGAAACGATCTCTTGATTGTAGGAAGATACAGAGCCTGTGATTTAACTCCATTTCTGAAGGGAAAAACACAGCACTGTTCCCACGAAGGGAAAACACTCAGCATATAAGAAGAAACATGCTCTTGCTTTCTAGATTCTCTGCCTGAGCAGGAAACGTGAGTGTGCTCAGAACAAAAGAAAGGTGTTTCCTACACATACAGACCATGGCTAGTTCAACTCTGCTTCTGAAACTGATAGAAACCACAAGTCATCTAACATCCAATGCTTTTCAGTTAAGAGCGAGAAATGTTTGAGCTTCGTAAACGATTTATATTCTTTTGAGCTGAAAAGTGACTGCATTTACCTGAAATTATGTCTTGCTTGTAGGAAGACACAGAGCCTGGAATTTAACTCCATTTCTGAAGGTAAACACACAGCACAGTTCTCATCCATGAAACACACTCTGCTTTAGAGCAAGAATCACGCTCTTGCTTAACATGAGTCTCTAATACAGCAGGAAACGTGACTGTGGTCAGAACAAAATAACGGTTTTTCCTACACATACGGACCAAATCTAGGTCAACTCTTCATCTGAAACTGATCCAAAGCACAGTTCCATTAACAAGCAATGCTTTCAAGTTAAGAGCGAGAAACGTGTGAGCTTCGTGAACGATGTAGCTTCCTTTGAGCTGAAAAGTGACTGAGATTACCTGAAAAGATGTCTTGCTTGTAGGAAGACACAGAGCATGAGATTTAACACCATCTCTGAAGGGAAACACACAGCACAGTTCTCATCCATGAAACACACTCTGCTTTAGAGCAAGAAGCACGCTCTTGCTTTCTAAGAGGCTCTAATACAGCAGGAAACGAGAGTGTGTTCAGAACAAAAGAACGGTGTTTCCTCCACACTCTTCTCACGATGAAACACACTCTGCGTATAGGAAGAAGCACGCTCTTGCTTTCTAGCATTTCTAATAGAGTAGGGAACGTGAGTGTGCTCAGAACCAAAGAACGGAGTTTCCTATACATACAGACCATTGCTAGTTCAACTCTGCTTCTGAAACTGATACAAACCACAAGTCATCTAACATCCAATGATTTTCAGTTAAGAGCGAGAAACGTGTGAGCTTCGTAAACGATTTATATTCATTTGAGCAGAAAAGTGACTGCGTTTAACTGAAACGATGTCTTGATTGTAGGAAGATACAGAGCCTGTGATTTAACTCCATTTCTGAAGGGAAAAACACAGCACTATTCTCACGATGGAACACACTCAGCATATAAGAAGAAGCACGCTCTTGCTTTCTAGATTCTCTGATTGAGCAGGAAACGTGAGTGTGCTCAGAACAAAAGAACGGTGTTTCCTCCACATACGGACCATAGCTAGTTCAACTCTGCTTCTGAAACTGATAGAAACCACAAGTCATCTAACATCCAATGCTTTTCAGTTAAGAGCAAGAAACGTGTGAGCTTCATAAACGATTTATATTCATTTGAGCTGAAAAGTGACTGAGTTTACTTGAAATTATTTCTTGCTTGTAGGAAGACACAGTGCCTGGAATTTAACTCCATTTCTGAAGGTAAACACACAGCACAGTTCTCATCCATGAAACACACTCTGCTTTAGAGCAAGAAGCACGCTCTTGCTTTCTAAGAGGCTCTAATACAGCAGGAAACGAGAGTGTGTTCAGAACAAAAGAACGGTGTTTCCTCCACACTCTTCTCACGATGAAACACACTCTGCGTATAGGAAGAAGCACGCTCTTGCTTTCTAGCATTTCTAATAGAGTAGGGAACGTGAGTGTGCTCAGAACCAAAGAACGGAGTTTCCTATACATACAGACCATTGCTAGTTCAACTCTGCTTCTGAAACTGATACAAACCACAAGTCATCTAACATCCAATGATTTTCAGTTAAGAGCGAGAAACGTGTGAGCTTCGTAAACGATTTATATTCATTTGAGCAGAAAAGTGACTGAGTTTACTTGAAATTATGTCTTGCTTGTAGGAAGACACAGAGACTGGGATTTAACTCCATTTCTGAAGGGAAACACACAGTGCAGTTCTCATCCATGAAACACACTCTGCTTTATAGCAAGAAGCATGCTCTTGCTTGTAATATTCTCTAATACAGCATGTAACGTGACTGTGCTCAGAACAAAAGAACTGTGTTTCCTACACATACGGACCAAAGCTAGTTCAACTCTGCTTCGGAAACTGATAGAAACCACAAGTCATCTAACATCCAATCCTTTTCAGTTAAGAGCGAGAAACGTGTGAGCTTCGTAAACGATTTATATTCTTTTGAGCTGAAAAGTTACTGCATTTACCTGAAATGATGTCTTGCTTGTAGGAAGACACAGAGCCTGGAATTTAACTCCATTTCCGAAGGGAAACACACAGCACAGTTCTCATCCATGAAACACACTCTGCTTTAGAACACGAAGCATGCTCTTGCTTTCTATGAGTCTCTAGTACAGCAGGAAACGTGAGTGTGTTCAGAACAAAATAACGGTGTTTCCTACACATACGGACCAAATCTAGGTCAACTCTTCTTCTGAAACTGATACAAACCACAGTTCCATTAACATGCAATGCTTTCCAGTTAAGCGCGAGAAATGTGTGAGCTTCGTGAACGATGTAGCTTCCTTTGAGCTGAAAGGTGACTGAGATTACCTGAAAAGATATCTTGCTTGTAGGAAGACACAGAGCCTGGGATTTAACTCCATTTCTGAAGGGAAACACACAGCACAGTTCTCATCCATGAAACACACTCTGCTTTAGAGCAAGAAGCACGCTCTTGCTTACTAAGATTCTCTAATACAGCAGGAAACGTGACTGTGGTCAGAACAAAATAACGGTGTTTCCTACACATACGGACCATATCTAGGTCAACTCTGCTTCTGAAACTGATACAAAGCACAGTTCCATTAACATGCAATGCTTTCAAGTCAAGAGCGACAAACGTGTGAGCTTAGTGAACGATGTAGTTCCTTTGAGCTGAAAAGTGACTGAGTTTACCTTAAAAGATGTCTTGCTCTTAGGAAGACACAGAGCCTGGGATTTAACTCCATTTCAGAAGGAAAAAGCACAGCACAGTTCTCATCGATGAAACACACTCTGCTTTAGAGCACGAAGCATGCTCTTGCTTTCTAGAGTCTCTAATAGAGCCAGAAACATGAGGGTACTCTGAACAAAAGAACGGTGTTTCCTACACATACGGACCAATGCTAGTTCAACTCTGCTTCTGAAAGTGATAGAAACCACAAGTCATCTAACATCCAATGCTTTCAAGTTAAGAGCGAGAAACGTGTGCGCTTCGTGAACGATGTAGCTTACTTTGAGCTAAAATGTGACTGAGATTACCTGAGAAGATGTCTTGCTTTTAGAAGACACAGAGCCTGGGATTTAACTCCATATCTGAAGGGAAACACACAGCACAGTTCTCATCCATGAAACACACTCTGCTTTAGAGCAAGATGCACGCTCTTGCTTTCTAGAGTCTATAATAGAGCCGGAAACTTGAAAGTGTGCTCAGAACAAAAGAAGGGTTTTTCCTACACATAGGGACCATATCTATGTCAACTCTTCTTCTGAAACAGATACAAACCACAGTTCAATTAACATGCAATGCTTTCAAGTTAAGAGTGAGAAACGTGTGAGCTTCGTGAACGATGTAGCTTCCTTTGAGCTGAAAAGTTACTGAGTTTACCTGAAAAGATATCTTGCTTTTAGGAAGACACAGAGCCTGGGATTTAACTCCATTTCTGAAGGGAAAAACACAGCACAGGTCTCATCGATGAAACACACTCTTCTTTAGAACACGAAGCATGATCTTGCTTTCTAGAGTCTCTAATAGAACCAGAAAAATGAGGGTACTCTGAACAAAAGGACGGTGTTTCCTACACATACAGACCAGTGCTAGTTCCACTCTGCTTCTGAAACTGATACAAACCACAAGTCATCTAACATCCAATGCTTTTCAGTTAAGAGCAAGAAACGTGTGAGCTTCGTAAATGATTTATATTCATTTGAGCTGAAAAGTGACTGTGTTTACCTGAAACGATGTCTTGCTTCTAGGAATACACAGAGCCTAGAATTTAAATCCACTTCAGAAGGGAAACACACAGCACAGTTCTTATCCATGAAACACTCTCTGCTTTAGAGCAAGAAGCACGCTCTTGCTTACTAAGATTCTCTAATACAGCAGGAAACGTGACTGTGGTCAGAACAAAATAACGGTGTTTCCTACACATACGGACCATATCTAGGTCAACTCTGCTTCTGAACCTGATACAAAGCACAGTTCCATTAACATGCAATGCTTTCAAGTCAAGAGCGACAAAAGTGTGAGCTTAGTGAACGATGTAGTTCCTTTGAGCTGAAAAGTGACTGAGTTTACCTTAAAAGATGTCTTGCTCTTAGGAAGACACAGAGCCTGGGATTTAACTCCATTTCAGAAGGAAAAAGCACAGCACAGTTCTCATCGATGAAACACACTCTGCTTTAGAGCACGAAGCATGCTCTTGCATTCTAGAGTCTCTAATAGAGCAAGAAACATGAGGGTATTCTGAACAAAAGAACGGTGTTTCCTACACATACGGACCAGTGCTAGCTCAACTCTGCTTCTGAAACTGATACAAATCACAATTCATCTAACATCCAATGCTTTTCAGTTAAGAGCAAGAAACGTGTGAGCTTTGTAAACGATTTATATTCATTTGAGCTGAAAAGTGACTGCGTTTACCTGAAACGATGTCTTGCTTGTAGGAAGACACAGAGCTTGTAATTTAACTCCTTTTCTGAAGGGAAACAAACAGCACACTTCTCATCAATGAAACACACTCTGCTTTAGATCCTGAAGTACACTCTTGCTTTCTAAGAGTCTCTAATACAGCAGGAAACGTGACTGTGGTCAGAACAAAATAACGGTGTTTCCTACACATACGGACTATATCTAGGTCAACTCATCTTCTGAAACTGATAAAAATCACAAGTCATCTAACATCCAATGCTTTTCAGTGAAGAGCGAGAAACATGTGTTCTTCGTAAACGATTTTTATTCATTTGAGCTGAAAAGTGCCTGCATTTACCTGAAACGATGTCTTGATTGTAGGAAGATACAGAGCCTTTGATTTAACTCCATTTCTGAAGGGAAAAACACAGCACTGTTCCCACGATGGAACATACTCAGCATATAAGAAGAAGCACGCTCTTGCTTTCTAGATTCTCTGATTGAGCAGGAAACGTGAGTGTGCTCAGAACAAAAGAACGGTCTTTCCTCCACATATGGACCATAGCTAGTTCAACTCTGCTTCTGAAACTGATAGAAACCACAAGTCATCTAACATCCAATGCTTTTCAGTTAAGAGCGAGAAATGTGTGAGCTTCGTAAACGATTTATATTCTTTTGAGCTGAAAAGTGACTGCATTTACCTGAAATTATGTCTTGCTTGTAGGAAGACACAGAGCCTGGAATTTAACTCCATTTCTGAAGGGAAACACACAGCACAGTTCTCATCCATGAAACACACTCTGCTTTATAGCAAGAAGCATGCTCTTGCTTTCTAAGAGTCTCTAATACAACAGGAAACGAGAGTGTGTTCAGAACAAAATAACGGTGTTTCCTACACATACGGACCATATCTAGGTCAACTCTGCTTCTGAACCTGATACAAAGCACAGTTCCATTAACATGCAATGCTTTCAAGTCAAGAGCGACAAAAGTGTGAGCTTAGTGAACGATGTAGTTCCTTTGAGCTGAAAAGTGACTGAGTTTACCTTAAAAGATGTCTTGCTCTTAGGAAGACACAGAGCCTGGGATTTAACTCCATTTCAGAAGGAAAAAGCACAGCACAGTTCTCATCGATGAAACACACTCTGCTTTAGAGCACGAAGCATGCTCTTGCATTCTAGAGTCTCTAATAGAGCAAGAAACATGAGGGTATTCTGAACAAAAGAACGGTGTTTCCTACACATACGGACCAGTGCTAGTTCAACTCTGCTTCTGAAACTGATACAAATCAAAATTCATCTAACATCCAATGCTTTTCAGTTAAGAGCAAGAAACGTGTGAGCTTTGTAAACGATTTATATTCATTTGAGCTGAAAAGTGACTGCGTTTACCTGAAACGATGTCTTGCTTGTAGGAAGACACAGAGCTTGTAATTTAACTCCTTTTCTGAAGGGAAACAAACAGCACACTTCTCATCAATGAAACACACTCTGCTTTAGATCCTGAAGTACACTCTTGCTTTCTAAGAGTCTCTAATACAGCAGGAAACGTGACTGTGGTCAGAACAAAATAACGGTGTTTCCTACACATACGGACTATATCTAGGTCAACTCATCTTCTGAAACTGATAAAAATCACAAGTCATCTAACATCCAATGCTTTTCAGTGAAGAGCGAGAAACATGTGTTCTTCGTAAACGATTTTTATTCATTTGAGCTGAAAAGTGCCTGCATTTACCTGAAACGATGTCTTGATTGTAGGAAGATACAGAGCCTTTGATTTAACTCCATTTCTGAAGGGAAAAACACAGCACTGTTCCCACGATGGAACATACTCAGCATATAAGAAGAAGCACGCTCTTGCTTTCTAGATTCTCTGATTGAGCAGGAAACGTGAGTGTGCTCAGAACAAAAGAACGGTCTTTCCTCCACATATGGACCATAGCTAGTTCAACTCTGCTTCTGAAACTGATAGAAACCACAAGTCATCTAACATCCAATGCTTTTCAGTTAAGAGCGAGAAATGTGTGAGCTTCGTAAACGATTTATATTCTTTTGAGCTGAAAAGTGACTGCATTTACCTGAAATTATGTCTTGCTTGTAGGAAGACACAGAGCCTGGAATTTAACTCCATTTCTGAAGGGAAACACACAGCACAGTTCTCATCCATGAAACACACTCTGCTTTATAGCAAGAAGCATGCTCTTGCTTTCTAAGAGTCTCTAATACAACAGGAAACGAGAGTGTGTTCAGAACAAAATAACGGTGTTTCCTACACATACGGATCATATCTAGGTCAACTCTTCTTCTGAAACTGATACAAACCACAGTTCCATTAACATGCAATGCTTTTCAGTTAAGAGCGAGAAACGTGTGATCTTCGTGAAGGATGTAGCTTCCTTTGAGCTGAAAAGTGACTGAGTTTACCTGAAAAGAAATCTTGCTTGTAGGAAGACACAGAGCCTGGGATTTAACTCCATTTGTGAAGGGAAACACACAGCACAGTTCTCATCCATGAAACACACTCTGCTTTAGAGCACGAAGCATGCTCTTGATTTCTAGAGTCTCTAATAGAGCCAGAAACATGAGGGTACTCTGAACAAAAGAACGGTGTTTCCTACACATTCGGACCATTGCTAGTTCAACTCTGCTTCTGAAACTGATACAAACCGCAAGTCATCTAACATCCAATGCTTTTCAGTTAAGAGCAAGAAACGTGTGAGCTACGTGCACGATGTAGCTTTGTTTGAGCGGAAAGGTGACTGAGTTTACATGAAACGAAGTCTTGCTTGTAGGAAGACACAGACCCTGGAATTTAACTCCATTTATGAAGAGAAACACACAGCACAGTTCTCCTCCATGAAACACACTCTGCTTTAGAGCAAGAAGCACGCTCTTGCATACTAAGAGTATCTAATACAGCAGGAAACGTGTGTTCAGAACAAAATAACGGTGTTTCCTACACATACGGACTTTATCTAGGTCAACTCTTCTTCTGAAACTGATACAAAACACAGTTCCATTAACATGCAATGCATTCCAGTAAGAGCGAGAAACGTGTGAGTTTCGTGAACGATGTAGCTTCCTTTGAGCTGAAAAGTGACTGAGTTTACCTGAAAAGATGTCTCTCTTATATGAAGACATAGAGCCTGGGATTTAACTCCATATCTGAAGGGAAACTCACAGCACAGTTCACATCCATGAGACACACTCTGCTTTAGAGCACGAAGCATGCTCTTGCTTTCTAGAGTCTCTAATAGAGCCATTAACTTGAGGGTACTATTAACAAAAGAAAGGTGTTTCCTACACAAACAGACCATTGCTAGTTCAACTCTGCTTCTGAAACTGATACAAACCGCAAGTCATCTAACATCCAATGCTTTTCAGTTAAGAGCAAGAAACGTGTGAGCTTCGTAAACGATTTATATTCATTTGAGCTGAAAAGTGACTGTGTTTCCCTGAAACGATCTCTTGATTGTAGGAAGATACAGAGCCTGTGATTTAACTCCATTTCTGAAGGGAAAAACACAGCACTGTTCCCACGAAGGGAAAACACTCAGCATATAAGAAGAAACATGCTCTTGCTTTCTAGATTCTCTGCCTGAGCAGGAAACGTGAGTGTGCTCAGAACAAAAGAAAGGTGTTTCCTACACATACAGACCATGGCTAGTTCAACTCTGCTTCTGAAACTGATAGAAACCACAAGTCATCTAACATCCAATGCTTTTCAGTTAAGAGCGAGAAATGTTTGAGCTTCGTAAACGATTTATATTCTTTTGAGCTGAAAAGTGACTGCATTTACCTGAAATTATGTCTTGCTTGTAGGAAGACACAGAGCCTGGAATTTAACTCCATTTCTGAAGGTAAACACACAGCACAGTTCTCATCCATGAAACACACTCTGCTTTAGAGCAAGAATCACGCTCTTGCTTAACATGAGTCTCTAATACAGCAGGAAATGTGACTGTGGTCAGAACAAAATAACGGTTTTTCCTACACATACGGACCAAATCTAGGTCAACTCTTCATCTGAAACTGATCCAAAGCACAGTTCCATTAACAAGCAATGCTTTCAAGTTAAGAGCGAGAAACGTGTGAGCTTCGTGAACGATGTAGCTTCCTTTGAGCTGAAAAGTGACTGAGATTACCTGAAAAGATGTCTTGCTTGTAGGAAGACACAGAGCATGAGATTTAACACCATCTCTGAAGGGAAACACACAGCACAGTTCTCATCCATGAAACACACTCTGCTTTAGAGCAAGAAGCACGCTCTTGCTTTCTAAGAGGCTCTAATACAGCAGGAAACGAGAGTGTGTTCAGAACAAAAGAACGGTGTTTCCTCCACACTCTTCTCACGATGAAACACACTCTGCGTATAGGAAGAAGCACGCTCTTGCTTTCTAGCATTTCTAATAGAGTAGGGAACGTGAGTGTGCTCAGAACCAAAGAACGGAGTTTCCTATACATACAGACCATTGCTAGTTCAACTCTGCTTCTGAAACTGATACAAACCACAAGTCATCTAACATCCAATGATTTTCAGTTAAGAGCGAGAAACGTGTGAGCTTCGTAAACGATTTATATTCATTTGAGCAGAAAAGTGACTGCGTTTAACTGAAACGATGTCTTGATTGTAGGAAGATACAGAGCCTGTGATTTAACTCCATTTCTGAAGGGAAAAACACAGCACTATTCTCACGATGGAACACACTCAGCATATAAGAAGAAGCACGCTCTTGCTTTCTAGATTCTCTGATTGAGCAGGAAACGTGAGTGTGCTCAGAACAAAAGAACGGTGTTTCCTCCACATACGGACCATAGCTAGTTCAACTCTGCTTCTGAAACTGATAGAAACCACAAGTCATCTAACATCCAATGCTTTTCAGTTAAGAGCAAGAAACGTGTGAGCTTCATAAACGATTTATATTCATTTGAGCTGAAAAGTGACTGAGTTTACTTGAAATTATTTCTTGCTTGTAGGAAGACACAGTGCCTGGAATTTAACTCCATTTCTGAAGGGAAACACACAGCGCAGTTCTCATCCATGAAACACACTCTGCTTTATAGCAAGACGCATGCTCTTGCTTTGTAATATTCTCTAATAAAGCATGTAACGTGACTGTGCTCAGAACAAAAGAACTGTGTTTCCTACACATACGGACCATAGCTAGTTCAACTCTGCTTCGGAAACTGATAGAAACCACAAGTCATCTAACATCCAATCCTTTTCAGTTAAGAGCGAGAAACGTGTGAGCTTCGTAAACGATTTATATTCTTTTGAGCTGAAAAGTGACTGCATTTACCTGAAATGATGTCTTGCTTGTAGGAAGACACAGAGCCTGGAATTTAACTCCATTTCCGAAGGGAAACAAACAGCACAGTTCTCATCCATGAAACACACTCTGCTTTAGAACATGAAGCATTCTCTTGCTTTCTATGAGTCTCCAGTACAGCAGGAAACGTGAGTGTGTTCAGAACAAAATAACGGTGTTTCCTACACATACGGACCAAATCTAGGTCAACTCTTCTTCTGAAACTGATACAAACCACAGTTCCATTAACATGCGATGCTTTTCAGTTAAGAGCGAGAAACGTGTGAGCTTCGTGAACGATGTAGCTTCCTTTGAGCTGAAATGTGACTGTGTTTACCTGAAAAGATATCTTGCTTGTAGGAAGACACAGAGCCTGGGATTTAACTCCATTTGTGAAGGGAAACACACAGCACAGATCTCATCCATGAAACACACTCTGCTTTAGAGCACGAAGCATGCTCTTGATTTCTAGAGTCTCTAATAGAGCCAGAAACATGAGGGTACTCTGAACAAAAGAACGGTGTTTCCTACACATACGGACCATTGCTAGTTCAACTCTGCTTCTGAAACTGATACAAACCACAGGTACTCTAACATCCAATGCTTTACAGTTAAGAGCAAGAAACGTGTGAGCTACGTGAACGATGTAGCTTTGCTTGATCGGAAAGGTGACTGAGTTAACGTGAAACGAAGTCTTGCTTGTAGGAATATACAGAGCCTGTGATTTAACTCCATTTCTGAAGAGAAACACACAGCACTGTTCTCACGATGAAACACACTCTGCGTATAGGAAGAAGTATGCTCTTGCTTTCTAGAATTTCTAATAGAGTAGGGAACGTGAGTGTTCTCAGAACCAAAGAACGGTGTTTCCTCCACATACGGACCATAGCTAGTTCAACTCTGCTTCTGAAACTGATAGAAACCACAAGTCATCTAACATCCAATCCTTTTCAGTTAAGAGCGAGAAATGTGTGAGCTTCATAAACGATTTATATTCTTTTGAGCTGAAAAGTGACTGCGTTTACCTGAAACGATGTCTTGCTTGTAGGAAGACACAGAGCCTGGAATTTAACTCCATTTCCGAAGGGAAACAAACAGCACAGTTCTCATCCATGAAGCACACTCTGCTTTAGAACACGAAGCATGCTCTTGCTTTCTATGAGTCTCTAGTACAGCAGGAAATGTGAGTGTGTTCAGAACAAAATAACGGTGTTTCCTACACATATGGACCAAATCTAGGTCAACTCTTCTTCTGAAACTGATACAAACCACAAGTCATCTAAAATCCAATCATTTTCAGTTAAGAGCAAGAAAAGTGTGAGCTTCATAAACGATTTATATTCATTTGAGCTGAAAAGTGACTGAGTTTACTTGAAATTATGTCTTGCTTGTAGGAAGACACAGAGACTGGGATTTAACTCCATTTCTGAAGGGAAACACACAGCGCAGTTCTCATCCATGAAACACACTCTGCTTTATAGCAAGAAGCATGCTCTTGCTTGTAATATTCTCTAATACAGCATGTAACGTGACTGTGCTCAGAACAAAAGAACTGTGTTTCCTACACATACGGACCAAAGCTAGTTCAACTCTGCTTCGGAAACTGATAGAAACCACAAGTCATCTAATATCCAATCCTTTTCAGTTAAGAGCGAGAAACGTGTGAGCTTCGTAAACGATTTATATTCTTTTGAGCTGAAAAGTTACTGCATTTACCTGAAATGATGTCTTGCTTGTAGGAAGACACAGAGCCTGGAATTTAACTCCATTTCCGAAGGGAAACACACAGCACAGTTCTCATCCATGAAACACACTCTGCTTTAGAACACGAAGCATGCTCTTGCTTTCTATGAGTCTCTAGTACAGCAGGAAACGTGAGTGTGTTCAGAACAAAATAACGGTGTTTCCTACACATACGGACCAAATCTAGGTCAACTCTTCTTCTGAAACTGATACAAACCACAGTTCCATTAACATGCAATGCTTTCCAGTTAAGCGCGAGAAATGTGTGAGCTTCGTGAACGATGTAGCTTCCTTTGAGCTGAAAGGTGACTGAGATTACCTGAAAAGATATCTTGCTTGTAGGAAGACACAGAGCCTGGGATTTAACTCCATTTCTGAAGGGAAACACACAGCACAGTTCTCATCCATGAAACACACTCTGCTTTAGAGCAAGAAGCACGCTCTTGCTTTCTAGAGTCTCTAATAGAACCAGAAACATGAGGGTACTCTGAACAAAAGAACGGTGTTTCCTACACATATGGACCAGTGCTAGTTCAACTCTGCTTCTGAAACTGATACAAACCAAAATTCATCTAACATCCAGTGACTATCAGTTAAGAGCAAGAAACGTGTGAGCTTCATAAATGATTTATATTCATTTGAGCTGAAAAGTGACTGCATTTACTTGAAATTATGTCTTGCTTGTAGGAAGACACAGAGCCTGGGATTTAACTCCATCAATGAAGGGAAACACACAGCACAGTTCTCATCCATGAAACACACTCTGCTTTAGAGCTAGAAGCACGCTCTTGCTTTCTAAGAGACTCTAAAGCAGCAGAAAACGTGAGTGTGTTCAGAACAAAATAACGGTGTTTCCTACACAGACAGACCATATCTAGGTCAACTCTTCTTCTGAAACTGATACAAACCACAGTTCCATTAACATGCAATGCTTTCCAGTTAAGAGCGAGAAACCTGTGAGCTTCGTGAATGATGTAGCTTCCTTTGTGCTGAAAAGTGACTGAGTTTACCTGAAAAGATATCTTGCTTGTAGGAAGACACAGAGCCTGGGATTTAACTCCATTTCTGAAAGGAAACACACAGCACAGTTCTCATCCTTGAAAAACACTCTGCTTTAGAGCACGAAGCATGCTCTTGCTTTCTAGAGTCTCTAATAGAGCCAGAAACATGAGGGTACTCTGAAGAAAAGAACGGTGTTTCCTACACATACGTTCCAGTGCTAGTTCAACTCTGCTTCTGAAACTGATACAAACCACAAGTCATCTAACATCCAATGCTTTTTAGTTAAGAGCAAGAAACGTGTGAGCTTCGTAAACGATTTATATTCATTTGAGCTGACAAGTGACTGCTTTTACCTGACATGATGTCTTGCTTGTAGGAAGACACAGAGCCTGGAATTTAACTCCATTTCTGAAGGGATCCACACAGCACAATTCTCATCCATGAAACACACTCTGCTTTAGGGCAAGACATCCTTTTGCTTTCCAGAGTCTCTAGTAGAGACAGAAACTTGAGGGTACTCATAACAAAAAAGGGTGTTTCCTACACATACGGACCATTGCTAGTTCAACTCTGCTTCTGAAACTGACACAAACCACAGGTACTCTAACATCCAATGCTTTACATTTAAGAGCAAGAAACGTGTGAGCTACATGAACGATGTAGCTTTGTTTGAGCGTAAGGTGACTGAGTTTACGTGAAATGAAGTCTTGCTTGTAGGAAGATACAGAGCCTGTGATTTAACTACATTTCTGAAGAGAAACACACAGCACTGTTCTCACGATGAAACGCACTCTGCGTATAGGAATAAGCACGTTCTTGCTTTCTAGAGTCTCTAATAGAGCAGGAAACGTGAGTGTGTTCAGAACAAAATAACGGTGTTTCCTCCACATACGGACCATAGCTAGTTCAACTCTGCTTCGGAAACTGATAGAAACCACAAGTCATCTAACATCCAATCCTTTTCAGTTAAGAGCGAGAAACGTGTGAGCTTCGTAAACGATTTATATTCTTTTGAGCTGAAAAGTGACTGCATTTACCTGAAATGATGTCTTGCTTGTAGGAAGACACAGAGCCTGGAATTTAACTCCATTTCCGAAGGGAAACAAACAGCACAGTTCTCATCCATGAAACACACTCTGCTTTAGAACACGAAGCATGCTCTTGCTTTCTATGAGTCTCTAGTACAGCAGGAAACGTGAGTGTGTTCAGAACAAAATAACGGTGTTTCCTACACATATGGACCAAATCTAGGTCAACTCTTCTTCTGAAACTGATACAAACCACAAGTCATCTAAAATCCAATCATTTTCAGTTAAGAGCAAGAAACGTGTGAGCTTCATAAACGATTTATATTCATTTGAGCTGAAAAGTGACTGAGTTTACTTGAAATTATGTCTTGCTTGTAGGAAGACACAGAGACTGGGATTTAACTCCATTTCTGAAGGGAAACACACAGCGCAGTTCTCATCCATGAAACACACTCTGCTTTATAGCAAGAAGCATGCTCTTGCTTGTAATATTCTCTAATGCAGCATGTAACGTGACTGTGCTCAGAACAAAAGAACTGTGTTTCCTACACATTCGGACCAAAGCTAGTTCAACTCTGCTTCGGAAACTGATAGAAACCACAAGTCATCTAACATCCAATGCTTTTCAGTTAAGAGCGAGAAACGTGTGAGCTTCGTAAACAATTTATATTCTTTTGAGCTGAAAAGTTACTGCATTTACCTGAAATGATGTCTTGCTTGTAGGTAGACACAGAGCCTGGAATTTAACTCCATTTCCGAAGGGAAACACACAGCACAGTTCTCATCCATGAAACACACTCTGCTTTAGAACACGAAGCATGCTCTTGCTTTCTATGAGTCTCTAGTACAGCAGGAAACGTGAGTGTGTTCAGAACAAAATAACGGTGTTTCCTACACATACGGACCAAATCTAGGTCAACTCTTCTTCTGAAACTGATACAAACCACAGTTCCATTAACATGCAATGCTTTCCAGTTAAGCGCGAGAAATGTGTGAGCTTCATGAACGATGTAGCTTCCTTTGAGCTGAAAGGTGACTGAGATTACCTGAAAAGATATCTTGCTTGTAGGAAGACACAGAGCCTGGGATTTAACTCCATTTCTGAAGGGAAACACACAGCACAGTTCTCATCCATGAAACACACTCTGCTTTAGAGCAAGAAGCACGCTCTTGCTTTCTAGAGTCTCTAATAGAACCAGAAACATGAGGGTACTCTGAACAAAAGAACGGTGTTTCCTACACATATGGACCAGTGCTAGTTCAACTCTGCTTCTGAAACTGATACAAACCAAAATTCATCTAACATCCAGTGACTATCAGTTAAGAGCAAGAAACGTGTGAGCTTCATAAACGATTTATATTCATTTGAGCTGAAAAGTGACTGCATTTACTTGAAATTATGTCTTGCTTGTAGGAAGACACAGAGCCTGGGATTTAACTCCATCTCTGAAGGGAAACACACAGCACAGTTCTCATCCATGAAACACACTCTGCTTTAGAGCTAGAAGCACGCTCTTGCTTTCTAAGAGACTCTAATACAGCAGAAAACGTGAGTGTGTTCAGAAGAAAATAACGGTGTTTCCTACACAGACAGACCATATCTAGGTCAACTCTTCTTCTGAAACTGATACAAACCACAGTTCCATTAACATGCAATGCTTTCCAGTTAAGAGCGAGAAACCTGTGAGCTTCGTGAATGATGTAGCTTCCTTTGAGCTGAAAAGTGACTGAGTTTACCTGAAAAGATATCTTGCTAGTAGGAAGACACAGAGCCTGGGATTTAACTCCATTTCTGAAGGGAAACACACAGCACAGTTCTCATCCTTGAAAAACACTCTGCTTTAGAGCACGAAGCATGCTCTTGCTTTCTAGAGTCTCTAATAGAGCCAGAAACATGAGGGTACTCTGAAGAAAAGAACGGTGTTTCCTACACATACGTTCCAGTGCTAGTTCAACTCTGCTTCTGAAACTGATACAAACCACAAGTCATCTAACATCCAATGCTTTTTAGTTAAGAGCAAGAAACGTGTGAGCTTCGTAAACGATTTATATTCATTTGAGCTGACAAGTGACTGCGTTTACCTGACATGATGTCTTGCTTGTAGGAAGACACAGAGCCTGGAATTTAACTCCATTTCTGAAGGGATACACACAGCACAATTCTCATCCATGAAACACACTCTGCTTTAGGGCAAGACATCCTCTTGCTTTCCAGAGTCTCTAATAGAGACAGAAACTTGAGGGTACTCATAACAAAAAAGGGTGTTTCCTACACATACGGACCATTGCTAGTTCAACTCTGCTTCTGAAACTGACACAAACCACAGGTACTCTAACATCCAATGCTTTACATTTAAGAGCAAGAAACGTGTGAGCTACATGAACGATGTAGCTTTGTTTGAGCGTAAGGTGACTGAGTTTACGTGAAATGAAGTCTTGCTTGTAGGAAGATACAGAGCCTGTGATTTAACTACATTTCTGAAGAGAAACACACAGCACAGTTCTCATCCATGAAACACACTCTGCTTTAGAGCTAGAAGCACGCTCTTGCTATCTATGAGTCTCTAGTACAGCAGGAAACGTGAGTGTGTTCAGAACAAAATAACGGTGTTTCCTACACATACGGACCAAATCTAGGTCAACTCTTCTTCTGAAACTGATACAAACCACAGTTCCATTAACATGCAATGCTTTTCAGTTAAGAGCGAGAAACGTGTGAGCTTCGTGAACGATGTAGCTTCCTTTGAGCTGAAATGTGACTGTGTTTACCTGAAAAGATATCTTGCTTGTAGGAAGACACAGAGCCTGGGATTTAACTCCATTTGTGAAGGGAAACACACAGCACAGATCTCATCCATGAAACACACTCTGCTTTAGAGCACGAAGCATGCTCTTGATTTCTAGAGTCTCTAATAGAGCCAGAAACATGAGGGTACTCTGAACAAAAGTACGGTGTTTCCTACACATACGGACCATTGCTAGTTCAACTCTGCTTCTGAAACTGATACAAACCACAGGTACTCTAACATCCAATGCTTTACAGTTAAGAGCAAGAAACGTGTGAGCTACGTGAACGATGTAGCTTTGCTTGAGCGGAAAGGTGACTGAGTTAACGTGAAACGAAGTCTTGCTTGTAGGAATATACAGAGCCTGTGATTTAACTCCATTTCTGAAGAGAAACACACAGCACTGTTCTCACGATGAAACACACTCTGCGTATAGGAAGAAGTACGCTCTTGCTTTCTAGAATTTCTAATAGAGTAGGGAACGTGAGTGTGCTCAGAACCAAAGAACGGTGTGTCCTCCACATACGGACCATAGCTAGTTCAACTCTGCTTCTGAAACTGATAGAAACCACAAGTCATCTAACATCCAATGCTTTTCAGTTAAGAGCGAGAAATGTGTGAGCTTCGTAAACGATTTATATTCTTTTGAGCTGAAAAGTGACTGCATTTACCTGAAACGATGTCTTGCTTGTAGGAAGACACAGAGCCTGGAATTTAACTCCATTTCTGAAGGGAAACACACAGCACAGTTCTCATCCATGAAACACACTCTGCTTTAGAGCAAGAAGCACGCTCTTGCTTTCTAAGAGTCTCTAATACAGCAGGAAATGTGAGTGTGTTCAGAACAAAATAACGGTGTTTCCTACACATATGGACCAAATCTAGGTCAACTCTTCTTCTGAAACTGATACAAACCACAAGTCATCTAAAATCCAATCATTTTCAGTTAAGAGCAAGAAACGTGTGAGCTTCATAAACGATTTATATTCATTTGAGCTGAAAAGTGACTGAGTTTACTTGAAATTATGTCTTGCTTGTAGGAAGACACAGAGACTGGGATTTAACTCCATTTCTGAAGGGAAACACACAGCGCAGTTCTCATCCATGAAACACACTCTGCTTTATAGCAAGAAGCATGCTCTTGCTTGTAATATTCTCTAATACAGCATGTAACGTGACTGTGCTCAGAACAAAAGAACTGTGTTTCCTACACATACGGACCAAAGCTAGTTCAACTCTGCTTCGGAAACTGATAGAAACCACAAGTCATCTAACATCCAATCCTTTTCAGTTAAGAGCGAGAAACGTGTGAGCTTCGTAAACGATTTATATTCTTTTGAGCTGAAAAGTGACTGCATTTACCTGAAATGATGTCTTGCTTGTAGGAAGACACAGAGCCTGGAATTTAACTCCATTTCCGAAGGGAAACACACAGCACAGTTCTCATCCATGAAACACACTCTGCTTTAGAACACGAAGCATGCTCTTGCTTTCTATGAGTCTCTAGTACAGCAGGAAACGTGAGTGTGTTCAGAACAAAATAACGGTGTTTCCTACACATACGGACCAAATCTAGGTCAACTCTTCTTCTGAAACTGATACAAACCACAGTTCCATTAACATGCAATGCTTTCCAGTTAAGCGCGAGAAATGTGTGAGCTTCGTGAACGATGTAGCTTCCTTTGAGCTGAAAGGTGACTGAGATTACCTGAAAAGATATCTTGCTTGTAGGAAGACACAGAGCCTGGGATTTAACTCCATTTCTGAAGGGAAACACACAGCACAGTTCTCATCCATGAAACACACTCTGCTTTAGAGCAAGAAGCACGCTCTTGCTTTCTAGAGTCTCTAATAAAGCCAGAAACATGAGGGTACTCTGAACAAAAGAACGGTGTTTCCTACACATACGGACCAGTGCTAGTTCAACTCTGCTTCTGAAACTGATACAAACCACAATTCATCTAACATCCAGTGACTATCAGTTAAGAGCAAGAAACGTGTGAGCTTCATAAACGATTTATATTCATTTGAGCTGAAAAGTGACTGCATTTACTTGAAATTATGTCTTGCTTGTAGGAAGACACAGAGCCTGGGATTTAACTCCAACTCTGAAGGGAAACACACAGCACAGTTCTCATCCATGAAACACACTCTGCTTTAGAGCTAGAAGCACGCTCTTGCTTTCTAAGAGACTCTAATACAGCAGAAAACGTGAGTGTGTTCAGAACAAAATAACGGTGTTTCCTACACAGACGGACCATATCTAGGTCAACTCTTCTTCTGAAACTGATACAAACCACAGTTCCATTAACATGCAGTGCTTTCCAGTTAAGAGCGAGAAACCTGTGAGCTTCGTGAATGATGTAGCTTCCTTTGAGCTGAAAAGTGACTGAGTTTACCTGAAAAGATATCTTGCTTGTAGGAAGACACAGAGCCTGGGATTTAACTCCATTTCTGAAGGGAAACACACAGCACAGTTCTCATCCTTGAAAAACACTCTGCTTTAGAGCACGAAGCATGCTCTTGCTTTCTAGAGTCTCTAATAGAGCCAGAAACATGAGGGTACTCTGAAGAAAAGAACGGTGTTTCCTACACATACGTTCCAGTGCTAGTTCAACTCTGCTTCTGAAACTGATACAAACCACAATTCATCTAACATCCAGTGACTATCAGTTAAGAGCAAGAAACGTGTGAGCTTCATAAACGATTTATATTCATTTGAGCTGAAAAGTGACTGCATTTACTTGAAATTATGTCTTGCTTGTAGGAAGACACAGAGCCTGGGATTTAACTCCAACTCTGAAGGGAAACACACAGCACAGTTCTCATCCATGAAACACACTCTGCTTTAGAGCTAGAAGCACGCTCTTGCTTTCTAAGAGACTCTAATACAGCAGAAAACGTGAGTGTGTTCAGAACAAAATAACGGTGTTTCCTACACAGACGGACCATATCTAGGTCAACTCTTCTTCTGAAACTGATACAAACCACAGTTCCATTAACATGCAGTGCTTTCCAGTTAAGAGCGAGAAACCTGTGAGCTTCGTGAATGATGTAGCTTCCTTTGAGCTGAAAAGTGACTGAGTTTACCTGAAAAGATATCTTGCTTGTAGGAAGACACAGAGCCTGGGATTTAACTCCATTTCTGAAGGGAAACACACAGCACAGTTCTCATCCTTGAAAAACACTCTGCTTTAGAGCACGAAGCATGCTCTTGCTTTCTAGAGTCTCTAATAGAGCCAGAAACATGAGGGTACTCTGAAGAAAAGAACGGTGTTTCCTACACATACGTTCCAGTGCTAGTTCAACTCTGCTTCTGAAACTGATACAAACCACAAGTCATCTAACATCCAATGCTTTTTAGTTAAGAGCAAGAAACGTGTGAGCTTCGTAAACGATTTATATTCATTTGAGCTGACAAGTGACTGCGTTTACCTGACATGATGTCTTGCTTGTAGGAAGACACAGAGCCTGGAATTTAACTCCATTTCTGAAGGGATCCACACAGCACAATTCTCATCCATGAAACACACTCTGCTTTAGGTCAAGACATCCTCTTGCTTTCCAGAGTCTCTAATAGAGACAGAAACTTGAGGGTACTCATAACAAAAAAGGGTGTTTCCTACACATACGGACCATTGCTAGTTCAACTCTGCTTCTGAAACTGACACAAACCACAGGTACTCTAACATCCAATGCTTTACATTTAAGAGCAAGAAACGTGTGAGCTACATGAACGATGTAGCTTTGTTTGAGCGTAAGGTGACTGAGTTTACGTGAAATGAAGTCTTGCTTGTAGGAAGATACAGAGCCTGTGATTTAACTACATTTCTGAAGAGAAACACACAGCACTGTTCTCACGATGAAACGCACTCTGCATATAGGAAGAAGCACGTTCTTGCTTTCTAGAGTCTCTAATAGAGCAGGAAACGTGAGTGTGTTCAGAACAAAATAACGGTGTTTCCTCCTCATACGGACCATAGCTAGTTCAACTCTGCTTCGGAAACTGATAGAAACCACAAGTCATCTAACATCCAATCTTTTTCAGTTAAGAGCGAGAAACGTGTGAGCTTCGTAAACGATTTATATTCTTTTGAGCTGAAAAGTGACTGCATTTACCTGAAATGATGTCTTGCTTGTAGGAAGACACAGAGCCTGGAATTTAACTCCATTTCCGAAGGGAAACAAACAGCACAGTTCTCATCCATGAAACACACTCTGCTTTAGAACACGAAGCATGCTCTTGCTTTCTATGAGTCTCTAGTACAGCAGGAAACGTGAGTGTGTTCAGAACAAAATAACGGTGTTTCCTACACATACGTACCAAATCTAGGTCAACTCTTCTTCTGAAACTGATACAAACCACAGTTCCATTAACATGCAATGCTTTTCAGTTAAGAGCGAGAAACGTGTGAGCTTCGTGAACGATGTAGCTTCCTTTGAGCTGAAATGTGACTGTGTTTACCTGAAAAGATATCTTGCTTGTACGAAGACACAGAGCCTGGGATTTAACTCCATTTGTGAAGGGAAACACACAGCACAGATCTCATCCATGAAACACACTCTGCTTTAGAGCACAAAGCATGCTCTTGATTTCTAGAGTCTCTAATAGAGCCAGAAACATGAGGGTACTCTGAACAAAAGAACGGTGTTTCCTACACATACGGACCATTGCTAGTTCAACTCTGCTTCGGAAACTGATACAAACCACAAGTCATCTAAAATCCAATCATTTTCAGTTAAGAGCAAGAAACGTGTGAGCTTCATAAACGATTTATATTCATTTGAGCTGAAAAGTGACTGAGTTTACTTGAAATTATGTCTTGCTTGTAGGAAGACACAGAGACTGGGATTTAACTCCATTTCTGAAGGGAAACACACAGCGCAGTTCTCATCCATGAAACACACTCTGCTTTATAGCAAGAAGCATGCTCTTGCTTGTAATATTCTCTAATACAGCATGTAACGTGACTGTGCTCAGAACAAAAGAACTGTGTTTCCTACACATACGGACCAAAGCTAGTTCAACTCTGCTTCGGAAACTGATAGAAACCACAAGTCATCTAACATCCAATCCTTTTCAGTTAAGAGCGAGAAATGTGTGAGCTTCGTAAACGATTTATATTCTTTTGAGCTGAAAAGTTACTGCATTTACCTGAAATGATGTCTTGCTTGTAGGAAGACACAGAGCCTGGAATTTAACTCCATTCCCGAAGGGAAACACACAGCACAGTTCTCATCCATGAAACACACTCTGCTTTAGAGCTAGAAGCACGCTCTTGCTTTCTAAGAGACTCTAATACAGCAGAAAACGTGAGTGTGTTCAGAACAAAATAACGGTGTTTCCTACACAGACGGACCATATCTAGGTCAACTCTTCTTCTGAAACTGATACAAACCACAGTTCCATTAACATGCAGTGCTTTCCAGTTAAGAGCGAGAAACCTGTGAGCTTCGTGAATGATGTAGCTTCCTTTGAGCTGAAAAGTGACTGAGTTTACCTGAAAAGATATCTTGCTTGTAGGAAGACACAGAGCCTGGGATTTAACTCCATTTCTGAAGGGAAACACACAGCACAGTTCTCATCCTTGAAAAACACTCTGCTTTAGAGCACGAAGCATGCTCTTGCTTTCTAGAGTCTCTAATAGAGCCAGAAACATGAGGGTACTCTGAAGAAAAGAACGGTGTTTCCTACACATACGTTCCAGTGCTAGTTCAACTCTGCTTCTGAAACTGATACAAACCACAAGTCATCTAACATCCAATGCTTTTTAGTTAAGAGCAAGAAACGTGTGAGCTTCGTAAACGATTTATATTCATTTGAGCTGACAAGTGACTGCGTTTACCTGACATGATGTCTTGCTTGTAGGAAGACACAGAGCCTGGAATTTAACTCCATTTCTGAAGGGATCCACACAGCACAATTCTCATCCATGAAACACACTCTGCTTTAGGTCAAGACATCCTCTTGCTTTCCAGAGTCTCTAATAGAGACAGAAACTTGAGGGTACTCATAACAAAAAAGGGTGTTTCCTACACATACGGACCATTGCTAGTTCAACTCTGCTTCTGAAACTGACACAAACCACAGGTACTCTAACATCCAATGCTTTACATTTAAGAGCAAGAAACGTGTGAGCTACATGAACGATGTAGCTTTGTTTGAGCGTAAGGTGACTGAGTTTACGTGAAATGAAGTCTTGCTTGTAGGAAGATACAGAGCCTGTGATTTAACTACATTTCTGAAGAGAAACACACAGCACTGTTCTCACGATGAAACGCACTCTGCATATAGGAAGAAGCACGTTCTTGCTTTCTAGAGTCTCTAATAGAGCAGGAAACGTGAGTGTGTTCAGAACAAAATAACGGTGTTTCCTCCTCATACGGACCATAGCTAGTTCAACTCTGCTTCGGAAACTGATAGAAACCACAAGTCATCTAACATCCAATCTTTTTCAGTTAAGAGCGAGAAACGTGTGAGCTTCGTAAACGATTTATATTCTTTTGAGCTGAAAAGTGACTGCATTTACCTGAAATGATGTCTTGCTTGTAGGAAGACACAGAGCCTGGAATTTAACTCCATTTCCGAAGGGAAACAAACAGCACAGTTCTCATCCATGAAACACACTCTGCTTTAGAACACGAAGCATGCTCTTGCTTTCTATGAGTCTCTAGTACAGCAGGAAACGTGAGTGTGTTCAGAACAAAATAACGGTGTTTCCTACACATACGTACCAAATCTAGGTCAACTCTTCTTCTGAAACTGATACAAACCACAGTTCCATTAACATGCAATGCTTTTCAGTTAAGAGCGAGAAACGTGTGAGCTTCGTGAACGATGTAGCTTCCTTTGAGCTGAAATGTGACTGTGTTTACCTGAAAAGATATCTTGCTTGTACGAAGACACAGAGCCTGGGATTTAACTCCATTTGTGAAGGGAAACACACAGCACAGATCTCATCCATGAAACACACTCTGCTTTAGAGCACAAAGCATGCTCTTGATTTCTAGAGTCTCTAATAGAGCCAGAAACATGAGGGTACTCTGAACAAAAGAACGGTGTTTCCTACACATACGGACCATTGCTAGTTCAACTCTGCTTCGGAAACTGATACAAACCACAAGTCATCTAAAATCCAATCATTTTCAGTTAAGAGCAAGAAACGTGTGAGCTTCATAAACGATTTATATTCATTTGAGCTGAAAAGTGACTGAGTTTACTTGAAATTATGTCTTGCTTGTAGGAAGACACAGAGACTGGGATTTAACTCCATTTCTGAAGGGAAACACACAGCGCAGTTCTCATCCATGAAACACACTCTGCTTTATAGCAAGAAGCATGCTCTTGCTTGTAATATTCTCTAATACAGCATGTAACGTGACTGTGCTCAGAACAAAAGAACTGTGTTTCCTACACATACGGACCAAAGCTAGTTCAACTCTGCTTCGGAAACTGATAGAAACCACAAGTCATCTAACATCCAATCCTTTTCAGTTAAGAGCGAGAAATGTGTGAGCTTCGTAAACGATTTATATTCTTTTGAGCTGAAAAGTTACTGCATTTACCTGAAATGATGTCTTGCTTGTAGGAAGACACAGAGCCTGGAATTTAACTCCATTCCCGAAGGGAAACACACAGCACAGTTCTCATCCATGAAACACACTCTGCTTTAGAGCTAGAAGCACGCTCTTGCTTTCTAAGAGACTCTAATACAGCAGAAAACGTGAGTGTGTTCAGAACAAAATAACGGTGTTTCCTACACAGACGGACCATATCTAGGTCAACTCTTCTTCTGAAACTGATACAAACCACAGTTCCATTAACATGCAATGCTTTCCAGTTAAGAGCGAGAAACCTGTGAGCTTCGTGAATGATGTAGCTTCCTTTGAGCTGAAAAGTGACTGAGTTTACCTGAAAAGATATCTTGCTTGTAGGAAGACACAGAGCCTGGGATTTAACTCCATTTCTGAAGGGAAACACACAGCACAGTTCTCATCCTTGAAAAACACTCTGCTTTAGAGCACGAAGCATGCTCTTGCTTTCTAGAGTCTCTAATAGAGCCAGAAACATGAGGGTACTCTGAAGAAAAGAACGGTGTTTCCTACACATACGTTCCAGTGCTAGTTCAACTCTGCTTCTGAAACTGATACAAACCACAAGTCATCTAACATCCAATGCTTTTTAGTTAAGAGCAAGAAACGTGTGAGCTTCGTAAACGATTTATATTCATTTGAGCTGACAAGTGACTGCGTTTACCTGACATGATGTCTTGCTTGTAGGAAGACACAGAGCCTGGAATTTAACTCCATTTCTGAAGGGATCCACACAGCACAATTCTCATCCATGAAACACACTCTGCTTTAGGGCAAGACATCCTCTTGCTTTCCAGAGTCTCTAATAGAGACAGAAACTTGAGGGTACTCATAACAAAAAAGGGTGTTTCCTACACATACGGACCATTGCTAGTTCAACTCTGCTTCTGAAACTGACACAAACCACAGGTACTCTAACATCCAATGCTTTACATTTAAGAGCAAGAAAAGTGTGAGCTACATGAACGATGTAGCTTTGTTTGAGCGTAAGGTGACTGAGTTTACGTGAAATGAAGTCTTGCTTGTAGGAAGATACAGAGCCTGTGATTTAACTACATTTCTGAAGAGAAACACACAGCACTGTTCTCACGATGAAACGCACTCTGCATATAGGAAGAAGCACGTTCTTGCTTTCTAGAGTCTCTAATAGAGCAGGAAACGTGAGTGTGTTCAGAACAAAATAACGGTGTTTCCTCCACATACGGACCATAGCTAGTTCAACTCTGCTTCGGAAACTGATAGAAACCACAAGTCATCTAACATCCAATCCTTTTCAGTTAAGAGCGAGAAACGTGTGAGCTTCGTAAACGATTTATATTCTTTTGAGCTGAAAAGTGACTGCATTTACCTGAAATGATGTCTTGCTTGTAGGAAGACACAGAGCCTGGAATTTAACTCCATTTCCGAAGGGAAACAAACAGCACAGTTCTCATCCATGAAACACACTCTGCTTTAGAACACGAAGCATGCTCTTGCTTTCTATGAGTCTCTAGTACAGCAGGAAACGTGAGTGTGTTCAGAACAAAATAACGGTGTTTCCTACACATACGGACCAAATCTAGGTCAACTCTTCTTCTGAAACTGATACAAACCACAGTTCCATAAACATGCAATGCTTTTCAGTTAAGAGCGAGAAACGTGTGAGCTTCGTGAACGATGTAGCTTCCTTTGAGCTGAAATGTGACTGTGTTTACCTGAAAAGATATCTTGCTTGTAGGAAGACACAGAGCCTGGGATTTAACTCCATTTCTGAAGGGAAACACACAGCACAGTTCTCATCCTTGAAAAACACTCTGCTTTAGAGCACGAAGCATGCTCTTGCTTTCTAGAGTCTCTAATAGAGCCAGAAACATGAGGGTACTCTGAAGAAAAGAACGGTGTTTCCTACACATACGTTCCAGTGCTAGTTCAACTCTGCTTCTGAAACTGATACAAACCACAATTCATCTAACATCCAGTGACTATCAGTTAAGAGCAAGAAACGTGTGAGCTTCATAAACGATTTATATTCATTTGAGCTGAAAAGTGACTGCATTTACTTGAAATTATGTCTTGCTTGTAGGAAGACACAGAGCCTGGGATTTAACTCCAACTCTGAAGGGAAACACACAGCACAGTTCTCATCCATGAAACACACTCTGCTTTAGAGCTAGAAGCACGCTCTTGCTTTCTAAGAGACTCTAATACAGCAGAAAACGTGAGTGTGTTCAGAACAAAATAACGGTGTTTCCTACACAGACGGACCATATCTAGGTCAACTCTTCTTCTGAAACTGATACAAACCACAGTTCCATTAACATGCAGTGCTTTCCAGTTAAGAGCGAGAAACCTGTGAGCTTCGTGAATGATGTAGCTTCCTTTGAGCTGAAAAGTGACTGAGTTTACCTGAAAAGATATCTTGCTTGTAGGAAGACACAGAGCCTGGGATTTAACTCCATTTCTGAAGGGAAACACACAGCACAGTTCTCATCCTTGAAAAACACTCTGCTTTAGAGCACGAAGCATGCTCTTGCTTTCTAGAGTCTCTAATAGAGCCAGAAACATGAGGGTACTCTGAAGAAAAGAACGGTGTTTCCTACACATACGTTCCAGTGCTAGTTCAACTCTGCTTCTGAAACTGATACAAACCACAAGTCATCTAACATCCAATGCTTTTTAGTTAAGAGCAAGAAACGTGTGAGCTTCGTAAACGATTTATATTCATTTGAGCTGACAAGTGACTGCGTTTACCTGACATGATGTCTTGCTTGTAGGAAGACACAGAGCCTGGAATTTAACTCCATTTCTGAAGGGATCCACACAGCACAATTCTCATCCATGAAACACACTCTGCTTTAGGGCAAGACATCCTCTTGCTTTCCAGAGTCTCTAATAGAGACAGAAACTTGAGGGTACTCATAACAAAAAAGGGTGTTTCCTACACATACGGACCATTGCTAGTTCAACTCTGCTTCTGAAACTGACACAAACCACAGGTACTCTAACATCCAATGCTTTACATTTAAGAGCAAGAAACGTGTGAGCTACATGAACGATGTAGCTTTGTTTGAGCGTAAGGTGACTGAGTTTACGTGAAATGAAGTCTTGCTTGTAGGAAGATACAGAGCCTGTGATTTAACTACATTTCTGAAGAGAAACACACAGCACTGTTCTCACGATGAAACGCACTCTGCATATAGGAAGAAGCACGTTCTTGCTTTCTAGAGTCTCTAATAGAGCAGGAAACGTGAGTGTGTTCAGAACAAAATAACGGTGTTTCCTCCTCATACGGACCATAGCTAGTTCAACTCTGCTTCGGAAACTGATAGAAACCACAAGTCATCTAACATCCAATCTTTTTCAGTTAAGAGCGAGAAACGTGTGAGCTTCGTAAACGATTTATATTCTTTTGAGCTGAAAAGTGACTGCATTTACCTGAAATGATGTCTTGCTTGTAGGAAGACACAGAGCCTGGAATTTAACTCCATTTCCGAAGGGAAACAAACAGCACAGTTCTCATCCATGAAACACACTCTGCTTTAGAACACGAAGCATGCTCTTGCTTTCTATGAGTCTCTAGTACAGCAGGAAACGTGAGTGTGTTCAGAACAAAATAACGGTGTTTCCTACACATACGTACCAAATCTAGGTCAACTCTTCTTCTGAAACTGATACAAACCACAGTTCCATTAACATGCAATGCTTTTCAGTTAAGAGCGAGAAACGTGTGAGCTTCGTGAACGATGTAGCTTCCTTTGAGCTGAAATGTGACTGTGTTTACCTGAAAAGATATCTTGCTTGTACGAAGACACAGAGCCTGGGATTTAACTCCATTTGTGAAGGGAAACACACAGCACAGATCTCATCCATGAAACACACTCTGCTTTAGAGCACAAAGCATGCTCTTGATTTCTAGAGTCTCTAATAGAGCCAGAAACATGAGGGTACTCTGAACAAAAGAACGGTGTTTCCTACACATACGGACCATTGCTAGTTCAACTCTGCTTCGGAAACTGATACAAACCACAAGTCATCTAAAATCCAATCATTTTCAGTTAAGAGCAAGAAACGTGTGAGCTTCATAAACGATTTATATTCATTTGAGCTGAAAAGTGACTGAGTTTACTTGAAATTATGTCTTGCTTGTAGGAAGACACAGAGACTGGGATTTAACTCCATTTCTGAAGGGAAACACACAGCGCAGTTCTCATCCATGAAACACACTCTGCTTTATAGCAAGAAGCATGCTCTTGCTTGTAATATTCTCTAATACAGCATGTAACGTGACTGTGCTCAGAACAAAAGAACTGTGTTTCCTACACATACGGACCAAAGCTAGTTCAACTCTGCTTCGGAAACTGATAGAAACCACAAGTCATCTAACATCCAATCCTTTTCAGTTAAGAGCGAGAAATGTGTGAGCTTCGTAAACGATTTATATTCTTTTGAGCTGAAAAGTTACTGCATTTACCTGAAATGATGTCTTGCTTGTAGGAAGACACAGAGCCTGGAATTTAACTCCATTCCCGAAGGGAAACACACAGCACAGTTCTCATCCATGAAACACACTCTGCTTTAGAGCTAGAAGCACGCTCTTGCTTTCTAAGAGACTCTAATACAGCAGAAAACGTGAGTGTGTTCAGAACAAAATAACGGTGTTTCCTACACAGACGGACCATATCTAGGTCAACTCTTCTTCTGAAACTGATACAAACCACAGTTCCATTAACATGCAATGCTTTCCAGTTAAGAGCGAGAAACCTGTGAGCTTCGTGAATGATGTAGCTTCCTTTGAGCTGAAAAGTGACTGAGTTTACCTGAAAAGATATCTTGCTTGTAGGAAGACACAGAGCCTGGGATTTAACTCCATTTCTGAAGGGAAACACACAGCACAGTTCTCATCCTTGAAAAACACTCTGCTTTAGAGCACGAAGCATGCTCTTGCTTTCTAGAGTCTCTAATAGAGCCAGAAACATGAGGGTACTCTGAAGAAAAGAACGGTGTTTCCTACACATACGTTCCAGTGCTAGTTCAACTCTGCTTCTGAAACTGATACAAACCACAAGTCATCTAACATCCAATGCTTTTTAGTTAAGAGCAAGAAACGTGTGAGCTTCGTAAACGATTTATATTCATTTGAGCTGACAAGTGACTGCGTTTACCTGACATGATGTCTTGCTTGTAGGAAGACACAGAGCCTGGAATTTAACTCCATTTCTGAAGGGATCCACACAGCACAATTCTCATCCATGAAACACACTCTGCTTTAGGGCAAGACATCCTCTTGCTTTCCAGAGTCTCTAATAGAGACAGAAACTTGAGGGTACTCATAACAAAAAAGGGTGTTTCCTACACATACGGACCATTGCTAGTTCAACTCTGCTTCTGAAACTGACACAAACCACAGGTACTCTAACATCCAATGCTTTACATTTAAGAGCAAGAAAAGTGTGAGCTACATGAACGATGTAGCTTTGTTTGAGCGTAAGGTGACTGAGTTTACGTGAAATGAAGTCTTGCTTGTAGGAAGATACAGAGCCTGTGATTTAACTACATTTCTGAAGAGAAACACACAGCACTGTTCTCACGATGAAACGCACTCTGCATATAGGAAGAAGCACGTTCTTGCTTTCTAGAGTCTCTAATAGAGCAGGAAACGTGAGTGTGTTCAGAACAAAATAACGGTGTTTCCTCCACATACGGACCATAGCTAGTTCAACTCTGCTTCGGAAACTGATAGAAACCACAAGTCATCTAACATCCAATCCTTTTCAGTTAAGAGCGAGAAACGTGTGAGCTTCGTAAACGATTTATATTCTTTTGAGCTGAAAAGTGACTGCATTTACCTGAAATGATGTCTTGCTTGTAGGAAGACACAGAGCCTGGAATTTAACTCCATTTCCGAAGGGAAACAAACAGCACAGTTCTCATCCATGAAACACACTCTGCTTTAGAACACGAAGCATGCTCTTGCTTTCTATGAGTCTCTAGTACAGCAGGAAACGTGAGTGTGTTCAGAACAAAATAACGGTGTTTCCTACACATACGGACCAAATCTAGGTCAACTCTTCTTCTGAAACTGATACAAACCACAGTTCCATAAACATGCAATGCTTTTCAGTTAAGAGCGAGAAACGTGTGAGCTTCGTGAACGATGTAGCTTCCTTTGAGCTGAAATGTGACTGTGTTTACCTGAAAAGATATCTTGCTTGTACGAAGACACAGAGCCTGGGATTTAACTCCATTTGTGAAGGGAAACACACAGCACAGATCTCATCCATGAAACACACTCTGCTTTAGAGCACAAAGCATGCTCTTGATTTCTAGAGTCTCTAATAGAGCCAGAAACATGAGGGTACTCTGAACAAAAGAACGGTGTTTCCTACACATATGGACCATTGCTAGTTCAACTCTGCTTCGGAAACTGATACAAACCACAAGTCATCTAAAATCCAATCATTTTCAGTTAAGAGCAAGAAACGTGTGAGCTTCATAAACGATTTATATTCATTTGAGCTGAAAAGTGACTGAGTTTACTTGAAATTATGTCTTGCTTGTAGGAAGACACAGAGACTGGGATTTAACTCCATTTCTGAAGGGAAACACACAGCGCAGTTCTCATCCATGAAACACACTCTGCTTTATAGCAAGAAGCATGCTCTTGCTTGTAATATTCTCTAATACAGCATGTAACGTGACTGTGCTCAGAACAAAAGAACTGTGTTTCCTACACATACGGACCAAAGCTAGTTCAACTCTGCTTCGGAAACTGATAGAAACCACAAGTCATCTAACATCCAATCCTTTTCAGTTAAGAGCGAGAAATGTGTGAGCTTCGTAAACGATTTATATTCTTTTGAGCTGAAAAGTTACTGCATTTACCTGAAATGATGTCTTGCTTGTAGGAAGACACAGAGCCTGGAATTTAACTCCATTCCCGAAGGGAAACACACAGCACAGTTCTCATCCATGAAACACACTCTGCTTTAGAGCTAGAAGCACGCTCTTGCTTTCTAAGAGACTCTAATACAGCAGAAAACGTGAGTGTGTTCAGAACAAAATAACGGTGTTTCCTACACAGACGGACCATATCTAGGTCAACTCTTCTTCTGAAACTGATACAAACCACAGTTCCATTAACATGCAATGCTTTCCAGTTAAGAGCGAGAAACCTGTGAGCTTCGTGAATGATGTAGCTTCCTTTGAGCTGAAAAGTGACTGAGTTTACCTGAAAAGATATCTTGCTTGTAGGAAGACACAGAGCCTGGGATTTAACTCCATTTCTGAAGGGAAACACACAGCACAGTTCTCATCCTTGAAAAACACTCTGCTTTAGAGCACGAAGCATGCTCTTGCTTTCTAGAGTCTCTAATAGAGCCAGAAACATGAGGGTACTCTGAAGAAAAGAACGGTGTTTCCTACACATACGTTCCAGTGCTAGTTCAACTCTGCTTCTGAAACTGATACAAACCACAAGTCATCTAACATCCAATGCTTTTTAGTTAAGAGCAAGAAACGTGTGAGCTTCGTAAACGATTTATATTCATTTGAGCTGACAAGTGACTGCGTTTACCTGACATGATGTCTTGCTTGTAGGAAGACACAGAGCCTGGAATTTAACTCCATTTCTGAAGGGATCCACACAGCACAATTCTCATCCATGAAACACACTCTGCTTTAGGGCAAGACATCCTCTTGCTTTCCAGAGTCTCTAATAGAGACAGAAACTTGAGGGTACTCATAACAAAAAAGGGTGTTTCCTACACATACGGACCATTGCTAGTTCAACTCTGCTTCTGAAACTGACACAAACCACAGGTACTCTAACATCCAATGCTTTACATTTAAGAGCAAGAAAAGTGTGAGCTACATGAACGATGTAGCTTTGTTTGAGCGTAAGGTGACTGAGTTTACGTGAAATGAAGTCTTGCTTGTAGGAAGATACAGAGCCTGTGATTTAACTACATTTCTGAAGAGAAACACACAGCACTGTTCTCACGATGAAACGCACTCTGCATATAGGAAGAAGCACGTTCTTGCTTTCTAGAGTCTCTAATAGAGCAGGAAACGTGAGTGTGTTCAGAACAAAATAACGGTGTTTCCTCCACATACGGACCATAGCTAGTTCAACTCTGCTTCGGAAACTGATAGAAACCACAAGTCATCTAACATCCAATCCTTTTCAGTTAAGAGCGAGAAACGTGTGAGCTTCGTAAACGATTTATATTCTTTTGAGCTGAAAAGTGACTGCATTTACCTGAAATGATGTCTTGCTTGTAGGAAGACACAGAGCCTGGAATTTAACTCCATTTCCGAAGGGAAACAAACAGCACAGTTCTCATCCATGAAACACACTCTGCTTTAGAACACGAAGCATGCTCTTGCTTTCTATGAGTCTCTAGTACAGCAGGAAACGTGAGTGTGTTCAGAACAAAATAACGGTGTTTCCTACACATACGGACCAAATCTAGGTCAACTCTTCTTCTGAAACTGATACAAACCACAGTTCCATAAACATGCAATGCTTTTCAGTTAAGAGCGAGAAACGTGTGAGCTTCGTGAACGATGTAGCTTCCTTTGAGCTGAAATGTGACTGTGTTTACCTGAAAAGATATCTTGCTTGTAGGAAGACACAGAGCCTGGGATTTAACTCCATTTGTGAAGGGAAACACACAGCACAGATCTCATCCATGAAACACACTCTGCTTTAGAGCACGAAGCATGCTCTTGATTTCTAGAGTCTCTAATAGAGCCAGAAACATGAGGGTACTCTGAACAAAAGAACGGTGTTTCCTACACATACGGACCATTGCTAGTTCAACTCTGCTTCTGAAACTGATACAAACCACAGGTACTCTAACATCTAATGCTTTACAGTTAAGAGCAAGAAACGTGTGAGCTACGTGAACGATGTAGCTTTGCTTGAGCAGAATGGTGACTGAGTTAACGTGAAACGAAGTCTTGCTTGTAGGAATATACAGAGCCTGTGATTTAACTCCATTTCTGAAGAGAAACACACAGCACTGTTCTCACGATGAAACATACTCTGCGTATACGAAGAAGTACGCTCTTGCTTTCTAGAATTTCTAATAGAGTAGGGAACGTGAGTGTGCTCAGAACCAAAGAACGGTGTTTCCTCCACATACGGACCATAGCTAGTTCAACTCTGCTTCTGAAACTGATAGAAACCACAAGTCATCTAACATCCAATGCTTTTCAGTTAAGAGCGAGAAATGTGTGAGCTTCGTAAACGATTTATATTCTTTTGAGCTGAAAAGTGACTGCGTTTACCTGAAACGATGTCTTGTTTGTAGGAAGACACAGAGCCTGGAATTTAACTCCATTTCTGAAGGGAAACACACAGCACAGTTCTCATCCATGAAACACACTCTGCTTTAGAACACGAAGCATGCTCTTGCTTTCTATGAGTCTCTAGTACAGCAGGAAACGTGAGTGTGTTCAGAACAAAATAACGGTGTTTCCTACACATACGGACCAAATCTAGGTCAACTCTTCTTCTGAAACTGATACAAACCACAGTTCCATTAACATGCAATGCTTTCCAGTTAAGCGCGAGAAATGTGTGAGCTTCATGAACGATGTAGCTTCCTTTGAGCTGAAAGGTGACTGAGATTACCTGAAAAGATATCTTGCTTGTAGGAAGACACAGAGCCTGGGATTTAACTCCATTTCTGAAGGGAAACACACAGCACAGTTCTCATCCATGAAACACACTCTGCTTTAGAGCAAGAAGCACGCTCTTGCTTTCTATGAGTCTCTAGTACAGCAGGAAACGTGAGTGTGTTCAGAACAAAATAACGGTGTTTCCTACACATACGGACCAAATCTAGGTCAACTCTTCTTCTGAAACTGATACAAACCACAGTTCCATAAACATGCAATGCTTTTCAGTTAAGAGCGAGAAACGTGTGAGCTTCGTGAACGATGTAGCTTCCTTTGAGCTGAAATGTGACTGTGTTTACCTGAAAAGATATCTTGCTTGTACGAAGACACAGAGCCTGGGATTTAACTCCATTTGTGAAGGGAAACACACAGCACAGATCTCATCCATGAAACACACTCTGCTTTAGAGCACAAAGCATGCTCTTGATTTCTAGAGTCTCTAATAGAGCCAGAAACATGAGGGTACTCTGAACAAAAGAACGGTGTTTCCTACACATATGGACCATTGCTAGTTCAACTCTGCTTCGGAAACTGATACAAACCACAAGTCATCTAAAATCCAATCATTTTCAGTTAAGAGCAAGAAACGTGTGAGCTTCATAAACGATTTATATTCATTTGAGCTGAAAAGTGACTGAGTTTACTTGAAATTATGTCTTGCTTGTAGGAAGACACAGAGACTGGGATTTAACTCCATTTCTGAAGGGAAACACACAGCGCAGTTCTCATCCATGAAACACACTCTGCTTTATAGCAAGAAGCATGCTCTTGCTTGTAATATTCTCTAATACAGCATGTAACGTGACTGTGCTCAGAACAAAAGAACTGTGTTTCCTACACATACGGACCAAAGCTAGTTCAACTCTGCTTCGGAAACTGATAGAAACCACAAGTCATCTAACATCCAATCCTTTTCAGTTAAGAGCGAGAAATGTGTGAGCTTCGTAAACGATTTATATTCTTTTGAGCTGAAAAGTTACTGCATTTACCTGAAATGATGTCTTGCTTGTAGGAAGACACAGAGCCTGGAATTTAACTCCATTCCCGAAGGGAAACACACAGCACAGTTCTCATCCATGAAACACACTCTGCTTTAGAGCTAGAAGCACGCTCTTGCTTTCTAAGAGACTCTAATACAGCAGAAAACGTGAGTGTGTTCAGAACAAAATAACGGTGTTTCCTACACAGACGGACCATATCTAGGTCAACTCTTCTTCTGAAACTGATACAAACCACAGTTCCATTAACATGCAATGCTTTCCAGTTAAGAGCGAGAAACCTGTGAGCTTCGTGAATGATGTAGCTTCCTTTGAGCTGAAAAGTGACTGAGTTTACCTGAAAAGATATCTTGCTTGTAGGAAGACACAGAGCCTGGGATTTAACTCCATTTCTGAAGGGAAACACACAGCACAGTTCTCATCCTTGAAAAACACTCTGCTTTAGAGCACGAAGCATGCTCTTGCTTTCTAGAGTCTCTAATAGAGCCAGAAACATGAGGGTACTCTGAAGAAAAGAACGGTGTTTCCTACACATACGTTCCAGTGCTAGTTCAACTCTGCTTCTGAAACTGATACAAACCACAAGTCATCTAACATCCAATGCTTTTTAGTTAAGAGCAAGAAACGTGTGAGCTTCGTAAACGATTTATATTCATTTGAGCTGACAAGTGACTGCGTTTACCTGACATGATGTCTTGCTTGTAGGAAGACACAGAGCCTGGAATTTAACTCCATTTCTGAAGGGATCCACACAGCACAATTCTCATCCATGAAACACACTCTGCTTTAGGGCAAGACATCCTCTTGCTTTCCAGAGTCTCTAATAGAGACAGAAACTTGAGGGTACTCATAACAAAAAAGGGTGTTTCCTACACATACGGACCATTGCTAGTTCAACTCTGCTTCTGAAACTGACACAAACCACAGGTACTCTAACATCCAATGCTTTACATTTAAGAGCAAGAAAAGTGTGAGCTACATGAACGATGTAGCTTTGTTTGAGCGTAAGGTGACTGAGTTTACGTGAAATGAAGTCTTGCTTGTAGGAAGATACAGAGCCTGTGATTTAACTACATTTCTGAAGAGAAACACACAGCACTGTTCTCACGATGAAACGCACTCTGCATATAGGAAGAAGCACGTTCTTGCTTTCTAGAGTCTCTAATAGAGCAGGAAACGTGAGTGTGTTCAGAACAAAATAACGGTGTTTCCTCCACATACGGACCATAGCTAGTTCAACTCTGCTTCGGAAACTGATAGAAACCACAAGTCATCTAACATCCAATCCTTTTCAGTTAAGAGCGAGAAACGTGTGAGCTTCGTAAACGATTTATATTCTTTTGAGCTGAAAAGTGACTGCATTTACCTGAAATGATGTCTTGCTTGTAGGAAGACACAGAGCCTGGAATTTAACTCCATTTCCGAAGGGAAACAAACAGCACAGTTCTCATCCATGAAACACACTCTGCTTTAGAACACGAAGCATGCTCTTGCTTTCTATGAGTCTCTAGTACAGCAGGAAACGTGAGTGTGTTCAGAACAAAATAACGGTGTTTCCTACACATACGGACCAAATCTAGGTCAACTCTTCTTCTGAAACTGATACAAACCACAGTTCCATAAACATGCAATGCTTTTCAGTTAAGAGCGAGAAACGTGTGAGCTTCGTGAACGATGTAGCTTCCTTTGAGCTGAAATGTGACTGTGTTTACCTGAAAAGATATCTTGCTTGTACGAAGACACAGAGCCTGGGATTTAACTCCATTTGTGAAGGGAAACACACAGCACAGATCTCATCCATGAAACACACTCTGCTTTAGAGCACAAAGCATGCTCTTGATTTCTAGAGTCTCTAATAGAGCCAGAAACATGAGGGTACTCTGAACAAAAGAACGGTGTTTCCTACACATATGGACCATTGCTAGTTCAACTCTGCTTCGGAAACTGATACAAACCACAAGTCATCTAAAATCCAATCATTTTCAGTTAAGAGCAAGAAACGTGTGAGCTTCATAAACGATTTATATTCATTTGAGCTGAAAAGTGACTGAGTTTACTTGAAATTATGTCTTGCTTGTAGGAAGACACAGAGACTGGGATTTAACTCCATTTCTGAAGGGAAACACACAGCGCAGTTCTCATCCATGAAACACACTCTGCTTTATAGCAAGAAGCATGCTCTTGCTTGTAATATTCTCTAATACAGCATGTAACGTGACTGTGCTCAGAACAAAAGAACTGTGTTTCCTACACATACGGACCAAAGCTAGTTCAACTCTGCTTCGGAAACTGATAGAAACCACAAGTCATCTAACATCCAATCCTTTTCAGTTAAGAGCGAGAAATGTGTGAGCTTCGTAAACGATTTATATTCTTTTGAGCTGAAAAGTTACTGCATTTACCTGAAATGATGTCTTGCTTGTAGGAAGACACAGAGCCTGGAATTTAACTCCATTCCCGAAGGGAAACACACAGCACAGTTCTCATCCATGAAACACACTCTGCTTTAGAGCTAGAAGCACGCTCTTGCTTTCTAAGAGACTCTAATACAGCAGAAAACGTGAGTGTGTTCAGAACAAAATAACGGTGTTTCCTACACAGACGGACCATATCTAGGTCAACTCTTCTTCTGAAACTGATACAAACCACAGTTCCATTAACATGCAATGCTTTCCAGTTAAGAGCGAGAAACCTGTGAGCTTCGTGAATGATGTAGCTTCCTTTGAGCTGAAAAGTGACTGAGTTTACCTGAAAAGATATCTTGCTTGTAGGAAGACACAGAGCCTGGGATTTAACTCCATTTCTGAAGGGAAACACACAGCACAGTTCTCATCCTTGAAAAACACTCTGCTTTAGAGCACGAAGCATGCTCTTGCTTTCTAGAGTCTCTAATAGAGCCAGAAACATGAGGGTACTCTGAAGAAAAGAACGGTGTTTCCTACACATACGTTCCAGTGCTAGTTCAACTCTGCTTCTGAAACTGATACAAACCACAAGTCATCTAACATCCAATGCTTTTTAGTTAAGAGCAAGAAACGTGTGAGCTTCGTAAACGATTTATATTCATTTGAGCTGACAAGTGACTGCGTTTACCTGACATGATGTCTTGCTTGTAGGAAGACACAGAGCCTGGAATTTAACTCCATTTCTGAAGGGATCCACACAGCACAATTCTCATCCATGAAACACACTCTGCTTTAGGGCAAGACATCCTCTTGCTTTCCAGAGTCTCTAATAGAGACAGAAACTTGAGGGTACTCATAACAAAAAAGGGTGTTTCCTACACATACGGACCATTGCTAGTTCAACTCTGCTTCTGAAACTGACACAAACCACAGGTACTCTAACATCCAATGCTTTACATTTAAGAGCAAGAAAAGTGTGAGCTACATGAACGATGTAGCTTTGTTTGAGCGTAAGGTGACTGAGTTTACGTGAAATGAAGTCTTGCTTGTAGGAAGATACAGAGCCTGTGATTTAACTACATTTCTGAAGAGAAACACACAGCACTGTTCTCACGATGAAACATACTCTGCGTATACGAAGAAGTACGCTCTTGCTTTCTAGAATTTCTAATAGAGTAGGGAACGTGAGTGTGCTCAGAACCAAAGAACGGTGTTTCCTCCACATACGGACCATAGCTAGTTCAACTCTGCTTCTGAAACTGATAGAAACCACAAGTCATCTAACATCCAATGCTTTTCAGTTAAGAGCGAGAAATGTGTGAGCTTCGTAAACGATTTATATTCTTTTGAGCTGAAAAGTGACTGCGTTTACCTGAAACGATGTCTTGTTTGTAGGAAGACACAGAGCCTGGAATTTAACTCCATTTCTGAAGGGAAACACACAGCACAGTTCTCATCCATGAAACACACTCTGCTTTAGAACACGAAGCATGCTCTTGCTTTCTATGAGTCTCTAGTACAGCAGGAAACGTGAGTGTGTTCAGAACAAAATAACGGTGTTTCCTACACATACGGACCAAATCTAGGTCAACTCTTCTTCTGAAACTGATACAAACCACAGTTCCATTAACATGCAATGCTTTCCAGTTAAGCGCGAGAAATGTGTGAGCTTCATGAACGATGTAGCTTCCTTTGAGCTGAAAGGTGACTGAGATTACCTGAAAAGATATCTTGCTTGTAGGAAGACACAGAGCCTGGGATTTAACTCCATTTCTGAAGGGAAACACACAGCACAGTTCTCATCCATGAAACACACTCTGCTTTAGAGCAAGAAGCACGCTCTTGCTTTCTAGAGTCTCTAATAGAACCAGAAACATGAGGGTACTCTGAACAAAAGAACGGTGTTTCCTACACATATGGACCAGTGCTAGTTCAACTCTGCTTCTGAAACTGATACAAACCACAATTCATCTAACATCCAGTGACTATCAGTTAAGAGCAAGAAACGTGTGAGCTTCATAAACGATTTATATTCATTTGAGCTGAAAAGTGACTGCATTTACTTGAAATTATGTCTTGCTTGTAGGAAGACACAGAGCCTGGGATTTAACTCCATCTCTGAAGGGAAACACACAGCACAGTTCTCATCCATGAAACACACTCTGCTTTAGAGCTAGAAGCACGCTCTTGCTTTCTAAGAGACTCTAATACAGCAGAAAACGTGAGTGTGTTCAGAAGAAAATAACGGTGTTTTCTACACAGACAGACCATATCTAGGTCAACTCTTCTTCTGAAACTGATACAAACCACAGTTCCATTAACATGCAATGCTTTCCAGTTAAGAGCGAGAAACCTGTGAGCTTCGTGAATGATGTAGCTTCCTTTGTGCTGAAAAGTGACTGAGTTTACCTGAAAAGATATCTTGCTTGTAGGAAGACACAGAGCCTGGGATTTAACTCCATTTCTGAAAGGAAACACACAGCACAGTTCTCATCCTTGAAAAACACTCTGCTTTAGAGCACGAAGCATGCTCTTGCTTTCTAGAGTCTCTAATAGAGCCAGAAACATGAGGGTACTCTGAAGAAAAGAACGGTGTTTCCTACACATACGTTCCAGTGCTAGTTCAACTCTGCTTCTGAAACTGATACAAACCACAAGTCATCTAACATCCAATGCTTTTTAGTTAAGAGCAAGAAACGTGTGAGCTTCGTAAACGATTTATATTCATTTGAGCTGACAAGTGACTGCTTTTACCTGACATGATATCTTGCTTGTAGGAAGACACAGAGCCTGGAATTTAACTCCATTTCTGAAGGGATCCACACAGCACAATTCTCATCCATGAAACACACTCTGCTTTAGGGCAAGACATCCTCTTGCTTTCCAGAGTCTCTAATAGAGACAGAAACTTGAGGGTACTCATAACAAAAAAGGGTGTTTCCTACACATACGGACCATTGCTAGTTCAACTCTGCTTCTGAAACTGACACAAACCACAGGTACTCTAACATCCAATGCTTTACATTTAAGAGCAAGAAACGTGTGAGCTACATGAACGATGTAGCTTTGTTTGAGCGTAAGGTGACTGAGTTTACGTGAAATGAAGTCTTGCTTGTAGGAAGATACAGAGCCTGTGATTTAACTACATTTCTGAAGAGAAACACACAGCACTGTTCTCACGATGAAACGCACTCTGCATATAGGAAGAAGCACGTTCTTGCTTTCTAGAGTCTCTAATAGAGCAGGAAACGTGAGTGTGTTCAGAACAAAATAACGGTGTTTCCTCCACATACGGACCATAGCTAGTTCAACTCTGCTTCGGAAACTGATAGAAACCACAAGTCATCTAACATCCAATCCTTTTCAGTTAAGAGCGAGAAACGTGTGAGCTTCGTAAACGATTTATATTCTTTTGAGCTGAAAAGTGACTGCATTTACCTGAAATGATGTCTTGCTTGTAGGAAGACACAGAGCCTGGAATTTAACTCCATTTCCGAAGGGAAACAAACAGCACAGTTCTCATCCATGAAACACACTCTGCTTTAGAACACGAAGCATGCTCTTGCTTTCTATGAGTCTCTAGTACAGCAGGAAACGTGAGTGTGTTCAGAACAAAATAACGGTGTTTCCTACACATACGGACCAAATCTAGGTCAACTCTTCTTCTGAAACTGATACAAACCACAGTTCCATAAACATGCAATGCTTTTCAGTTAAGAGCGAGAAACGTGTGAGCTTCGTGAACGATGTAGCTTCCTTTGAGCTGAAATGTGACTGTGTTTACCTGAAAAGATATCTTGCTTGTAGGAAGACACAGAGCCTGGGATTTAACTCCATTTGTGAAGGGAAACACACAGCACAGATCTCATCCATGAAACACACTCTGCTTTAGAGCACGAAGCATGCTCTTGATTTCTAGAGTCTCTAATAGAGCCAGAAACATGAGGGTACTCTGAACAAAAGAACGGTGTTTCCTACACATACGGACCATTGCTAGTTCAACTCTGCTTCTGAAACTGATACAAACCACAGGTACTCTAACATCTAATGCTTTACAGTTAAGAGCAAGAAACGTGTGAGCTACGTGAACGATGTAGCTTTGCTTGAGCAGAAAGGTGACTGAGTTAACGTGAAACGAAGTCTTGCTTGTAGGAATATACAGAGCCTGTGATTTAACTCCATTTCTGAAGAGAAACACACAGCACTGTTCTCACGATGAAACATACTCTGTGTATACGAAGAAGTACGCTCTTGCTTTCTAGAATTTCTAATAGAGTAGGGAACGTGAGTGTGCTCAGAACCAAAGAACGGTGTTTCCTCCACATACGGACCATAGCTAGTTCAACTCTGCTTCTGAAACTGATAGAAACCACAAGTCATCTAACATCCAATGCTTTTCAGTTAAGAGCGAGAAATGTGTGAGCTTCGTAAACGATTTATATTCTTTTGAGCTGAAAAGTGACTGCGTTTACCTGAAACGATGTCTTGTTTGTAGGAAGACACAGAGCCTGGAATTTAACTCCATTTCTGAAGGGAAACACACAGCACAGTTCTCATCCATGAAACACACTCTGCTTTAGAACACGAAGCATGCTCTTGCTTTCTATGAGTCTCTAGTACAGCAGGAAACGTGAGTGTGTTCAGAACAAAATAACGGTGTTTCCTACACATACGGACCAAATCTAGGTCAACTCTTCTTCTGAAACTGATACAAACCACAGTTCCATTAACATGCAATGCTTTCCAGTTAAGCGCGAGAAATGTGTGAGCTTCATGAACGATGTAGCTTCCTTTGAGCTGAAAGGTGACTGAGATTACCTGAAAAGATATCTTGCTTGTAGGAAGACACAGAGCCTGGGATTTAACTCTATTTCTGAAGGGAAACACACAGCACAGTTCTCATCCATGAAACACACTCTGCTTTAGAGCAAGAAGCATGCTCTTGCTTTCTAGAGTCTCTAATAGAACCAGAAACATGAGGGTACTCTGAACAAAAGAACGGTGTTTCCTACACATATGGACCAGTGCTAGTTCAACTCTGCTTCTGAAACTGATACAAACCACAATTCATCTAACATCCAGTGACTATCAGTTAAGAGCAAGAAACGTGTGAGCTTCATAAACGATTTATATTCATTTGAGCTGAAAAGTGACTGCATTTACTTGAAATTATGTCTTGCTTGTAGGAAGACACAGAGCCTGGGATTTAACTCCATCTCTGAAGGGAAACACACAGCACAGTTCTCATCCATGAAACACACTCTGCTTTAGAGCTAGAAGCACGCTCTTGCTTTCTAAGAGACTCTAATACAGCAGAAAACGTGAGTGTGTTCAGAAGAAAATAACGGTGTTTCCTACACAGACAGACCATATCTAGGTCAACTCTTCTTCTGAAACTGATACAAACCACAGTTCCATTAACATGCAATGCTTTCCAGTTAAGAGCGAGAAACCTGTGAGCTTCGTGAATGATGTAGCTTCCTTTGTGCTGAAAAGTGACTGAGTTTACCTGAAAAGATATCTTGCTTGTAGGAAGACACAGAGCCTGGGATTTAACTCCATTTCTGAAAGGAAACACACAGCACAGTTCTCATCCTTGAAAAACACTCTGCTTTAGAGCACGAAGCATGCTCTTGCTTTCTAGAGTCTCTAATAGAGCCAGAAACATGAGGGTACTCTGAAGAAAAGAACGGTGTTTCCTACACATACGTTCCAGTGCTAGTTCAACTCTGCTTCTGAAACTGATACAAACCACAAGTCATCTAACATCCAATGCTTTTTAGTTAAGAGCAAGAAACGTGTGAGCTTCGTAAACGATTTATATTCATTTGAGCTGACAAGTGACTGCTTTTACCTGACATGATATCTTGCTTGTAGGAAGACACAGAGCCTGGAATTTAACTCCATTTCTGAAGGGATCCACACAGCACAATTCTCATCCATGAAACACACTCTGCTTTAGGGCAAGACATCCTCTTGCTTTCCAGAGTCTCTAATAGAGACAGAAACTTGAGGGTACTCATAACAAAAAAGGGTGTTTCCTACACATACGGACCATTGCTAGTTCAACTCTGCTTCTGAAACTGACACAAACCACAGGTACTCTAACATCCAATGCTTTACATTTAAGAGCAAGAAACGTGTGAGCTACATGAACGATGTAGCTTTGTTTGAGCGTAAGGTGACTGAGTTTACGTGAAATGAAGTCTTGCTTGTAGGAAGATACAGAGCCTGTGATTTAACTACATTTCTGAAGAGAAACACACAGCACAGTTCTCATCCATGAAACACACTCTGCTTTAGAGCTAGAAGCACGCTCTTGCTTTCTATGAGTCTCTAGTACAGCAGGAAACGTGAGTGTGTTCAGAACAAAATAACGGTGTTTCCTACACATACGGACCAAATCTAGGTCAACTCTTCTTCTGAAACTGATACAAACCACAGTTCCATTAACATGCAATGCTTTTCAGTTAAGAGCGAGAAACGTGTGAGCTTCGTGAACGATGTAGCTTCCTTTGAGCTGAAATGTGACTGTGTTTACCTGAAAAGATATCTTGCTTGTAGGAAGACACAGAGCCTGGGATTTAACTCCATTTGTGAAGGGAAACACACAGCACAGATCTCATCCATGAAACACACTCTGCTTTAGAGCACGAAGCATGCTCTTGATTTCTAGAGTCTCTAATAGAGCCAGAAACATGAGGGTACTCTGAAGAAAAGAACGGTGTTTCCTACACATACGTTCCAGTGCTAGTTCAACTCTGCTTCTGAAACTGATACAAACCACAAGTCATCTAACATCCAATGCTTTTTAGTTAAGAGCAAGAAACGTGTGAGCTTCGTAAACGATTTATATTCATTTGAGCTGACAAGTGACTGCTTTTACCTGACATGATATCTTGCTTGTAGGAAGACACAGAGCCTGGAATTTAACTCCATTTCTGAAGGGATCCACACAGCACAATTCTCATCCATGAAACACACTCTGCTTTAGGGCAAGACATCCTCTTGCTTTCCAGAGTCTCTAATAGAGACAGAAACTTGAGGGTACTCATAACAAAAAAGGGTGTTTCCTACACATACGGACCATTGCTAGTTCAACTCTGCTTCTGAAACTGACACAAACCACAGGTACTCTAACATCCAATGCTTTACATTTAAGAGCAAGAAACGTGTGAGCTACATGAACGATGTAGCTTTGTTTGAGCGTAAGGTGACTGAGTTTACGTGAAATGAAGTCTTGCTTGTAGGAAGATACAGAGCCTGTGATTTAACTACATTTCTGAAGAGAAACACACAGCACTGTTCTCACGATGAAACGCACTCTGCATATAGGAAGAAGCACGTTCTTGCTTTCTAGAGTCTCTAATAGAGCAGGAAACGTGAGTGTGTTCAGAACAAAATAACGGTGTTTCCTCCACATACGGACCATAGCTAGTTCAACTCTGCTTCGGAAACTGATAGAAACCACAAGTCATCTAACATCCAATCCTTTTCAGTTAAGAGCGAGAAACGTGTGAGCTTCGTAAACGATTTATATTCTTTTGAGCTGAAAAGTGACTGCATTTACCTGAAATGATGTCTTGCTTGTAGGAAGACACAGAGCCTGGAATTTAACTCCATTTCCGAAGGGAAACAAACAGCACAGTTCTCATCCATGAAACACACTCTGCTTTAGAACACGAAGCATGCTCTTGCTTTCTATGAGTCTCTAGTACAGCAGGAAACGTGAGTGTGTTCAGAACAAAATAACGGTGTTTCCTACACATACGGACCAAATCTAGGTCAACTCTTCTTCTGAAACTGATACAAACCACAGTTCCATAAACATGCAATGCTTTTCAGTTAAGAGCGAGAAACGTGTGAGCTTCGTGAACGATGTAGCTTCCTTTGAGCTGAAATGTGACTGTGTTTACCTGAAAAGATATCTTGCTTGTAGGAAGACACAGAGCCTGGGATTTAACTCCATTTGTGAAGGGAAACACACAGCACAGATCTCATCCATGAAACACACTCTGCTTTAGAGCACGAAGCATGCTCTTGATTTCTAGAGTCTCTAATAGAGCCAGAAACATGAGGGTACTCTGAACAAAAGAACGGTGTTTCCTACACATACGGACCATTGCTAGTTCAACTCTGCTTCTAAAACTGATACAAACCACAGGTACTCTAACATCTAATGCTTTACAGTTAAGAGCAAGAAACGTGTGAGCTACGTGAACGATGTAGCTTTGCTTGAGCAGAAAGGTGACTGAGTTAACGTGAAACGAAGTCTTGCTTGTAGGAATATACAGAGCCTGTGATTTAACTCCATTTCTGAAGAGAAACACACAGCACTGTTCTCACGATGAAACATACTCTGTGTATACGAAGAAGTACGCTCTTGCTTTCTAGAATTTCTAATAGAGTAGGGAACGTGAGTGTGCTCAGAACCAAAGAACGGTGTTTCCTCCACATACGGACCATAGCTAGTTCAACTCTGCTTCTGAAACTGATAGAAACCACAAGTCATCTAACATCCAATGCTTTTCAGTTAAGAGCGAGAAATGTGTGAGCTTCGTAAACGATTTATATTCTTTTGAGCTGAAAAGTGACTGCGTTTACCTGAAAGGATGTCTTGTTTGTAGGAAGACACAGAGCCTGGAATTTAACTCCATTTCTGAAGGGAAACACACAGCACAGTTCTCATCCATGAAACACACTCTGCTTTAGAACACGAAGCATGCTCTTGCTTTCTATGAGTCTCTAGTACAGCAGGAAACGTGAGTGTGTTCAGAACAAAATAACGGTGTTTCCTACACATACGGACCAAATCTAGGTCAACTCTTCTTCTGAAACTGATACAAACCACAGTTCCATTAACATGCAATGCTTTCCAGTTAAGCGCGAGAAATGTGTGAGCTTCATGAACGATGTAGCTTCCTTTGAGCTGAAAGGTGACTGAGATTACCTGAAAAGATATCTTGCTTGTAGGAAGACACAGAGCCTGGGATTTAACTCCATTTCTGAAGGGAAACACACAGCACAGTTCTCATCCATGAAACACACTCTGCTTTAGAGCAAGAAGCATGCTCTTGCTTTCTAGAGTCTCTAATAGAACCAGAAACATGAGGGTACTCTGAACAAAAGAACGGTGTTTCCTACACATATGGACCAGTGCTAGTTCAACTCTGCTTCTGAAACTGATACAAACCACAATTCATCTAACATCCAGTGACTATCAGTTAAGAGCAAGAAACGTGTGAGCTTCATAAACGATTTATATTCATTTGAGCTGAAAAGTGACTGCATTTACTTGAAATTATGTCTTGCTTGTAGGAAGACACAGAGCCTGGGATTTAACTCCATCTCTGAAGGGAAACACACAGCACAGTTCTCATCCATGAAACACACTCTGCTTTAGAGCTAGAAGCACGCTCTTGCTTTCTAAGAGACTCTAATACAGCAGAAAACGTGAGTGTGTTCAGAAGAAAATAACGGTGTTTCCTACACAGACAGACCATATCTAGGTCAACTCTTCTTCTGAAACTGATACAAACCACAGTTCCATTAACATGCAATGCTTTCCAGTTAAGAGCGAGAAACCTGTGAGCTTCGTGAATGATGTAGCTTCCTTTGTGCTGAAAAGTGACTGAGTTTACCTGAAAAGATATCTTGCTTGTAGGAAGACACAGAGCCTGGGATTTAACTCCATTTCTGAAAGGAAACACACAGCACAGTTCTCATCCTTGAAAAACACTCTGCTTTAGAGCACGAAGCATGCTCTTGCTTTCTAGAGTCTCTAATAGAGCCAGAAACATGAGGGTACTCTGAAGAAAAGAACGGTGTTTCCTACACATACGTTCCAGTGCTAGTTCAACTCTGCTTCTGAAACTGATACAAACCACAAGTCATCTAACATCCAATGCTTTTTAGTTAAGAGCAAGAAACGTGTGAGCTTCGTAAACGATTTATATTCATTTGAGCTGACAAGTGACTGCTTTTACCTGACATGATATCTTGCTTGTAGGAAGACACAGAGCCTGGAATTTAACTCCATTTCTGAAGGGATCCACACAGCACAATTCTCATCCATGAAACACACTCTGCTTTAGGGCAAGACATCCTCTTGCTTTCCAGAGTCTCTAATAGAGACAGAAACTTGAGGGTACTCATAACAAAAAAGGGTGTTTCCTACACATACGGACCATTGCTAGTTCAACTCTGCTTCTGAAACTGACACAAACCACAGGTACTCTAACATCCAATGCTTTACATTTAAGAGCAAGAAACGTGTGAGCTACATGAACGATGTAGCTTTGTTTGAGCGTAAGGTGACTGAGTTTACGTGAAATGAAGTCTTGCTTGTAGGAAGATACAGAGCCTGTGATTTAACTACATTTCTGAAGAGAAACACACAGCACAGTTCTCATCCATGAAACACACTCTGCTTTAGAGCTAGAAGCACGCTCTTGCTTTCTATGAGTCTCTAGTACAGCAGGAAACGTGAGTGTGTTCAGAACAAAATAACGGTGTTTCCTACACATACGGACCAAATCTAGGTCAACTCTTCTTCTGAAACTGATACAAACCACAGTTCCATTAACATGCAATGCTTTTCAGTTAAGAGCGAGAAACGTGTGAGCTTCGTGAACGATGTAGCTTCCTTTGAGCTGAAATGTGACTGTGTTTACCTGAAAAGATATCTTGCTTGTAGGAAGACACAGAGCCTGGGATTTAACTCCATTTGTGAAGGGAAACACACAGCACAGATCTCATCCATGAAACACACTCTGCTTTAGAGCACGAAGCATGCTCTTGATTTCTAGAGTCTCTAATAGAGCCAGAAACATGAGGGTACTCTGAACAAAAGAACGGTGTTTCCTACACATACGGACCATTGCTAGTTCAACTCTGCTTCTGAAACTGATACAAACCACAGGTACTCTAACATCCAATGCTTTACAGTTAAGAGCAAGAAACGTGTGAGCTACGTGAACGATGTAGCTTTGCTTGAGCGGAAAGGTGACTGAGTTAACGTGAAACGAATTCTTGCTTGTAGGAATATACAGAGCCTGTGATTTAACTCCATTTCTGAAGAGAAACACACAGCACTGTTCTCACGATGAAACACACTCTGCTTTAGAGCAAGAAGCACGCTCTTGCTTTCTAAGAGTCTCTAATACAGCAGGAAATGTGAGTGTGTTCAGAACAAAATAACGGTGTTTCCTACACATATGGACCAAATCTAGGTCAACTCTTCTTCTGAAACTGATACAAACCACAAGTCATCTAAAATCCAATCATTTTCAGTTAAGAGCAAGAAACGTGTGAGCTTCATAAACGATTTATATTCATTTGAGCTGAAAAGTGACTGAGTTTACTTGAAATTATGTCTTGCTTGTAGGAAGACACAGAGACTGGGATTTAACTCCATTTCTGAAGGGAAACACACAGCGCAGTTCTCATCCATGAAACACACTCTGCTTTATAGCAAGAAGCATGCTCTTGCTTGTAATATTCTCTAATACAGCATGTAACGTGACTGTGCTCAGAACAAAAGAACTGTGTTTCCTACACATACGGACCAAAGCTAGTTCAAGTCTGCTTCGGAAACTGATAGAAACCACAAGTCATCTAACATCCAATCCTTTTCAGTTAAGAGCGAGAAACGTGTGAGCTTCGTAAACGATTTATATTCTTTTGAGCTGAAAAGTTACTGCATTTACCTGAAATGATGTCTTGCTTGTACGAAGACACAGAGCCTGGAATTTAACTCCATTTCCGAAGGGAAACACACAGCACAGTTCTCATCCATGAAACACACTCTGCTTTAGAACACGAAGCATGCTCTTGCTTTCTATGAGTCTCTAGTACAGCAGGAAACGTGAGTGTGTTCAGAACAAAATAACGGTGTTTCCTACACATACGGACCAAATCTAGGTCAACTCTTCTTCTGAAACTGATACAAACCACAGTTCCATTAACATGCAATGCTTTCCAGTTAAGCGCGAGAAATGTGTGAGCTTCGTGAACGATGTAGCTTCCTTTGATCTGAAAGGTGACTGAGATTACCTGAAAAGATATCTTGCTTGTAGGAAGACACAGAGCCTGGGATTTAACTCCATTTCTGAAGGGAAACACACAGCACAGTTCTCATCCATGAAACACACTCTGCTTTAGAGCAAGAAGCACGCTCTTGCTTTCTAGAGTCTCTAATAAAGCCAGAAACATGAGGGTACTCTGAACAAAAGAACGGTGTTTCCTACACATATGGACCAGTGCTAGTTCAACTCTGCTTCTGAAACTGATACAAACCACAATTCATCTAACATCTAGTGACTATCAGTTAAGAGCAAGAAACGTGTGAGCTTCATAAACGATTTATATTCATTTGAGTTGAAAATGACTGCATTTACTTGAAATTATGTCTTGCTTGTAGGAAGACACAGAGCCTGGGATTTAACTCCAACTCTGAAGGGAAACACACAGCACAGTTCTCATCCATGAAACACACTCTGCTTTAGAGCTAGAAGCACGCTCTTGCTTTCTAAGAGACTCTAATACAGCAGAAAACGTGAGTGTGTTCAGAACAAAATAACGGTGTTTCCTACACAGACGGACCATATCTAGGTCAACTCTTCTTCTGAAACTGATACAAACCACAGTTCCATTAACATGCAGTGCTTTCCAGTTAAGAGCGAGAAACCTGTGAGCTTCGTGAATGATGTAGCTTCCTTTGAGCTGAAAAGTGACTGAGTTTACCTGAAAAGATATCTTGCTTGTAGGAAGACACAGAGCCTGGGATTTAACTCCATTTCTGAAGGGAAACACACAGCACAGTTCTCATCCTTGAAAAACACTCTGCTTTAGAGCACGAAGCATGCTCTTGCTTTCTAGAGTCTCTAATAGAGCCAGAAACATGAGGGTACTCTGAAGAAAAGAACGGTGTTTCCTACACATACGTTCCAGTGCTAGTTCAACTCTGCTTCTGAAACTGATACAAACCACAAGTCATCTAACATCCAATGCTTTTTAGTTAAGAGCAAGAAACGTGTGAGCTTCGTAAACGATTTATATTCATTTGAGCTGACAAGTGACTGCGTTTACCTGACATGATGTCTTGCTTGTAGGAAGACACAGAGCCTGGAATTTAACTCCATTTCTGAAGGGATACACACAGCACAATTCTCATCCATGAAACACACTCTGCTTTAGGGCAAGACATCCTCTTGCTTTCCAGAGTCTCTAATAGAGACAGAAACTTGAGGGTACTCATAACAAAAAAGGGTGTTTCCTACACATACGGACCATTGCTAGTTCAACTCTGCTTCTGAAACTGACACAAACCACAGGTACTCTAACATCCAATGCTTTACATTTAAGAGCAAGAAACGTGTGAGCTACATGAACGATGTAGCTTTGTTTGAGCGTAAGGTGACTGAGTTTACGTGAAATGAAGTCTTGCTTGTAGGAAGATACAGAGCCTGTGATTTAACTACATTTCTGAAGAGAAACACACAGCACTGTTCTCACGATGAAACGCACTCTGCATATAGGAAGAAGCATGTTCTTGATTTCTAGAGTCTCTAATAGAGCAGGAAACGTGAGTGTGTTCAGAACAAAATAACGGTGTTTCCTCCACATACGGACCATAGCTAGTTCAACTCTGCTTCGGAAACTGATAGAAACCACAAGTCATCTAACATCCAATCCTTTTCAGTTAAGAGCGAGAAACGTGTGAGCTTCGTAAACGATTTATATTCTTTTGAGGTGAAAAGTGACTGCATTTACCTGAAATGATGTCTTGCTTGTAGGAAGACACAGAGCCTGGAATTTAACTCCATTTCCGAAGGGAAACAAACAGCACAGTTCTCATCCATGAAACACACTCTGCTTTAGAACACGAAGCATGCTCTTGCTTTCTATGAGTCTCTAGTACAGCAGGAAACGTGAGTGTGTTCAGAACAAAATAACGGTGTTTCCTACACATACGGACCAAATCTAGGTCAACTCTTCTTCTGAAACTGATACAAACCACAGTTCCATTAACATGCAATGCTTTTCAGTTAAGAGCGAGAAACGTGTGAGCTTCGTGAACGATGTAGCTTCCTTTGAGCTGAAATGTGACTGTGTTTACCTGAAAAGATATCTTGCTTGTAGGAAGACACAGAGCCTGGGATTTAACTCCATTTGTGAAGGGAAACACACAGCACAGATCTCATCCATGAAACACACTCTGCTTTAGAGCACAAAGCATGCTCTTGATTTCTAGAGTCTCTAATAGAGCCAGAAACATGAGGGTACTCTGAACAAAAGAACGGTGTTTCCTACACATACGGACCATTGCTAGTTCAACTCTGCTTCTGAAACTGATACAAACCACAAGTCATCTAAAATCCAATCATTTTCAGTTAAGAGCAAGAAACGTGTGAGCTTCATAAACGATTTATATTCATTTGAGCTGAAAAGTGACTGAGTTTACTTGAAATTATGTCTTGCTTGTAGGAAGACACAGAGACTGGGATTTAACTCCATTTCTGAAGGGAAACACACAGCGCAGTTCTCATCCATGAAACACACTCTGCTTTATAGCAAGAAGCATGCTCTTGCTTGTAATATTCTCTAATACAGCATGTAACGTGACTGTGCTCAGAACAAAAGAACTGTGTTTCCTACACATACGGACCAAAGCTAGTTCAACTCTGCTTCGGAAACTGATAGAAACCACAAGTCATCTAACATCCAATGCTTTTCAGTTAAGAGCAAGAAACGTGTGAGCTTCGTAAACGATTTATATTCTTTTGAGCAGAAAAGTTACTGCATTTACCTGAAATGATGTCTTGCTTGTAGGAAGACACAGAGCCTGGAATTTAACTCCATTTCCGAAGGGAAACACACAGCACAGTTCTCATCCATGAAACACACTCTGCTTTAGAGCTAGAAGCACGCTCTTGCTTTCTAAGAGACTCTAATACAGCAGAAAACGTGAGTGTGTTCAGAACAAAATAACGGTGTTTCCTACACAGACGGACCATATCTAGGTCAACTCTTCTTCTGAAACTGATACAAACCACAGTTCCATTAACATGCAATGCTTTCCAGTTAAGAGCGAGAAACCTGTGAGCTTCGTGAATGATGTAGCTTCCTTTGAGCTGAAAAGTGACTGAGTTTACCTGAAAAGATATCTTGCTTGTAGGAAGACACAGAGCCTGGGATTTAACTCCATTTCTGAAGGGAAACACACAGCACAGTTCTCATCCTTGAAAAACACTCTGCTTTAGAGCACGAAGCATGCTCTTGATTTCTAGAGTCTCTAATAGAGCCAGAAACATGAGGGTACTCTGAACAAAAGAACGGTGTTTCCTACACATACGGACCATTGCTAGTTCAACTCTGCTTCTGAAACTGATACAAACCACAGGTACTCTAACATCTAATGCTTTACAGTTAAGAGCAAGAAACGTGTGAGCTACGTGAACGATGTAGCTTTGCTTGAGCAGAATGGTGACTGAGTTAACGTGAAACGAAGTCTTGCTTGTAGGAATATACAGAGCCTGTGATTTAACTCCATTTCTGAAGAGAAACACACAGCACTGTTCTCACGATGAAACATACTCTGCGTATACGAAGAAGTACGCTCTTGCTTTCTAGAATTTCTAATAGAGTAGGGAACGTGAGTGTGCTCAGAACCAAAGAACGGTGTTTCCTCCACATACGGACCATAGCTAGTTCAACTCTGCTTCTGAAACTGATAGAAACCACAAGTCATCTAACATCCAATGCTTTTCAGTTAAGAGCGAGAAATGTGTGAGCTTCGTAAACGATTTATATTCTTTTGAGCTGAAAAGTGACTGCGTTTACCTGAAACGATGTCTTGTTTGTAGGAAGACACAGAGCCTGGAATTTAACTCCATTTCTGAAGGGAAACACACAGCACAGTTCTCATCCATGAAACACACTCTGCTTTAGAGCAAGAAGCACGCTCTTGCTTTCTAAGAGTCTCTAATACAGCAGGAAATGTGAGTGTGTTCAGAACAAAATAACGGAGTTTCCTACACATATGGACCAAATCTAGGTCAACTCTTCTTCTGAAACTGATACAAACCACAGTTCCATTAACATGCAATGCTTTCCAGTTAAGAGTGAGAAACGTGTGAGCTTCGTGAACCATGTAGCTTCCTTTGAGCTGAAAAGTGACTGAGTTTACCTGAAAAGATATCTTGCTTGTAGGAAGACACAGAGCCTGGGATTTAACTCCATTTCTGAAGGGAAACACACAGCACAGTTCTCATCAATGAAAAACAGTCTGCTGCAGAGCACGAAGCATGCTCTTGCTTTCTAGAGTCTCTAATAGAGCCAGAAACATGAGGGTACTCTGAACAAAAGAACGGTGTTTCCTACACATACGGACCAGTGCTAGTTCAACTCTGCTTCGGAAACTGATACAAACCACAAGTCATCTAAAATCCAATCATTTTCAGTTAAGAGCAAGAAACGTGTGAGCTTCATAAACGATTTATATTCATTTGAGCTGAAAAGTGACTGAGTTTACTTGAAATTATGTCTTGCTTGTAGGAAGACACAGAGACTGGGATTTAACTCCATTTCTGAAGGGAAACACACAGCGCAGTTCTCATCCATGAAACACACTCTGCTTTATAGCAAGAAGCATGCTCTTGCTTGTAATATTCTCTAATACAGCATGTAACGTGACTGTGCTCAGAACAAAAGAACTGTGTTTCCTACACATACGGACCAAAGCTAGTTCAACTCTGCTTCGGAAACTGATAGAAACCACAAGTCATCTAACATCCAATGCTTTTCAGTTAAGAGCAAGAAACGTGTGAGCTTCGTAAACGATTTATATTCTTTTGAGCAGAAAAGTTACTGCATTTACCTGAAATGATGTCTTGCTTGTAGGAAGACACAGAGCCTGGAATTTAACTCCATTTCCGAAGGGAAACACACAGCACAGTTCTCATCCATGAAACACACTCTGCTTTAGAGCTAGAAGCACGCTCTTGCTTTCTAAGAGACTCTAATACAGCAGAAAACGTGAGTGTGTTCAGAACAAAATAACGGTGTTTCCTACACAGACGGACCATATCTAGGTCAACTCTTCTTCTGAAACTGATACAAACCACAGTTCCATTAACATGCAATGCTTTCCAGTTAAGAGCGAGAAACCTGTGAGCTTCGTGAATGATGTAGCTTCCTTTGAGCTGAAAAGTGACTGAGTTTACCTGAAAAGATATCTTGCTTGTAGGAAGACACAGAGCCTGGGATTTAACTCCATTTCTGAAGGGAAACACACAGCAGAGTTCTCATCCTTGAAAAACACTCTGCTTTAGAGCACGAAGCATGCTCTTGCTTTCTAGAGTCTCTAATAGAGCCAGAAACATGAGGGTACTCTGAAGAAAAGAACGGTGTTTCCTACACATACGTTCCAGTGCTAGTTCAACTCTGCTTCTGAAACTGATACAAACCACAAGTCATCTAACATCCAATGCTTTTTAGTTAAGAGCAAGAAACGTGTGAGCTTCGTAAACGATTTATATTCATTTGAGCTGACAAGTGACTGCGTTTACCTGACATGATGTCTTGCTTGTAGGAAGACACAGAGCCTGGAATTTAACTCCATTTCTGAAGGGATACACACAGCACAATTCTCATCCATGAAACACACTCTGCTTTAGGGCAAGACATCCTCTTGCTTTCCAGAGTCTCTAATAGAGACAGAAACTTGAGGGTACTCATAACAAAAAAGGGTGTTTCCTACACATACGGACCATTGCTAGTTCAACTCTGCTTCTGAAACTGACACAAACCACAGGTACTCTAACATCCAATGCTTTACATTTAAGAGCAAGAAACGTGTGAGCTACATGAACGATGTAGCTTTGTTTGAGCGTAAGGTGACTGAGTTTACGTGAAATGAAGTCTTGCTTGTAGGAAGATACAGAGCCTGTGATTTAACTACATTTCTGAAGAGAAACACACAGCACTGTTCTCACGATGAAACGCACTCTGCATATAGGAAGAAGCACGTTCTTGCTTTCTAGAGTCTCTAATAGAGCAGGAAACGTGAGTGTGTTCAGAACAAAATAACGGTGTTTCCTCCACATACGGACCATAGCTAGTTCAACTCTGCTTCGGAAACTGATAGAAACCACAAGTCATCTAACATCCAATCCTTTTCAGTTAAGAGCGAGAAACGTGTGAGCTTCGTAAACGATTTATATTCTTTTGAGCTGAAAAGTGACTGCATTTACCTGAAATGATGTCTTGCTTGTAGGAAGACACAGAGCCTGGAATTTAACTCCATTTCCGAAGGGAAACAAACAGCACAGTTCTCATCCATGAAACACACTCTGCTTTAGAACACGAAGCATGCTCTTGCTTTCTATGAGTCTCTAGTACAGCAGGAAACGTGAGTGTGTTCAGAACAAAATAACGGTGTTTCCTACACATACGGACCAAATCTAGGTCAACTCTTCTTCTGAAACTGATACAAACCACAGTTCCATTAACATGCAATGCTTTTCAGTTAAGAGCGAGAAACGTGTGAGCTTCGTGAACGATGTAGCTTCCTTTGAGCTGAAATGTGACTGTGTTTACCTGAAAAGATATCTTGCTTGTAGGAAGACACAGAGCCTGGGATTTAACTCCATTTGTGAAGGGAAACACACAGCACAGATCTCATCCATGAAACACACTCTGCTTTAGAGCACGAAGCATGCTCTTGATTTCTAGAGTCTCTAATAGAGCCAGAAACATGAGGGTACTCTGAACAAAGAACGGTGTTTCCTACACTTATGGACCATTGCTAGTTCAACTCTGCTTCTGAAACTGATACAAACCACAGGTACTCTAACATCCAATGCTTTACAGTTAAGAGCAAGAAACGTGTGAGCTACGTGAACGATGTAGCTTTGCTTGAGCAGAAAGGTGACTGAGTTAACGTGAAACGAAGTCTTGCTTGTAGGAATATACAGAGCCTCTGATTTAACTCCATTTCTGAAGAGAAACACACAGCACTGTTCTCACGATGAAACATACTCTGCGTATAGGAAGAAGTACGCTCTTGCTTTCTAGAATTTCTAATAGAGTAGGGAACGTGAGTGTGCTCAGAACCAAAGAACGGTGTTTCCTACACATACGGACCAAAGCTAGTTCAACTCTGCTTCGGAAACTGATAGAAACCACAAGTCATCTAACATCCAATCCTTTTCAGTTAAGAGCGAGAAATGTGTGAGCTTCGTAAACGATTTATATTCTTTTGAGCTGAAAAGTTACTGCATTTACCTGAAATGATGTCTTGCTTGTAGGAAGACACAGAGCCTGGAATTTAACTCCATTTCAGAAGGGAAACACACAGCACAGTTCTCATCCATGAAACACACTCTGCTTTAGAGCTAGAAGCACGCTCTTGCTTTCTAAGAGAATCTAATACAGCAGAAAACGTGAGTGTGTTCAGAACAAAATAACGGTGTTTCCTACACAGACGGACCATATCTAGGTCAACTATTCTTCTGAAACTGATACAAACCACAGTTCCATTAACATGCAATGCTTTCCAGTTAAGAGTGAGAAACCTGTGAGCTTCGTGAATGATGTAGCTTCCTTTGAGCTGAAAAGTGACTGAGTTTACCTGAAAAGATATCTTGCTTGTAGGAAGACACAGAGCCTGGGATTTAACTCCATTTCTGAAGGGAAACACACAGCACAGTTCTCATCCTTGAAAAACACTCTGCTTTAGAGCATGAAGCATGCTCTTGCTTTCTAGAGTCTCTAATAGAGCCAGAAACATGAGGGTACTCTGAAGAAAAGAACGGTGTTTCCTACACATACGTTCCAGTGCTAGTTCAACTCTGCTTCTGAAACTGATACAAACCACAAGTCATCTAACATCCAATGCTTTTTAGTTAAGAGCAAGAAACGTGTGAGCTTCGTAAACGATTTATATTCATTTGAGCTGACAAGTGACTGCGTTTACCTGACATGATGTCTTGCTTATAGGAAGACACAGAGCCTGGAATTTAACTCCATTTCTGAAGGGATCCACACAGCACAATTCTCATTCATGAAACACACTCTGCTTTAGGGCAAGACATCCTCTTGCTTTCCAGAGTCTCTAATAGAGACAGAAACTTGAGGGTACTCATAACAAAAAAGGGTGTTTCCTACACATACGGACCATTGCTAGTTCAACTCTGCTTCTGAAACTGACACAAACCACAGGTACTCTAACATCCAATGCTTTACATTTAAGAGCAAGAAACGTGTGAGCTACATGAACGATGTAGCTTTGTTTGAGCGTAAGGTGACTGAGTTTACGTGAAATGAAGTCTTGCTTGTAGGAAGATACAGAGCCTGTGATTTAACTACATTTCTGAAGAGAAACACACAGCACTGTTCTCACGATGAAACGCACTCTGCATATAGGAAGAAGCACGTTCTTGCTTTCTAGAGTCTCTAATAGAGCAGGAAACGTGAGTGTGTTCAGAACAAAATAACGGTGTTTCCTCCACATACGGACCATAGCTAGTTCAACTCTGCTTCGGAAACTGATAGAAACCACAAGTCATCTAACATCCAATCCTTTTCAGTTAAGAGCGAGAAACGTGTGAGCTTCGTAAACGATTTATATTCTTTTGAGCTGAAAAGTGACTGCATTTACCTGAAATGATGTCTTGCTTGTAGGAAGACACAGAGCCTGGAATTTAACTCCATTTCCGAAGGGAAACAAACAGCACAGTTCTCATCCATGAAACACACTCTGCTTTAGAACACGAAGCATGCTCTTGCTTTCTATGAGTCTCTAGTACAGCAGGAAACGTGAGTGTGTTCAGAACAAAATAACGGTGTTTCCTACACATACGGACCAAATCTAGGTCAACTCTTCTTCTGAAACTGATACAAACCACAGGTACTCTAACATCCAATGCTTTACAGTTAAGAGCAAGAAACGTGTGAGCTACGTGAACGATGTAGCTTTGCTTGAGCGGAAAGGTGACTGAGTTAACGTGAAACGAAGTCTTGCTTGTAGGAATATACAGAGCCTGTGATTTAACTCCATTTCTGAAGAGAAACACACAGCACTGTTCTCACGATGAAACATACTCTGCGTATAGGAAGAAGTACGCTCTTGCTTTCTAGAATTTCTAATAGAGTAGGGAACGTGAGTGTGCTCAGAACCAAAGAACGGTGTTTCCTCCACATACGGACCATAGCTAGTTCAACTCTGCTTCTGAAACTGATAGAAACCACAAGTCATCTAACATCCAATGCTTTTCAGTTAAGAGCGAGAAATGTGTGAGCTTCGTAAACGATTTATATTCTTTTGAGCTGAAAAGTGACTGCGTTTACCTGAAACGATGTCTTGCTTGTAGGAAGACACAGAGCCTGGGATTTAACTCCATTTCTGAAGGGAAACACACAGCACAGTTCTCATCAATGAAAAACAGTCTGCTGCAGAGCACGAAGCATGCTCTTGCTTTCTAGAGTCTCTAATAGAGCCAGAAACATGAGGGTACTCTGAACAAAAGAACAGTGTTTCCTACACATACGGACCAGTGCTAGTTCAACTCTGCTTCGGAAACTGATACAAACCACAAGTCATCTAAAATACAATCATTTTCAGTTAAGAGCAAGAAACGTGTGAGCTTCATAAACGATTTATATTCATTTGAGCTGAAAAGTGACTGAGTTTACTTGAAATTATGTCTTGCTTGTAGGAAGACACAGAGACTGGGATTTAACTCCATTTCTGAAGGGAAACACACAGCGCAGTTCTCATCCATGAAGCACACTCTGCTTTATAGCAAGAAGCATGCTCTTGCTTGTAATATTCTCTAATACAGCATGTAACGTGACTGTGCTCAGAACAAAAGAACTGTGTTTCCTACACATACGGACCAAAGCTAGTTCAACTCTGCTTCGGAAACTGATAGAAACCACAAGTCATCTAACATCCAATCCTTTTCAGTTAAGAGCAAGAAACGTGTGAGCTTCGTAAACAATTTATATTCTTTTGAGCTGAAAAGTTACTGCATTTACCTGAAATGATGTCTTGCTTGTAGGAAGACACAGAGCCTGGAATTTAACTCCATTTCCGAAGGGAAACAAACAGCACAGTTCTCATCCATGAAACACACTCTGCTTTAGAACACGAAGCATGCTCTTGCTTTCTATGAGTCTCTAGTACAGCAGGAAACGTGAGTGTGTTCAGAACAAAATAACGGTGTTTCCTACACATACGGACCAAATCTAGGTCAACTCTTCTTCTGAAACTGATACAAACCACAGTTCCATTAACATGCAATGCTTTTCAGTTAAGAGCGAGAAACGTGTGAGCTTCGTGAACGATGTAGCTTCCTTTGAGCTGAAATGTGACTGTGTTTACCTGAAAAGATATCTTGCTTGTAGGAAGACACAGAGCCTGGGATTTAACTCCATTTGTGAAGGGAAACACACAGCACAGATCTCATCCATGAAACACACTCTGCTTTAGAGCACGAAGCATGCTCTTGATTTCTAGAGTCTCTAATAGAGCCAGAAACATGAGCGTACTCTGAACAAAAGAACGGTGTTTCCTACACATACGGACCATTGCTAGTTCAACTCTGCTTCGGAAACTGATACAAACCACAAGTCATCTAAAATCCAATCATTTTCAGTTAAGAGCAAGAAACGTGTGAGCTTCATAAACGATTTATATTCATTTGAGCTGAAAAGTGACTGAGTTTACTTGAAATTATATCTTGCTTGTAGGAAGACACAGAGACTGGGATTTAACTCCATTTCTGAAGGGAAACACACAGCGCAGTTCTCATCCATGAAACACACTCTGCTTTATAGCAAGAAGCATGCTCTTTCTTGTAATATTCTCTAATACAGCATGTAACGTGACTGTGCTCAGAACAAAAGAACTGTGTTTCCTACACATACGGACCAAAGTTAGTTCAACTCTGCTTCAGAAACTGATAGAAACCACAAGTCATCTAACATCCAATCCTTTTCAGTTAAGAGCGAGAAACGTGTGAGCTTCGTAAACGATTTATATTCTTTTGAGCTGAAAAGTTACTGCATTTACCTGAAATGATGTCTTGCTTGTAGGAAGACACAGAGCCTGGAATTTAACTCCATTTCCGAAGGGAAACACACAGCACAGTTCTCATCCATGAAACACACTCTGCTTTAGAGCTAGAAGCACGCTCTTGCTTTCTAAGAGACTCTAATACAGCAGAAAACGTGAGTGTGTTCAGAACAAAATAACGGTGTTTCCTACACAGACGGACCATATCTAGGTCAACTCTTCTTCTGAAACTGATACAAACCACAGTTCCATTAACATGCAATGCTTTCCAGTTAAGAGCGAGAAACCTGTGAGCTTCGTGAATGATGTAGCTTCCTTTGAGCTGAAAAGTGACTGAGTTTACCTGAAAAGATATCTTGCTTGTAGGAAGACACAGAGCCTGGGATTTAACTCCATTTCTGAAGGGAAACACACAGCACAGTTCTCATCCTTGAAAAACACTCTGTTTTAGAGCACGAAGCATGCTCTTGCTTTCTAGAGTCTCTAATAGAGCCAGAAACATGAGGGTACTCTGAAGAAAAGAACGGTGTTTCCTACACATACGTTCCAGTGCTAGTTCAACTCTGCTTCTGAAACTGATACAAACCACAAGTCATCTAACATCCAATGCTTTTTAGTTAAGAGCAAGAAACGTGTGAGCTTCGTAAACGATTTATATTCATTTGAGCTGACAAGTGACTGCGTTTACCTGACATGATGTCTTGCTTGTAGGAAGACACAGAGCCTGGAATTTAACTCCATTTCTGAAGGGATCCACACAGCACAATTCTCATCCATGAAACACACTCTGCTTTAGGGCAAGACATCCTCTTGCTTTCCAGAGTCTCTAATAGAGACAGAAACTTGAGGGTACTCATAACAAAAAAGGGTGTTTCCTACACATACGGACCATTGCTAGTTCAACTCTGCTTCTGAAACTGACACAAACCACAGGTACTCTAACATCCAATGCTTTACATTTAAGAGCAAGAAACGTGTGAGCTACATGAACGATGTAGCTTTGTTTGAGCGTAAGGTGACTGAGTTTACGTGAAATGAAGTCTTGCTTGTAGGAAGATACAGAGCCTGTGATTTAACTAAATTTCTGAAGAGAAACACACAGCACTGTTCTCACGATGAAACGCACTCTGCATATAGGAAGAAGCACGTTCTTGCTTTCTAGAGTCTCTAATAGAGCAGGAAACGTGAGTGTGTTCAGAACAAAATAACGGTGTTTCCTCCACATACGGACCATAGCTAGTTCAACTCTGCTTCGGAAACTGATAGAAACCACAAGTCATCTAACATCCAATCCTTTTCAGTTAAGAGCGAGAAACGTGTGAGCTTCGTAAACGATTTATATTCTTTTGAGCTGAAAAGTGACTGCGTTTACCTGAAACGATGTCTTGCTTGTAGGAAGACACCGAGCCTGGGATTTAACTCCATTTCTGAAGGGAAACACACAGCACAGTTCTCATCAATGAAAAACAGTCTGCTGCAGAGCACGAAGCATGCTCTTGCTTTCTAGAGTCTCTAATAGAGCCAGAAACATGAGGGTACTCTGAACAAAAGAACAGTGTTTCCTACACATACGGACCAGTGCTAGTTCAACTCTGTTTCGGAAACTGACACAAACCACAGGTACTCTACCATCCAATGCTTTACATTTAAGAGCAAGAAACGTGTGAGCTACATGAACGATGTAGCTTTGTTTGAGCGTAAGGTGACTGAGTTTACGTGAAATGAAGTCTTGCTTGTAGGAAGATACAGAGCCTGTGATTTAACTACATTTCTGAAGAGAAACACACAGCACTGTTCTCACGATGAAACGCACTCTGCATATAGGAAGAAGCAGGTTCTTGCTTTCTAGAGTCTCTAATAGAGCAGGAAACGTGAGTGTGTTCAGAACAAAATAACGGTGTTTCCTCCACATACGGACCATAGCTAGTTCAACTCTGCTTCGGAAACTGATAGAAACCACAAGTCATCTAACATCCAATCCTTTTCAGTTAAGAGCGAGAAACGTGTGAGCTTCGTAAACGATTTATATTCTTTTGAGCTGAAAAGTTACTGCATTTACCTGAAATGATGTCTTGCTTGTAGGAAGACACAGAGCCTGGAATTTAACTCCATTTCTGAAGGGAAACAAACAGCACAGTTCTCATCCATGAAACACACTCTGCTTTAGAACACGAAGCATGCTCTTGCTTTCTATGAGTCTCTAGTACAGCAGGAAATGTGAGTGTGTTCAGAACAAAATAACGGTGTTTCCTACACATATGGACCAAATCTAGGTCAACTCTTCTTCTGAAACTGATACAAACCACAGTTCCATTAACATGCAATGCTTTTCAGTTAAGAGCGAGAAACGTGTGAGCTTCGTGAACGATGTAGCTTCCTTTGAGCTGAAATGTGACTGTGTTTACCTGAAAAGATATCTTGCTTGTAGGAAGACACAGAGCCTGGGATTTAACACCATTTGTGAAGGGAAACACACAGCACAGATCTCATCCATGAAACACACTCTGCTTTAGAGCACGAAGCATGCTCTTGATTTCTAGAGTCTCTAATAGAGCCAGAAACATCAGGGTACTCTGAACAAAAGAACGGTGTTTCCTACACATACGGACCATTGCTAGTTCAACTCTGCTTCTGAAACTGATACAAACCACAGGTACTCTAACATCCAATGCTTTACAGTTAAGAGCAAGAAACGTGTGAGCTATGTGAACGATGTAGCTTTGCTTGAGCGGAAAGGTGACTGAGTTAACGTGAAACGAAGTCTTGCTTGTAGGAATATACAGAGCCTGTGATTTAACACCATTTCTGAAGAGAAACACACAGTACTGTTCTCACGATGAAACATACTCTGCGTATAGGAAGAAGTACGCTCTTGCTTTCTAGAATTTCTAATAGAGTAGGGAACGTGAGTGTGCTCAGAACCAAAGAACGGTGTTTCCTCCACATACGGACCATAGCTAGTTCAACTCTGCTTCTGAAACTGATAGAAACCACAAGTCATCTAACATCCAATGCTTTTCAGTTAAGAGCGAGAAATGTGTGAGCTTCGTAAATGATTTATATTCTTTTGAGCTGAAAAGTGACTGCGTTTACCTGAAACGATGTCTTGTTTGTAGGAAGACACAGAGCCTGGAATTTAACTCCATTTCTGAAGGGAAACACACAGCGCAGTTCTCATCCATGAAACACACTCTGCTTTATAGCAAGAAGCATGCTCTTGCTTGTAATATTCTCTAATACAGCATGTAACGTGACTGTGCTCAGAACAAAAGAACTGTGTTTCCTACACATACGGACCAAAGCTAGTTCAACTCTGCTTCGGAAACTGATAGAAACCACAAGTCATCTAACATCCAATCCTTTTCAGTTAAGAGCGAGAAACGTGTGAGCTTCGTAAACGATTTATATTCTTTTGAGCTGAAAAGTTACTGCATTTACCTGAAATGATGTCTTGCTTGTAGGAAGACACAGAGCCTGGAATTTAACTCCATTTCCGAAGGGAAACACACAGCACAGTTCTCATCCATGAAACACACTCTGCTTTAGAGCTAGAAGCACGCTCTTGCTTTCTAAGAGACTCTAATACAACAGAAAACGTGAGTGTGTTCAGAACAAAATAACGGTGTTTCCTACACAGACGGACCATATCTAGGTCAACTCTTCTTCTGAAACTGATACAAACCACAGTTCCATTAACATGCAATGCTTTCCAGTTAAGAGCGAGAAACCTGTGAGCTTCGTGAATGATGTAGCTTCCTTTGAGCTGGAAATTGACTGAGTTTACCTGAAAAGATATCTTGCTTGTAGGAAGACACAGAGCCTGGGATTTAACTCCATTTCTGAAGGGAAACACACAGCACAGTTCTCATCCTTGAAAAACACTCTGCTTTAGAGCACGAAGCATGCTCTTGCTTTCTAGAGTCTCTAATAGAGCCAGAAACATGAGGGTACTCTGAAGAAAAGAACGGTGTTTCCTACACATACGTTCCAGTGCTAGTTCAACTCTGCTTCTGAAACTGATACAAACCACAAGTCATCTAACATGCAATGCTTTTTAGTTAAGAACAAGAAACGTGTGAGCTTCGTAAACGATTTATATTCATTTGAGCTGACAAGTGACTGCGTTTACCTGACATGATGTCTTGCTTGTAGGAAGACACAGAGCCTGGAATTTAACTCCATTTCTGAAGGGATCCTCACAGCACAATTCTCATCCATGAAACACACTCTGCTTTAGGGCAAGACATCCTCTTGCTTTCCAGAGTCTCTAATAGAGACAGAAACTTGAGGGTACTCATAACAAAAAAGGGTGTTTCCTACACATACGGACCATTGCTAGTTCAACTCTGCTTCTGAAACTGATACAAACCACAGGTACTCTAACATCCAATGCTTTACAGTTAAGAGCAAGAAACGTGTGAGCTACGTGAACGATGTAGCTTTGCTTGAGCGGAAAGGTGACTGAGTTAACGTGAAACGAAGTCTTGCTTGTAGGAATATACAGAGCCTGTGATTTAACACCATTTCTGAAGAGAAACACACAGTACTGTTCTCACGATGAAACATACTCTGCGTATAGGAAGAAGTACGCTCTTGCTTTCTAGAATTTCTAATAGAGTAGGGAACGTGAGTGTGCTCAGAACCAAAGAACGGTGTTTCCTCCACATACGGACCATAGCTAGTTCAACTCTGCTTCTGAAACTGATAGAAACCACAAGTCATCTAACATCCAATGCTTTTCAGTTAAGAGCGAGAAATGTGTGAGCTTCGTAAATGATTTATATTCTTTTGAGCTGAAAAGTGACTGCGTTTACCTGAAACGATGTCTTGTTTGTAGGAAGACACAGAGCCTGGAATTTAACTCCATTTCTGAAGGGAAACACACAGCACAGTTCTCATCCATGAAACACACTCTGCTTTAGAGCAAGAAGCACGCTCTTGCTTTCTAAGAGTCTCTAATACAGCAGGAAATGTGAGTGTGTTCAGAACAAAATAACGGTGTTTCCTATACATATGGACCAAATCTAGGTCAACTCTTCTTCTGAAACTGATACAAACCACAGTTCCATTAACATGCAATGCTTTCCAGTTAAGAGTGAGAAACGTGTGAGCTTCGTGAACCATGTAGCTTCCTTTGAGCTGAAAAGTGACTGCATTTACCTGAAAAGATATCTTGCTTGTAGGAAGACACAGAGCCTGGGATTTAACTCCATTTCTGAAGGGAAACACACAGCACAGTTCTCATCCTTGAAAAACACTCTGCTTTAGAGCACGAAGCATGCTCTTGCTTTCTAGAGTCTCTAATAGAGCCAGAAACATGAGGGTACTCTGAAGAAAAGAACGGTGTTTCCTACACATACGTTCCAGTGCTAGTTCAACTCTGCTTCTGAAACTGATACAAACCACAAGTCATCTAACATCCAATGCTTTTTAGTTAAGAGCAAGAAACGTGTGAGCTTTAAACGATTTATATTCATTTGAGCTGACAAGTGACTGCGTTTACCTGACATGATGTCTTGCTTGTAGGAAGACACAGAGCCTGGAATTTAACTCCATTTCTGAAGGGATCCACACAGCACAATTCTCATCCATGAAACACACTCTGCTTTAGGGCAAGACATCCTCTTGCTTTCCAGAGTCTCTAATAGAGACAGAAACTTGAGGGTACTCATAACAAAAAAGGGTGTTTCCTACACATACGGACCATTGCTAGTTCAACTCTGCTTCTGAAACTGACACAAACCACAGGTACTCTAACATCCAATGCTTTACATTTAAGAGCAAGAAACGTGTGAGCTACATGAACGATGTAGCTTTGTTTGAGCGTAAGGTGACTGAGTTTACGTGAAATGAAGTCTTGCTTGTAGGAAGATACAGAGCCTGTGATTTAACTAAATTTCTGAAGAGAAACACACAGCACTGTTCTCACGATGAAACGCACTCTGCATATAGGAAGAAGCACGTTCTTGCTTTCTAGAGTCTCTAATAGAGCAGGAAACGTGAGTGTGTTCAGAACAAAATAACGGTGTTTCCTCCACATACGGACCATAGCTAGTTCAACTCTGCTTCGGAAACTGATAGAAACCACAAGTCATCTAACATCCAATCCTTTTCAGTTAAGAGCGAGAAACGTGTGAGCTTCGTAAACGATTTATATTCTTTTGAGCTGAAAAGTGACTGCATTTACCTGAAATGATGTCTTGCTTGTAGGAAGACACAGAGCCTGGAATTTAACTCCATTTCCGAAGGGAAACAAACAGCACAGTTCTCATCCATGAAACACACTCTGCTTTAGAACACGAAGCATGCTCTTGCTTTCTATGAGTCTCTAGTACAGCAGGAAACGTGAGTGTGTTCAGAACAAAATAACGGTGTTTCCTACACATACGGACCAAATCTAGGTCAACTCTTCTTCTGAAACTGATACAAACCACAGTTCCATTAACATGCAATGCTTTTCAGTTAAGAGCGAGAAACGTGTGAGCTTCGTGAACGATGTAGCTTCCTTTGAGCTGAAATGTGACTGTGTTTACCTGAAAAGATATCTTGCTTGTAGGAAGACACAGAGCCTGGGATTTAACTCCATTTGTGAAGGGAAACACACAGCACAGATCTCATCCATGAAACACACTCTGCTTTAGAGCACGAAGCATGCTCTTGATTTCTAGAGTCTCTAACAGAGCCAGAAACATGAGGGTACTCTGAACAAAAGAACAGTGTTTCCTACACATACGGACCATTGCTAGTTCAACTCTGCTTCGGAAACTGATACAAACCACAAGTCATCTAAAATCCAATCATTTTCAGTTAAGAGCAAGAAACGTGTGAGCTTCATAATTGATTTATATTCATTTGAGCTGAAAAGTGACTGAGTTTACTTGAAATTATGTCTTGCTTGTAGGAAGACACAGAGACTGGGATTTAACTCCATTTCTGAAGGGAAACACACAGCGCAGTTCTCATCCATGAAACACACTCTGCTTTATAGCAAGAAGCATGCTCTTGCTTGTAATATTCTCTAATACAGCATGTAACGTGACTGTGCTCAGAACAAAAGAACTGTGTTTCCTACACATACGGACCAAAGCTAGTTCAACTCTGCTTCGGAAACTGATAGAAACCACAAGTCATCTAACATCCAATCCTTTTCAGTTAAGAGCGAGAAACGTGTGAGCTTCGTAAACGATTTATATTCTTTTGAGCTGAAAAGTTACTGCATTTACCTGAAATGATGTCTTGCTTGTAGGAAGACACAGAGCCTGGAATTTAACTCCATTTCCGAAGGGAAACACACAGCACAGTTCTCATCCATGAAACACACTCTGCTTTAGAGCTAGAAGCACGCTCTTGCTTTCTAAGAGACTCTAATACAACAGAAAACGTGAGTGTGTTCAGAACAAAATAACGGTGTTTCCTACACAGACGGACCATATCTAGGTCAACTCTTCTTCTGAAACTGATACAAACCACAGTTCCATTAACATGCAATGCTTTCCAGTTAAGAGCGAGAAACCTGTGAGCTTCGTGAATGATGTAGCTTCCTTTGAGCTGAAAAGTGACTGAGTTTACCTGAAAAGATATCTTGCTTGTAGGAAGACACAGAGCCTGGGATTTAACTCCATTTCTGAAGGGAAACACACAGCACAGTTCTCATCCATGAAACACACTCTGTTTTAGAGCACGAAGCATGCTCTGGCTTTCTAGAGTCTCTAATAGAGCCAGAAACTTGAGGGTACTCAGAACAAAAGAACAGTATTTCCTACACATACAGACCATTGCTACTTCAACTCTCCTTCTGAAACTGATACAAACCACAAGTCATCTAACATCCAATGCTTTTTAGTTAAGAGGAAGAAACGTGTGAGCTTCGTAAACGATTTATATTCATTTGAGCTGAAAAGTGACTGCGTTTACCTGACATGATGTCTTGCTTGTAGGAAGACACAGAGCCTGGAATTTAACTCCATTTCTGAAGGGAACCACACAGCACAGTTCTCATCCATGAAACACACTCTGCTTTAGGGCAAGACATCCTCTTGCTTTCCAGAGTCTCTAATAGAGACTGAAACTTGAGGGTACTCATAACAAAAAAGGGTGTTTCCTACACATACGGACCATTGCTAGTTCAACTCTGCTTCTGAAACTGACACAAACCACAGGTACTCTAACATCCAATGCTTTACATTTAAGAGCAAGAAACGTGTGAGCTACATGAACGATGTAGCTTTGTTTGAGCGTAAGGTGACTGAGTTTATGTGAAATGAAGTCTTGCTTGTAGGAAGATACAGAGCCTGTGATTTAACTACATTTCTGAAGAGAAACACACAGCACTGTTCTCACGATGAAACGCACTCTGCGTATAGGAAGAAGCACGCTCTTGCTTTCTAGAGTCTCTAATAGTGCAGGAAACGTGAGTGTGCTCAGAACAAAACAACGGTGTTTTCTATACATACAGACCATTGCAAGTTCAACTCTGCTTCTGAAACTGATACAAACCACAGTTCCATTAACATGCAATGCTTTCAAGTTAAGAGCGAGCAACGTGTGAGCTTCGTGAACTATGTAGATTCCTTTGAGCTGAAATGTGACTGAGTTTAACTGAAAAGATCTCTTGCTTATAGGAAGACATGGAGCCTGGGATTTAATTCCATGTCTGAACGGAAACACACAGCACAGTTCTCATCCATGAAACACACTCTGCTTTAGAGCAAGAAGCATGCTCTGGCTTTCTAGAGTCTCTAATAGAGCCAGAAACGTGAGTGTGCTCAGAACAAAATAACGGTGTTTCCTACACATACGGACCATAGCTAGTTCAACTCTGCTTCTGAAACTGATAGAAACCACAAGTCATCTAACATCCAATGCTTTTCATTTAAGAGCGAGAAACGTGTGAGCTTCGTAAATGATTTATATTCTTTTGAGCTGAAATGTGATTGCATTTACCTGAAATTATGTCTTGCTTGTAGGAAGACAGAGAGCCTGGAATTTAACTCAATTTCTGAAGGGAAACACAAAGCACAGTTCTCATCCATGAAACACAGTCTGCTTTAGAGCAAGAAGCACGCTCTTGCTTTCTATGAGTCTCTAATACAGCAGGAAATGTGACTGTGGTCAGAACAAAATAACGGTTTTTCCTACACATATGGACCATTGCTAGTTCAACTCTGCTTCTGAAACTGATACAAAGCACAGTTCCATTAACATGCAATGCTTTCAAGTTAAGAGCGAGAAACGTGTGAGCTTCGTGAACGATGTAGCTTCCTTTGAGCTGAAAAGTCACTGAGTTTACCTGAAAAGGTATCTTGCTTATAGGAAGACACAGAGCCTGGGATTTAACTCCATTTCTGAAGGGAAACACACAGCACAGTTCTCATCCATGAAACACACTCTGCTTTAGAGCACGAAGCATGCTCTGGCTTTCTAGAGTCTCTAATAGAGCCAGAAATGTCAGGGTACTAGGAACAATAGAATGGTGTTTCCTACACATACAGACCATTGCTAGTTCAACTCTGCTTCTGAAACTGATACAAACAACAAGTCATCTAACATCCAATGCTTTTCAGTTAAGAGCAAGAAACTTGTGAGCTTCGTAAACGATTTATATTCATTTGAGCTGAAAAGTGACTGCATTTACCTGAAACAATGTCTTGATTGTAGGACGCTACAGAGGCTGTGATTTAACTCGATTTCTGAAGGGAAACACACAGCACTGTTCCCACGATGGAACACACTCAGCATATAAGAGGAAGCACACTCTTGCTTTCTAGATTCTCTGATTGAGCAGGAAACGTGAGTGAGCTCACAACAAAAGAACGGTGTTTCCTACAAATACGGACCATAGCTAGTTCAACTCTGCTTCAGAAACTGATAGAAACCACAAGTCATCTAACATCCAATGCTTTTCATTTAAGAGCGAGAAACGTGTGAGCCTCATAAACAATTTTTATTCTTTTGAGCTGAAAAGTGACTGCATTTACCTGAAATTATGTCTTGCTTGTAGGAAGACAGAGAGCCTATAATTTAACTCCATTTCTGAAGGGAAACACACAGCACAGTTCTCATCCATGAAACACACTCTACTTTAGAGCAAGAAGCACGCTCTTGCTTTCTATGAGTCTCTAATACAGCAGGAAACGTGAGTGTGTTCAGAACAAAAGAACGGTGTTTCCTACACATACGGACCATATCTAGGTCAACTCTTCTTATGAAACTGATACAAACCACTGTTCCAGTAACAGGCAATGCTTTCCAGTTAAGAGCGAGAAACGTGTGAGCTTCGTGAACGATGTAGCTTCCTTTGAGCTGAAAAGTGACTGAGTTTACCTGAAAAGATATCTTGCTTGTAGGAAGACACAGAGCCTGGGATTTAACTCCATTTCTGAAGGGAAACACACAGCACTGTTCTCACGATGAAACACACTCTGCGTATTGGAATAAGCACGCTCTTGCTTTCTAGAGTCTCTAATAGAGGAGGAAACGTGAGTGTGCTCAGAACAAAAGAACGGTGTTTCTCATACATACAGACCTTTGCTATTTCAACTCTGCCTCTGAAACTGATACAAACCACAAGTCATCTAACATCCAATGCTTTTCAGTTAAGAGCGAGAAACGTGTGAGCTTTGTGAACGATGTAGCTTCCTTTGAGATGAAGAGTGACTTAGTTTACTTGAAAAGATGTCTTGCTTATAGGACGACACAGAGCCTGGGATTTAACTCCATATCAGAAGGGAAACACACAGCACAGTTCTCATCCATGAAACACACTCTGCTTTAGAGCACGAAGCATGCTCTGGCTTTCTAGAGTCTCTAATAGAGCCAGAAACTTGAGGGTACTCAGAACAAAAGAACGGTATTTCCTACACATACAGACCATTGCTACTTCAACTCTCCTTCTGAAAGTGATACAAACCACAAGTCATCTAACATCCAATGCTTTTTAGTTAAGAGGAAGAAACGTGTGAGCTTCGTAAACGATTTATATTCATTTGAGCTGACAAGTGACTGCGTTTACCTGACATGATGTCTTGCTTGTAGGAATACACAGAGCCTGGAATTTAACTCCATTTCTGATGGGAACCACACAGCACAGTTCTCATCCATGAAACACACTCTGCTTTAGGGCAAGACATCCTCTTGCTTTCCAGAGTCTCTAATAGAGACTGAAACTTGAGGGTACTCATAACAAAAGAAGGGTGTTTCCTACACATACGGACCATTGCTAGTTCAACTCTGCTTCTGAAACTGACACAAACCACAGGTCCTCTAACATCCAATGCTTTACATTTAAGAGCAAGAAACGTGTGAGCTACATGAACGATGTAGGTTTGTTTGAGCGTGAGGTGACTGAGTTTACGTGAAATGAAGTCTTGCTTGTAGGAAGATACAGAGCCTGTGATTTAACTACATTTCTGAAGAGAAACACACAGCACTGTTCTCACGATGAAACGCACTCTGCGTATAGGAAGAAGCACGCTCTTGCTTTCTAGAGTCTCTAATAGTGCAGGAAACGTGAGTGTGCTCAGAACAAAACAACGGTGTTTTCTATACATACAGACCATTGCAAGTTCAACTCTGCTTCTGATACTGATACAAACCACAGTTCCATTAACATGCAATGCTTTCAAGTTAAGAGCGAGCAACGTGTGAGCTTCGTGAACTATGTAGATTCCTTTGAGCTGAAATGTGACTGAGTTTAACTGAAAAGATCTCTTGCTTATAGGAAGACATAGAGCCTGGGATTTAATTCCATGTCTGAACGGAAACTCACAGCACAGTTCTCATCCATGAAACACACTCTGCTTTAGAGCACGAAGCATGCTCTGGCTTTCTAGAGTCTCTAATAGAGCCAGAAACGTGAGTGTGCTCAGAACAAAATAACGGTGTTTCCTACACATACGGACCATAGCTAGTTCAACTCTGCTTCTGAAACTGATAGAAACCACAAGTCATCTAACATCCAATGCTTTTCATTTAAGAGCGAGAAACGTGTGAGCCTCGTAAACAATTTTTATTCTTTTGAGCTGAAAAGTGACTGCATTTACCTGAAATTATGTCTTGCTTGTAGGAAGACAGAGAGCCTATAATTTAACTCCATTTCTGAAGGGAAACACACAGCACAGTTCTCATCCATGAAACACACTCTACTTTTGAGCAAGAAGCACGCTCTTGCTTTCTATGAGTCTGTAATACAGCAGGAAACGTGAGTGTGTTCAGAACAAAAGAACGGTGTTTCCTACACATACGGACCATATCTAGGTCAACTCTTCTTAAGAAACTGATACAAACCACTGTTCCAGTAACATGCAATGCTTTCCAGTTAAGAGTGAGAAACGTGTGAGCTTCGTGAACGATGTAGCTTCCTTTGAGCTGAAAAGTGACTGAGTTTACCTGAAAAGATATCTTGCTTGTAGGAAGACACAGAGCCTGGGATTTAACTCCATTTCTGAAGGGAAACACACAGCACTGTTCTCACGATGAAACACACTCTGCGTATTGGAATAAGCACGCTCTTGCTTTCTAGAGTCTCTAATAGAGGAGGAAACGTGAGTGTGCTCAGAACAAAAGAACGGTGTTTCTCATACATACAGACCTTTGCTATTTCAACTCTGCCTCTGAAACTGATACAAACCACAAGTCATCTAACATCCAATGCTTTTCAGTTAAGAGCGAGAAACGTGTGAGCTTTGTGAACGATGTAGCTTCCTTTGAGATGAAGAGTGACTTAGTTTACTTGAAAAGATGTCTTGCTTATAGGACGACACAGAGCCTGGGATTTAACTCCATATCAGAAGGGAAACACACAGCACAGTTCTCATCCATGAAACACACTCTGCTTTAGAGCACGAAGCATGCTCTGGCTTTCTAGAGTCTCTAATAGAGCCAGAAACTTGAGGGTACTCAGAACAAAAGAACGGTATTTCCTACACATACAGACCATTGCTACTTCAACTCTCCTTCTGAAAGTGATACAAACCACAAGTCATCTAACATCCAATGCTTTTTAGTTAAGAGGAAGAAACGTGTGAGCTTCGTAAACGATTTATATTCATTTGAGCTGACAAGTGACTGCGTTTACCTGACATGATGTCTTGCTTGTAGGAATACACAGAGCCTGGAATTTAACTCCATTTCTGATGGGAACCACACAGCACAGTTCTCATCCATGAAACACACTCTGCTTTAGGGCAAGACATCCTCTTGCTTTCCAGAGTCTCTAATAGAGACTGAAACTTGAGGGTACTCATAACAAAAGAAGGGTGTTTCCTACACATACGGACCATTGCTAGTTCAACTCTGCTTCTGAAACTGACACAAACCACAGGTCCTCTAACATCCAATGCTTTACATTTAAGAGCAAGAAACGTGTGAGCTACATGAACGATGTAGGTTTGTTTGAGCGTGAGGTGACTGAGTTTACGTGAAATGAAGTCTTGCTTGTAGGAAGATACAGAGCCTGTGATTTAACTACATTTCTGAAGAGAAACACACAGCACTGTTCTCACGATGAAACGCACTCTGCGTATAGGAAGAAGCACGCTCTTGCTTTCTAGAGTCTCTAATAGTGCAGGAAACGTGAGTGTGCTCAGAACAAAACAACGGTGTTTTCTATACATACAGACCATTGCAAGTTCAACTCTGCTTCTGATACTGATACAAACCACAGTTCCATTAACATGCAATGCTTTCAAGTTAAGAGCGAGCAACGTGTGAGCTTCGTGAACTATGTAGATTCCTTTGAGCTGAAATGTGACTGAGTTTAACTGAAAAGATCTCTTGCTTATAGGAAGACATAGAGCCTGGGATTTAATTCCATGTCTGAACGGAAACTCACAGCACAGTTCTCATCCATGAAACACACTCTGCTTTAGAGCACGAAGCATGCTCTGGCTTTCTAGAGTCTCTAATAGAGCCAGAAACGTGAGTGTGCTCAGAACAAAATAACGGTGTTTCCTACACATACGGACCATAGCTAGTTCAACTCTGCTTCTGAAACTGATAGAAACCACAAGTCATCTAACATCCAATGCTTTTCATTTAAGAGCGAGAAACGTGTGAGCCTCGTAAACAATTTTTATTCTTTTGAGCTGAAAAGTGACTGCATTTACCTGAAATTATGTCTTGCTTGTAGGAAGACAGAGAGCCTATAATTTAACTCCATTTCTGAAGGGAAACACACAGCACAGTTCTCATCCATGAAACACACTCTACTTTTGAGCAAGAAGCACGCTCTTGCTTTCTATGAGTCTGTAATACAGCAGGAAACGTGAGTGTGTTCAGAACAAAAGAACGGTGTTTCCTACACATACGGACCATATCTAGGTCAACTCTTCTTAAGAAACTGATACAAACCACTGTTCCAGTAACATGCAATGCTTTCCAGTTAAGAGCGAGAAACGTGTGAGCTTCTTGAACGATGTAGCTTCCTTTGAGCTGAAAAGTGACTGAGTTTACCTGAAAAGATGTCTTGCTTGTAGGAAGACAGAGAGCCTATAATTTAACTCCATTTCAGAAGGGAAACACACAGCACTGTTCTCACGATGAAAGACACTCAGCATATAAGAAGACGCACGCTCTGGCATTCTAGAGTCTCTGATAGAGCAGAAAACGTGAGTGTGCTCAGAACAAAAGAACGGTGTTTCCTAAACATACGGACCATTGCTAGTTTAACTCTGCTTCTGAAACTGATAAAAATCACAAGTCATCTAACATCCAATGATTTTCAGTGAAGAGCAAGAAACATGTGTTCTTCGTAAACGATTTATATTCATTTGAGCTGAAAATTGACTGCCCTTACCTGAAAGGAAGACTTGCTTGTAGGAAGACAAAGACCCTGGGATTTAACTCCATTTCTCAAGGTGAAAACACAGCACAGTTTTAGGCCATGGTACACACTCTGCTTTAGAACAAGAAGCACGCTCTTGCTTTCTAGAATCTCTAATACAGCAGGAAACGTAAGTGTGCTCAGAACCAAAGAATGGTGTTTCCTACCGATACCGACCATATCTAGTTCAACTCTGCTTCTGAAACTGATGCAAACTACAGGTTCTCTAACATCAAATGCTTGCCAGTTAAGATGAGAAACGTTTGAGCTTCATGAACGATGTAGATTGTTTGAGGTGAATAGTGACTGCCCTTACCTGATAGGAAATCTTGTTTGGAGGAAGACACAGAACCTCGGATTTAACTCCATTTATGAAGGTAAAAACAAAGCACAGTTCTCATCCATGGTACACACTCTGCTTTAGAGCAAGAAGCACGCTCTTACTTTCTAGAATCTCTAATACAGCAGGAAAGGTGAGTGTGCTCAGAACCAAAGAATGGTGTTTCCTACCGATAAGGACCATATCTAGTTCTACTCTGCTTCTGAAACTGATACAAACCACAGGTACTCTATCATCCAATGCTTTTCAGTTAAGAGCGAGAAGTGTGAGCTTCGTGGACTATGTAGCTTCTTTGGGCTGAAAAGTGACCACGTTTACCTGAAACAATTTCGTGCTTGTAGGAACACACACAGCCTGGGATTTAACTCCGTTTCTGAAGGAAACACACAGCAGAGTTCTCATCCATGAAACACACTCTGCTTTAGAGCAAGAAGCATGCTCTTGCTTTCTAGAATCTCTAATTCAACAGGAAACGTGAGTGTGCTCAGAACAAAAGAACTGTGTTTCCTACACATTTGGACCATATCTAGTTCAAATCTGCTTCTTAAACTGATGCAAACACAGCTCCTCTTACATAAATGATCTTTAGTTAATAGTGAGTATCGCCTTTGGTTCATGAACTGCGAAAAATCATTAGAGCCCAAAATAAACTGGGTTAATCAGAAATGAACACTTGCTTGTAGGAAGACACAGATCCGGGGGTTTACTCCGTTTCTGATGGATATTCAGACCAGTGTTCTCATCCACGAAATACACTCTGTTTTAATGCAAGAAGGAAGGTCTTCTTTCCTGAGTCTAAAATACAGGAAGAACCATGAGCATGACCTGAAAAAAAAGAACTGTTTCCTACTCATACGGACCATATGTAGTTCAACTCTGATTTTGAAACTGATACAATCCACAGCTCCTCTTACATAAATGCTCTTTAGTTAATAATGAGAACCGCGATGCGTTTCTGAACTGTGAAAAATCATTTGGGCCCAAAATACACTTGGTTTACCAGAAATGAATCTTGCTTGTAGGAAGACACAGATCCTGTGGTTTAACTCTGTTTCCGAAGGTAAAATCACAACAGTGTTGTCATCCATAAAACACACTCTGTTTTCACGCAAGAACCAAGCTCTTCTTTCCAGCGTCTCCAATAAAGCAAGTACCATGAGCATGCCCAGAAAAAAAAGATCTGTGTTTCCTATTCATACGGACCATATGTAGTTCAAATCTGCTTATGAAACTGATACAAACCACATCTCCTATAACATAAATGTTCCTTAGTTAATAGTGCGAATCACGTTGGGTTCATGAACTGCTGGGAAAACCAGCAAGGAACACTTGCTTGTAGAAAGATATAGATCCTGGGGTTTAAATCTGTTTCTGAAGGGAATTCATACCAGAGTTCTCATCCCTGAAACACACTCTGTTTTAACGCAAGAAGCAAGGTCTTCTTTCTTGAGTCTAATACACAGCAAGAACCATGAGCATGCCCAGGAATAAAGAACTGTGTTTCCTACTCATACAGACCATATGTAGTTGAACTCTGCTTATGAACCTGATACAAACCACAGCTCCTCTTTCATAAATGCTCTTTAGGTAATAGTGAGAATTGCGTAGGCTTCATGAACTGCAAAAAATCATTTGAGCCCAAAATTCACTGGGTTTACCAGAAATGAACTCTTGCTTGTAGGAAGACGCAGATCCTGGGGATTAACTCCGTTTCTGAAGGCAAATTCTGACCAGAGTTCTAATCCCTGAAAAACACTGTTTTAAGGCAATAATCATCCTCTTCTTTAATTTGTCGCCAATACAGTAAGAACCATGAGCATGCCTAGAAAAAAAGAACTGTATTTCCTACAAATACAGACCATATGTAGTTCACCTCTGCTTATGAAACTGATACAAACCACAGCCCCTCTTACATAAATGCTCTTTAGTTAGTAGTGATAATCTCCTTGGGTTGGTGAACTGCGAAAAATCATTTGAGCCCAAAATTCACTCTGTTTACCAGAAATGAACTCTTGCTTGTAGGAAGACACAGATCCTGGGGTTTAACTCTGTTTCTGAAGGGAAATTCAGACCAGAGTTCTCATCCCTGAAACACACTGTGTTTTAAGGCAAGAATCATCCTCTTCTTTCAAGCGCCTTCACTACAGTAAAAAACATGAGCATGCCCAGAAAAAAAGAACTGTGTTTCCTGCTCAAACGGACCATATGTAGTTCAACTCTGCTTATGAAACTGATACAAACCACAGCTCCTCTTACATAAATGCACTTTAGTTAATAGTGAGAATCGCGTTGGGTTCATGAACTGCAAAAAATCATTAGAGCCAAAATATAAATTGGTTAACCAGAAATAAACACTTGCTTGTAGGAAGACACAGAACCTGGGGTTTACTCCGTTTCTGAAGGGAAATTCAGACTAGAGTTCTCATCCCTGAAACACACTCTGTTTTCACGCAAGAAGCAAGCTCTTCTTTCCAGCGTCTCCAATACAGAAAGAACCATGAGCATGCCCTGAAAAAACGAACTGTCTCCTACTCATACGGACCATATGTAGTTCAACTCCGATTATGAAACTGATACAAACCACAGCTCCTCTTAAAGAAATGCTCTTTAGTTAATAGTGAGAATCGCGATGCGTTTCTGAACTGTGAAAAATCATTTGAGCCCAAAAATTCACTTGGTTTACCAGAAATGAACTCTTGCTTGTAGGAAGACACAGATCCTGTTGTTTAACTCTGTTTCTGAAGGTAAAATCAGACCAGTATTCTCATCCATGAAACACACTCTGTTTTCACGCAAGAAGCAAGCTCTTCTTTCCAGCGTCTCCAATACAGCAAGAACCATGAGCATGCCCAGAAAAAAAAGAACTGTGTTTCCTACTCATACGGACCATATGTAGTTCAACTCTGCTTATGAAACTGATACAAACCACAGCTCCTCTAACATGAATGCTCTTTAGTTAATAGTGAGAATCGCTTTGGGTTCATGAACTGCGAAAATCATTAGAGGCCAAAATAAACTGGGTTAACCAGAAATGAACACTTGCTTGCAGGAAGATACAGATCCTGGGGTTTAATTCTATTTCTCAAGGGAAATTCAGACCAGAGTTCTCATTCCTGAAACATACTCTGTTTTAACGCAAGGAGCAAGGTCTTCTTTCCTTAGTCTAAAATACAGCAAGAACCACGAGCATGCCCAGAAAAAAAGAACTGTGTTTCCTACTCTTACAGACCTATGCAGTTCAAACCTGCTTATGAAACTGACACAATCGGCAGCTCCTCTTACATAAATTCTCCTTGGTTGATAGAGAGAATCGCGATGGGTTTCTGAACTGTGAAAAATCATTTGAGCCAAAATTCACTTGGTTTACCAGAAATGATCTCTTGCATGTAGGAAGACACAGATCCTGTGGTTTAACTCTGTTTCTGAAGGTAAATTCAGACCACTGTTCTCATCAATGAAACACACTCTGTTTTCACAGAAGAAGCAAGCTCTTCTTTCCAGAACCCCAATACAGCAAGAACCATGAGCATGCCCAGAAAAAAAGAACTGTGTTTCCTACACATACAGACCATATGTAGTTGAACTCTGCTTATGAACCTGATACAAACCACAGCACCTCGAACATAAATGCTCTTTAGTTAATAGTGAGAATTGCGCTGGCTTCATGAACTGCGAAAAATCATTTGAGCCCAAAATTCCCTTGGTTTACGAGAAATGAACTCTTGCTTGTAGGAAGACACAGATCTTGGTGATTAACTCCGTTTCTGAAGGGAAATTCAGACCAGAGTTCTCATCCATGAAACACACTCTGTTTTCACGCAAGAATCATCCTCTTCTTTCCAGCGTCTCCAATACAATAAGAACCATGAGCATGCCTAGAAAAAAAGAACTGTGTTTCCTACTCATACAGACCATATGTAGTTCAACTCTGCTTATGAAACTGATACAGACCACAGCTCCTCTTACATAAATGCTCTTTAGTTAATAGTTAGAATCGCGTTGGGTTCGTGAACTGCAAAAAATCATTTGAGCTCAAAATTCACTGGGTTTACCAGAAATGAACTCTTGCGTGTAGGAACACTCAGATCCTGTAGTTTAACTATGTTTCTGAAAGGAATTTCAGACCAGAGTTCTCATCAGTGAATAACGCTTTGTTTTAACGCAAGAAGCAAGCTCTTCTTTCCAGAGTCTCCAATATAGCAAGAACAATGAGCATGCCTTGAAAAATAGAACTGTGTTTCCTACTCATACGGACCATATGTAGTTCAACTCTGCTTATGAAACTGATACAAACCACAGCACCTCTTAAATAAATGCTCTTCAGTTAATAGTGAGAATCCCATTGGGTTTTTGAACTTTGTAATATCATTTTAGCCCAAAATTCACATGGTTTACCAGAAATGAACTCTTGCTTGTAGGAAGACACAGATCCTTGGGTTTAACTCCGGTTCCGGAGGGAAATTCAGACCAGAATTCTCATCCCTGAAACACACACTGTTTTAACACAAGAAGCAAGCTCTTCTTTCCAGAGTCTAAAATACAGCAAGAACTATGAGCATGCCCAGAAAAAAAGAAATGTGTTTCCTAGTCTTACGGACAATATGTAGTTCAACTCTGCTTATGAAACTGATACAAACAACAGCTCCTCTTGCATAAATGCTCTTTAGTTAACAGTGAGAATTGCATTGGGTTGGTGAACTGCGAAAAAATATTTGAGCTCAAAATTCACTGGGTTTACCAGAAATAAACTCTTGCTTGCAGGAAGACACAGATCCTGGGGTTTAACTCCGGTTTCCCGGAGGGAAATTCAGACCAAAATTATCATCCCTGAAACACACACTTTTTTAACACAATAAGCAAGCTCTTCTTTCCAGAGTCTAAAATACAGCAAGAACTATGAGCATGCCCTGAAAAAAAGAACTGTGTTTCCTACTCATACAGACCATATGTAGTTCAACTCTGCTTATGAACCTGATACAAACCGCAGCTCCTCTTACATAAGTGCTCTTTAGTTAATAGTGAGAATCGTGTTGGGTTCGTGAACTGCGAAAAATAATTTGAGCCCAAAATTCACTGGGTTTACCAGAAATGGACTCTGGCTTGTAGGAAGACACAGATCCTGGGGTTTAACTCCATTTCTGAAGGAAAATTCAGACCAGTGTTTTCATCCATGGAACACAGGCTGTTTTAACGCAACAAGCATCCTCTTCTTTTCAGTGTCTCCAAAACAGCAAGAACCATGATAATGCCCAGAAAAAAAGAACTGTATTTCACCTCATACAGACCATATGAAGTTCATCTCTGCTTATGAAACTGACACAAACCACAGCTCCTCTTACATAAATGCTCTTTAGTGAATAGTGAGAATCGCGATGGGTTTCTGAACTGTGAAAAATCATTTGAGCCCAAAATTCACTTGGTTTAGCAGAAATGAACTCTTGCTTGTAGGATGACACAGATCCTGTGGTTTAACTCTGTTTCTGAAGGTAAATTCAGACCAGTGTTCTCATCCATGAAACACACTCTGTTTTAACGCAAGAAGCATGCTCTACTTTTCAGATTTTCCAAACAGCAAGAACCATGAGCATGCCCAGAAAAAAAGAAATGTGTTTCCTAGTCATACGGATCATATGTAGATCAACTTTGCTTATGAAACTGATACAAACTACAGGTCCTCTTACATAAATGCTCTTTAGTTAATAGTGAGAATCGCATTGGGTTGGTGAACTGCGAAAAAATATTTGAGCTCAAAATTCACTGGGTTTACCAGAAATAAACACTTGCTTGTAGGAACACACAGATCCTGTAGTTTAACTCTGTTTCTGAGGGAAATTCAGACCAGAGTTCTCATCCATGAATCACACTCTGTTTTAAAGCAAGAAGCAAGCTCTTCATTACAGAGTCTCCAATATAACAAGAACAATGAGCGCGCCCTGAAAAAAAGAACTGTGTTTCCTACTCATATGGACCATATGTAGTTCAACTCTGCTTATGACACTGATACAAACCACAGCACCTCTTAAATCAATGCTCTTCAGTTAATAGTGAGAATCCCATTGGGTTTTTGAACTTTGTAATATCATTGTAGCCCAAAATTCACTTGGTTTACCAGAAATGAACTCTTGCTTGTAGGAAGACACAGATCCTTGGGTTTAACACCGGTTCCGGAGGGAAATTCAGACCAGAATTCTCATCCCTGAAACACACACTGTTTTAACACAAGAAGCAAGCTCTTCTTTCCAGAGTCTAAAATACAGCAAGAACTATGAGCATGCCCAGAAAAAAAGAAATGTGTTTCCTAGTCTTGCGGACTCTATGTAGTTCAACTCTGCTTATGAAACTGATACAAACAACAGCTCCTCTTGCATAAATGCTCTTTAGTTAACAGTGAGAATCGCATTGGGTTGGTGAACTGCGAAAAAATATTTGAGCTCAAAATTCACTGGGTTTACCAGAAATAAACTCTAGCTTGTAGGAAGACACAGATCCTGGGGTTTAACTCCGGTTCCGGAGAGAAATTCAGACCAGAATTATCATCCCTGAAACACACGCTGTTTTAACACAAGAAGCAAGCTCTTCTTTCCAGAGTCTAAAATACAGCAACAACTATGAGCATGCCCTGAAAAAAAGAACTGTGTTTCCTACTCATACAGACCATATGTAGTTCAACTCTGCTTATGAACCTGATACAAACCACAGCTCCTCTTAAATAAATGCTCTTTAGTTAATAGTGAGAATCGTGTTGGGTTCATGAACTGCGAAAAATCATTTGAGCCCAAAATTCACTGGGTTTACCAGAAATGGACTCTGGCTTGTATGAAGACACAGATCCTGGGGTTTAACTCCGTTTCTGAAGGAAAATTCAGACCAGTGTTTTCATCCATGGAACACATGCTGTTTTAACGCAAGAAGCATCCTCTTCTTTTCAGCGTCTCCAATACAGCAAGAACCATGATAATGCCCAGAAAAAAAGAACTGTATTTCACCTCATACAGACCATATGAAGTGCATCTCTGCTTATGAAACTGATACAAACCACAGCTCCTCTTACATAAATGCTCTTTAGTTAATAGTGAGAATTGTGTTGGGTTCGTGAACAGCGAAAAATTTTTTGAGCCAAAAATTCACTGGGTTTACAAGAAAGGAACTCTTGCTTGTAGGAAGACACAGATCCTGGGGTTTAACTCGTTTCTGAAGAGAAATTCAGACCGGAGTTCTCATCCCTGAAACACACACTGTTTTCACGCAAGAAGCAAGCTCTTCTTTCTAGAGTCTAAAATACAGCAAGAACCATAAGCATGCCCTGTAAAAAAGAACTTTTTCCTCCTCATACGCACCATATGTAGTTCAACTCTGCTTATAAAACTGGTCCAAACCACAGCTCCTCTTACATAAATGCTCTTTAGTTAATAGTGATAATCGCCTTAGGTTGGTGAACTGTGAAAAATCATTTGAGCCCAAAATTCACTGGGTTTATCAGAAATGAACTCTTGCTTGTAGGTAGACACAGATCCTGGGGTTTAACTCCAATTCTGAAGGTATATTCAGAGCAGTGTTCTCATCCATGAAACACATGCTGTTTTAACGCAAGAAGCATCCTCTTCTTTCCAGCGTCTCCAATACAGGAAGAATCATGAGAATGTCCAGAAAAAAATAACTATGTTTCCTCCTCATACAGACCATATGCAGTTCAACTCTACCTATGAAACTGATACAAACCACCGCTCCTCTTACATTAATGCTCTTTAGTTAATAGTGAGAATCACGATGGGTTTCAGAACTGTGAAAAATCATTTGAGCCCAAAATTCACTTGGTTTACCAGAAATGAACTCTTGCTTGTACGAAGACACAGTTCCTGTGGTTTACCTCTGTTTCTGAAGGTAAATTCAGACCAGAGTTCTCATCCCCGAAACACACTCTGATTTATCGCAAGAAGCTAGCTCTTTTTTCGAGAGTCTAAAATACAACAATAACCATGATCATGGCCTGAAAAAAAACCTGTTTTTCCAACTCATATGGACCATATGTAGTTCAACTGTGATTATGAAACTGATAAAAACCACAGCTCCTCTTACATAAATGCTCTTTATTTAATAGTGAGAATCGCATTGGGTTCGTGAACTGTGAAAAATCATTTGAGTCCAAAATTCACTGGGTTTAGCAGAAATGAACTCCTGCTTGTAGGAAGACACAGATCCTGGGGTTAAACTACGTTTCTGAAGGGAAATTCAGACCCTTATTCTCATCCCTGAAACACACACTGTTTTAACACAAGAAGCATCCTCTTCTTTCCAGATTCAAAAATACGTCAAGAACCATGCCCATGCCCTGAAATAAAGAACTGTGTTTCCTACTCATACGGACCATATGTATTCAACTCTCCTTATGAAACTGATACAAACCATACCTCCTCTTACATAAATGCTGTTTAGTTAATAGTGAGAATCGCGTTGGGTTCATAAACTGCAAAAATCATTTGAGCTCAAAATTCAATTTTTACCAGAAATGAACTCTTGCTTGTAGGAAGGCAGAGATCCTGGGGTTTAACGCTGATTCTGAAGGTATATTCAGACCAGTGTTCTCATCCATGAAACAAATGCTGTTTTAACGCAAGAAGCATCATCTTCTTTCCAGCGTAACCAATACAGGAAGAATCATGAGAATGCCCAGAAACAAAAACTGTGTTTCCTCCTCATACAGACCATATGGAGTTCAACTCTGCTTATGAAACTGACGTAAAGCACAGTTCCTCTTACATAAATGCTCTTTAGTTAAAAGTGAGAATCGCAATGGGTTTCTGAACTGTGAAAAAACATTTGAGCCCAAAATTCACTTGGTTTACCAGAATTGAACTCTTGCTTGTAGGAAGACAGAGATCCGGGGGTTTAATTCTGTGTCTGAAGGAAATTCAGACCAGTGATCTCATCCATGCATGAAACACACTCTGTTTTCCAACAAGAAGCAAGCTCTTCTTTCAGCGTCTCCAATACAGCAAGAACGATGAGCATGCACAGAAAAAAACAACTGTGTTTCCTACTCATATGGACCATATGTAGATGAACTCTGCTTATGAAACTGATACAAACCACACCTCCTCTTACATAAATGCTCTTTAGTTAATAGTGAGAATTGCGTTGGGTTCATAAACTGCAAAAATCATTTGAGCTCAAAATTCAATTTTTACCAGAAATGAACTCTTGCTTGTAGGAAGGCACAGATCCTGGGGTTTAACGCCGATTCTGAAGGTATATTCAGACCAGTGTTCTCATCCATGAAACAAATGCTGTTTTAACGCAAGAAGCATCCTCTTCTTTCCAGCGTCTCCAATACAGCAAGAATCATGAGAATGCCCAGAAAAAAAAAAACTGTGTTTCATCCTCATACAGACCATATGCAGTTCAACTCTGCTTATGAAACTGACATAAAGCACAGTTCATCTTACATAAATGCTCTTTAGTTAAAAGTGAGAATCGCAATGGGTTTCTGAACTGTGAAAAATCATTTGAGCCCAAAATTCACTTGGTTTACCAGAAATGAACTCTTGCTTGTAGGAAGACACAGATCCTGTGGTTTACCTCTGTTTCTGAAGGTAAATTCAGACCAGTGTTCTCATCCATGAAACATACTCTGTTTTCACGCAAGAAGCAAGCTCTTCTTTCAGGCATCTCCAATACAGCAAGAACCATGAGTATGCCCATAAAAAAAAGAACTGTGTTTCCTACTCATACGGACCATATGAAGTTCAACCCTGCTTATGAAACTGAAACAAATCACTGCTCCTCTTACATAAATGCACTTTATTTAATAGTTAGAATCGCTTTGTATTCGTGCACTGTGTAAAATCATTTGGGCCCAAAATTCACTAGGATTACCAGAAATGTACTCTTGCTTGTAGGAAGGCACAGATCCTGGGGTTTAACTCTGATACTGAAGGTATATTCAGACCAGTGTTCTCATCCATGAAACACATGCTGTTTTAATGCAAGAAGCATCCTCTTCTTTCCAGAGTCTCCAATACAGCTAGAACGATGAGCATGCACAGAAAAAAAGAACTGTGTTTCCAACTCATACGAACCATATATAGATAAACTCTGCTTATGAAACTGATACAAACCACAGCTCCTCTTACATAAATGATCTTTAGTTAATAGTGAGAATCGTGTTGGGTTCGTGAACTGCGAAAAATTATTTGAGCCCAAAATTCAATGGGTTGACCAGAAATGAACTCTTGCTTGTAGGAATACACAGATCCTGTGGTTTAACTCTGTTTCTGAAGGAAATTCAGGCCAGTGTTCTCATCCATGAAACACACTCTGTTTTCACGCAAGAAGCAAGCTCTTCAATCCAGCGTCTCCAAAAGAGCAAGAACCATGAGCAAGCACAGAAAAGAAGAACTGTGCTTCCTACTCATATGGATCATATGTAGTTGAACTCTGCTTATGTAACTGATACAAACCAAGGGTCCTCTTACATAAATACTCTTTAGTTAATAGGGCGAATTGTGTTCCATTCGTGAACTGTGAAAAATTATTTGAGGCCAAAATTCCCTGGGTTTACCAGAAATAAACTCTTGCTTGTAGGAAGACACAGATCCTGGGGTTTAACTCCGTTTCTGAAGGGAAATTCAGACCAGAGTTCTCATCCCTGAAACACACTCTGATTTAACGCAAGAAGCCTGCTTTTCTTTCCAGTGGCTCCAATATATCAAGAACCATGAGCATGCCCAGAAAAAAAGAACTGTGTTTCCTACTCATACGGACAATATGTACTTTAACTGTGCTTATGAAACTGATACAAAAAACAGCTCCACTTACATAAATGCTCTTTAGTTAATAGTGAGAATCGCGTTGGATTTGTGAACTGTGAAAAGTCATTTGAGCGCAAAATTCCCTTGGTTTAACAGAAAAGAACTCTTGCTTGTAGGAAGGTAGAGATCCTGGGCTTTAACTCCGATTCTGAAGGCAAATTCGGACCAGAATTCTCAACACTGAAAAACACTCTGTTTTAATGCAAGAATCATCCTCTTCTTTCCATCGTCTCCAATACAGTAAGAACCATGAGCATGCCCAGGAAAAAAGACCTGTGTGTCTTAATTACACGGACCATGTGTAGTTCAACTCTGCTTATGAAATGTTACAGACCACAGCTCCTCTTACATAAATGTTCTTTAGTTAATAGTGAGAATAGTGTTGGCTTCGTGAACTGCGAAATGTCATTTGAGCCCAAAATTCCCTGGGTTAACCAGAAATGAACCCTTGCTTGTAGGAAGACACAGATCCTGGGGTTTAACTCCTTTTCAGAAGGGAAATTCAGACCAGTGTTCTCATGCATGAAACACACTCGGATTTAACTCAAGAAGCAAGCTCTTCTTTCCGTAGTCTAAAATATATCAAGAACTATGATCATGCCCTGAAAAAAAGAACTGTGTTTCCTACTCATACAGACCATATGTAGTTCAACTCTGCTTATGAAACTAATACAAACCACAGCTCCTCTTACATAAATGCTCTTTAGTTAATAGTGAGAATTGTGTTGGGTTCATGAACTGCGAAAAATTATTTGAGCCCAAAATTCACTTGGTTTACCAGAAATGAACTCTTGCTTGTAGGAAGACACAGATCCTGGGGTTTAACTCCGTTTCTGAAGAGAAATTCAGACCAGAGTGCTCATCCCTGAAACACACGCTGTTTTCACGCAAGAAGCAAGCTCTTCTTTCTAGCGTCTAAAATACAACAAGAACCATGAGCATGCCCTGTAAAAAAGAACTTAATCCTTCTCATACACACCATATGTACTTCAACTCTGCTTATGAAACTGATACAAACCACTGCTCCACTTACATAAATGCTCTTTATTTAATAGTGATAATCGCCTTAGATTGGTGAACTGCGAAAAATCATTTGAGCCCAAAATTCACTGGGTTTACCAGAAATGAACTCTTGCTTGTAGGAAGACACAGATCCTGGGGTTTAACTCCAATTCAGAAGGCAAATTCAGATCAGTGTTCTCATCCATGAAACACATGCTGTTTTAATGCAAGAAGCATCCTCTTCTTTCCAGCGTCTCCAATACAGGAAGAATCATGAGAATGCCCAGAAAAAAATAACTGTGTTTGCTCCTCATACAGACCATATGCAGTTCAACTCTGCTTATGAAACTGATACAAACCACAGCTCATATACATAAATGCTCTTTAGTTAATAGTGAGAATCGCGATGGGGATCTGAACTGTGAAATATCATTTGAGCCCAAAATTCACTTGGTTTACCAGAAATGAACTCTTGCTTGTAGGAAGACACAGATGCTGTGGTTCACCTCTGTTTCTGAATGGAAATTCAGACCAGAGTTCTCATCCCTGAAACACACTCTGATTTAACGCAAGAAGTTAGCTCTTCTTTCGAGAGTCTAAAATACAACAATAACCATGAGCATGCCCTGAAAAACAACCTGTTTTTCCTACTCATATGGACCATATGTAGTTCAACTGTGCTTATGAAACTGATACAAACCACAACTCCTCTTACATAAATGCTCTTTAGTTAATAGTGAGAATCGCATTGGGTTCGTGAACTGCGAAAAATCATTTGAGTGCAAAATTCACTGGGTTTAACAGATATGAACTCTAACTTGTAGGAAGACACAGATCCTTGTGTTAAACTCCGTTTCTGAGGGGAAATTCAGACCCTTATTCTCATACCTGAAACACACACTGTTTTAACGCAAGAAGCATCCTATTCTTTCCAGATTCAAACATACATCAAGAACCATGCGCATACCCTGAAATAAAGAACTGTGTTTCCTACTCATACAGACCATATGTATTCAACTCTCCTAATGAAACTGATACAAACCACAGCTCCTCTTACATAAATGCTCTTTAGTAAATAGTTACAATCGCATTGGGTTCATGAACTGCAAAAATCATTTGAGCTCAAAATTCAATTTTTACCAGAAATGAACTCTTGCTGATAGGAAGACACAGATCCTGGGGTTTAACTCCGTTTCTGAAGGGAAATTCAGACCAGTTTTCTCATCCATGAAACACATGCTGTTTTAACGCAAGAAGCATCCTCTTCTTTCCAGCGTCTCCAATACAGGAAGAAAGAAGAGAATGCCCAGAAAAAAATAACCGTGTTTCCTCCTAATACAGACCATATGCAGTTCAACTCTGCTTATGAAACTGAAACAAACCACTGCTCCTCTTGCATAAATGCTCTTTAGTTAATAGTGAGAATCGCGATGGGATTCTGAACTGTGAAAAATCATTTGAGCCCAAAATCCACTTGGTTTACCAGAAATGAACTCTTGCTTGTAGGAAGACACAGATCCTTTGGTTTACCTCTATTTCTGAAGGTAAATTCAGACCAGTGTTCTCATCAATGAAGCATACTCTGTTTTCACGCAAGAAGCAAGCTCTTCTTTCCAGCATCTCCAATACAGCAAGAACCATGAGCATGCCCAGAAAAAAAATAACTGTGTTTCCTACTCATACAGACCATATGTAGTTCAACTCTGCTTATGAAACAGAAACAAACCACAGCTCCTCTTACATAAATGCTCTTTATTTAATAGTTAGAATCGCTTTATATTTGTGCACTGTGTAAAATCATTTGAGCCCAAAATTCACTAGGTTTACCAGAATTGTACTCTTGCTTGTAGGAAGACACAGATCCTGGGGTTTAATTCTGTTTCTGAAGGAAATTCAGACCAGTGTTCTCATCCATGAAACACACTCTGTTTTCACGCAAGAAGCAAGCTCTTCAATCCAGCATCTCCAAAACAGCAAGAACCATGAGCAAGCACAGAAAAGAAGAACTGTGCTTCCTACTCATACAGATCATATGTAGTTGAACTCTGCTTATGAAACTGATACAAACCACAGGTCCTCTTACATAAATGATCTTTAGTTAATAGGGCGAATGGCGTTCTATTTGTGAACTGTGAAAAATTATTTGAGCCCAAAATTGCCTGGGTTTACCAGATATAAACTCTTGCTTGTAGGAAGACACAGATCCTGGGGTTTAACTCCGTTTCTGAAGGGAAATTCAGACCAAAGTTCTCATCCCTGAAACACACTCTGATTTAACGCAAGAAGCTAGCTTTTCTTTCCAGTGGCTCCAATATATCAAGAACCATGAGCATGCCCAGAAAAAAAGAACTGTGTTTCCTACTCATACGGACAATATGTACTTTAACTGTGCTTATGAAACTGATACAAAAAACAGCTCCACTTACATAAATGCTCGTTAGTTAATAGTGAGAATCGCATTGGGTTCGTGAACTGCGAAAAATCATTTGAGCGCAAAATTCCCTTGGTTTACCAGAAAAGAACTCTTGCTTGTATGGAAGACACAGATCCTGGCCTTTAACTCCGATTCTGAAGGCAAATTCAGACCAGAATTCTCAACCCTGAAAAACACTCTGTTTTAATGCAAGAATCTTCCTCTTCTTTCCATCGTCTCCAATACAGTAAGAACCATGAGATTGCCCAGAAAAAAAGACCTGTGTTTCTTAATTATACGGAACATGTGTAGTTCACCTCTGCTTATGAAATGTTACAGACCACAGCTCCTCTTACATAAATGTTGTTTATTTAATAGTGAGAATAGTGTTGGCTTCGTAAACTGCGAAAAGTCATTTGAGCCCAAAATTTCCTGGGTTAACCAGAAATGAACCCTTGCTTGTAGGAAGACAAGGATCCTGGGGTTTAACTCCTTTTCGGAAGGGAAATACAGAGCAGTGTTCTCATCCATGAAACACACTCTGATTTAACTCAAGAAGCAAGCTCTTCTTTCCAGAATCTAAAATAAATCAAGAACCATGAACATGCCCTGTAAAAAAGAACTGTGTTTCCTACTGATACAGACCATATGTAGTTCAACTCTGCTTATGAAACTGATACAAACCACAGCTTCTCTTACATTAATGCTCTTTAGTTAATGGTGATAATCACGTTGGCTTCATGAACTGCGAAAATCATTTGAGCCCAAAATTCACTGGGTTTAACAGAAATCAACCCTTGCTTGTAGGAAGACACAGATCCTGGGGTTTAACTCCGTTTCTGAAGGGAAATTAGGACCAGAGTTCTCATCCATTAAACACACTCTGTTTTAACGCATGAAGAAAACTCTTCTTTCCAGCGGCTCCAATACATCAAGAACCATGAGCATGCCCAGAAAAAAAAAACTGTGTTATATACTCATAAGGACAATATGTAGTTCAACTCTGCTTATGAAACTGATACAAACCACAGCTCCTCTTACATAAATGCTCTTTAGTTAATAGTGAGAATAGCGTTGGGTTCGTGAACTGTGAAAAATCATTAGAGACCAAAATTCACTGGGTTTACCAGAAATGAACACTTGCTTGTAGGAAGACACAGATCCTGGGGTTAAATACCGTTTCTGAAGCCAAATTCAGACCAGAGTTCTCTTCCATGAAAAAAACTCTGTTTTAAGGCTAGAATCATCCTATTCTATCCAGCTTGCAAGATGCAAGCTCTTCTTTCCAGCAGCTCCAATACATTAAGAACCATGAGCATGCCTAGGAAAAATGATCTGTTTTTCCAACTCATAGGGACCATATGTAGTTCAACTCTGCTTATGAAACTGATACAGTCCACAGGTCTTCTTACATAAATGCTCTTTTGTTAATAGTGATAATCGCCTTGTGTTCTAGAACTGTGTAAAATCATTTAAGGCAAAAATTCACTTGGTTTACCAGAAATGAACTCTTGCTTGTAGGAAGACACGGATCATGGAGTTTAACTCCGTTTCTGAGGGGAAATTCAGACCAGAATTCACATTCCTGAAAAACACTCTGTTTTAAGCCATGAATCATCCTCTTCTTTCCAGGGTCTCCAATACATTAAGAACCATGAGCATGCCCAGAAAAAAATAACTGTGTTTCCTACTCAGACGGACAATATGTAGTTCCCTTCTGCTTATGAAACTGATACAAAACACAGCTCCTCTTACATAAATCCTCTTTAGTTAATAGTGAGAATAGTGTTGGCTTCATGAACTGCAAAAAATCATTTGAGCCCAAAATTCACTAGGTTTACCAGGAATGAACTCTTGTTTGTAGGAAGACACAGATCCTGGGGTTTAACTCCGTTTCTGAAGGCAAATTCAGACCAGAGTTCTCATCCCTGAAACACACTCTTTTTCAACGAAGAAGCAAGCTCTTCTTTCCAGAGTCTAAAATGAAGCAAGAACCATGAGCATGCCCTGAAAAAATGAACTGTGTTTCCTACACATGCGGACCAGAAGTAGTTCAATTCTGCTTATGAAACTGATACAGTCCACAGGTCTTCTTACATAAATGCTCTTTAGTTAATAGTGATAATCGCATGGTGTTCTAGAACTGTGTAAAATCATATGAGCCAAAAATTCACTTGGTTTACCAGAAATGAACTCTTGCTTGTAGGAAGAATCAGATCATGGCGTTTAACTCCGTTTCTGAAGGGAAATTCAGACCAGAGTTCTCATCACTGAAACACACTCAGATTTAACACAAGAAGCTAGCTCTTCTTTCCAGCGGCTCCAATATATCAAGAACCATGAGCATGCCCAGAAAAAAAGAACTGTGTTTCCTACTCATACGGACAATATTTAGTTTAACTGTGCTTATGAAACTTATACAAAAAACAGCTCCACTTACATAAATGCTCTTTAGTTAATAGTGAGAATCGCGTTGGGTTCGTGAACTGCGAAAAATCATTTGAGCGCAAAATTCCCTGGGTTTACCAGAAAAGATCTCTTGCTTGTAGGAAGACACAGATCCTGGCCTTTAACTCCGATTCTGAAGGCAAATTCAGACCAGAATTCTCAACCCTGAAAAACACTCTGTTTTAATGCAAGAGTCATCCTCTTCTTTCCATCGTCTCCAATACAGTAAGAAACATGAGCATGCCCAGAAAAATAGGCCTGTGTTTCTTAATTATACGGACCATGTGTAGTTCAACTCTGCTTATGAAATGTTACAGACCACAGCTCCTCTTACATAAATGTTGTTTATTTAATAGTGAGAATAGTGTTGGCTTCGTGAACTGCGAAAAGTCATTTGAGCCCCAAATTCCCTGGGTTACCCAGAAATGAACCCTTGCTTGTAGGAAGACACAGATCCTGGGGTTTAAATCTTTTTTGGAAGGGAAATTCAGAGCAGTGTTCTCATCCATGAAACACACTCTGATTTAACTCAAGAAGCAAGCTCTTCTTTCCAGAATCTAAAATAAATCAAGAACCATGAACATGCCCTGAAAAAAAGAACTGTGTTTCCTACTGATACAGACCATATGTAGTTCAACTCTGCTTATGAAACTGATACAAACCACAGCTTCTCTTACATGAATGCTCTTTAGTTAATAGTGATAATCACGTTGGCTTCATGAACTGCGAAAATCTTTTGAGCCCAAAATTCACTGGGTTTAACAGAAATCAACCCTTGCTTGTAGGAAGACACAGATCCTGGGGTTTAACTCCGTTTCCGAAGGGAAATTAGGACCAGAGTTCTCATCCATTAAACACACTCTGCTTTAACGCAAGAAGAAAACTCTTCTTTCCAGCAGCTCCAATACATCAAGTACCATGAGCAAGCCCAGAAAAAAAAAAAAAACTGTGTTTCATACTCATAAGGACAATATGTAGTTCAACTCTGCTTATGAAACTGATACAAACCACAGCTCCTCTTACATAAATGCTCTTTAGTTAATAGTGAGAATAGCGTTGGATTCGTGAACTGCGAAAAATCATTTGAGCCCAAAATTCACTGGGTTTACCAGAAATGAACTCTTGTTTGTAGGAAGACACAGATCCTGGGGTTTAATTCCATTTCTGAAGGGAATCAGACCAGAATTCTCATCCCTGAAAAACACTCTGTTTTAAGGCATGAATCATCCTCTTCTTTCCAGGGTCTCCAATACAGTAAGAACCTTGAGCATTCCCAGAAAAAAAGAACTGTGTTTCCTACTCATGCGGACCATATGTAGTTCAACTGTGCTTATGAAACTGATACAAACAACATCTCCTCTTACTAAAATGCTCTTTAGTTAATAGTGAGAATCATCTTGGGTTCGTGAACTGCTAAAAATCATTTGAGCCAAAATGTCACTTGGTTTATCAGAAATGAACTCTTGCCTGTAGGAAGACACAGATCCTGGGATTAAATGCCGTTTCTGAAGCCAAATTCAGACCAGAGTTCTCATCCCGGAAAAAAACTCTGTTTAAAGGCAAGAATCATCCTATTCTATCCAGCTTGCAAGATGCAAGCTCTTCTTTCCAGCATCTCCAATACAGTAAGAACCATGAGCATGCCTAGGAAAAAAGATCTGTGTTTCCAACTCATAAGGACCATATGTAGTTCAACTCTGCTTATGAAACTGATACAGTCCACAGGTCTTATTACATAAATGCTCTTTAGTTAATAGTGATAATCGCCTTGTGTTCTAGAACTGTGCAAAATCATTTGAGCCAAAAATTCACTTGGTTTACCAGAAATGAACTCTTGCTTGTAGGAAGACACGGATCATGGAGTTTAACTCCGTTTCTGAGGGGCAATTCAGACCAGAATTCTCATTCCTGAAAAACACTCTGTTTTAACGAAGAAGCAAGCTCTTCTTTCCATAGTCTCCAATACATTAAGAACCATGTAAATGCCCAGAAAAAAAGAACTGGGTTTCCTATTCATACGGACCATATGATGTTCAACTCTGCTTATGAAAGTGATACAAACCACACCTCCTCTTACATAAATGCTCTTTAGTTAATAGTGAGTATAGCGTTGGGTTCGTGAATTGCAAAAAAGCATTTGAGCCCAAAATTCACTGGTTTTACCAGAAATGAACTCTTGCTTGTAGGAAGACACAGATCCTAGGGTTTAACTCCGTTTCTGATGGGAAATTAAGACCAGAATTCTCATACCTGAAAAACACTCTGTTTTAAGGCAAGAATCATCCTATTCTATCCAGAGTCTCCAATACAGTAAGAACCATGAGCATTCCCAGAAAAAAAGAACAGTATTTCCTACTCATGCAGACCTTATGTAGTTCAATTCTGCTTATGATACTGATTCAAAACACAGCTCCTCTTAAATAAATCCTCTTTAGTTAATAGTGAGTATAGCGTTGGGTTCGTGAACAGCGAAAAATCATTTGAGCCCAAAATTCACTGGGTTTACCAGGATTGAACTCTTGCTTGTAGGAAGACACAGATCCTGGGGTTTAACTCCGTTTCAAAGGCAAATTCAGACCAGAGTTCTCATCCATGAAACACACTCTGTTTTAACGAAGAAGCAAGATCTTCTTTCCAGAGTCTAAAATAAAGCAAGAACCATGAGCATGCCCTGAAAAAAAGAACTGTGTTTCCTACACATGCGGACATGAAGTAGTTCAACTGTGCTTATGAAACTGATACAAACAACATCTCCTCTTACTAAAATGCTCTTTAGTTAATAGTAAGAATCATGTTGTGTTCGTGAACTGCTAAAAATCATTTGAGCCAAAAATTCACTTGGTTTACCAGAAATGAACTCTTGCTTGTAGGAAGACCCAGATCCTGGGGTTTAACGCCATTTCTGAAGTCAAGTTCAGACCAGAGTTCTCATCCCTGAAAAAAACTCTGTTTTAAGGCAAGAATACTCCTATTCTATCCAGCTTGCAAGATGCAAGCTCTTCTTTCCAGGATCTCGAATACAGTAAGAACCATGAGCATGCCTAGAAAAAAAGATCTGTGTTTCCAACTCATAAGGACCATATGTAGTTCAACTCTGCTTATGAAACTGATACAGGCCACAGGTCTTCTTACAAAAATGCTCTTTAGTTAATAGTGATAATCGTGTGGTGTCCTAGAACTGTGTAAAATCATTTGAGCCAAAAATTCACTTGGTTTACCATAAATGAACTCTTGCTTGTAGGAAGACTCAGATCACGGGGTTTAACTCCGTTTCTGAAGGGAAATGCAGACCAGAGTTCTCATCACTGAAACACACTCTGTTTTAACGAAGAAGCAAGCTCTTCTTTCCATAGTATAAAATACAGCAAGAACCATGAGAATGCACTGAAAAAAGGAACTGTGTTTCTTACTCATACAGACCATATGTAGTTCAGTTCTGCTTATGAAACTGATTCAAACCACAGTTCCTCTTACATAAATCCTCTTTAGTAAATAGTGAGAATCGCGTTGGGTTCGTGAACTACGAAAAATCATTTGAGCCCAAAATTCACTGTGTTTACCTGAAATGAACACTTGCTTGTAGGAAGACACAGATCCTCGTCTTTAACTCCGATTATGAAGACAAATTCAGACCAGAATTCTCAACCCTCAAAAACACTGTTTTAAGGCAAGAATCATCCTCTTCTTTCAAGCGTCTCCAAAAGAGTAAGAAGCATGAGCATGCCCAGAAAAAAAGAACTGTGTTTCCTACTCATACGGAAAAATTGTAGTTCAACTCTGCTTATGAAATGTTACAGAACACAGCTCCTCTTACATAAATTAAATGCTCTTTAGTTAATAGTGATAATCGCGTTGGGTTCTAGAACTGTGTAAAATCATTTGAGCCCAAAATTCACTGGGTTTACCAGAAATGAACTCTTGCTTGTGGGAAGACACAGATCATGGTGTTTAACTACGTTTCTTCAGGGAAATTCAACCCAGTGTTCGCATCCATGAAACACACTCTCTTTTCATGCAAGAAACAAGCTCTTCTTTACAGTGGCTCCAATACATCAAGAACCATGAGCATGCCCAGTAAAAAAGAACTGTGTTTCATACTCAAACGGACCATATGTAGTTCAACTCTGCTTATGAAACTGATACAAAACACAGCTCCGCTTACATAAATGCTCTTTAGTTAATATTGAGAATCATGTTGGGTTCGTGAACTGTGAAAAATCATTTGAGCCCCAAATTCACTGGGTTTACCAGAAATGAACTCTTGCTTGTAGGTAGACACTGATCCTTGGGTTTAACTCTGTTTCGGAAGGCAAATTCAGACCAGAGTTCTCATCCTTGAAAAACACTCTGTTTTAAGACAAGAATCATCCTCTTCTTTCCAGTGTCTCCAATACAGTAAGAAACATCAGCATGCCCAGAAAAAAAGAAATGTGTTTCCTACTAATACAGACGATATGTAGTTCAACTTTGCTTATCAAACTGATACAAACCACAGCTTCTCTTACATAAATCCTCTTTAGTTAATAGTGAGAATAGCGTTGGGTTCGTGAACTGAGAAAAATCATTTCAGCCCAAAATTCACCGGGTTTACCAGAAATGAACTCTTGCTTGTAGGAAGACACAGATACTGGGGTTTACCTCCGTTTCTAAAGGGAAATTCAGACCAGAGTTCTCATCCATGAAACACACTCTGTTTTTACGAAGAAGCAAGCTCTTCTTTCCAGAGTCTAAAATACACTAAGAACCATGAGCATGGCCTGAAAAAAAGAACTGTGTTTCCTATTCATACGGACCATATGTAGTTCAACTATGCTTATGAAACTGATTCAAACCACATTTCCTCTTACATAAATCCTCTTTAGTTAATAGTGAGAATCGCGTTGGGTTCGTGAACTACAAAAAATCATTTGAGCCCAAAATTCACTGGGTTTACCTGAAGTGAACTCTAGCTTGTAGGAAAACACAGATCCTGGTCTTTAACTCCGATTATGAAGGCAAATTCAGACCAGAATTCTCATTCCTCATAAACACTGTTTTAAGGCAAGAATCATCCTCTTCTTTCAAGCGTCTCCAAAAGAGTAAGAAGCATGAGCATGCCCAGAAAAAAAGAACTGTGTTTCCTACTCATACGGAACAATTGTAGCTCAACTCTGCTTATGAAATGTTACAGACCACAGCTCCTCTTACATAAATGCTCTTTAGTTAATAGTGATAATCGTGTTGGGTTCTAGAACTGTGTAAAATCATTTGAGCCCAAAATTCACTGGGTTTACCAGAAATGAACTCTTGCTTGTGGGAAGACACAGATCCTGGCGTTTAACTTCGTTTCTTCAGGGAAATTGAACCCAGTGTTCTCATCCATGAAACACACTCTCTTTTCATGCAAGAAACAAGCTCTTCTTTACAGCGGCTCCAATACATCAAGAACCATGAGCATGCCCATCAAAAAAGAACTGTGTTTCCTACTCATACGGACCATATGTAGTTCAACTCTGCTTATGAAACTGATACAAACCACAGCTCCTCTTACATAAATGCTCTTTAGTTAATAGTGAGAATCATGTTGGGTTTGTGAACTGTGAAAAATCATTTGAGCCCCAAATTCACTGGGTTTACCAGAAATGAACTCTTGCTTGTAGGAAGACACAGATCCTGGGGTTTAACTCCATTTCTGAAGAGAAATTCAGACCAGAGTTCTCATACCTGAAATAAACTCTGTTTTAACGAAGAAGCAAGCTCTTCTTTCCAGAGTCTAACTTACAGCAAGAACCATGGGCATGCCCAGAAAATAGAACTGTGTTTCCTACTCATACAGACCATATGTAGTTCAACTCTGCTTATGAAACTGATACAAATCACAGTTCCTTTGACATAAATGCTCTTTAGTTAATTGTGAGAATCGGTTTGGGTTGGTGAACTTCGAAAAATCATTTGAGCCGAAAATTCACTTTGTTTAACAGAAATGAAATATTGCTTGTAGGAAGACACATATCTTGGAGTTTAACTCCGTTTCTGAAGGGAAATTCATACCAGAGTTCTCATACCTGAAACACCCTCTGCTTCAATGCAAGAAGCAAGCTCTTCTTTCCAGAGTCTAAAATACAGCAAGAACATTGAGCATGCCCTGAAAAAAAGACATGTGTTTCCTAATCATACGGACCATATGTAGTTCAACTCTGCTTATGAAACTGATACAAACCACACCTACTCTTACATAAATGCTCTTTAATTAATAGTGATAATCGCGTTGGGTTCTAGAATTGTGTAAAGTCATTTGAGCCGAAAATTCACTTGGTTTACCAGAAATGAACTATTGCTTGTAGGAAGACACAGATCATGGGATTTAACTCCGTTTGTGAAGGGAAATTCAGACCAGAGTTCTCATCCATGAAACACACCCTGTTTTAATGCAAGAAGCAAGCTCTTCTTTCCAGTGTCTCCAAAACAGCAAGAACCATGAGCATTCCCTGAAAAAAAGAACAGTGTTTCCTACTCATACGGACCATATGTAGTTCAACTCTGCTTATGAAACTGATACAAACCACAGCTCCGCTAACATAAATGCTCTTTAGTTAATAGTGAGAATTGCATTGGGTTCGTGAACTGCGAAAAATCATTTAGGCCGAAAATTCACTTTGTTTACCAGAAAGGAAATCTTGCTTGTAGGAAGACACATATCTTGGGGTTTAACTCCGTTTCTGAAGGGAAATTCAGACCAGAGTTCTCATCCCTGAAACACCCTCTGCTTCAATGCATAAGCAAGCTCTTCTTTCCAGAGTCTAAAATACAGCAAGAACATTGAGCAAGCCCTGAAAAAAAGAAATGTGATTCCTACTCATACGGACCATAGGTAATTCAACTCTGCTTATGAAACTCATACAAACCACAGATCATCTTTCATAAATGTTCTTTAGTTAATAATGAGAATCGCGTTGGTTTTGTGAACTGTGAAAAATCATTTGAGCCCAAAATTGACTGGGGTAAACAGAAATGAACTCTTGCTTGTAGGAAGACACAGATCCTGGGGTTTAACTCCGTTTCTGAAGGGAAATTCTGACCAGAGTTCTCATCCCTGAAACACACTCTGTTTTAAGACACGAAGCATCCTCTTATTTCCAGCGTCACCAATACAGCAAGAACCATGATTATGCCAAGAAAAAAAGAACTGTGTTTCCTACTCATACGGACCATATGTAGTTCAACTCTGCTGATGAAACTGATACACACCATAGCTCCTCTTACATAAATCCGCTTTAGTTAATAGTGAGAATCGCGTTGGGTTCGTGAACTGCGAAAAATCATTTGAGCCGAAAATTTACTTGGTTTACCAGAAATGAACTCTTGCTTGTAGGAAGACGAGGATCATTGAGTTTAACGCCGTTTCTGAAGGGAAATGCAGGCCACTGTTCTCATCCATGAAATACACTCTGTTTTAATGCAAGAAGTAAGTTCTTCTTTCCAGAGTCTCCAATAAAACAAGAACCATGAGCATGCCCAGAAAAAAAGATCTGTGTTTCCTACACATACGGAACATATGTAGTTCAACTCTGCTTATGAAACTGATACAAACCACAGCTCCTCTTACATAAATCCTCTTTAGTTAATAGTGAGAATCACGTTGGGTTTGTGAACTGCGAAAAATCATTTGAGCCGAAAATTCACTGGGTTTACCATAAATGAACTCTTGCTTGTAGGAAGACACAGATGATGGGGTTTAACTCTGTTTCTGAAGGGAAATTCAGACCTGAGTTCTCATCCCTGAAACACACTCTGTTTTAGGACAAGAAGCATCCTCTTCTTTCCAGGGTATCCATTACAGCAAGAACCATGAGCATGCCCACAAAAAAAGAACTGTGTTTCCTACTCATATGGACAATATGTAGTTCAAATCTGCTTATGAAACTGATACAGACCACAGCTCCTATTACATAAATGCTCTTTAGTTAATAGTGATAATCGTGTTGTGTTCTAGAACTGTGGAAAATCTTTTCAGCCGAAAATTCACTTGGTTTACCAGAAATGAACTCTTGCTTGTAGGAAGACACAGATCATTGAGTTTAACTCCGTTTCTGATGGAAATACAGACCAGTGTTCTCATCCATGAAATACACTCTGTTTTAATGCCAGAAATATGGTCTTCTTTCCAATGTCTCCAATAAAACAAGAACCATCAGCATGCCCAGAAAAAAAGAACTGTGTTTCCTACTCATACGGGCCATATGTAGTTCAACTCTGCTTATGAAACTGATACAAACCACAGTTCCTCTTACATAAATGCTCTTTAGTTAATAGTGAGAATCGGTTTGGGTTGGTGAACTGCGAAAAATCATTTGAACTGAAAATTCACTTTGTTTACCAGAAATGTAATCTTGCTTGTAGGAAGACACATATCTGGGGGTTTAACTCCGTTTCTGAAGGGAAATTCAGACCAGAGTTCTCATCCCTGAAACACCCTCTGCTTCAATGCAAGAAGCAAGCTCTTCTTTCCAGAGTCTAAAATACAGCAAGAACATTGAGCATGCCCTGAAAAAAAGAAGTGTGTTTCCTACTCATACGGACCATAGGTAGTTCAACTCTGCTTATGAAACTCATACAAACCACAGCTCATCTTTCATAAATCTTCTTTAGTTAATAGTGAGAATCAGGTTGGGTTCGTGAACTGCGAAAAATCATTTGAGCCCAAAATTCACTGAGGTAACCAGAAATGAACTCATGATGGTAGGAAGACACAGATACTGGGGTTTAACTCCGTTTCTGAAGGGAAATTCAGACCAGAATTCTCATCCCTGAAACACACTCTGTTTTAAGACAAGAAGCATCCTCTTATTTCCAGCCTCACCAATACAGCAAGAACCATGATTATGCCCAGAAAAAAAGAACTGTGTTTCCTACTCATAAGGACCATATGTAGTTCAACTCTACTTATGAAATTGATACAAACCACAGCTCCTCTTACATAAATCCTCTTTAGTTAATAGTGAGAATCGCGCTGGGTTCGTGTACTACGAAAAATCATTTGAGCCGAAAATTCACTTGGTTTACCAGAAATGAACTCATGCTTGTAGGAATACGAGGATCATTGAGTTTAACTCCGTTTCTGAAGGGAAATGCAGATCTGTGTTCTCATCCTTGAAATACACTCTGTTTTAATGCAAGAAGTAAGGTCTTCTTTCCATAGTCTCCAATACAACAAGAACCATGAGCATGCCCAGAAAAAATGAACTGTGTTTCCTACTCATACAGACCATATGTAGTTCAACTCTGCTTATGAAACTGATACAAACCACAGCTCCTCTTACATAAATCCTCTTTAGTTAATTGTGAGAATCGCGTTGGGTTCGTGTACTGTGAAAAATCATTTGAGCCAAAAATTCACTTGGTTTACCAGAAATGAACTCTTGCTTGTAGGAAGACACAGATCATGGGGTTTAACTCTGTTTCTGAAGAGAAATTCAGACCAGAGTTCTCATACCTGAAACACACTCTGTTTTAGGACCACAAGGATCCTCTTCTTTCCAGCGTATCCAATACAGCAAGAACCATGAGCATGCCCCCAAAAAAAGAACTGTGTTTCCTACTCATATAGACCATATGTAGTTCAACTCTGCTTATGAAACTGATACAGACCACAGCTCCTATTACATAAATGCTCTTTAGTTAATAGTGATAACCGCGTCGTGTTCTAGAACTGTGGAAAATCTTTTGAGCCGAAAATTCACTTGGTATACCGGAAATGAACTCTTGCTTGCAGGAAGACACAGATCATTGAGTTTAACTACGTTTCTGAAGGATATTCAGACCAGTGTTCTCATCCACGAAATACACTCTGTTTTAATGCAAGAAGTAAGGTCTTCTTTCCAGAGTCTCCAATACAACAAGAACCATGAGCATTCCCAGAAAAAAAGAACTGTGTTTCCTACTCATACGGACCATATGTAGTTCAACTCTGCTTATGAAACTGATACAGACCACAGCTCCTCTTACATAAATGCTCTTTAGTTAATAGTGATAATCGCGTTGTGTTCTAGAACTGTGCAAAATCTTTTGTCGAAAATTCACTTTGTTTACCGGAAATGAACTCTTGCTTGTAGAAAGACACAGATCATTGAGTTTAACTCCGTTCCTGATGGATATTCAGACCAGAGTTCTCATCAATGAAACACACCCTGTTTTAATGCAAGAAGCAAGCTCTTCTTTCCAGCGTCTCCAATACAGCAAGAACCATCAGCATTCCCTGAAAAAAAGAACAGTGTTTTCTACTCATACAGACCTTATGTAGTTCAACTCTGCTTATGAAACTGATATAAAAAACAGCTCCGCTAACATAAATGCTCTTTAGTTAATAGTGAGAATGGCGTTGGGTTCGTGAACTGCGAAAAATCACTTGTGCCCAAAATTCACTGGGGTAACCAGAAACGAACTCTTGCTTGTAGGAAGACACAGATCCTGGGGTTAAACTCCGTTTCTGAAGGGAAATTCAGACCAGAGTTCTCATCCCTAAAACACACTCTGTTTTAAGACAAGAAGCATCCTCTTATTTCCAGCGTCACCAATACAGCAAGAACCATGATTATGCCCAGAAAAAAAGAACTGTGTTTCCTACTCATACGGACCATATGTAGTTCAGCTCTGCTTATGAAATTGATACAAACCACAACTCCTCTTACATAAATCCTCTTTAGTTAATAGTGAGAATCGCGTTGAGTTCGTGTACTGCGAAAAATCATTTGAGCCGAAAATTCACTTGGTTTACCAGAAATGAACTCATGCTTGTAGGAATACGAGGATCATTGAGCATAACTCCGTTTCTGAAGGGAAATGCAGACCAGTGTCCTCATCCATGAAATACACTCTGTTTTAATGCAAGAAGTAAGGTCTTCTTTCCATAGTCTCCAATACATCAAGAACCATGAGCATGCCCAGAAAAAATGAACTGTGTTTCCTACTCATACAGACCATATGTAGTTCAACTCTGCTTATGAAATTGTTACAAACCACAGCTCCTCTTACATAAATCCTCTTTAGTTAATTGTGAGAATCGCGTTGGGTTCGTGAACTGCGAAAAAATCATTTGAGCCGAAAATTTACTTGGTTTACCAGAAATGAACTCTTGCTTGTAGGAAGACCACGATCATTGAGTTTAACGCCGTTTCTGAAGGGAAATGCAGGCCACTGTTCTCATCCATGAAATACACTCTGTTTTAATGCAAGAAGTAAGTTCTTATTTCCAGAGTTTCCAATAAAACAAGAACCATGAGCATGCCCAGAAAAAAAGAACTGTGTTTCCTACACATACGGACCATATGTAGTTCAACTCTGCTTATGAAACTGATACAAACCACAGCTACTCTTACATAAATCCTCTTTAGTTAATAGTGAGAATCACGTTGGGTTTGTGAACTGTGAAAAATCATTTGAGCCGAAAATTCACTGGGTTTACCAGAAATGAACTCTTGCTTGTAGGAAGACCCAGATGATGGGGTTTAACTATGTTTCTGAAGGGAAATTCAGACCAGAGTTCTCATCCCTGAAACACACTCTGTTTTAGGACAAGAAGCATCCTCTTCTTTCCAGCGTATCCATTACAGCAAGAACCATGAGCATGCCCACAAAAAAAGAACTGTGTTTCCTACTCATATGGACAATGTGTAGTTCAAATCTGCTTATGAAACTGATACAGACCACAGCTCCTATTACATAAATGCTCTTTAGTTAATAGTGATAATCGTGTTGTGTTCTAGAACTGTGGAAAATCTTTTCAGCCGAAAATTCACTTGGTTTACCAGAAATGAACTCCTGCTGGTAGGAAGACACAGATCATGGGATTTAACTCCGTTTGTGAAGGGAAATTCAGACCAGAGTTCTCATCAATGAAACACACCCTGTTTTAATGCAAGAAGCAAGCTCTTCTTTCCAGCGTCTCCAATACAGCAAGAACCATCAGCATTCCCTGAAAAAAAGAACAGTGTTTCCTACTCATACAGACCATATGTAGTTCAACTCTGCTTATGAAACTGATATAAACCACAGCTCCGCTAACATAAATGCTCTTTAGTTAATAGTGAGAATCTCGTTGGGTTCGTGAACTTCGAAAAATCATTTGTTCCTCAAAATTCACTGGGGTAACCAGAAATGAACTCTTGCTTGTAGGAAGACACAGATCCTGGGGTTTAACTCCGTTTCTGAAGGGATATTCAGACCAGAGTTCTCATCCCTGAAACACACTCTGTTTAAAGACAAGAAGCATCCTCTTCTTTCCAGTGTATCCAAAACAGCAAGAACCATGATTATGCACAGAAAAAAAGAACTGTGTTTCCTACTCATACGGACCATATGTAGTTCAACTCTGCTTATGAAACTGATACAGACCACAGCTCCTCTTACATAAATGCTCTTTAGTTAATAGTGATAATCGCGTTGTGTTCTAGAACTGTGCAAAACCTTTTGCCGAAAAATTCACTTGGTTTACCGGAAATGAATTCTTGCTTGAAGGAAGACACAGATCATTGAGTTTAACTCCATTTCTGATGGATATTCAGACCAGAGTTCTCATCAATGAAACACACCCTGTTTTAATGCAAGAAGCAAGCTCTTCTTTCCAGCGTCTCCAATACAGCAAGAAACATCAGCATTCCCTGAAAAAAAGAACAGTGTTTCATACTCATACAGACCTTATGTAGTTCAACTCTGCTTATGAAACTGATATAAAAAACAGCTCCGCTAACATAAATGCTCTTTAGTTAATAGTGAGAATCGCGTTGGGTTCGTGAACTGCGAAAAATCATTTGTGCCCAAAATTCACTGGGGTAACCAGAAATGAACTCTTGCTTGTAGGAAGACACAGATCCTGGGGTTAAACTCCGTTTCTGAAGGGAAATTCAGACCAGAGTTCTCATCCCTAAAACACACTCTGTTTTAAGACAAGAAGCATCCTCTTATTTCCAGCGTCACCAATACAGCAAGAACCATGATTATGCCCAGAAAAAAAGAACTGTGTTTCCTACTCATACTGACCATATGTAGTTCAACTCAGCTTATGAAATTGATACAAACCACAGCTCCTCTTACATAAATCCTCTTTAGTTAATAGTGAGAATCGCGTTGGGTTCGTGTACTGCGAAAAATCATTTGAGCCGAAAATTCACTTGGTTTACCAGAAATGAACTCATGCTTGTAGGAATTCGAGGATCATTGAGTTTAACGCCGTTTCTGAAGGGAAATGCAGGCCACTGTTCTCATCCATGAAATACACTCTGTTTTAATGCAAGAAGTAAGTTCTTCTTTCCAGAGTCTCCAATAAAACAAGAACCATGAGCATGCCCAGAAAAAAAGAACTGTGTTTCCTACACATACGGACCATATGTAGTTCAACTCTGCTTATGAAACTGATACAAACCACAGCTCCTCTTACATAAATCCTCTTTAGTTAATAGTGAGAATCACGTTGGGTTTGTGAACTGTGAAAAATCATTTGAGCCGAAAATTCACTGGGTTTACCAGAAATGAACTCTTGCTTGTAGGAAGACCCAGATGATGGGGTTTAACTCTGTTTCTGAAGGGAAATTCAGACCAGAGTTCTCATCCCTGAAACACACTCTGTTTTGGACAAGAAGCATCCTCTTCTTTCCAGCGTATCCATTACAGCAAGAACCATGAGCATGCCCACAAAAAAAGAACTGTGTTTCCTACTCATATGGACAATATGTAGTTCAAATCTGCTTATGAAACTGATACAGACCACAGCTCCTATTACATAAATGCTCTTTAGTTAATAGTGATAATCGTGTTGTGTTCTAGAACTGTGGAAAATCTTTTCAGCTGAAAATTCACTTGGTTTACCAGAAATGAACTCCTGCTGGTAGGAAGACACAGATCATGGGATTTAACTCCGTTTGTGAAGGGAAATTCAGACCAGAGTTCTCATCAATGAAACACACCCTGTTTTAATGCATGAAGCAAGCTCTTCTTTCCAGGATCTTCAATACAGCAAGAACCATCAGCATTCCATGAAAAAAAGAACAGTGTTTCCTACTCATACAGACCATATGTAGTTCAACTCTGCTTATGAAACTGATATAAACCACAGCTCCGCTAACATAAATGCTCTTTAGTTAATAGTGAGAATCGCGTTGGGTTCGTGAACTGCGAAAAATCATTTGTTCCTCAAAATTGACTGGGGTAAGCAGAAATGAACTCTTGCTTGTAGGAAGACACAGATCCTGGGGTTTAACTCCGTTTCTGAAGGGAAATTCAGACCAGAGTTCTCATCCCTGAAACACACTCTGTTTAAAGACAAGAAGCATCCTCTTCTTTCCAGTGTATCCAAAACAGCAAGAACCATGATTATGCCCAGAAAAAAAGAACTGTGTTTCCTACTCATACGGACCATATGTAGTTCAACTCTGCTTATGAAACTGATACAGACCACAGCTCCTCTTACATAAATGCTCTTTAGTTAATAGTGATAATCGCGTTGTGTTCTAGAACTGTGCAAAATCTTTTGCTGAAAATTCACTTGGTTTACCGGAAATGAACTCTTGCTTGTAGGAAGACACAGATCATTGAGTTTAACTCCGTTTCTGATGGATATTCAGACCAGAGTTCTCATCAATGAAACACAACCTGTTTTAATGCAAGAAGCAAGCTCTTCTTTCCAGCGTCTCCAATACAGCAATAACCATCAGCATTCCCTGAAAAAAAGAACAGTGTTTTCTACTCATACAGACCTTATGTAGTTCAACTCTGCTTATGAAACTGATATAAAAAACAGCTCCGCTAACATAAATGCTCTTTAGTTAATAGTGAGAATCGCGTTGGGTTCGTGAACTGCGAAAAATCATTTGTTCCTCAAAATTCACTGGGGTAACCAGAAATGAACTCTTGCTTGTAGGAAGACACAGATACTGGGGTTTAACTCCGTTTCTGAAGGGAAATTCAGTCCAGAGTTCTCATCCCTGAAACACACTCTGTTTAAAGACAAGAAGCATCCTCTTCTTTCCAGTGTATCCAAAACAGCAAGAACCATGATTATGCCCAGAAAAAAAGAACTGTGTTTCCTACTCATACGGACCATATGTAGTTCAACTCTGCTTATGAAACTGATACAGACCACAGCTCCTCTTACATAAATGCTCTTTAGTTAATAGTGATAATCGCGTTGTGTTCTAGAACTGTGCAAAATCTTTTGCCGAAAATTCACTTGGTTTACCGGAAATGAACTCTTGCTTGTAGGAAGACACAGATCATTGAGTTTAACTCCGTTTCTGATGGATATTCAGACCAGAGTTCTCATCAATGAAACACACCCTGTTTTAATGCAAGAAGCAAGCTCTTCTTTCCAGCGTCTCCAATACAGCAAGAACCATCAGCATTCCCTGAAAAAAAGAACAGTGTTTTCTACTCATACAGACCTTATGTAGTTCAACTCTGCTTATGAAACTGATATAAAAAACAGCTCCGCTAACATAAATGCTCTTTAGTTAATAGTGAGAATCGCGTTGGGTTCGTGAACTGCGAAAAATCCTTTGTGCCCAAAATTCACTGGGGTAACCAGAAACGATCTCTTGCTTGTAGGAAGACACAGATCCTGGGGTTAATCTCCGTTTCTGAAGGGAAATTCAGACCAGAGTTCTCATCCCTAAAACACACTCTGTTTTAAGACAAGAAGCATCCTCTTATTTCCAGCGTCACCAATACAGCAAGAAGCATGATTATGCCAAGAAAAAAAGAACTGTGTTTCCTACTCATAGGGACCATATGTAGTTCAACTCTGCTTATGAAATTGATACAAACCACAGCTCCTCTTACATAAATCCTCTTTAGTTAATAGTGAGAATCGCGTTGAGTTCGTGTACTGCGAAAAATCATTTGAGCCGAAAATTCACTTGGTTTACCAGAAATGAACTCATGCTTGTAGGAATACGAGGATCATTGAGTTTAACTCCGTTTCTGAAGGGAAATGCAGACCAGTGTCCTCATCCATGAAATACACTCTGTTTTAATGCAAGAAGTAAGGTCTTCTTTCCAGAGTCTCCAATACAACAAGAACCATGAGCATGCCCAGAAAAAAAGAACTGTGTTTCCTACTCATACGGACCAAATGTAGTTCAACTCTGCTTATGAAACTGATACAAACCACAGCTCCTCTTACATAAATCCTCTTTAGTTAATAGTGAGAATCGCGTTGGGTTCGTGTACATGGAAAAATCATTTGAGCCGAAATTCACTTGGTTTACCAGAAATGAACTCTTGCTTGTAAGAAGACGAGGATCATTAGTTTATCTCCGTTTCTGAAGGGAAATGCAGATCTGTGTTCTCATCCATGAAATACACTCTGTTTTAATGCAAGAAGTAAGGTCTTCTTTCCATAGTCTCCAATACAACAAGAACCATGAGCATGCCCAGAAAAAATGAACTGTGTTTCCTACTCATACGGACCATATGTAGTTCAACTCTGCTTATGAAATTGATACAAACCACAGCTCCTCTTACATAAATCCTCTTTAGTTAATTGTGAGAATCGCGTTGGGTTCGTGTACTGCGAAAAATCATTTGAGCCAAAAATTCACTTCGTTTACCAGAAATGAACTCTTGCTTGTAGGAAGACACAGATCATGGGGTTTAACTCTGTTTCTGAAGGGATTTCAGACCAGAGTTCTCATCCCTGAAACACACTCTGTTTTAGGACCACAAGCATCCTCTTCTTTCCAGCTTATCCAATACAGCAAGAACCATGAGCATGCCCAGAAAAAAAGAACTGTGTTTCCTACTCATATGGACCATATGTAGTTCAACTCTGCTTATGAAACTGATACAGACCACAGCTCCTATTACATAAATGCTCTTTAGTTAATAGTGATAATCGCGTTGTGTTCTAGAACTGTGGAAAATCTTTTGAGCCGAAAATTCACTTGGTATACCGGAAATGAACTCTTGCTTGTAGGAAGACACATATCTTGGGGTTTAACTCCGTTTCTGAAGGGAAATTCAGACCAGAGTTCTCATCCCTGAAACACCCTCTGCTTCAATGCATAAGCAAGCTCTTCTTTCCAGAGTCTAAAATACAGCAAGAACATTGAGCAAGCCCTGAAAAAAAGAAATGTGTTTCCTACTCATACGGACCATAGGTAGTTCAACTCTGCTTATGAAACTCATACAAACCACAGATCATCTTTCATAAATGTTCTTTAGTTAATAATGAGAATCGCGTTGGTTTTGTGAACTGTGAAAAATCATTTGAGCCCAAAATTGACTGGGGTAACCAGAAATGAACTCTTGCTTGTAGGAAGACACAGATCCTGGGGTTTAACTCCGTTTCTGAAGGGAAATTCAGACCAGAGTTCTCATCCCTAAAACACACTCTGTTTTAAGACAAGAAGCATCCTCTTATTTCCAGCGTCACCAATACAGCAAGAACCATGATTATGCCCAGAAAAAAAGAACTGTGTTTCCTACTCATACTGACCATATGTAGTTCAACTCAGCTTATGAAATTGATACAAACCACAGCTCCTCTTACATAAATCCTCTTTAGTTAATAGTGAGAATCGCGTTGGGTTCGTGTACTGCGAAAAATCATTTGAGCCGAAAATTCACTTGGTTTACCAGAAATGAACTCATGCTTGTAGGAATTCGAGGATCATTGAGTTTAACTCCGTTTCTGAAGGGAAATGCAGACCAGTGTCCTCATCCATGAAATACACTCTGTTTTAATGCAAGAAGTAAGGTCTTCTTTCCATAGTCTCCAATACAACAAGAACCATGAGCATGCCCAGAAAAAATGAACTGTGTTTCCTACTCATACGGACCATATGTAGTTCAACTCTGCTTATGAAATTGTTACAAACCACAGCTCCTCTTACATAAATCCTCTTTAGTTAATTGTGAGAATCGCGTTGGGTTCGTGAACTGCGAAAAATCATTTGAGCCGAAAATTTACTTGGTTTACCAGAAATGAACTCTTGCTTGTAGGAAGACCACGATCATTGAGTTTAACGCCGTTTCTGAAGGGAAATGCAGGCCACTGTTCTTATCCATGAAATACACTCTGTTTTAATGCAAGAAGTAAGTTCTTCTTTCCAGAGTCTCCAATAAAACAAGAACCATCAGTATGCCCTGAAAAAAAGAACTGTGTTTCCTACTCATACGGGCCATATGTAGTTCAACTCTGCTTATGAAACTGATACAAACCACAGTTCCTCTTACATAAATGCTCTTTAGTTAATAGTGAGAATCGGTTTGGGTTGGTGAACTGCGAAAAATCATTTGAACTGAAAATTCACTTTGTTTACCAGAAATGTAATCTTGCTTGTAGGAAGACACATATCTGGGGGTTTAACTCCGTTTCTGAAGGGAAATTCAGACCAGAGTTCTCATCCCTGAAACACCCTCTGCTTCAATGCAAGAAGCAAACTCTTCTTTCCAGAGTCTAAAATACAGCAAGAACATTGAGCATGCCCTGAAAAAAAGAAGTGTGTTTCCTACTCATACGGACCATAGGTACTTCAACTCTGCTTATGAAACTCATACAAACCACAGCTCATCTTTCATAAATCTTCTTTAGTTAATAATGAGAATCACGTTGGGTTCGTGAACTTCGAAAAATCATTTGAGCCCAAAATTCACTGGGGTAACCAGAAATGAACTCTTGCTTGTAGGAAGACACAGATCCTGGGGTTTAACTCCGTTTCTGAAGGGAAATTCAGACCAGAGTTCTCATCCCTGAAACACACTCTGTTTTAAGACAAGAAGCATCCTCTTATTTCCAGCGTCACCAATACAGCAAGAACCATGCTTATGCCCAGAAAAAAAGAACTGTGTTTCCTACTCATAAGGACCATATGTAGTTCAACTCTGCTTATGAAACTGATACAAACCACAGCTCCTCTTACATAAATCCTCTTTAGTTAATTGTGAGAATCGCGTTGGGTTCCTGTACTGCGAAAAATCATTTGAGCCGAATATTCACTTGGTGTACCAGAAATGAACTCTTGCTTGTAGGAAGACACAGATCATGGGGTTTAACTCTGTTACTGAAGGGAATATCAGACCAGAGTTCTCATACCTGAAACACACTCTGTTTTAGGACCACAAGCATCCTCTTCTTTCCAGCTTATCCAATACAGCAAGAACCATGAGCATGCCCAGAAAAAAAGAACTGTGTTTCCTACTCATATAGACCATATGTAGTTCAACTCTGCTTATGAAACTGATACAGACCACAGCTCCTATTACATAAATGCTCTTTAGTTAATAGTGATAATCGCGTTGTGTTCTAGAACTGTGGAAAATCTTTTGAGCCGAAAATTCACTTGGTATACCGGAAATGAACTCTTGCTTGCAGGAAGACACAGATCATTGAGTTTAACTACGTTTCTGAAGGATATTCAGACCAGTGTTCTCATCCACAAAATACACTCTGTTTTAATGCAAGAAGTAAGGTCTTCTTTCCAGAGTCTCCAATACAACAAGAACCATGAGCATGCCCAGAAAAAATGAACTGTGTTTCCTACTCATACGGACCATATGTAGTTCAACTCTGCTTATGAAACTGATACAGACCACAGCTCCTCTTACATAAATGCTCTTTAGTTAATAGTGATAATCGCGTTGTGTTCTAGAACTGTGGAAAATCTTTTGAGCCGAAAATTCACTTGGTATACCGGAAATGAACTCCTGCTGGTAGGAAGACACAGATCATGGGATTTAACTCCGTTTCAGAAGGGAAATTCAGACCAGAGTTCTCATCCCTGAAACACCCTCTGTTTTAATGCAAGTAGCAAGGTCTTCTTTCCTGAGTCTATAATACAGCAAGAACCATGAGCATGCCCAGAAAAAAAGAACTCTGTCTCCTCCTCATGCAGACGATATGCAGTTCAACTCTGCTTATGAAACTGATACAAACAACAGTTCCGCTTACATAAATGCTCTTTAGTTAATAGTGAGAATCATGTTGGGTTGGTGAACTGCGAAAAATCATTTGATCCCAAAATTCACTGGGTTTACCAGATATGAACTCTTGCATGTAGGAAGACTCTGATCCTGGGGTTTAACTCCGTTTCTGAAGGCAAATTCAGACCAGAGTTCTCATCCCTGAAAAACACTCTATTTTAAGGTAAGAATCCTCCTCTTCTTTCCAGTGTCTCCAATAGAGTAAGAAACATGAGAATACCCAGAAAAAAAAGAACTGTGTTTCCTACTCATAAGTAACATATGTAGTTCAACTCTGCTGATGAAACTGATACACACCATAGCTCCTTTACATAAATCCGCTTTAGTTAATAGTGAGAATCGCGTTGGGTTCGTGAACTGCGAAAAATCATTTGTTCCTCAAAATTCACTTGGGTAACCAGAAATGAACTCTTGCTTGTAGGAAGACACAGATGATGGGGTTTAACTCTGTTTCTGAAGGGAAATTCAGACCAGAGTTCTCATCCCTGAAACACACTGTCTTTTAGGACAAGAAGCATCCTCTTCTTTCCAGCGTATCCATTACAGCAAGAACCATGAGCATGCCCACAAAAAAAGAACTGTGTTTCCTACTCATATGGACAATACGTAGTTCAAATCTGCTTATGAAACTGATACAGACCACAGCTCCTATTACATAAATGCTCTTTAGTTAATAGTGATAATCGTGTTGTGTTCTAGAACTGTGGAAAATCTTTTCAGCCGAAGATTCACTTGGTTTACCAGAAATGAACTCTTGCTTGTAGGAAGACACAGATCATTGAGTTTAACTCCGTTTCTGATGGAAATGCAGACCAGTGTTCTCATCCATGAAATACACTCTGTTTTAATGCCAGAAATATGGTCTTCTTTCCAAAGTCTCCAATAAAACAAGAACCATGAGCATGCCCAGAAAAAAAGAATTGTGTTTCCTACTCATACGGGCCATATGTAGTTCAACTCTGCTTATGAAACTGATACAAACCACAGTTCCTCTTACATAAATGTTCTTTAGTTAATAGTGAGAATCGGTTTGGGTTGGTGAACTGCGAAAAATCATTTGAACTGAAAATTCACTTTGTTTACCAGAAATGTAATCTTGCTTGTAGGAAGACACATATCTGGGGGTTTAACTCCGTTTCTGAAGGGAAATTCAGACCAGAGTTATCATCCCTGAAACACCCTCTGCTTCAATGCAAGAAGCAAGCTCTTCTTTCCAGAGTCTAAAATACAGCAAGAACATTGAGCATGCCCTGAAAAAAAGAAGTGTGTTTCCTACTCATACGGACCATAGGTAGTTCAACTCTGCTTATGAAACTCATACAAACCACAGCTCATCTTTCATAAATCTTCTTTAGTTAATAGTGAGAATCATGTTGGGTTCGTGAACTGCGAAAAATCATTTGAGCCCAAAATTGACTGGGGTAAACAGAAATGAACTCTTGCTTGTAGGAAGACACAGATCATGGGGTTTAACTCCGTTTCTGAAGGGAAATTCAGACCAGAGTTCTCATCCCTGAAACACACTCTGTTTTAAGACAAGAAGCATCCTCTTATTTCCAGCGTCACCAATACAGCAAGAACCATGAGCATGCCCAGAAAAAAAGAACTGTGTTTCCTACTCATATAGACCATATGTAGTTCAACTCTGCTTATGAAACTGATACAGACCACAGCTCCTATTACATAAATGCTCTTTAGTTAATAGTGATAATCGCGTTGTGTTCTAGAACTGTGGAAAATCTTTTGAGCCGAAAATTCACTTGGTATACCGGAAATGAACTCTTGCTTGCAGGAAGACACAGATCATTGAGTTTAACTACGTTTCTGAAGGATATTCAGACCAGTGTTCTCATCCACGAAATACACTCTGTTTTAATGCAAGAAGTAAGGTCTTCTTTCCAGAGTCTCCAATACAACAAGAACCATGAGCATGCCCAGAAAAAAAGAACTGTGTTTCCTACTCATACGGACCATATGTAGTTCAACTCTGCTTATGAAACTGATACAGACCACAGCTCCTCTTACATAAATGCTCTTTAGTTAATAGTGGGAATCGGTTTGGGTTGGTGAACTGCAAAAATAATTTGAGCCCAAAATTCACTGGGATTACGAGAAATGAACTCTTGCTTGTAGGAGGACACTGATCCTGGGGTTTAACTCCGTTTCTGAAGGGAAATTCAGACCAGAGTTCTCACCCCTGAAACACAATCTGTTTTAACGAAGAAGCAAGCTCTTCTTTCCAGAGTCTCCAATACAGCAAGAACCATGAGCATGCCCTGAAAAAAGAACTGTGTTTCCCACTCATACGGACAATATGTAGTTCAACTCTGCTTATGAAATTGATACTAACCACAGCTCCTCTTACATAAATGATCTTTAGTTAATAGTGAGAATCGTGTTGGGTTCATGAACTGCTAAAAATCATTTCAGCCCAAAATTCACTGGGTTTACCAGAAATGAACTATTGCTTGTAGTAAGACACAGATCCTGGGGTTTAACTCCGTTTCTGAAGGCAAATTCAGAACAGAGTTCTCATCCCTGAAAAACACTCTGTTTTAAGGCAAGAATCATCCTCTTCTTTCCAGTGTCTCCTATTCAGTAAGAACCATGAGCATGCCCAGAAAAAAAGAAATGTGTATCCTACTCATACATAACATATGTAGTTCAACTCTGCTTATGAAACTGATTCAAACCACAGCTCCTCTTACATAATTCCTCTTAGGTAATAGTGATAATAGCATTGGGTTCTAGAACTCTGTAATTTCATTTGAGCCGAAAATTCACTTGGTTTACCAGAAATGATATCTTGCTGGTAGGAAGACACAGATCATGGGGGTTAACTCCGTTTTGGAAAGGAAATTCAGACCAGAGTTCTCAGCCATGAAACAGACCCTGTCTTAATGCAAGAAGCAAGCTCTTCTTTCCAGTGTCTCCAATACAGCAAGAACCATGAGCATGCCCTGAAAAAAAGAACTGTGTTTCCTGCTCATACGGACCATATGTAGTTCAACTCTGCTTATGAAACTGATACAAACCACAGCTCCTCTTACATAAATCCTCTTTAGTTAATAGTGAGAATCGCGTTGGGTTCGTGAACTGCAAAAAATCATTTGAGCACAAAAATCACTGAGATTTCCAGAACTGAACTCTTGCTTGTAGGAAGACACAGATCCTGGAGTTTAACTCCGTTTCTGAAGGGAAATTCAGACCAGAATTCTCATCCCTGAAAAACACTCTGTTTTAAGGCATGAATCATCCTCTTCTTTCCAGGTTCTCCAATACAGTAAGAACCATGAGCATGCCAAGAAAAAAAGAACTGTGTTTCCTACTCATACGGACCATATGTAGTCCAACTCTGCTTATGACAATGATACAGACCACAGCTCCTCCTACATAAATGCTCTTTAGCTAATAGTGATAATCAATGTTGGGTTCTAGAACTATGTAAAGTCATTTGAGCCGAAAATTTACTTGGTTTACGAGAAATGAACTCTTGCTAGTAGGAAGAAACAGATCATGGGGTTTAACCCCGTTTGTGAAGGGAAATCAGACCAGAGTTCTCATCCATGAAACACACCCTGTTTTAATGCAGGAAGCAAGCTCTTCTTTCCAGCATCTCCAATACAGCAAGAACCATAAGCATGCCCTGAAAAAAAGAACTGTGTTTCCTACTCATACGGACCATATGTAGTTCAACTCTGCTTATGAAACTGATACAAACCACAGCTCCTCTTACATAAATGATCTTTAGTTAACAGTGAGAATCGTGTTGGGTTTGTGAACTGCGAAAAATCATCTGAGCCTAAAATTCCCTGGGTTTACCAGAAATGAACTCTTGCTTGTCGGAAGACACAGATCCTGGGGTTCAACTCTGTTTCTGAATCAAATTCAGACCAGAAATCTCAACCCTGAAAAACACTCTGTTTTAAGGCAAGAATCATCCTCTTATTTCCAGCATCTCCAATACAGTAAGAAACATGAGCACGCCCAGAAAAAATGAACTGTGTTGCCTACTCATATGTAACATATGTAGTTCAACTCTTCTTATGAAATAATACAGACCAGAGCACCTCTTACATAAATGCTCAGTAGTTAATAGTGGGAATCGGTTTGGGTTGGTGAACTGCAAAAATCATTTGAGCCCAAAATTCACTAGGTTTAACAAAAAAGGAACTCTTGTTCATAGGAAGACACAGATCCTGGGGTTTAACTCCCTTTCTGAATGGTAATTCAGACCAGAGTTCTAATCCCTGAAACACACTCTGCTTTAATGTAAGAAGCAAGCTCTTCCTTCCAGATTCTAAATCATAGCAAGAACAATGAGCATGCCCTGAAAAAATAATGTTTTTCCTACTCATATGGACAATATGTAGTTCAACTGTGCTTATGAAACTGATACAAACCACAGCTCCTCTTACATAAATGCTCTTTAGTTAATAGTGAGAAGTGCGTTGGTTTTGTGAACTGTGAAAAATCATTTGATCCCAAAATTCACAGGGTTTACCTAAAATGAACTCTTGCTTGCAGGAAGACACAGATCTTGGGGTTTAACTCCATTTCTGAAGGCAAAATCAGACCAGAATTCTCAACCCTGAAAAATACTCTGTTTTAAGGCAAGAATCATCCTCTTCTTTCCAGGTTCTACAATAGAGTAAGAACAATGAGCATGCCCAGAAAAAAAGAACTGTGTTTCCTACTCATACGGACCATATGTAGTTCAACTCTGCTGATGAATTGATACAGACCACAGGTCTTCTGACATAATTGGTCTTTAGTTAATTGTGATAATAGCCTTGGGTTCTAGAACTGTGTGAATTCATTTGAGCCGAAAATTCACTTTGTTTACCAGAAATGAACTCTTGCTGGTAGGAAGACACAGATCGTGGGGTTTAACTCCGTTTGTGAAGGGAAATTCAGACCAGAGTTCTCATCCATGGAACACACTCTGTTTTAATCCAAGAAGCAAGCTCTTCTTTCCAGCCTCTCCAATACAGCAAGAACCATCAGCATTCCCTGAAAAAAAGAACAGTGTTCCTACTCATACAGACCATATGTAGTTCAACTCTGCTTATGAAACTGATATAAACCACAGCTCTGCTAACATAAATGCTCTTTAGATAATAGTGAGAATCGCGTTGGGTTCGTGAACTGCGAAAAATCATTAGTTCCTCAAAATTCACTTGGGTAACCAGAAATGAACTCTTGCTTGTAGGAAGATACAGATCATGGGGTTTAACTCTGTTTCTGAAGGGAATTTCAGACCAGAGTTCTCATACCTGAAACACACTCTGTTTTAGGACCACAAGCATCCTCTTCTTTCCAGCGTATCCAATACAGCAAGAACCATGAGCATGCCCAGAAAAAAAGGACTGTGTTTCCTACTCATATAGACCATATGTAGTTCAACTCTGCTTATGAAACTGATACAGACCACAGCTCCTCTTACATAAATGCTCTTTAGTTAATAGTGATAATCGCGTTGTGTTCTAGAACTGTGGAAAATCTTTTGAGCCAAAAATTCACTTGGTTTACCAGAAATGAACTCCTGCTGGTAGGAAGACACAGATCATGGGATGTAACTCCGTTTGTGAAGGGAAATTCAGACCAGAGTTCTCATCAATGAAACACACCCTGTTTTAATGCAAGAAGCAAGCTCTTCTTTCCAGCGTATCCATTACAGCAAGAACCATGAGCATGCCCACAAAAAAAGAACTGTGTTTCCTACTCATATGGACAATATGTAGTTCAAATCTGCTTATGAAACTGATACAAACCACAGCTCCTATTACATAAATGCTCTTTAGTTAATAGTGATAATCGTGTTGTGTTCTAGAACTGTGGAAAATCTGTTCAGCCGAAAATTCACTTGGTTTACCAGAAATGAACTCTTGCTTGTTGGGAGACACAGATCATGGGGTTTAACTCTGTTTCTGAAGGGAATTTCAGACCAGAGTTCTCATCCCTGAAACACACTCTGTTTTAGGACCACAAGCATCCTCTTCTTTCCAGCTTATCCAATACAGCAAGAACCATGAGCATGCCCAGAAAAAATGAACTGTGTTTCCTACTCATATGGACCATATGTAGTTCAACTCTGCTTATGAAACTGATACAGACCACAGCTCCTATTACATAAATGCTCTTTCGTTAATAGTGATAATCGCGTTGTGTTCTAGAACTGTGGAAAATCTTTTGAGCCGAAAATTCACTTGGTATACCGGAAATGAACTCTTGCTTGTAGGAAGACACATATCTTGGGGTTTAACTCCGTTTCTGAAGGGAAATTCAGACCAGAGTTCTCATCCCTGAAACACCCTCTGTTTTAATGCAAGTAGCAAGGTCTTCTTTCCTGAGTCTATAATACAGCAAGAACCATGAGCATGCCCAGAAAAAAAGAACTGTGTCTCCTCCTCATGCAGACGATATGCAGTTCAACTCTGCTTATGAAACTGATACAAACAACAGCTCCGCTTACATAAATGCTCTTTAGTTAATAGTGAGAATCATGTTGGGTTGGTGAACTGCGAAAAATCATTTGATCCCAAAATTCACTGGGTTTACCAGATATGAACTCTTCCATGTAGGAAGACTCTGATCCTGGGGTTTAACTCCGTTTCTGAAGGCAAATTCAGACCAGAGTTCTCATCCCTGAAAAACACTCTATTTTAAGGTAAGAATCCTCCTCTTCTTTCCAGTGTCTCCAATAGAGTAAGAAACATGAGAATGCCCTGAAAAAAAAAGAACTGTGTTTCCTACTCATAAGTAACATATGTAGTTCAACTCTGCTGATGAAACTGATACACACCATAGCTCCTCTTACATAAATCTGCTTTAGTTAATAGTGAGAATCGCGTTGGGTTCGTGAACTGCGAAAAATCATTTGTTCCTCAAAATTCACTTGGGTAACCAGAAATGAACTCTTGCTGGTAGGAAGACAAGATCATGGGGTTTAACTCCGTTTTGGAAGGGAAAATCAGACCAGAGTTCTCATCCATGAAACACACCCTGTTTTAATGCAGGAAGCAAGCTCTTCTTTCTAGCTTCTCCAATACAGCAAGAATCATGAGCATGCCTTAAAAAAATAACTGTGTTTCCTACTCATACGGACCATATGTAGTTCAACTCTGCTTATGAAACTGATACAAACCACAGCTCCTCTTACATAAATGCTCTTTAGTTAATAGTGGGAATCGGTTTGGGTTGGTGAACTGCAAAAATAATTTGAGCCCAAAATTCACTGGGATTACGAGAAATGAACTCTTGCTTGTAGGAGGACACAGATCCTGGGGTTTAACTCTGATTCTGAAGGGAAATTCAGACCAGAGTTCTCACCCCTGAAACACAATCTGTTTTAACGAAGAAGCAAGCTCTTCTTTCCAGAGTCTAAAATACAGCAAGAACCATGAGCATGGTCTGAAAAAAAGAGCTGTGTTTCCTATTCATACGGACCATATGTAGTTCAACTCTTCTTTTGAAACTGGTACAGACCACACCTTCTTTTACATAAATGCTCTTTAGTTAATCATGAAAATCATGTTGGGTTCGTGAACTATGAAATATCATTTGAGCACAAAAATCACTGAGTTTTCCAGAACTGAACTCTTGCTTGTAGGAAGACACAGATCCTGGAGATTAACTCCATTTCTGAAGAGAAATTCAGACCAGAATTCTCATCCCTGAAAAACACTCTGTTTTAAGGCATGAATCATCCTCTTCTTTCCAGGTTCTCCAAAACAGTAAGAACCATGAGCATGCCAAGAAAAAAAGAACTGTGTTTCCGACTCATACGGACCATATGTGGTCCAACTCTGCTTATGAAAATGATACAGACCACAGCTCCTCTTACATAAATGCTCTTTAGCTAATAGTGATAATCAATGTTGGATTCTAGAACTGTTTAAAGTCATTTGAGCCGAAAATTTACTTGGTTTACAAGAAATGAACTCTTGCTAGTAGGAAGACACAGATCACGGGGTTTAACCCCGTTTGTGAAGGGAAAATCAGACCAGAGTTCTCATCCATGAAACATACCCTGTTTCAATGCAGGAAGCAAGCTCTTCTTTCCAGAGTCTCCAATACAGCAAGAACCATGAGCATGCCCAGAAAAAAAAGAACTGTGTTTCCTACTCATACGGACCATATGTAGTTCAACTCTGCTTATGCAACTGATACAAACCACACCTCCTCTTACATAAATGATCTTTAGTTAATAGTGAGAATCGCTTTGGGTTTGTGAACTGCGAAAAATCATTTGAGCCCAAAAATCACTGGGTTTACCAGAAATAAACTTTTGCTTGTAGGAAGGCACAGATCCTGGGTTTTAACTCTGTTTCTGAAGGCAAATTCAGACCAGAATTCTCAACCCTGCAAAACACTCTGTTTTAAGGCAAGAATCATCCTCTTCTTTCCAGCGTCTCCAATACAGTAAGAAACATGAGTATGCCCAGAAAAAAAGAACTGTGTTTCCTACTCCTACGTAACATATGTACTTCAACTCTTCCTATGAAATGATACAGACCAGAGCTCCTCTTACATAAATGCTATTTAGTTAATAGCGATAATCGCATTGGGTTCTAGAACTGTGTATATTCATTTGAGCACAAAATTCTCTTGGTTTACCAGAAATGAACTCTTGCTGGTTGGAAGACACAGATCATGGGGTTTAACTCCGTTTTGGAAGGGAAAATCAGACCAGAGTTCTCATCCATGAAACACACCTTGTTTTAATGCAGGAAGCAAGCTCTTCTTTCCAGCATCTCCAATACAGTAAGAATCATGAGCATGCATAGAAAAAAAAGAACTGTGTTTCCTACTCATACGTAACATATGTAGTTCAACACTTCTTATGAAATGATACAGACCAGAGCTCCTCTTACATAAATGCTCTTTAGTTAATAGTGATAATCGCATTGGGTTCTAGAACTCTGTAAATTCATTTGAGCCGAAAATTCACTTGGTTTAACAGAAATGAACTCTTGCTGGTAGGAAGACACAGATCATGGGGTTTAACTACGTTTTGGAAGGGAAATTCAGACCAGTGTTCTCATCCCTGAAACACACTCTGTTTTAACGAAGAAGCAAGCTCTTCTTTCCCGAGTTTAAATACAGCAAGAACCATGAGCATGGTCTGAAAAAAAAAACTGTGTTTGCTATTCATACGGCCCATATGTAGTTCAACTCTGCTTATGAAACTGATACAAAACACAGCTCCTCTTACATAAATGCTCTTTAGTTAATAGTGGGAATCGGTTTGGGTTGGTGAACTGCAAAAAATCATTTGAGCCCAATATTCACTAGGTTTAACAAAAATGAACTCTTGCACATAGGAAGACACAGATCCTGGGGTTTAACTCCGTTTCTGAACGGTAATTCAGACCAGAGTTCTTATCCCTGAAACTCACTCTGTTTTAAAGCAATAAGCAAGCTCTTCTTTCCAGAGTCTAAAATAGAGCAAGAACCATGAGCATGGTCTGAAAAAAAGAACTGTGTTTCCTACTCATACAGACCATATGTAGTTCAACTCTGCTTATGAAACTGATACAAACCACAGCTCCTCTTACATAAATGCTCTTTAGTTAATAGTGATAATCACGATGGGTTCATGAACTGCGAAAAATCATTTCAGCCCAAAATACACTGGGTTTACCAGAAATGAACTATTGCTTGTAGGAAGACACAGATCCTGGGGTTTAACTCCGTTTTGGAAGGGAAATTCAGACCAGAGTTCTCATCCATGAAACACACTCTGTTTTAACGAAGAAGCAAGCTCTTCTTTCCCGAGTTCAAATACAGCAAGAACCATGAGCATGTTCTGAAAAAAAAACTGTGTTTCCTATTCATACGGCCCATATGTAGTTCAACTCTGCTTATGAAACTGATACAAACCACAGCTCCTCTTACATAAATGCTCTTTAGTTAATAGTGAGAATAGCGTTGGGTTCAAGAACTGTGTAAAATCGTTTGAGCACAAAATTCACTGGGTTTACCAGAAATTAACTCTTGCTTGTAGGAAGACACAGATCCCGGGGTTTAACTCCGTTTCTGAAGGGAAATTCAGACCAGAATTTTCATCCCTGAAAAACACTCTGTTTTAATGGATGAATCATCCTCTTCTTTCCAGGTTCTCCAATACAGTAAGAAGCATGAGCATGCCCAGAAAAAAAGAACTGTGTTTCCTATTCATACGGACCATATGTAATTCAACTCTGCTTATGAAACTAATACAGACCACAGCTCCTCTCACATAACTGCTCTTTAGTTAATAGTGATAATCGCCTTAGTTTCTAGAACTGTGTAAAGTCATTTGAGCTGAAAATTTTCTTGGTTTACCAGAAATGAACTCTTGCAGGTTGGAAGACACAGTTCATGGGGTTTAACCCCGTTTGTGAATTGAAAATCAGACCAGAGTTCTCATCCATGAAACACACCCTGTTTTAATGCAGGAAGCAAGCTCTTCTTTCCAGCGTCTCCAATACAGCAAGAACCATGAGCATGCCCTGAAAAAAAGAACTGTGTTTCCTACTCATACGGACCATATGTAGTTCAACTCTGCTTATGAAACTGATACAAACCACAGCTCCTCTTACATAATTGCTCTTTAGTTAATAGTGGGAATCGGTTTGGTTTGGTGAACTGCAAAAATCATTTGAGCCCAAAATTCACTAGGTTTAACAAAAATGAACTCTTGCTCATAGGAAGTCACAGATCCTGGGGTTTAACTCCGTTTCTGAAGGGTAATTCAGACCAGAGTTCTTATCCCTGAAACTCACTTGCTTTAAAGCAATAAGCAAGCTCTTCTTTCCAGAGTCTAAAATAGAGCAAGAACCATGAGCATGGTCTGAAAAAAAGAACTGTGTTTCCTACTCATACATAACATATGTAGTTCAACTCTTCTTATGAAATGATACAGACCAGAGCTCCTCTTACATAAATGCTCTTTAGTTAATAGTGATAATCGCATTGGGTTCTAGAACTCTGTAAATTCATTTGAGCCCAAAATTCACTAGGTTTAACAGAAATGAACTCTTGCTCATGGGAAGACACAGATCATGGGTTTTAACTCAGTTTTGGAAGGGAATTTAGTCCAGAGTTCTCATCCATGAAACACACCCTGTTTTAATGCAGGAAGCAAGCTCTTCTTTCCAGCGTCTCCAATACAGCAAGAACCATGAGCATGCCCTGAAAAAAAGAACTGTGTTTCCTACTCATATGGACCATATGTAGTTCAACTCTGCTTATGAAACTGATACAAACCACACCTCCTCTTACATAAATGATCTTTAGTTAATAGTGAGAATCGTGTTGGGTTTGTGAACTGCGAAAAATCATTTGAGCCCCAAAATCACTGGGTTTACCAGAAATAAACTCTTGCTTGTAGGAAGGCACAGATCCTGGGGTTTAACTCTGCTTCTGAAGGCAAATTCAGACCAGAATTCTCAACCCTGAAAAACACTCTGTTTTAAGGCAAGAATCATCCTCTTCTTTCCAGCGTCTCCAATACAGTAAGAAACATGACTATGCCCAGAAAAAAAGAACTGTGTTTCCTACTCATACGTAACATATGTAGTTCAACTCTTCTTATGAAATGATACAGACCAGAGCTCCTCTTACATAAATGCTCTTTAGTTAATAGTGATAATCGCATTGGGTTCTAGAACTCTGTAAATTCATTTGAGCCGAAAATTCACTTGGTTTAACAGAAATGAACTCTTGCTGGTAGGAAGACACAGATCATGGGGTTTAACTACGTTTTGGAAGCGAAATTCAGCCCAGTGTTCTCATCCCTGTAACACACTCTGTTTTAACGAAGAAGCAAGCTCTTCTTTCCCGAGTTTAAATACAGCAAGAACCGTGAGCATGGTCTGAAAAAAAAAACTGTGTTTCCTATTCATACGGCCCATATGTAGTTCAACTCTGCTTATGAAACTGATACAAACCACAGCTCCTCTTACGTAAATGCTCTTTAGTTAATAGTAGAATAGCGTTGGGTTCAAGAACTGTGTAAAATCGTTTGAGCACAAAATTCACTGGGTTTACCAGAAATTAACTCTTGCTTGTAGGAAGACACAGAATCCGTGGTTCAACTCCGTTTCTGAAGGGAAATTTAGACGAGAATTTTGATCCCTGAAAAACACTCTGTTTTAATGGATGAATCATCCTCTTCTTTCCAGGATCTCCAAAACAGTAAGAACCATGAGCATGCCCAGAAAAAAAGAACTGTGTTTCCTACTCATACGTAACATATGTAGTTCAACTCTGCTTATGAAAGTAATACAGACCACAGCTCCTCTCACATAAATGCTCTTAAGTTAATAGTGATAATTGCCTTAGGTTCTAGAAGTGTGTAAAGTCATTTGAGCCGAAAATTTACTTGGTTTACCAGAAATGAACTCTTGCAGGTAGGAAGACACAGATCATGGGGTTTAACCCCGTTTGTGAAGTGAAAATCAGACCAGAGTTCTCATCCATGAAACACACCCTGTTTTAATGCAGGAAGCAAGCTCTTCTTTCCAGAGTCTCCAATACAGCAAGAACCATGAGCATGCCCTGAAAAAAAGAACTGTGTTTCCTACTCATACGGATCATATGTAGTTCAACTCTGCTTATGCAACTGATACAAACCACACCTACTCTTACATAAATGATCTTTAGTTAATAGTGAGAATCGCGTTGGGTTTGTGAACTGTGAAAAATCATTTGAGCCCAAAAATCACTGGGTTTACCAGAAATAAACTCTTGCTTGTAGGAAGGCACAGATCCTGGGTTTTAACTCTGTTTCTGAAGGCAAATTCAGACCAGAATTCTCAACCCTGAAAACCACTCTGTTTTAAGGCAAGAATCATCCTCTTCTTTCCAGCGTCTCCAATACAGTAAGAAACATGAGTATGCCCAGAAAATAAGAACTGTGTTTCCTACTCCTACGTAACATATGTACTTCAACTCTTCCTATGAAATGATACAGACCAGAGCTCCTCTTACATAAATGCTATTTAGTTAATAGCGATAATCGCATTGGGTTCTAGAACTGTGTATATTCATTTGAGCCGAAAATTCTCTTGGTTTACCAGAAATGAACTCTTGTTGGTTGGAAGACACAGATCATGGGGTTTAACTCCGTTTTGGAAGGGAAAATCAGACCAGAGTTCTCATCCATGAAACACACCCTGTTTTAATGCAGGAAGCAAGCTCTTCTTTCCAGCATCTCCAATACAGTAAGAATCATGAGCATGCATAGAAAAAAAGAACTGTGTTTCCTACTCATACGTAACATATGTAGTTCAACACTTCTTATGAAATGATACAGACCAGAGCTCCTCTTACATAAATGCTCTTTAGTTAATAGTGATAATCGCATTGGGTTCTAGAACTCTGTAAATTCATTTGAGCCGAAAATTCACTTGGTTTAACAGAAATGAACTCTTGCTGGTAGGAAGACACAGATCATGGGGTTTAACTACGTTTTGGAAGGGAAATTCAGACCAGTGTTCTCATCCCTGAAACACACTCTGTTTTAACGAAGAAGCAAGCTCTTCTTTCCCGAGTTTAAATACAGCAAGAACCATGAGCATGGTCTGAAAAAAAAAACTGTGTTTCCCATTCATACGGCTCATATGTAGTTCAACTCTGCTTATGAAACTGATACAAACCACAGCTCCTCTTACATAAATGCTCTTTAGTTAATAGTGAGAATAGCGTTGGGTTCAAGAACTGTGTAAAATCGTTTGAGCACAAAATTCACTGGGTTTACCAGAAATTAACTCTTGCTTGTAGGAAGACACAGATCCCGGTGTTAACTCCGTTTCTGAAGGGAAATTCAGACCAGAATTTTCATCCCTGAAAAACACTCTGTTTTAATGGATGAATGATCCTCTTCTTTCCAGGTTCTCCAATACAGTAAGAACCATGAGCATGCCCAGAAAAAAAGAACTGTGTTTCCTACTCATACGTAACATATGTAGTTCAACTCTGCTTATGAAAGTAATACAGACCACAGCTCCTCTCACATAAATGCTCTTAAGTTAATAGTGATAATTGCCTTAGGTTCTAGAAGTGTGTAAAGTCATTTGAGCCGAAAATTTACTTGGTTTATCAGAAATGAACTCTTGCACGTAGGAAGACACAGATCATGGGGTTTAACCCCGTTTGTGAAGTGAAAATCAGACCAGAGTTCTCATCCATGAAACACACCCTGTTTTAATGCAGGAAGCAAGCTCTTCTTTCCAGAGTCTCCAATACAGCAAGAACCATGAGCATGCCCTGAAAAAAAGAACTGTGTTTCCTACTCATACGGACCATATGTAGTTCAACTCTGCTTATGCAGCTGATACAAACCACACCTCCTGTTACATAAATGATCTTTAGTTAATAGTGAGAATCGCGTTGGGTTTGTGAACTGTGAAAAATCATTTGAGCCCAAAAATCACTGGGTTTACCAGAAATAAACTCTTGCTTGTAGGAAGGCACAGATCCTGGGTTTTAACTCTGTTTCTGAAGGCAAATTCAGACCAGAATTCTCTACCCTGAAAAACACTCTGTTTTAAGGCAAGAATCATCCTCTTCTTTCCAGCGTCTCCAATACAGTAAGAAACATGAGTATGCCCAGAAAATAAGAACTGTGTTTCCTACTCCTACGTAACATATGTACTTCAACTCTTCCTATGAAATGATACAGACCAGAGCTCCTCTTACATAAATGCTATTTAGTTAATAGCGATAATCGCATTGGGTTCTAGAACTGTGTATATTCATTTGAGCCGAAAATTCTCTTGGTTTACCAGAAATGAACTCTTGCTGGTTGGAAGACACAGATCATGGGGTTGAACTCCGTTTTGGAAGGGAAAATCAGACCAGAGTTCTCATCCATGAAACACACCCTGTTTTAATGCAGGAAGCAAGCTCTTCTTTCCAGCATCTCCAATACAGTAAGAATCATGAGCATGCATAGAAAAAAAGAACTGTGTTTCCTACTCATACGTAACATAGGTAGTTCAACTCTGCTTATGAAACTGATACAAACCACAGCTCCTCTTACATAAATGCTCTTTAGTTAATAGTGATAATCACGTTGGGTTCATGAACTGCGAAAAATCATTTCAGCCCAAAATACACTGGGTTTACCAGAAATGAACTATTGCTTGTAGGAAGACACAGATCCTGGGGTTTAACTCCGTTTTGGAAGGGAAATTCAGACCAGAGTTCTCATCCATGAAACACACTCTGTTTTAACGAAGAAGCAAGCTCTTCTTTCCCGAGTTTAAATACTGCAAGAACAGTTAGCATGGTCTGAAAAAAAAACTGTGTTTCCTATTCATATGGCCCATATGTAGTTCAACTCTGCTTATGAAACTGATACAAACCACAGCTCCTCTTACATAAATGCTCTTTAGTTAATAGTGAGAATAGCGTTGGGTTCAAGAACTGTGTAAAATCGTTTGAGCACAAAATTCACTGGGTTTACCAGAAATTAACTCTTGCTTGTAGGAAGACACAGATCCCGGGGTTTAACTCCGTTTCTGAAGGGAAATTCAGACCAGAATTTTCATCCCTGAAAAACACTCTGTTTTAATGGAAGAATCATCCTCTTCTTTCCAGGTTCTCCAATACAGTTAGAACCATGAGCATGCCCAGAAAAAAAGAACTGTGTGTCCTACTGATACGGACCATATGTAATTCAACTCTGCTTATGAAACTCATACAGACCACAGCTCCTCTCACATAAATGCTCTTTAGTTAATAGTGATAATTGCCTTAGGTTCTAGAAGAGTGTAAAGTCATTTGGGCCGAAAATTTACTTGGTTTACCAGAAATGAACTCTTGCAGGTAGGAAGACACAGATCATGGGGTTTAACCCCATTTGTGAATTGAAAATCAGACCAGAGTTGTCATCCATGAAACACACCCTGTTTTAATGCAGGAAGCAAGCTCTTCTTTCCAGCGTCTCCAATACAGCAAGAACCATGAGCATGCCCTGAAAAAAAGAACTGTGTTTCCTACTCATACGGACCATATGTAGTTCAACTCTGCTTATGAAACTGATACAAACCACAGCTCCTCTTACATAATTGCTCTTTAGTTAATAGTGGGAATCGGTTTGGTTTGGTGAACTGCAAAAATCATTTGAGCCCAAAATTCACTAGGTTTAACAAAAATGAACTCTTGCTCATAGGAAAACACAGATCCTGGGGTTTAACTCCGTTTCTGAAGGGTAATTCAGACCAGAGTTCTTATCCCTGAAACTCACTTGCTTTAAAGCAATAAGCAAGCTCTTCTTTCCAGAGTCTAAAATAGAGCAAGAACCATGAGCATGGTCTGAAAAAAAGAACTGTGTTTCCTTCTCATACAGACCATGTGTAGTTCAACTCTGCTTATGAAACTGATACAAACCACAGCTCCTCTTACATAAATGCTCTTTAGTTAATAGTTAGAATCGCGTTGGGTTCATGAACTGCGAAAAATCATTTTTAGCCCAAAATTCACTGGGTTTACCAGAAATGAACTATTGCTTGTAGGAAGACACAGATCCTTGTGTTTAACTCCGTTTCTGAAGGCAAATTCAGACTAGAGTTCTCACCCCTGAAAAACACTCTGTTTTAAGGCAATAATCATCCTCTTCGTTCCAGCGACTCCAATATAATAAGAAACATGAGCATGCCCAGAAAAAAAGAACTGTGTTTCCTACTCATACGTAACATATGTAGTTCAACTCTTCTTATGAAATGATACAGACCAGAGCTCCTCTTACATAAATGCTCTTTAGTTAATAGTGATAATCGCATTGGGTTCTAGAACTCTGTAAATTCATTTGAGCCCAAAATTCACTAGGTTTAACAGAAATGAACTCTTGCTCATAGGAAGACACAGATCATGGGTTTTAACTCAGTTTTGGAAGGGAATTTAGTCCAGAGTTCTCATCCATGAAACACACCCTGTTTTAATGCAGGAAGCAAGCTCTTCTTTCCAGCGTCTCCAATACAGCAAGAACCATGAGCATGCCCTGAAAAAAAGAACTGTGTTTCCTACTCATATGGACCATATGTAGTTCAACTCTGCTTATGAAACTGATACAAACCACACCTCCTCTTACATAAATGATCTTTAGTTAATAGTGAGAATCGTGTTGGGTTTGTGAACTGCGAAAAATCATTTGAGCCCCCAAATCACTGTGTTTACCAGAAATAAACTCTTGCTTGTAGGAAGGCACAGATCCTGGGGTTTAACTCTGCTTCTGAAGGCAAATTCAGACCAGAATTCTCAACCCTGAAAAACACTCTGTTTTAAGGCAAGAATCATCCTCTTCTTTCCAGCGTCTCCAATACAGTAAGAAACATGACTATGCCCAGAAAAAAAGAACTGTGTTTCCTACTCATACGTAACATATGTAGTTCAACTCTTCTTATGAAATGATACAGACCAGAGCTCCTCTTACATAAATGCTCTTTAGTTAATAGTGATAATCGCATTGGGTTCTAGAACTCTGTAAATTCATTTGAGCCGAAAATTCACTTGGTTTAACAGAAATGAACTCTTGCTGGTAGGAAGACACAGATCATGGGGTTTAACTACGTTTTGGAAGCGAAATTCAGCCCAGTGTTCTCATCCCTGAAACACACACTGTTTTAACGAAGAAGCAAGCTCTTCTTTCCCGAGTTTAAATACAGCAAGAACCGTGAGCATGGTCTGAAAAAAAAAAACTGTGTTTCCTATTCATACGGCCCATATGTAGTTCAACTCTGCTTATGAAACTGATACAAACCACAGCTCCTCTTACATAAATGCTCTTTAGTTAATAGTAGAATAGCGTTGGGTTCAAGAACTGTGTAAAATCGTTTGAGCACAAAATTCACTGGGTTTACCAGAAATTAACTCTTGCTTGTAGGAAGACACAGAATCCGTGGTTCAACTCCGTTTCTGAAGGGAAATTTAGACGAGAATTTTCATCCCTGAAAAACACTCTGTTTTAATGGATGAATCATCCTCTTCTTTCCAGGATCTCCAAAACAGTAAGAACCATGAGCATGCCCAGAAAAAAAGAACTGTGTTTCCTACTCATACGTAACATATGTAGTTCAACTCTGCTTATGAAAGAAATACAGACCACAGCTCCTCTCACATAAATGCTCTTAAGTTAATAGTGATAATTGCCTTAGGTTCTAGAAGTGTGTAAAGTCATTTGAGCCGAAAATTTACTTGGTTTACCAGAAATGAACTCTTGCAGGTAGGAAGACACAGATCATGGGGTTTAACCCCGTTTGTGAAGTGAAAATCAGACCAGAGTTCTCATCCATGAAACACACCCTGTTTTAATGCAGGAAGCAAGCTCTTCTTTCCAGAGTCTCTAATACAGCAAGAACCATGAGCATGCCCTGAAAAAAAGAACTGTGTTTCCTACTCATACGGACCATATGTAGTTCAACTCTGCTTATGCAACTGATACAAACCACACCTACTCTTACATAAATGATCTTTAGTTAATAGTGAGAATCGCGTTGGGTTTGTGAACTGTGAAAAATCATTTGAGCCCAAAAATCACTGGGTTTACCAGAAATAAACTCTTGCTTGTAGGAAGGCACAGATCCTGGGTTTTAACTCTGTTTCTGAAGGCAAATTCAGACCAGAATTCTCAACCCTGAAAAACACTCTGTTTTAAGGCAAGAATCATCCTCTTCTTTCCAGCGTCTCCAATACAGTAAGAAACATGAGTATGCCCAGAAAATAAGAACTGTGTTTCCTACTCCTACGTAACATATGTACTTCAACTCTTCCTATGAAATGATACAGACCAGAGCTCTCTTACATAAATGCTATTTAGTTAATAGCGATAATCGCATTGGGTTCTAGAACTGTGTATATTCATTTGAGCCGAAAATTCTCTTGGTTTACCAGAAATGAACTCTTGTTGGTTGGAAGACACAGATCATGGGGTTTAACTCCGTTTTGGAAGGGAAAATCAGACCAGAGTTCTCATCCATGAAACACACCCTGTTTTAATGCAGGAAGCAAGCTCTTCTTTCCAGCATCTCCAATACAGTAAGAATCATGAGCATGCATAGAAAAAAAGAACTGTGTTTCCTACTCATACGTAACATATGTAGTTCAACACTTCTTATGAAATGATACAGACCAGAGCTCCTCTTACATAAATGCTCTTTAGTTAATAGTGATAATCGCATTGCGTTCTAGAACTCTGTAAATTCATTTGAGCCGAAAATTCACTTGGTTTAACAGAAATGAACTCTTGCTGGTAGGAAGACACAGATCATGGGGTTTAACTACGTTTTGGAAGGGAAATTCAGACCAGTGTTCTCATCCCTGAAACACACTCTGTTTTAACGAAGAAGCAAGCTCTTCTTTCCCGAGTTTAAATACAGCAAGAACCATGAGCATGGTCTGAAAAAAAAAAACTGTGTTTCCCATTCATACGGCTCATATGTAGTTCAACTCTGCTTATGAAACTGATACAAACCACAGCTCCTCTTACATAAATGCTCTTTAGTTAATAGTGAGAATAGCGTTGGGTTCAAGAACTGTGTAAAATCGTTTGAGCACAAAATTCACTGGGTTTACCAGAAATTAATTCTTGCTTGTAGGAAGACACAGATCCCGGTGTTAACTCCGTTTCTGAAGGGAAATTCAAACCAGAATTTTCATCCCTGAAAAACACTCTGTTTTAATGGATGAATGATCCTCTTCTTTCCAGGTTCTCCAATACAGTAAGAACCATGAGCATGCCCAGAAAAAAAGAACTGTGTTTCCTACTCATACGTAACATATGTAGTTCAACTCTGCTTATGAAAGTAATACAGACCACAGCTCCTCTCACATAAATGCTCTTAAGTTAATAGTGATAATTGCCTTAGGTTCTAGAAGTGTGTAAAGTCATTTGAGCCGAAAATTTACTTGGTTTACCAGAAATGAACTCTTGCACGTAGGAAGACACAGATCATGGGGTTTAACCCCATTTGTGAAGTGAAAATCAGACCAGAGTTCTCATCCATGAAACACACCCTGTTTTAATGCAGGAAGCAAGCTCTTCTTTCCAGAGTCTCCAATACAGCAAGAACCATGAGCATGCCCTGAAAAAAAGAACTGTGTTTCCTACTCATACGGACCATATGGAGTTCAACTCTGCTTATGCAGCTGATACAAACCACACCTCCTCTTACATAAATGATCTTTAGTTAATAGTGAGAATCGCGTTGGGTTTGTGAACTGTGAAAAATCATTTGAGCCCAAAAATCACTGGGTTTACCAGAAATAAACTCTTGCTTGTAGGAAGGCACAGATCCTGGGTTTTAACTCTGTTTCTGAAGGCAAATTCAGACCAGAATTCTCTACCCTGAAAAACACTCTGTTTTAAGGCAAGAATCATCCTCTTCTTTCCAGCGTACCCAATACAGTAAGAAACAAGAGTATGCCCAGAAAATAAGAACTGTGTTTCCTACTCCTACGTAACATATGTACTTCAACTCTTCCTATGAAATGATACAGACCAGAGCTCCTCTTACATAAATGCTATTTAGTTAATAGCGATAATCGCATTGGGTTTTAGAACTGTGTATATTCATTTGAGCCGAAAATTCTCTTGGTTTACCAGAAATGAACTCTTGCTGGTTGGAAGACACAGATCATGGGGTTGAACTCCGTTTTGGAAGGGAAAATCAGACCAGAGTTCTCATCCATGAAACACACCCTGTTTTAATGCAGGAAGCAAGCTCTTCTTTCCAGCATCTCCAATACAGTAAGAATCATGAGCATGCATAGAAAAAAAGAACTGTGTTTCCTACTCATACGTAACATATGTATTTCAACTCTGCTTATGAAACTGATACAAACCACAGCTCCTCTTACATAAATGCTCTTTAGTTAATAGTGATAATCACGTTGGGTTCATGAACTGCGAAAAATCATTTTAGCCCAAAATACACTGGGTTTACCAGAAATGAACTATTGCTTGTAGGAACACACAGATCCTGGGGTTTAACTCCGTTTTGGAAGGGAAATTCAGACCAGAGTTCTCATCCATGAAACACACTCTGTTTTAACGAAGAAGCAAGCTCTTCTTTCCCGAGTTTAAATACTGCAAGATCCGTGAGCATGGTCTGAAAAAAAAACTGTGTTTCCTATTCATACGGCCCATATGTAGTTCAACTCTGCTTATGAAACTGATACAAACCACAGCTCCTCTTACATAAATGCTCTTTAGTTAATAGTGAGAATAGCGTTGGGTTCAAGAACTGTGTAAAATCGTTTGAGCACAAAATTCACTGGGTTTACCAGAAATTAACTCTTGCTTGTAGGAAGACACAGATCCCGGTGTTAACTCCGTTTCTGAAGGGAAATTCAGACCAGAATTTTCATCCCTGAAAAACACTCTGTTTTAATGGATGAATGATCCTCTTCTTTCCAGGTTCTCCAATACAGTATGAACCATGAGCATGCCCAGAAAAAAAGAACTGTGTTTCCTACTCATACGTAACATATGTAGTTCAACTCTTCTTATGAAATGATACAGACCAGAGCTCCTCTTACATAAATGCTCTTTAGTTAATAGTGATAATCGCATTGGGTTTTAGAACTCTGTAAATTCATTTGAGCCGAAAATTCACTTGGTTTAACAGAAATGAACTCTTGCTGGTAGGAAGACACAGATCATGGGGTTTAACTACGTTTTGGAAGCAAAATTCAGCCCAGTGTTCTCATCCCTGAAACACACTCTGTTTTAACGAAGAAGCAAGCTTTTCTTTCCCGAGTTTAAATACAGCAAGAACCGTGAGCATGGTCTGAAAAAAAAACTGTGTTTCCTATTCATACGGCCCATATGTAGTTCAACTCTGCTTATGAAACTGATACAAACCACAGCTCCTCTTACATAAATGCTCTTTAGTTAATAGTAGAATAGCGTTGGTTTCAAGGACTGTGTAAAATCGTTTGAGCACAAAATTCACTGGGTTTACCAGAAATTAACTCTTGCTTGTAGGAAGACACAGAATCCGTGGTTCAACTCCGTTTCTGAAGGGAAATTTAGACGAGAATTTTCATCCCTGAAAAACACTCTGTTTTAATGGATGAATCATCCTCTTCTTTCCAGGATCTCCAAAACAGTAAGAACCATGAGCATGCCCAGAAAAAAGGAACTGTGTTTCCTACTCATACGTAACATATGTAGTTCAACTCTTCTTATGAAATGATACAGACCAGAGCTCCTCTTACATAAATGCTCTTTAGTTAATAGTGATAATCGCATTGGGTTCTAGAACTCTGTAAATTCATTTGAGCCGAAAATTCACTTGGTTTAACAGAAATGAACTCTTGCTGGTAGGAAGACACAGATCATGGGGTTTAACTACGTTTTGGAAGCGAAATTCAGCCCAGTGTTCTCATCCCTGAAACACACTCTGTTTTAACGAAGAAGCAAGCTCTTCTTTCCCGAGTTTAAATACAGCAAGAACCGTGAGCATGGTCTGAAAAAAATACTGTGTTTCCTATTCATACGGCTCATATGTAGTTCAACTCTGCTTATGAAACTGATACAAACCACAGCTCCTCTTACATAAATGCTCTTTAGTTAATAGTAGAATAGCGTTGGGTTCAAGAACTGTGTAAAATCGTTTGAGCACAAAATTCACTGGGTTTACCAGAAATTAACTCTTGCTTGTAGGAAGGCACAGATCCTGGGGTTTAACTCTGTTTCTGAAGGCAAATTCAGACCAGAATTCTCAACCCTGAAAAACACTCTGTTTTAAGGCAAGAATCATCCTCTTCTTTCCAGCGTCTCCAATACAGTATGAAACATGACTATGCCCAGAAAAAAAGAACTGTGTTTCCTACTCATATGTAACATATGTAGTTCAACTCTTCTTATGAAATGATACAGACCAGAGCTCCTCTTACATAAATGCTCTTTAGTTAATAGTGATAATCGCATTGGGTTTTAGAACTCTGTAAATTCATTTGAGCCGAAAATTCACTTGGTTTAACAGAAATGAACTCTTGCTGGTAGGAAGACACAGATCATGGGGTTTAACTACGTTTTGGAATCGAAATTCAGCCCAGTGTTCTCATCCCTGAAACACACTCTGTTTTAACGAAGACGCAAGCTCTTCTTTCCCGAGTTTAAATACAGCAAGAACCGTGAGCATGGTCTGAAAAAAAAACTGTGTTTCCTATTCATACGGCCCATATGTAGTTCAACTCTGCTTATGAAACTGATACAAACCACAGCTCCTCTTACATAAATGCTCTTTAGTTAATAGTAGAATAGCGTTGGTTTCAAGGACTGTGTAAAATCGTTTGAGCACAAAATTCACTGGGTTTACCAGAAATTAACTCTTGCTTGTAGGAAGACACAGAATCCGTGGTTCAACTCCGTTTCTGAAGGGAAATTTAGACGAGAATTTTCATCCCTGAAAAACACTCTGTTTTAATGGATGAATCATCCTCTTCTTTCCAGGATCTCCAAAACAGTAAGAACCATGAGCATGCCCAGAAAAAAGGAACTGTGTTTCCTACTCATACGTAACATATGTAGTTCAACACTTCTTATGAAATGATACAGACCAGAGCTCCTCTTACATAAATGCTCTTTAGTTAATAGTGATAATCGCATTGGGTTCTAGAACTCTGTAAATTCATTTGAGCCGAAAATTCACTTGGTTTAACAGAAATGAACTCTTGCTGGTAGGAAGACACAGATCATGGGGTTTAACTACGTTTTGGAAGCGAAATTCAGGCCAGTGTTCTCATCCCTGAAACACACTCTGTTTTAACGAAGAAGCAAGCTCTTCTTTCCCGAGTTTAAATACAGCAAGAACCCTGAGCATGGTCTGAAAAAAATACTGTGTTTCCTATTCATAAGGCTCATATGTAGTTCAACTCTGCTTATGAAACTGATACAAACCACAGCTCCTCTTACATAAATGCTCTTTAGTTAATAGTAGTATAGCGTTGGGTTCAAGAACTGTGTAAAATCGTTTGAGCACAAAATTCACTGGGTTTACCAGAAATTAACTCTTGCTTGTAGGAAGACACAGAATCCGTGGTTCAACTCCGTTTCTGAAGGGAAATTTAGACGAGAATTTTCATCCCTGAAAAACACTCTGTTTTAATGGATGAATCATCCTCTTCTTTCCAGGATCTCCAAAACAGTAAGAACCATGAGCATGCCCAGAAAAAATGAACTGTGTTTCCTACTCATACGGACCATATGTAATTCAACTCTGCTTATGAAACTAATTCAGACCACAGCTCCTCTCACATAAATGCTCTTTAGTTAATAGTGATAATCGCCTTAGATTCTAGAACTGTGTAAAGTCATTTGAGCTGAAATTTTTCTTGGTTTACCAGAAATGAACTGTTGCAGGTAGGAAGACACAGATCATGGGGTTTAACCCCGTTTGTGAAGTGAAAATCAGACCATAGTTCTCATCCATGAAACACACCCTGTTTTAATGCAGGAAGCAAGCTCTTCTTTCCAGCGTCTCCAATACAGCAAGAACCATGAGCATGCCCTGAAAAAAAGAATTGTGTTTCCTACTCATACGGACCATATGTAGTCCAACTCTGCTTATGAAAATGATACAGACCACAGCTCCTCTTACATAAATGCTCTTTAGCTAATAGTGATAATCAATGTTGGATTCTAGAACTGTTTAAAGTCATTTGAGCCGAAAATTTACTTGGTTTACAAGAAATGATCTCTTGCTAGTAGGAAGACACAGATCATGGGGTTTAACCCCGTTTGTGAAGGGAAAATCAGACCAGAGTTCTCATCCATGAAACACACCCTGTTTTAATGCAGGAAGCAAGCTCTTCTTTCCAGAGTCTCCAATACAGCAAGAACCATGAGCATGCCCTGAAAAAAAGAACTGTGTTTCCTACTCATACGGACCATATGTAGTTCAACTCTGCTTATGCAACAGATACAAACCACACCTCCTCTTACATAAATGATCTTTAGTTAATAGTGAGAATCGCGTTGGGTTTGTGAACTGCGAAAAATCTTTTGAGCCCAAAAATCACTGGGTTTACCAGAAATAAACTCTTGCTTGTAGGAAGGCACAAATCCTGGGTTTTAACTCTGTTTCTGAAGGCAAATTCAGACCAGAATTCTCAACCCTGAAAAACACTCTGTTTTAAGGCAATTATCATCCTCTTCTTTCCAGCGTCTCCAATACAGTAAGAAACATGAGTATGCCCAGAAAATAAGAACTGTGTTTCCTACTCCTACGTAACATATGTACTTCAACTCTTCCTATGAAATGATACAGACCAGAACTCCTCTTACATAAATGCTATTTAGTTAATAGCGATAATCGCATTGGGTTCTAGAACTGTGTATATTCATTTGAGCCGAAAATTCTCTTGGTTTACCAGAAATGAACTCTTGCTGGTTGGAAGACACAGATCATGGGGTTTAACTCCGTTTTGGAAGGGAAAATCAGACCAGAGTTCTCATCCATGAAACACACCCTGTTTTAATGCAGGAAGCAAGCTCTTCTTTCCAGCATCTCCAATACAGTAAGAATCATGAGCATGCATAGAAAAAAAGAACTGTGTTTCCTACTCATACGTAACATATGTAGTTCAACACTTCTTATGAAATGATACAGACCAGAGCTCCTCTTACATAAATGCTCTTTAGTTAATAGTGATAATCGCATTGGGTTCTAGAACTCTGTAAATTCATTTGAGCCGAAAATTCACTTGGTTTAACAGAAATGAACTCTTGCTGGTAGGAAGACACAGATCATAGGGTTTAACTACGTTTTGGAAGCGAAATTCAGCCCAGTGTTCTCATCCCTGAAACACACTCTGTTTTAACGAAGAAGCAAGCTCTTCTTTCCCGAGTTTAAATACAGCAAGAACCGTGAGCATGGTCTGAAAAAAAAACTGTGTTTCCTATTCATACGGCCCATATGTAGTTCAACTCTGCTTATGAAACTGATACAAACCACAGCTCCTCTTACATAAATGCTCTTTAGTTAATAGTAGAATAGCGTTGGGTTCAAGAACTGTGTAAAATCGTTTGAGCACAAAATTCACTGGGTTTACCAGAAATTAACTCTTGCTTGTAGGAAGACACAGAATCCGTGGTTCAACTCCGTTTCTGAAGGGAAATTTAGACGAGAATTTTCATCCCTGAAAAACACTCTGTTTTAATGGATGAATCATCCTCTTCTTTCCAGGATCTCCAAAACTGTAAGAACCATGAGCATGCCCAGAAAAAAAGAACTGTGTTTCCTACTCATACGGACCATATGTAATTCAACTCTGCTTATGAAACTAATACAGACCACAGCTCCTCTCACATAAATGCTCTTTAGTTAATAGTGATAATCGCCTTAGTTTCTAGAACTGTGTAAATTCATTTGAGCTGAAATTTTTCTTGGTTTACCAGAAATGAACTGTTGCAGGTAGGAAGACACAGATCATGGGGTTTAACCCCGTTTGTGAAGTGAAAATCAGACCATAGTTCTCATCCATGAAACACACCCTGTTTTAATGCAGGAAGCAAGCTCTTCTTTCCAGCATCTCCAATACAGTAAGAATCATGAGCATGCATAGAAAAAAAGAACTGTGTTTCCTACTCATACGTAACATATGTAGTTCAACACTTCTTATGAAATGATACAGACCAGAGCTCCTCTTACATAAATGCTCTTTAGTTAATAGTGATAATCACGTTGGGTTCTAGAACTCTGTAAATTCATTTGAGCCGAAAATTCACTTGGTTTAACAGAAATGAACTCTTGCTGGTAGGAAGACACAGATCATGGGGTTTAACTACGTTTTGGAAGGGAAATTCAGCCCAGTGTTCTCATCCCTGAAACACACTCTGTTTTAACGAAGAAGCAAGCTCTTCTTTCCCGAGTTTAAATACAGCAAGAACCATGAGCATGCCCTGAAAAAAAGAACTGTGTTTCCTACTCATACGGACCATATGTAGTCCAACTCTGCTTATGAAAATGATACAGACCACAGCTCCTCTTACATAAATGCTCTTTAGCTAATAGTGATAATCAATGTTGGATTCTAGAACTGTTTAAAGTCATTTGAGCCGAAAATTTACTTGGTTTACAAGAAATGAACTCTTGCTAGTAGGAAGACACAGATCATGGGGTTTAACCCCGTTTGTGAAGGGAAAATCAGACAAGAGTTCTCATGCATGAAACACACCCTGTTTTAATGCAGGAAGCAAGCTCTTCTTTCCAGAGTCTCCAATACAGCAAGAACCATGAGCATGCCCTGAAAAAAAGAACTGTGTTTCCTACTCATACGGACCATATGTAGTTCAACTCTGCATATGCAACTGATACAAACCACACCTCCTCTTACATAAATGATCTTTAGTTAATAGTGAGAATCGCGTTGGGTTTGTGAACTGCGAAAAATCATTTGAGCCCAAAAATCACTGGGTTTACCAGAAATAAACTCTTGCTTGTAGGAAGGCACAGATCCTGGGGTTTAACTCCGTTTTGGAAGGGAAATTCAGACCAGAGTTCTTATCCATGAAACACACTCTGTTTTAACGAAGAAGCAAGCTCTTCTTTCCCGAGTTTAAATACAGCAAGAACCATGAGCATGTTCTGAAAAAAAAAACTGTGTTTCCTATTCATACGGCCCATATGTAGTTCAACTCTGCTTATGAAACTGATACAAACCACAGCTCCTCTTACATAAATGCTCTTTAGTTAATAGTGAGAATAGCGTTGTGTTCAAGAACTGTGTAAAATCGTTTGAGCACAAAATTCACTGGGTTTACCAGAAATTAACTCTTGCTTGTAGGAAGACACAGAATCTGGGATTCAACTCCGTTTCTGAAGGGAAATTCAGACCAGAATTTTCATCCCTGAAAAACACTCTGTTTTAATGGATGAATCATCCTCTTCTTTCCAGGTTCTCCAATACAGTAAGAACCATGAGCATGCATAGAACAAAAGAACTGTGTTTCCTACTCATACGTAACATATGTAGTTCAACACTTCTTATGAAATGATACAGACCAGAGCTCCTCTTAGGTAAATGCTCTTTAGTTAATAGTGATAATCGCATTGGGTTCTAGAACTCTGTAAATTCATTTGAGCCGAAAATTCACTTGGTTTAACAGAAATGAACTCTTGCTGGTAGGAAGACACAGATCATGGGGTTTAACTATGTTTTGGAAGGGAAATTCAGACCAGTGTTCTCATCCCTGAAACACACTCTGTTTTAACGAAGAAGCAAGCTCTTCTTTCCCAAGTTTAAATACAGCAAGAACCGTGAGCATGGTCTGAAAAAAAAAACTGTGTTTCCTATTCATACGGCCCATATGTAGTTCAACTCTGCTTATGAAACTGATACCAACCACAGCTCCTCTTACATAAATGCTCTTTAGTTAATAGTGAGAATAGCGTTGGGTTCAAGAACTGTGTAAAATCGTTTGAGCACAAAATTCACTGGGTTTACCAGAAATTAACTCTTGCTTGTAGGAAGACACAGATCCCGGGGTTTAACTCCGTTTCTGAAGGGAAATTCAGACCAGAATTTTCATCCCTGAAAAACACTCTGTTTTAATGGAAGAATCATCCTCTTCTTTCCAGGTTCTCCAATACAGTTAGAACCATGAGCATGCCCAGAAAAAAAGAACTGTGTGTCCTACTTATACGGACCATATGTAATTAAACTCTGCTTATGAAACTCATACAGACCACAGCTCCTCCCACATAAATGCTCTTTAGTTAATAGTGATAATTGCCTTAGGTTCTAGAAGAGTGGAAAGTCATTTGGGCCGAAAATTTACTTGGTTTACCAGAAATGAACTCTTGCAGGTAGGAAGACACAGATCTTGGGGTTTAACCCCGTTTGTGAAGTGAAAATCAGACCAGAGTTCTCATCCATGAAATACACCCTGTTTTAATGCAGGAAGCAAGCTCTTCTTTCCAGCGTCTCCAATACAGCAAGAACCATGAGCATGCCCTGAAAAAAAGAACTGTGTTTCCTACTCATAGGGACCATATGTAGTTCAACTCTGCTTATGAAACTGATACAAACCACAGCTCCTCTTACATAAATGCTCTTTAGTTAATAGTGATAATCACGTTGGGTTCATGAACTGCGAAAAATCATTTCAGCCCAAAATACACTGGGTTTACCAGAAATGAACTATTGCTTGTAGGAAGACACAGATCCTGGGGTTTAACTCCGTTTTGGAAGGGAAATTCAGACCAGAGTTCTCATCCATGAAACACACTCTGTTTTAACGAAGAAGCAAGCTCTTCTTTCCCGAGTTTAAATACAGCAAGAACCATGAGCATGTTCTGAAAACAAAACTGTGTTTCCTATTCATACGGCCCATATGTAGTTCAACTCTGCTTATGAAACTGATACAAACCACAGCTCCTCTTACATAAATGCTCTTTAGTTAATAGTGAGAATAGCGTTGGGTTCAAGAACTGTGTAAAATCGTTTGAGCACAAAATTCACTGGGTTTACCAGAAATTAACTCTTGCTTGTTTGAAGACACAGAATCTGGGGTTCAACTCCATTTCTGAAGGGAAATTCAGACCAGAATTTTCATCCCTGAAAAACACTCTGTTTTAATGGATGAATCATCCTCTTCTTTCCAGGTTCTCCAATACAGTAAGAACCATGAGCATGCCCAGAAAAAAAGAACTGTGTTTCCTATTCATACGGACCATATGTAATTCAACTCTGCTTATGAAACTAATACAGACCACAGCTCCTCTCACATAAATGCTCTTTAGTTAATAGTGATAATCGCCTTAGTTTCTAGAACTGTGTAAAGTCATTTGAGCTGAAAATTTTCTTGGTTTACCAGAAATGAACTCTTGCAGGTAGGAAGACACAGATCATGGGGTTTAACCCCGTTTGTGAATGGAAAATCAGACCAGAGTTCTCATCCATGAAATACACCCTGTTTTAATGCAGGAAGGAACCTCTTCTTTCCAGCGTCTCCAATACAGCAAGAACCATGAGCATGCCCTGAAAAAAAGAACTGTGTTTCCTACTCATACGGACCATATGTAGTTCAACTCTGCTTATGAAACAGATACAAACCACAGCTCCTCTTACATAATTGCTCTTTAGTTAATAGTGGGAATCGGTTTGGGTTGGTGAACTGCAAAAATCATTTGAGCCCAAAATTCACTAGGTTTAACAAAAATGAACTCTTGCTCATAGGAAGACACAGATCCTGGGGTTTAACTCCGTTTCTGAAGGGTAATTCAGACCAGAGTTCTTATCCCTGAAACTCACTCTGCTTTAAAGCAATAAGCAAGCTCTTCTTTCCAGAGTCTAAAATAGAGCAAGAACCATGAGCATGGTCTGAAAAAAAGAACTGTGTTTCCTTCTCATACAGACCATATGTAGTTCAACTCTGCTTATGAAACTGATACAAACCACAGCTCTTCTTACATAAATGCTCTTTAGTTAATAGTTAGAATCGCGTTGGGTTCATGAACTGCGAAAAATCATTTTTAGCCCAAAATTCACTGGGTTTACCAGAAATGAACTACTGCTTGTAGGAAGACACAGATCCTTGTGTTTTACTCCGTTTCTGAAGGCAAATTCAGACTAGAGTTCTCACCCCTGAAAAACACTCTCTTTTAAGGCAATAATCATCCTCTTCGTTCCAGCGTCTCCAATATAATAAGAAACATGTGCATGCCCAGAAAAAAAAGAACTGTGTTTCCTACTCATACATAACATATGTAATTCAACTCTTCTTATGAAATGATACAGACCAGAGCTCCTCTTACATAAATGCTCTTTAGTTAATAGTGATAATCGCATTGGGTTCTAGAACTCTGTAAATTCATTTGAGCCCAAAATTCACTAGGTTTAACAGAAATGAACTCTTGCTCATAGGAAGACACAGATCATGGGGTTTAACTCAGTTTTGGAAGGGAATTTAGACCAGAGTTCTCATCCATGAAACACACCCTGTTTTAATGCGGGAAGCAAGCTCTTCTTTCCAGCGTCTCCAATACAGCAAGAACCATGAGCATGCCCTGATAAAAAGAACTGTGTTTCCTACTCATACGGACCATATGTAGTTCAACTCTGCTTATGAAAGTGATACAAACCACACCTCCTCTTACATAAATGATCTTTAGTTAATAGTGAGAATCGTGTTGGGTTTGTGAACTGCGAAAAATCATTTGAGCCCCAAAATCACTGGGTTTACCAGAAATAAACTCTTGCTTGTAGGAAGGCACAGATCCTGGGGTTTAACTCTATTTCTGAAGGCAAATTCAGACCAGAATTCTCAACCCTGAAAAACACTGTGTTTTAAGGCAAGAATCATCCTCTTCTTTCCAGCGTCTCCAATACAGTAAGAAACATGACTATGCCCAGAAAAAAAGAACTGTGTTTCCTACTCATACATAACATATGTAGTTCAACTCTTCTTATGAAATGATACAGACCAGAGCTCCTCTTACATAAATGCTCTTTAGTTAATAGTGATAATCGCATTGGGTTCTAGAACTCTGTAAATTCATTTGAGCCGAAAATTCACTTGGTTTAACAGAAATGAACTCTTGCTGGTAGGAAGACACAGATCCTGGGGTTTAACTCCGTTTTGGAAGGGAAATTCAGACCAGAGTTCTCATCCATGAAACACACTCTGTTTTAACGAAGAAGCAAGCTCTTCTTTCCCGAGTTTAAATACAGCAAGAACCATGAGCATGTTCTGAAAACAAAACTGTGTTTCCTATTCATACGGCCCATATGTAGTTCAACTCTGCTTATGAAACTGATACAAACCACAGCTCCTCTTACATAAATGCTCTTTAGTTAATAGTGAGAATAGCGTTGGTTTCAAGAACTGTGTAAAATCGTTTGAGCACAAAATTCACTGGGTTTACCAGAAATTAACTCTTGCTTGTAGGAAGACACAGAATCTGGGGTTCAACTCCGTTTCTGAAGGGAAATTCAGACCAGAATTTTCATCCCTGAAAAACACTCTGTTTTAATGGATGAATCATCCTCTTCTTTCCAGGTTCTCCAATACAGTAAGAACCATGAGCATGCCCAGAAAAAAAGAACTGTGTTTCCTATTCATACGGACCATATGTAATTCAACTCTGCTTATGAAACTAATACAGACCACAGCTCCTCTCACATAAATGCTCTTTAGTTAATAGTGATAATCGCCTTAGTTTCTAGAACTGTGTAAAGTCATTTGAGCTGAAAATTTTCTTGGTTTACCAGAAATGAACTCTTGCAGGTAGGAAGACACAGATCATGGGGTTTAACCCCGTTTGTGAATGGAAAATCAGACCAGAGTTCTCATCCATGAAACACACTCTGTTTTAACGAAGAAGCAAGCTCTTCTTTCCCGAGTTTAAATATAGCAAGAACAGTGAGCATGGTCTGAAAAAAATACTGTGTTTCCTATTCATACGGCCCATATGTAGTTCAACTCTGCTTATGAAACTGATACAAACCACAGCTCCTCTTACATAAATGCTCTTTAGTTAATAGTAGAATAGCGTTGGGTTCAAGAACTGTGTAAAATCGTTTGAGCACAAAATTCACTGGGTTTACCAGAAATTAACTCTTGCTTGTAGGAAGACACAGAATCCGTGGTTCAACTCCGTTTCTGAAGGGAAATTTAGATGAGAATTTTCATCGCTGAAAATCACTCTGTTTTAATGGATGAATCATCCTCTTCTTTCCAGGATCTCCAAAACAGTAAGAACCATGAGCATGCCCAGAAAAGAAGAACTGTGTTTCCTACTCATACGGACCATATGTAATTCAACTCTGCTTATGAAACTAATACAGACCACAGCTCCTCTCACATAAATGCTCTTTAGTTAATAGTGATAATCGCCTTAGTTTCTAGAACTGTGTAAAGTCATTTGAGCTGAAAATTTTCTTGGTTTACCAGAAATGAACTCTTGCAGGTAGGAAGACACAGATCATGGGGTTTAACCCCGTTTGTGAAGTGAAAATCAGACCATAGTTCTCATCCATGAAACACACCCTGTTTTAATGCAGGAACCAAGCTCTTCTTTCCAGCGTCTCCAATACAGCAAGAACCATGAGCATGCCCTGAAAAACAGAACTGTGTTTCCTACTCATACGGACCTTATGTAGTTCAACTCTGCTTATGAAACTGATACAAACCACAGCTCCTCTTACATAATTGCTCTTTAGTTAATAGTGGGAATCGGTTTGGTTTGGTGAACTGCAAAAATCATTTGAGCCCAAAATTCACTAGGTTTAACAGAAATGAACTCTTGCTCATAGGAAGACAAAGATCCTGGTGTTTAACTCCATTTCTGAAGGGTAATTCAGACCAGAGTTCTTATCCCTGAAACTCACTCTGTTTTAAAGCAATAAGCAAGCTCTTCTTTCCAGAGTCTAAAATAGAGCAAGAACCATGAGCATGGTCTGAAAAAAAGAACTGTGTTTCCTTCTCATACAGACCATATGTAGTTCAACTCTGCTTATGAAACTGATACAAACCACAGCTCCTCTTACATAAATGCTCTTTAGTTAATAGTTAGAATCGCGTTGGGTTCATGAACTGCGAAAAATCATTTTAAGCCCAAAATTCACTGGGTTTACCAGAAATGAACTATTGCTTGTAGGAAGACACAGATCCTTGTGTTTAACTCCGTTTCTGAAGGTAAATTCAGACCAGAATTTTCATCCCTGAAAAACACTCTGTTTTAATGGAAGAATCATCCTTTTCTTTCCAGGTTCTCCAATACAGTTAGAACCATGAGCATGCCCAGAAAAAAAGAACTGTGTGTCCTACTTATACGGACCATATGTAATTCAACTCTGCTTATGAAACTCATACAGACCACAGCTCCTCTCACATAAATGCTCTTTAGTTAATAGTGATAATTGCCTTAGGTTCTAGAAGAGTGTAAAGTCATTTGGGCCGAAAATTTACTTGGTTTACCAGAAATGAACTCTTGCAGGTAGGAAGACACAGATCATGGGGTTTAACCCCGTTTGTGAAGTGAAAATCAGACCAGAGTTCTCATCCATGAAATACACCCTGTTTTAATGCAGGAAGCAAGCTCTTCTTTCCAGCGTCTCCAATACAGCAAGAACCATGAGCATGCCCTGAAAAAAAGAACTGTGTTTCCTACTCATAGGGACCATATGTAGTTCAACTCTGCTTATGAAACTGATACAAACCACAGCTCCTCTTACATAAATGCTCTTTAGTTAATAGTGGGAATCGGTTTGGGTTGGTGAACTGCAAAAAATCATTTGAGCCCAAAATTCACTAGGTTTAACAAAAATGAACTCTTGCACATAGGAAGACACAGATCCTGGGGTTTAACTCCGTTTCTGAACGGTAATTCAGACCAGAGTTCTTATCCCTGAAACTCACTCTGTTTTAAAGCAATAAGCAAGCTCTTCTTTCCAGAGTCTAAAATAGAGCAAGAACCATGAGCATGGTCTGAAAAAAAGAACTGTGTTTCCTACTCATACAGACCATATGTAGTTCAACTCTGCTTATGAAACTGATACAAACCACAGCTCCTCTTACATAAATGCTCTTTAGTTAATAGTGATAATCACGTTGGGTTCATGAACTGCGAAAAATCATTTCAGCCCAAAATACACTGGGTTTACCAGAAATGAACTATTGCTTGTAGGAAGACACAGATCCTGGGGTTTAACTCCGTTTTGGAAGGGAAATTCAGACCAGAGTTCTCATCCATGAAACACACTCTGTTTTAACGAAGAAGCAAGCTCTTCTTTCCCGAGTTTAAATACAGCAAGAACCATGAGCATGTTCTGAAAAAAAAACTGTGTTTCCTATTCATACGGCCCATATGTAGTTCAACTCTGCTTAAGAAACTGATACAAACCACAGCTCCTCTTACATAAATGCTCTTTAGTTAATAGTGAGAATAGCGTTGGGTTCAAGAACTGTGTAAAATCATTTGAGCACAAAATTCACTGGATTTACCAGAAATTAACTCTTGCTTGTAGGAAGACACAGAATCTGGGGTTCAACTCCGTTTCTGAAGGGAAATTCAGACCAGAATTTTCATCCCTGAAAAACACTCTGTTTTAATGGATGAATCATCCTCTTCTTTCCAGGTTCTCCAATACAGTAAGAACCATGTGCATGCATAGAAAAAAAGAACTGTGTTTCCTACTCATACAGACCATATGTAGTTCAACTCTGCTTATGAAACTGATACAAACCACAGCTCCTCTTACATAAATGCTCTTTAGTTAATAGTTAGAATCGCGTTGGGTTCATGAACTGCGAAAAATCATTTTTAGCCCAAAATTCACTGGGCTTACCAGAAATGAACTATTGCTTGTAGGAAGACACAGATCCTTGTGTTTAACTCCGTTTCTGAAGGCAAATTCAGACTAGAGTTCTCACCCCTGAAAAACACTCTCTTTTAAGGCAATAATCATCCTCTTCGTTCCAGCGTCTCCAATATAATAAGAAACATGAGCATGCCCAGAAAAAAAGAACTGTGTTTCCTACTCATACCTAACATATGTAGTTCAACTCTTCTTATGAAATGATACAGACCAGAGCTCCTCTTACATAAATGCTCTTTAGTTAATAGTGATAATCGCATTGGGTTCTAGAACTCTGTAAATTCATTTGAGCCCAAAATTCACTAGGTTTAACAGAAATGAACTCTTGCTCATAGGAAGACACAGATCATGGGGTTTAACTCAGTTTTGGAAGGGAATTTAGACCAGAGTTCTCATCCAGGAAACACACCCTGTTTTAATGCAGGAAGCAAGCTCTTCTTTCCAGCGTCTCCAATACAGCAAGAACCATGAGCATGCCCTGAAAAAAAGAACTGTGTTTCCTACTCATACGGACCATATGTAGTTCAACTCTGCTTGTGAAAGTGATACAAACCACACCTCCTCTTACATAAATGATCTTTAGTTAATAGTGAGAATCGTGTTGGGTTTGTGAACTGCGAAAAATCATTTGAGCCCCAAAATCACTGGGTTTACCAGAAATAAACTCTTGCTTGTAGGAAGGCACAGATCTTGGGGTTTAACTCTGTTTCTGAAGGCAAATTCAGACCAGAATTCTCAACCCTGAAAAACACTCTGTTTTAAGGCAAGAATCATCCTCTTCTTTCCAGCGTCTCCAATACAGTAAGAAACATGACTATGCCCAGAAAAAAAGAACTGTGTTTCCTACTCATACATAACATATGTAGTTCAACTCTTCTTATGAAATGATACAGACCAGAGCTCCTCTTACATAAATGCTCTTTAGTTAATAGTGATAATCGCATTGGGTTCTAGAACTCTGTAAATTCATTTGAGCCGAAAATACACTTGGTTTAACAGAAATGAACTCTTGCTGGTAGGAAGACACAGATCCTGGGGTTTAACTCCGTTTTGGAAGGGAAATTCAGACCAGAGTTCTCATCCAGGAAACACACTCTGTTTTAACGAAGAAGCAAGCTCTTCTTTCCCAAGTTTAAATACAGCAAGAACCATGAGCATGTTCTGAAAAAAAAACTGTGTTTCCTATTCATACGGCCCATATGTAGTTCAACTCTGCTTATGAAACTGATACAAACCACAGCTCCTCTTACATAAATGCTCTTTAGTTAATAGTGAGAATAGCGTTGGGTTCAAGAACTGTGTAAAATCGTTTGAGCACAAAATTCACTGGGTTTACCAGAAATTAAATCTTGCTTGTAGGAAGACACAGAATCTGGGGTTCAACTCCGTTTCTGAAGGGAAATTCAGACCAGAATTTTCATCCCTGAAAAACACTCTGTTTTAATGGATGAATCATCCTCTTCTTTCCAGGTTCTCCAATACAGTAAGAACCATGAGCATGCATAGAAAAAAAGAACTGTGTTTCCTACTCATACATAACATATGTAGTTCAACACTTCTTATGAAATGATACAGACCAGAGCTCCTCTTACATAAATGGTCTTTAGTTAATAGTGATAATCGCATTGGGTTCTAGAACTCTGTAAATTCATTTGAGCCGAAAATTCACTTGGTTTAACAGAAATGAACTCTTGCTGGTAGGAAGACACAGATCATGGGGTTTAACTACGTTTTGGAAGGGAAATTCAGACCAGTGTTCTCATCCCTGAAACACACTCTGTTTTAACGAAGAAGCAAGCTCTTCTTTCCCAAGTTTAAATACAGCAAGAACCATGAGCATGGTCTGAAAAAAAAACTGTGTTTCCTATTCATACGGCCCATATGTAGTTCAACTCAGCTTATGAAACTGATACCAACCACAGCTCCTCTTACATAAATGCTCTTTAGTTAATAGTGAGAATAGCGTTGGGTTCAAGAACTGTGTAAAATCGTTTGAGCACAAAATTCCCTGGGTTTACCAGAAATTAACTCTTGCTTGTAGGAAGACACAGATACCGGGGTTTAACTCCATTTCTGAAGGGAAATTCAGACCAGAATTTTCATCCCTGACAAACACTCTGTTTTAATGGAAGAATCATCCTCTTCTTTCCAGGTTCTCCAATACAGTTAGAACCATGAGCATGCCCAGAAAAAAAGAACTGTGTGTCCTACTTATACGGACCATATGTAATTCAACTCTGCTTATGAAACTCATACAGACCACAGCTCCTCTCACATAAATGCTCTTTAGTTAATAGTGATAATTGCCTTAGGTTCTAGAAGAGTGGAAAGTCATTTGGGCCGAAAATTTACTTGGTTTACCAGAAATGAACTCTTGCAGGTAGGAAGACACAGATCATGGGGTTTAACCCCGTTTGTGAAGTGAAAATCAGACCAGAGTTCTCATCCATGAAATACACCCTGTTTTAATGCAGGAAGCAAGCTCTTCTTTCCAGTGTCTCCAATACAGCAAGAACCATGAGCATGCCCTGAAAAAAAGAACTGTGTTTCCTACTCATAGGGACCATATGTAGTTCAACTCTGCTTATGAAACTGATACAAACCACAGCTCCTCTTACATAAATGCTCTTTAGTTAATAGTGGGAATCGGTTTGGGTTGGTGAACTGCGAAAAATCATTTGAGCCCAAAATTCACTAGGTTTAACAAAAATGAACTCTTGCACATAGGAAGACACAGATCCTGGGGTTTAACTCCGTTTCTGAACGGTAATTCAGACCAGAGTTCTTATCCCTGAAACTCACTCTGTTTTAAAGCAATAAGCAAGCTATTCTTTCCAGAGTCTACAATAGAGCAAGAACCATGAGCATGGTCTGAAAAAAAGAACTGTGTTTCCTACTCATACCGACCATATGTAGTTCAACTCTGCTTATGAAACTGATACAAACCACAGCTCCTCTTACATAAATGCTCTTTAGTTAATAGTGATAATCACTTTGGGTTCATGAACTGCGAAAAATCATTTCAGCCCAAAATACACTGGGTTTACCAGAAATGAACTATTGCTTGTAGGAAGACACAGATCCTTGTGTTTAACTCCGTTTCTGAAGGCAAATTCAGACTAGAGTTCTCAACCCTGAAAAAAACACTCTTTTAAGGCAATAATCATCCTCTTCGTTCCAGCGTCTCCAATATAATAAGAAACATGAGCATGCCCAGAAAAAAAGAACTGTGTTTCCTACTCATACTTAACATATGTAGTTCAACTCTTCTTATGAAATGATACAGACCAGAGCTCCTCTTACATAAATGCTCTTTAGTTAATAGTGATAATCGCATTGGGTTCTAGAACTCTGTAAATTCATTTGAGCCCAAAATTCACTAGGTTTAACAGAAATGAACTCTTGCTCATAGGAAGACACAGATCATGGGGTTTAACTACGTTTTGGAAGGGAATTTAGACCAGAGTTCTCATCCATGAAACACACCCTGTTTTAATGCAGGAAGCAAGCTCTTCTTTCCAGCGTCTCCAATACAGCAAGAACCATGAGCATGCCCTGAAAAAAAGAACTGTGTTTCCTACTCATACGGACCATATGTAGTTCAACTCTGCTTATGAAACTGATACAAACCACACCTCCTCTTACATAAATGGTCTTTAGTTAATAGTGAGAATCGTGTTGGGTTTGTGAACTGCGAAAAATCATTTGAGCCCCAAAATCACTGGGTTTACCAGAAATAAACTCTTGCTTGTAGGAAGGCACAGATCCTGGGGTTTAACTCTGTTTCTGAAGGCAAATTCAGACCAGAATTCTCAAACCCTGAAAAACACTCTGTTTTAAGGCAAGAATCATCCTCTTCTTTCCAGCGTCTCCAATACAGTAAGAAACATGACTATGCCCAGAAAAAAAGAACTGTGTTTCCTACTCATACATAACATATGTAGTTCAACTCTTCTTATGAAATGATACAGACCAGAGCTCCGCTTACATAAATGCTCTTTAGTTAATAGTGATAATCGCATTGGGTTCTAGAACTCTGTAAATTCATTTGAGCCGAAAATTCACTTGGTTTAACAGAAATGAACTCTTGCTGGTAGGAAGACACAGATCATGGGGTTTAACTACGTTTTGGAAGCGAAATTCAGCCCAGTGTTCTCATCCCTGAAACACACTCTGTTTTAACGAAGAAGCAAGCTCTTCTTTCCCGAGTTTAAATACAGCAAGAACCGTGAGCATGGTCTGAAAAAAAAACTGTGTTTCCTATTCATACGGCCCATATGTAGTTCAACTCTGCTTATGAAACTGATACAAACCACACCTCCTCTTTCATAAATGCTCTTTAGTTAATAGTGAGAATAGCGTTGGGTTCAAGAACTGTGTAAAATCGTTTGAGCACAAAATTCACTGGGTTTACCAGAAATTAACTCTTGCTTGTAGGAAGACACAGATCCCGGGGTTTAACTCCGTTTCTGAAGGGAAATTCAGACCAGAATTTTCATCCCTGAAAAACACTCTGTTTTAATGGAAGAATCCTCCTCTTCTTTCCAGGTTCTCCAATACAGTTAGAACCATGAGCATGCCCAGAAAAAAAGAACTGTGTGTCCTACTTATACGGACCATATGTAATTCAACTCTGCTTATGAAACTCATACAGACCACAGCTCCTCTCACATAAATGCTCTTTAGTTAATAGTGATAATTGCCTTAGGTTCTAGAAGATTGTAAAGTCATTTGGGCCGAAAATTTACTTGGTTTACCAGAAATGAACTCTTGCAGGTAGGAAGACACAGATCATGGGGTTTAACCCCGTTTGTGAAGTGAAAATCAGACCAGAGTTCTCATCCATGAAATACACCCTGTTTTAATGCAGGAAGCAAGCTCTTCTTTCCAGCGTCTCCAATACAGCAAGAACCATGAGCATGCCCTGAAAAAAAGAACTGTGTTTCCTACTCATAGGGACCATATGTAGTTCAACACTGCTTATGAAACTGATACAAACCACAGCTCCTCTTACATAAATGCTCTTTAGTTAATAGTGGGAATCGGTTTGGGTTGGTGAACTGCGAAAAATCATTTGAGCCCAAAATTCACTAGGTTTAACAAAAATGAACTCTTGCACATGGGAATACACAGATCCTGGGGTTTAACTCCGTTTCTGAACGGTAATTCAGACCAGAGTTCTTATCCCTGAAACTCACTCTGTTTTAAAGCAATAAGCAAGCTCTTCTTTCCAGAGTCTAAAATAGAGCAAGAACCATGAGCATGGTCTGAAAAAAAGAACTGTGTTTCCTACTCATACAGACCATATGTAGTTCAACTCTGCTTATGAATCTGATACAAACCACAGCTCCTCTTACATAAATGCTCTTTAGTTAATAGTGATAATCACGTTGGGTTCATGAACTGCGAAAAATCATTTCAGCCCAAAATACACTGGGTTTACCAGAAATGAACTATTGCTTGTAGAAGACACAGATCCTGGGGTTTAACTCCGTTTTGGAAGGGAAATTCAGACCAGAGTTCTCATCCATGTAACACACTCTGTTTTAACGAAGAAGCAAGCTCTTCTTTCCCGAGTTTAAATACAGCAAGAACCATGAGCATGTTCTGAAAACAAAACTGTGTTTCCTATTCATACGACCCATATGTAGTTCAACTCTGCTTATGAAACTGATACAAACCACAGCTCCTCTTACATAAATGCTCTTTAGTTAATAGTGAGAATAGCGTTGGGTTCAAGAACTGTGTAAAATCGTTTGAGCACAAAATTCACTGGGTTTACCAGAAATTAACTCTTGCTTGTAGGAAGACACAGAATCTAGGGTTCAACTCCGTTTCTGAAGGGAAATTCAGACCAGAATTTTCATCCCTGAAAAACACTCTGTTTTAATGGATGAATCATCCTCTTCTTTCCAGGTTCTCCAATACAGTAAGAACCATGAGCATGCCCAGAAAAAAAGAACTGTGTTTCCTATTCATACGGACCATATGTAATTCAACTCTGCTTATGAAACTAATACAGACCACAGCTCCTCTCACATAAATGCTCATTAGTTAATAGTGATAATCGCCTTAGTTTCTAGAACTGTGTAAAGTCATTTGAGCTGAAAATTTTCTTGGTTTACCAGAAATGAACTCTTGCAGGTAGGAAGACACAGATCATGGGGTTTAACCCCGTTTGTGAATTGAAAATCAGACCAGAGTTCTCATCCATGAAATACACCCTGTTTTAATGCAGGAAGCAAGCTCTTCTTTCCAGCGTCTCCAATACAGCAAGAACCATGAGCATGCCCTGAAAAAAAGAACTGTGTTTCCTACTCATACGGACCATATGTAGTTCAACTCTGCTTATGAAACTGATACAAACCACAGCTCCTCTTACATAATTGCTCTTTAGTTAATAGTGGGAATCGGTTTGGTTTGGTGAACTGCAAAAATCATTTGAGCCCAAAATTCACTAGGTTTAACAAAAATGAACTCTTGCTCATAGGAAGACACAGATCCTGGGGTTTAACTCTGTTTCTGAAGGGTAATTCAGACCAGAGTTCTTATCCCTGAAACTCACTCTGCTTTAAAGCAATAAGCAAGCTCTTCTTTCCAGAGTCTAAAATAGAGCAAGAACCATGAGCATGGTCTGAAAAAAAGAACTGTGTTTCCTTCTCATACAGACCATATGTAGTTCAACTCTGCTTATGAAACTGATACAAACCACAGCTCCTCTTACATAAATGCTCTTTAGTTAATAGTTAGAATCGCGTTGGGTTCATGAACTGCGAAAAATCATTTTTAGCCCAAAATTCACTGGGTTTACCAGAAATGAACTATTGCTTGTAGGAAGACACAGATCATTGTGTTTAACTCCGTTTCTGAAGGCAAATTCAGACTAGAGTTCTCACCCCTGAAAAACACTCTGTTTTAAGGCAATAATCATCCTCTTCGTTCCAGCGTCTCCAATATAATAAGAAACATGAGCATGCCCAGAAAAAAAGAACTGTGTTTCCTACTCATACGTAACATATGTAGTTCAACTCTTCTTATGAAATGATACAGACCAGAGCTCCTCTTACATAAATGCTCATTAGTTAATAGTGATAATCGCATTGGGTTCTAGAACTCTGTAAATTCATTTGAGCCGAAAATTCACTTGGTTTAACAGAAATGAACTCTTGCTGGTAGGAAGACACAGATCATGGGGTTTAACTACGTTTTGGAAGCGAAATTCAGCCCAGTGTTCTCATCCCTGAAACACACTCTGTTTTAACGAAGAAGCAAGCTCTTCTTTCCCGAGTTTAAATACAGCAAGAACCGTGAGCATGGTCTGAAAAAAAAACTGTGTTTCCTATTCATACGGCCCATATGTAGTTCAACTCTGCTTATGAAACTGATACAAACCACAGCTCCTCTTACATAAATCCTCTTTAGTTAATAGTAGAATAGCGTTGGGTTCAAGAACTGTGTAAAATCGTTTGAGCACAAAATTCACTGGGTTTACCAGAAATTAACTCTTGCTTGTAGGAAGACACAGAATCCGTGGTTCAACTCCGTTTCTGAAGGGAAATTTAGACGAGAATTTTCATCCCTGAAAAACACTCTGTTTTAATGGATGAATCATCCTCTTCTTTCCAGGATCTCCAAAACAGTAAGAACCATGAGCATGCCCAGAAAAAAAGAACTGTGTTTCCTACTCATACGTAACATATGTAGTTCAACTCTTCTTATGAAATGTTACAGACCAGAGCTCCTCTTACATAAATGCTCTTTAGTTAATAGTGATAATCGCATTGGGTTCTAGAACTCTGTAAATTCATTTGAGCCGAAAATTCACTTGGTTTAACAGAAATGAACTCTTGCTGGTAGGAAGACACAGATCATGGGGTTTAACTACGTTTTGGAAGCGAAATTCAGCCCAGTGTTCTCATCCCTGAAACACACTCTGTTTTAACGAAGAAGCAAGCTCTTCTTTCCCGAGTTTAAATACAGCAAGAACCGTGAGCATGGTCTGAAAAAAAAACTGTGTTTCCTATTCATACGGCCCATATGTAGTTCAACTCTGCTTATGAAACTGATACAAACCACAGCTCCTCTTACATAAATGCTCTTTAGTTAATAGTAGAATAGCGTTGGGTTCAAGAACTGTGTAAAATCGTTTGAGCAAAAAATTCACTGGGTTTACCAGAAATTAACTCTTGCTTGTAGGAAGACACAGAATCCGTGGTTCAACTCCGTTTCTGAAGGGAAATTTAGACGAGAATTTTCATCCCTGAAAAACACTCTGTTTTAATGGATGAATCATCCTCTTCTTTCCAGGATCTCCAAAACAGTAAGAACCATGAGCATGCCCAGAAAAGAAGAACTGTGTTTCCTACTCATACGGACCATATGTAATTCAACTCTGCTTATGAAACTAATACAGACCACAGCTCCTCTCACATAAATGCTCTTTAGTTAATAGTGATAATCGCCTTAGTTTCTAGAACTGTGTAAAGTCATTTGAGCTGAAAATTTTCTTGGTTTACCAGAAATGAACTCTTGCAGGTAGGAAGACACAGATCATGGGGTTTAACCCCGTTTGTGAAGTGAAAATCAGACCATAGTTCTCATCCATGACACACACCCTGTTTTAATGCAGGAACCAAGCTCTTCTTTCCAGCGTCTCCAATACAGCAAGAACCATGAGCATGCCCTGAAAAAAAGTACTGTGTTTCCTACTCATACGGACCTTATGTAGTTCAACTCTGCTTATGAAAATGATACAAACCACAGCTCCTCTTACATAATTGCTCTTTAGTTCATAGTGGGAATCGGTTTGGGTTGGTGAACTGCAAAAATCATTTGAGCCCAAAATTCACTAGGTTTAACAGAAATGAACTCTTGCTGATAGGAAGACACAGATCATGGGGTTTAAATCCGTTTTGGAAGGGAATTCAGACCAGAGTTCTTATCCATGAAACACACTCTGCTTTAATGCAAGAAGCAAGCTCTTCCTTCCAGATTCTAAAACACAGCAAGAACAATGAGCATGACCTGAAAAAAAGAACTGTGTTTCCTACTCATATGGACAATGTGTAGTTCAACTGTGCTTATGAAACTGATACAAACCACAGCTGCTCTAATATAAATCCTCTTTAGTTAATAGGGAGAATCGCGTTGGTTTCGTGAACTGTGAAAAATCATTTGATCCCAAAATTCACTGATTTTATCTGAAATGAACTCTTGCTTGCAGGAAGACACAGATCTTGGGGTTTAACTCCATTTCTGAAGGCAAATTCAGACCAGAATTCTCAACCCTGAAAAACACTCTGTTTTAAGGCAAGAATCATCCTCTTCTTTACAGGTTCTCCAATACAGTAAGAAACATGAGCATTCCCAGCAAAAAAGAACTGTGTTTCCTACTCATACGTAACATATGTAGTTCAACTCTTCTTATGAAATGATACAGACCAGAGCTCCTCTTACATAAATGCTCTTTAGTTAATAGTGATAATCGCATTGGGTTCTAGAACTCTGTAAATTCATTTGAGCTGAAAATTCACTTGGTTTAACAGAAATGAACTCTTGCTGGTAGGAAGACACAGATCATGGGGTTTAACTACGTTTTGGAAGGGAAATTCAGACCAGTGTTCTCATCCCTGAAACAAACTCTGTTTTAACGAAGAAGCAAGCTCTTCTTTCCCAAGTTTAAATACAGCAAGAACCATGAGCATGGTCTGAAAAAAAAAAACTGTGTTTCCCATTCATACGGCCCATATGTAGTTCAACTCTGCTTATGAAACTGATACAAACCACAGCTCCTCTTACATAAATTCTCTTTAGTTAATAGTGAGAATAGCGTTGGGTTCAAGAACTGTGTAAAATCGTTTGAGCACAAAATTCACTGGGTTTACCAGAAATTAACTCTTGCTTGTAGGAAGACACACATCCCGGTGTTAACTCCGTTTCTGAAGGGAAATTCAGACCAGAATTTTCATCCTTGAAAAACACTCTGTTTTAATGGATGAATCATCCTCTTCTTTCGAGGTTCTCCAATACAGTAAGAACCATGAGCATGCCCAGAAAAAAAGAACTGTGTTTCCTACTCATACGGACCATATGTAATTCAACTCTGCTTATGAAAGTAATACAGACCACAGCTCCTCTCACATAAATGCTCTTAAGTTAATAGTGATAATTGCCTTAGGTTCTAGAAGTGTCTAAAGTCATTTGAGCCGAAAATTTACTTGGTTTACCAGAAATGAACTCTTGCAGGTAGGAAGACACAGATCATGGGGTTTAACCCCGTTGGTGAAGTGAAAATCAGACCAGAGTTCTCATCCATGAAACACACCCTGTTTTAATGCAGGAAGCAAGCTCTTCTTTCCAGCGTCTCCAATACAGCAAGAACCATGAGCATGCCCTGAAAAAAAGAACTGTGTTTCCTACTCATACGGACCATATGTAGTTCAACTCTGCTTATGAAACTGATACAAACCACAGCTCCTATTACATAAATGCTCTTTAGTTAATAGTGATAATCACGTTGGGTTCATGAACTGCGAAAAATCATTTCAGCCCAAAATACAATGGGTTTACCAGAAATGAACTATTGCTTGTAGGAAGACACAGATCCTTGGGTTTAACTCAGTTTTGGAAGGGAAATTCAGACCACAGTTCTCATCCCTGAAACACACTCTGTTTTAACGAAGAAGCAAGCTCTTCTTTCCCGAGTTTAAATACAGCAAGAACCATGAGCATGGTCTGAAAAAAAAAACTGTGTTTCCTATTCATATGGCCCATATGTAGTTCAACTCTGCTTATGAAACTGATACAAACCACAGCTCCTCTTACATAATTGCTCTTTAGTTAATAGTGGGAATCGGTTTGGGTTGGTGAACTGCAAAAATCATTTGAGCCCAAAATTCACTAGGTTTAACAAAAATGACCTCTTGCACATAGGAAGACACAGATCCTGGGGTTTAACTCCGTTTATGAACGGTAATTCAGACCAGAGTTCTTATCCCTGAAACTCACTCTGTTTTAAAGCAATAAGCAAGCTCTTCTTTCCAGAGTCTAAAATAGAGCAAGAACCATGAGCATGGTCTGAAAAAAAGAACTGTGTTTCCTTCTCATACAGACCATATGTAGTTCAACTCTGCTTATGAAACTGATACAAACCACAGCTCCTCTTACATAAATGCTCTTTAGTTAATAGTGAGAATCGCGTTGTGTTCATGAACTGTGAAAAATCATTTTTAGCCCAAAATTCACTGGGTTTACAAGAATGAACTATTGCTTGTAGGAAGACATACATCCTTGTGTTTAACTCCGTTTCTGAAGGCAAATTCAGACTAGAGTTCTCACCCTTGAACAACACTCTGTTTTAAGGCAATAATCATCCTCTTCGTTCCAGCGTCTCCAATATAATAAGAAACATGAACATGCCCAGAAAAAAAGTACTGTGTTTCCTACTCATACGTAACATATGTAGTTCAACACTTCTTATGAAATGATACAGACCAGAGCTCCTCTTACATAAATGCTCTTTAGTTAATAGTGATAATCGCATTGGGTTCTAGAACTCTGTAAATTCATTTGAGCCGAAAATTCACTTGGTTTAACAGAAATGAACTCTTGCTGGTAGGAAGACACAGATCCTGGGGTTTAACTCCGTTTTGGAAGCGAAATTCAGACCAGAGTGCTCATCCCTGAAACACACTCTGTTTTAACGAAGAAGCAAGCTCTTCTTTCCCGAGTTTAAATACAGGAAGAACCATGAGCATGGTCTGAAAAAAAAACTGTATTTCCTATTCATACGGCCCATATGTAGTTCAACTCTGCTTATGAAACTGATACATACCACAGCTCCTCTTACATAAATGCTCTTTAGTTAATAGTGAGAATAGCGTTGGGTTCAAGAACTGTGTAAAATCGTTTGAGCACAAAATTCACTGGGTTTACCAGAAATTAACTCTTGCTTGTAGGAAGACACAGAATCCAGGGTTCAACTCCGTTTCTGAAGGGAAATTCAGACCAGAATTTTCATCACTGAAAAACACTCTGTTTTAATGGATGAATCATCCTCTTCTTTCCAGGTTCTCCAATACAGTAAGAACCATGAGCATGCCCAGACAAAAAGAACTGTGTTTCCTATTCATACGGACCATATGTAATTCAACTCTGCTTATGAAACTAATACAGACCACAGCTCCTCTCACATAAATGCTCTTTAGTTAATAGTGATAATCCCATTCGGTTCTAGAACTCTGTAAATCATTTGAGCTGAAAATTTTCTCGGTTTGGGTTGGTGAACTGCAAAAATCATTTGAGCCCAAAATTCACTAGGTTTAACAAAAATGAACTCTTGCTCATAGGAAGACACAGATCCTGGGGTTTAACTCCGTTTCTCAAGGGTAATTCAGACCAGAGTTCTTATCCCTGAAACTCACTCTGTTTTAAAGCAATAAGCAAGCTCTTCTTTCCACGGTCTAAAATAGAGCAAGAACCATGAGCATGGTCTGAAAAAAAGAACTGTGTTTCCATCTCATACAGACCATATGTAGTTCAACTCTGCTTATGAAACTGATACAAACCACAGCTCCTCTTACATAAATGCTCTTTAGTTAATAGTGATAATCGCATTGGGTTCTAGATCTCTGTAAATTCATTTCAGCTCAAAATTCACTAGGTTTAACAGAAATGAACTCTTGCTCATAGGAAGACACAGATCATGGGGTTTAACTCCGTTTTGGAAGGGAATTCAGACAAGAGTTTTCATCCATGAAACACAGTCTGTTTTAATGCAAGAAGCAAGCTCTTCCTTCCAGATTCTAAAACACAGCAAGAACAATGAGCATGACCTGAAAAAAAGAACTGTGTTTCCTACTCATATGGACAATGTGTAGTTCAACTGTGTTTATGAAACTGATACAAACCACAGCTCCTCTAATATAAATCCTCTTTAGTTAATAGTGAGAATCGCGTTGGTTTCGTGAACTGTGAAAAGTCATTTGATCCCAAATTCACTGGGTTTATCTGAAATGAACTCTTGCTTGCAGGAAGACACAGATCTTGGGGTTTAACTCCATTTCTGAAGACAAATTCAGACCAGAATTCTCAACCCTGAAAAACACTCTGTTTTAAGGCAAGAATCATCCTCTTCTTTACAGGTTCTCCAATACAGTAGAAACATGAGCATTCCCAGAAAAAAAGAACTGTGTTTCCTACTCATACATAACATATGTAGTTCAACTCTTCTTATGAAATGATACAGACCAGAGCTCCTCTTACATAAATGCTCTTTAGTTAATAGTGATAATCGCATTGGGTTCTAGAACTCTGTAAATTCATTTGAGATGAAAATTCACTTGGTTTAACAGAAATGAACGCTTGCTGGTAGGAAGACACAGATCATGGGGTTTAACTACGTTTTGGAAGGGAAATTCAGACCAGAGTTCTTATCCCTGAAACTCACTGTGCTTTAATGCAAGAAGGAAGCTCATCCTTCCAGATTCTAAAACACAGCAAGAACAATGAGCATGACCTGAAAAAAAGAACTGTGTTTCCTACTCATATGGACAATGTGTAGTTCAACTGTGCTTATGAAACTGATACAAACCACAGCTCCTCTAATATAAATCCTCTTTAGTTAATAGTGAGAATCGCGTTGGGTTCGTGAACTGCGAAAAATCATTTGAGCCCAAAATTCACTGGGTTTACCAGAAATGAACTCTTGCTTGTAGGAAGACACAGATGCTGGGGTTTAATTCCGTTTCTGAAGGCAAATTCAGACCAGAATTCTCAACCCTGAAAAACACTGTTTAAATGCAAGAATCATCCTCTTCTTTCCAACGTCTCCAATACAGTAAGAAACATGATCATGCCCAGAAAAAATGAACTGTGTTTCCTACTCATACATAACATAGGTAGTTCAACTCTTCTTATGAAATGATACAGACCAGAGCTCCTCTTACATAAATGCTCTTTAGTTAATAGTGATAATCGCATTGGGTTCTAGAACTGTGTAAATTCATTTGAGCCGAAAATTCACTTGGTTTAACAGAAATGAACTCTTGCTGGTAGAAAGACACAGATCATGGGGTTTAACCCCGATTTTTAAGGGAAATTCAGACCAGAGTTCTCATCCCTGATACACACTCTGTTTTAAAGCAAGAAGCAAGCTCTTCTTTCCCGAGTTTAAATACAGCAAGAACCATGAGCATGTTCTGAAAAAAAAACTGTGTTTCCTATTCATACAGACCATATGTAGTTCAACTCTGCTTATGAAACTGATACAAACCCCAGCTCCTCTTAGATAAATGCTCTTTTGTTAATAGTGAGATCGCGGTGGTTTCGTGAACTGTGAAAAATTATTTGATCCCAAAATTCACTGGGTTTACATAAAATGAACTCTTGCATGCAGGAAGACAGATATCTTGGGGTATACCTCCATTTCTGAAGGCAAATTCAGACCAGAATTCTCAACCCTGAAAAACACTCTGATTTAAGGCAAGAATCATCCTCTTCTTTCCAGTGTCTCCAATATAGTAAGAACCATGAGCATGACCAGAAAAAAAGAACTGTATTTCCTACTCATACGGACCATTTGTAGTTCAACTCTGCTGATGAAATGATACAGACCAGAGCTCTTCTGACATAAATGCTCTTTAGTTAATAGTGGTAATCGCGTTGGGTTCTAGAACTGTGTAAATTCATTTGAGACGAAAATACACTTTGATTATCAGAAATGAACTCTTGCTGGAAGGAAGACACAGATCGTGGGGTTTAACTCCGTTTGTGAAGGGAAATTTAGACCAGAGTTCTCATCCATGAAACACACCCTGTTTTAATGCAAGAAGCAAGCTCCTCTTTCCAGAGTCTAAAATACATCAAGAACCATGAGCATGGTCTGAAAAAAAGAACTGTGTTTCCTTCTCATACAGAGCATATGTAGTTCAACTCTGGTTATGAAGCTGATACAAACCACAGCTCCTCTTACATAAATGCTCTTTAGTTAATAGTGAGAATCACGTTGGGTTAATGAACTGCGAAAAATCATTTCAGCCCAAAATTCACTGGGTTTACCAGAACTGAACTCTTGATTGTAGTAAGACACATATCCTGGGGTTTAACTCCGTTTATGAAGGCAAATTCAGACCAGAGTTCTCATCCCTGAAACACCCTCTGTTATAACGCAAGAAGAAAGCTTTTCTTTCCAGATCTAAAATACAGCAAGAACCATGAGTATGCCCTGAAAAAAAGAACTGTGTTTCCTACTCATAAGGACCATATGTATTTCAACTCTGCTTATGAAACTGATAAAAACCACGGCTCCTCTTACATAAATGCTCTTTAGTTAATAATGAGAATCATGTTGGGTTCGTGAACTGCGAAAAATCATTTGATCCCAAAATTCACTGGCTGTACCAGAAATGAACTCTTGCTTGTAGGAAGACACAGATCCTGGGGTTTAACTCATTTTCTGAAGGCAAGTTCAGACCAGAGTTCTCATCCCTGAAAAACACTCTGTTTTAAGGCAAGAATCATCCTCTTCTTTCCAGTGTCTCAATACAGGAACAAACATGAGCATGCCAAGAAAAAAGAACTGTGTTTCCTTCTCATACAAACCATTTGTAGTTCAACTCTTCTTATGAAACTGATACAAAGCACAGCTGCTCTTACATAAATGCTCATTGGTTAATAGTGAGAATAGCGTAGGGTTCGTGAACTGCGAAAAATCATTTGAGCCCAAAATTCACTGGGTTTACCAGAAATGACCTCTTGCTTGTAGGAAGACACAGATCCTGGGGTTGAACTCCGTTTCTAAAGGGAAATTCAGACCACTGTTCTCATCCATGAAACACACTCTGTTTTAATGAATGAAGCAAGCTCTTCTTTCTAGAGTCTAAAATACAGCAAGAACCATGAGCATGCCCTGAAAAACGAACTGTGTTTCCTACTCAGACGAACCATATGTAGTTCAACTCTGCTTATGAAACTGATACAAACCACGGCTCCTCTTACATAAATGCTCTTTAGTTAATAGTGAAAATAGCATTGGGTTCCTGAACTGTGAAAAATCATTTGAGCCCAAAATTCACTGGGTTTACCATAACTGAACTCTTGATGATAGGAAGACAAAGATCATGGTGTTTAACACCATTTGTGAAGGGAAATTCACACCAGAGTTCTCATCCATGAAAAACACCGTGTTTTAATGCAAGAAGCAAGCTCACCAATACAGCAAGAACCATGAGCATGCCCTGAAAAAAAGAACTGTGTTTCCTACTCATACGGACCATATTTAGTTCAACTCTGCTTATGAAATGATACAGACCGCAGCTCCTCTTACATAAATGCTCTTTAGTTAATAGTGATAATCATGTTGGGGTCTTTAACTGCGAAAAATCATTTGGGCCAAAAAATCACTGGGTTTACCAGAAATGAACTCTTGCTTGTAGGAAGACACAGATCAAGGGTTTATCTCCGATTCTGAAGGCAAATTCAGACCAGAGTTCTCATCCCTGAAAAACAATCTGTTTTAAGGCAAGAATCATCCTCTTCTTTCCAGCGTCTCCAATATAGTAAGAAATACGAGCATGCCCAGAAAAAAAGAACTGTGTTTCCTAATCATAAGGACCATATGTAGTTCAACTCTGCTTATGAAACTGATACAAACCACGGCTCCTCTTACATAAATGCTCTTTAGTTAATAGTGAGAATCATGTTGGGTTCATGAACTGGGAAAAATCATTTGAACCCAAAATTCACTGTGTTTACCAGAAATGAACTTGCTTGTAGGAAGACACAGATCCTGGGGTTTAAGTCCGTTTCTGAAGGGAAATTCAGACCAGTGTTCTCATCCATGAAACACACTCTGTTTTTCCGCAAGAAGCAAGCTCTTCTTTCCAGAATCTAAAAAGGAGCAAGAACTATGAGCATGCCCTGAAAAAAAGAACTGTGTTTCCTAATCATAAGGACCATATGTAGTTCAACACTGCTTGTGATACTGACAAAAAACCACGGCTCCTCTTACATAAATGCTCTTTACTTAATAGTGAGAATCATGTTGGGTTCATGAACAGGGAAATATCATTTGAACCCAAAATTTACTGTGTTTACCAGAAATGAACTTGCTTGTAGGAAGACACAGATCCTGGGGTTTAACACCGTTTCTGAAGGGAAATTCAGACCAGTGTTCTCATCCATGAAACACACTCTGTTTTTCCGCAAGAAGCAAGCTCTTCTTTCCAGAGTCTAAAATACAACAGGAACCATGATCATGCCCTGAAAAAAAGAACTGTGTTTCCTACTCAGACGGAGCAAATGAAGTTCAACTCTGCTTATGAAACTGATACAAACCACAGCTCCTCTTACATAAATGCTCTTTAGTTAATAGTGAGAATAGCATAGGGTTCCTGAACTGCAAATAATCAATTGAGCACAAGATTCACTGGGTTTACCAGAAATGAACTCTTGCTTGTAGGAAGACACAGATCCTGGGGTTTAACACCGTTTCAGAAGGGAAATTCAGACCAGAGTTCTCATCCCTGAAACACACTCTGTTTTAACGCAAGAAGCAAGCTCTTCTTTCTAGAGTCTAAAATACAGCAAGAACCATCAGCATGCCCTGAAAAAAAGAACTGTGTTTCCTACTTAGACAGAACATATGTAGTTCAACTCTGCTTATGAAACTGATACAAACCACAGCTCCTCTTACATAAATGCTCTTTAGTTAATAGTGAGAATCATGTTGGGTTCTTGAATTGCGAAAAATCATTTGTGCCCAAAAATCACTGGGTATACCAGAACTGAACTCTTGCTTGTAGGAAGACACAGATCCTGGGGTTTAACTCCGTTTCTGTAGGGAAATTCAGACCAGTGTTCTCATCCATGAAACACACTCTGTTTTTCCGCAAGAAGCAAGCTCTTCTTTCGGAGTCTAAAATTCAGCAGGAACCATGAGCATGCCCTGAAAAAAAGAACTGTGTTTCCTACTCAGACGGACCATATGTAGTTCAACTCTGCTTATGAAACTGATACAAACCACAGCTCCTCTTACATAAATGCTCTTTAGTTAATAGTGAAAATAGCATTGGTTTCCTGAACTGGGAAAAATCATTTGAGCCCAAAATTCAATGGGTTTACCGGAACTGAACTCTTGCTTGTAGGAAGACACAGATCCTGGGGTTTAACTCCGTTTCTGAAGGGAAATTCAGACCAGAGTTCTCATCCCTGAAACACACTCTGTTTTAACGCAAGAAGCAAGCTCTTCTTTCTAGAGTCTAAAATACAGCAAGAACCATCAGCATGCCCTGAAAAAAAGAACTGTGTTTCCAACTTAGACAGAACATATGTAGTTCAACTCTCCTTATGAAACTGATACAAACCACAGCTCCTCTTACATAAATGCTCTTTAGTTAATAGTGAGAATCATGTTGGGTTCTTGAATTGCAAAAAATCATTTGTGCCAAAAATCAATGGGTTTACCAGAACTGATCTCTTGCTTGTAGGAAGACACAGATCATGGGGTTTACCTCCGATTCTGAAGGCAAATTCAGACCAGAGTTCTCATCCCTGAAAAACAATCTGTTTTAAGGCAAGAATCATCCTCTTCTTTCCAGCGTCTCCAATATAGTAAGAAATATGAGCATGCCCAGAAAAAAAGAACTGTGTTTCCTAATCATAAGGACCATATGTAGTTCAACTCTGCTAATGAAACTGATACAAACCACGGCTCCTCTTACATAAATGCTCTTTAGTTAATAGTGAGAATTATGTTGGGTTCATGAACTGGGAAAAATCATTTGAACCCAAAATTCACTGTGTTTACCAGAAATGAACTTGCTTGTAGGAAGACACAGATCCTGGTGTTTAACTCCGTTTCTGAAGGGAAATTCAGACCAGTGTTCTCATCTATGAAACACACTCTGTTTTTCCGCAAGAAGCAAGCTCTTCTTTCCAGAATCTAAAATAGAGCAAGAACCATGAGCATGCCCTGAAAAAAAGAACTGTGTTTCCTAATCATAAGGACCATATGTAGTTCAACTCTGCTTATGAAACTGACAAAAAACCACGGCTCCTCTGACATAGATGCTCTTTAGTTAATAGTGAGAATCATGTTGGGTTCATGAACAGGGAAATATCATTTGAACCCAAAATTTACTGTGTTTACCAGAAATGAACGTGCTTGTAGGAAGACACAGATCCTGGGGTTTAACTCCGTTTCTGTAGGGAAATTCAGACCAGTGTTCTCATCCATGAAACACACTCTGTTTTTCCGCAAGAAGCAAGCTCTTCTTTCCAGAGTCTAAAATTCAGCAGGAACCATGAGCATGCCCTGAAAAAAAGAACTGTGTTTCCTACTCAGACGGACCATATGTAGTTCAACTCTTCTTATGAAACTGATACAAACCACAGCGCCTCTTACATTAATGCTCTTTAGTTAATAGTGAGAATCATGTTGGGTTCGTTAACTGTGAAAAATCATTTGGGCCAAAAAATCACTGGGTTTACCAGAAATGAACTCTTGGTTGTAGGAAGACACTCATCCTGTGGTTTAATTCCGTTTCTCAAGGAAATTCAGACCTGAGTTCTCATCTCTGAAAAACAGTCTGTTTTAAGGCAAGAATCATCCTCTTCTTTCCATCGTTTCCAATATAGTAAGAATCATGAGCATGCCCAGAAAAAAAGAACTGTGTTTTCGACTCATACAGAAAATATGTAGTTCAACTCTGCATATGAAATGATACAGACTGCAGCTCCTCTTAAATAAATGCTCTTTAGTTAATGGTAAGAATAGCACTGGGTTCCTGAACTGCAAATAATCAATTGAGCACAAAATTCACTGGGTTTACCAGAAATGAACTCTTGCTTGTAGGAAGACACAGATCCTGGGGTTTAACTCCGTTTCTGAAGGGAAATTCAGACCAGAGTTCTCATCCCTGAAACACACTCTGTTTTAACGCAAGAAGCAAGCTCTTCTTTCTAGAGTCTAAAATACACCAAGAACCATCAGCATGCCCTGAAAAAAAGAACTGTGTTTCCTACTCAGACAGATCATATGTAGTTCAAATCTGCTTATAAAACTGATACAAACCACAGCTCCTCTTACATAAATGCTCTTTAGTTAATAGTGAGAATCATGTTGGGTTCTTGAATTGCGAAAAATCATTTGTGCCAAAAATCACTGGGTTTACCAGAACTGATCTCTTGCTTGTAGGAAGACACAGATCATGGTGTTTACCTCCGATTCTGAAGGCAAATTCAGACCAGAGTTCTCATCCCTGAAAAACAATCTGTTTTAAGGCAAGAATCATCCTCTTCTTTCCAGCGTCTCCAATATAGTAAGAAATATGAGCATGCCCAGAAAAAAAGAACTGTGTTTCCTAATCATAAGGACCATATGTAGTTCAACTCTGCTTATGAAACTGATACAAACCACGGCTCCTCTTACATAAATGCTCTTTAGTTAATAGTGAGAATCATGTTGGGTTCATGAACTGGGAAAAATCATTTGAACCCAAAATTCACTGTGTTTACCAGAAATGAACTTGCTTGTAGGAAGACACAGATCCTGGGGTTTAAGTCCGTTTCTGAAGGGAAATTCAGACCAGTGTTCTCATCCATGAAACACACTCTGTTTTTCCGCAAGAAGCAAGCTCTTCTTTCCAGAGTCTAAAATACAGCAGGAACCAGGAGCATGCCCTGAAAAAAAGAACTGTGTTTCCTACTCAGACGGACCAAATGTAGTTCAACTCTGCTTATGAAACTGATACAAACCACAGCTCCTCTTACATAAATGCTCTTTAGTTAATAGTGAGAATAGCGTAGGGTTCCTGAACTGCAAATAATCAATTGAGCACAAGATTCACTGGGTTTACCAGAAATGAACTCTTGCTTGTAGGAAGACACAGATCCTGGGGTTTAACTCCGTTTCTGAAGGGAAATTCAGACCAGAGTTCTAATCCCTGAAACACACTCTGTTTTAACTCAAGAAGCAAGCTCTTCTTTCTAGAGTCTAAAATAAAGCAAGAACAATGAGCATGCCCTGAAAAATGAACTGTGTTTCCTACTCAGACGGACCATATGTAGTTCAACTCTGCTTATGAAATGATACAGACCGCAGCTAATCTTACAAAAATGCTCTTTAGTTAATAGTGAGAATCATGTTGGGTTCTTTAACTGCAAAAAATCATTTGGGCCAAAAAATCACTGGGTTTACCAGAAATGAACTCTTGGTTTTTGGAAGACACTCATCCTGGGGTTTAATTCCGTTTCTCAAGGAAATTCAGACCTGAGTTCTCATCTCTGAAAAACAGTCTGTTTTAAGGCAAGAATCATCCTCTTCTTTCCATCGTTTCCAATATAGTAAGAAACATGAGCATGCCCAGAATAAAAGAACTGTGATTTTGACTCATACAGAAAATATGTACTTCAACTATGCATATGAAATGATACAGATTCAGCTCCTCTTAAATAAATGCTCTTTAGTTAATTGTAAGAATAGCGCTGGGTTCCTGAACTGTGAATAATCAATTGAGCACAAAATACACTGGGTTTACCAGAAATGAACTCTTGCTTGTAGGAAGACACAGATCCTGGGGTTTAACTCCGTTTCTGAAGGGAAATTCAGACCAGAGTTCTCATCCCTGAAACACACTCTGATTTAACTCAAGAAGCAAGCTCTTCTTTCTAGAGTCTAAAATACAGCAAGAACCATGAGCATGCCCTGAAAAGAAGGACTGTGTTTCCTACTTAGACAGACCATATGTAGGACAACTCTGCTTATGAAACTGATACAAACCACAGCTCCTCTTACATAAATGCTCTTTAGTTAATAGTGAGAATCTTGTTGGGTTCTTGTATTGTGAAAAATCATTTGTTCCAAAAAATCACTGGGTTTACCAGAACTGAATTCTTCCTTGTAGGCAGACACAGATCATGGGGTTAAATCCGTTTCTGAAGGCAAATTCAGACCAGAGTTCTCATCCCAGAAAAACAATCTGTTTTAAGGCAAGAATCATCCTCTTCTTTCCAGCGTCTCCAATAATGTAAGAAACATGAGCATGTCCAGAAAAAAAGAACTGTGTTTTCTACTCATACAGACCATATGTAGTTCAACTCCTCTTATGAAACTGATACAAACCACAGCTCCTCTTACATTAATGCTCATTAGTTAATAGTGAGAATCAGTTTGGGTTGCTGAAATGCGAAAAATCATTTGAGCCCAAAATTCACTTTGTTTACCAGAAATGAACACTTGCTTGTAGGAAGACACAGATCATGGGGTTTAACTCCGTTTCTGAAGGGAAATTCAGACCAGAGTTCTCTTCCCTGAAACACACTCTGTTATAACCCAAGAAGCAAGCTGTTCTTTCAAGAGTCTAAAATACAGCAAGATCAATGAGCATGCCCTGAAAAAATGAACTGTGTTTCCTACTCATACAGACCATATGTAGTTCAACTCTGCTTATGAAACTTATACAAACCACAGCTCCTCTTACATAAATGCTCTTTAGTTAATAGTGAGAATAGCGTAGGGTTCCTAAACTGCGAAAAATCTTTTGAGCCCAAAATTCACTTGCTTTACCAGAAATGAACTCTTGCTGGTAGGAAGACAAAGATCATGGTGTTTAACTCCGTTTGTGTAGGGAAATTCAGACCAGAGTTCTCTTCCCTGAAATACACTCTGCTATAACGCAAGAAGCAAGCTCTTCTTTCTAGAGTCTAAAATACAGCAAGAAGCATGAGCATGCCCTGAAAAAAAGAACTGTGTTTCCTACTCATACGGACCATATGTAGTTCAACTCTGCTTATGAAATGATACAGACCGCAGCTCCTCTTACATAAATTCTCATTAGTTAATAGTGAGAATAGCGTAGGGTTCGTGAACTGCGAAAAAACTTTTGACCCGAAATTTCACCTGTTTACCAGAAATGAACTCTTGCTTGTAGGAAGAAACAGATCCTGGGGTTTAACACCATTTCTGAGTGGAAATTCAGACCAGAGTTCTCATCCCTGAAACACACTCAGTTTTAACTCAAGAAGCAAGCTCTACTTTCTAGAGTCTAAAATAAAGCAAGAACCATGAGCATGCCCTGAAAAATGAACTGTGTTTCCTACTCATACGGACCATATGTAGTTCAACTATGCTTATGAAATGATACAGACCGCAGCTAATCTTACATAAATGCTCTTTAGTTAATAGTGAGAATCATGTTGGGTTCTTTAACTGCGAAAAATCATTTGGGCCAAAAAATCACTGGGTTTACCAGAAATGAACTCTTGGTTGTTGGAAGACACTCATCCTGGGGTTTAATTCCGTTTCTCAAGGGAAATTCAGACCTGAGTTCTCATCCCTGAAAAACACTCTGTTTTAAGGCAAGAATCATCCTATTCTTTCCATCGTTTCCAATATAGTAAGAAACATGAGCATGCCCAGAAAAAAAGAACTGTGTTTCCGACTCATACAGAAAACATGTAGTTCAACTCTGCTTATGAAATGATACAGACCACAGCTCCTCTTATATAAATGCTCTTTAGTTAATAGTAAGAATAGCACTGGGTTCCTGACCTGCGAATAATCAATTGAGCATAAAATTCACTGAGTTTACCAGAAATGACCTCTTGCATGTAGGAAGACACAGATCCTGGGGTTTAACTCCGTTTCTGAAGGGAGATTCAGACCAGATTTCTCATCCCTGAAACACACTCTGTTTTAACGCAAGAAGCAAGCTCTTCTTTCCAGAGTCTAAAATACAGCAAGTACCATGAGCATGCCCTGAAAAAAAGGACTGTGTTTCCTACTCATACGGACCATATGTAGTTCAACTCTGCTTATGAAACTCATACAAAAAACAGCTCCTCTTACATAAATGATCGTTAGTTAATAGTGAGAATCATGTTGGGTTCTTGAATTGTGAAAAATCATTTGTGCCAAATAATCACTGGGTTTATCAGAACTGAACTCTTGCATGTAGGAAGACACAGATCTAGGGGTTTAACTCCGTTTCTGAATGCAAATTCAGACCAGAGTTCTCATCCCTGAAATACAATCTGTTTTAAGGCAAGAATCATCCTCTTCTTTCCAGCGTCTCCAATATAGTAAACATATGAGCATGCACAGAAAAAAAGAACTGTGTTTGCTACTCAGACAGACCATATGTAGTTCAACTCTGCTTATGAAACTGATACAAAAAAGGACTCCTCTTACATTAATGCTCTTTAGTTAATAGTGAGAATCGGATTGGGTTGCTGAACTGTGAAAAATCATTTGAGCCCAAAATTCACTTTGTTTACCAGAAATGAACACTTGCTTGTAGGAAGACACAGATCATGGGGTTTAACTCCGTTTCTGAAGGGAAATTCAGACCAGAGTTCTCATCCCTGAAACACACTCTGTTTTAACGCAAGAAGCAAGCTCTTCTTTCCAGACTCTAAAATACAGCAAGAACCATGAGCATGCCCTGAAAAAAAGAACTGTGTTTCCTACTCATAAGGACCATATGTAGTTCAACTCTGCTTATGCAACTGATACAAACCACAGCTCCTCTTACATAAATGATCTTTAGTTAATAGTAGAATAGCGTTGGGTTCCTGAACTGCGAAAAATCATTTGATCCCAAAATTCACTTGTTTTACCAGAACTGAACAATTGCTTGTGGGAAGACACAGATCCTGGGGTTTAACTCCGTTTCTGAGGGGAAATTCCGACCAGAGTTCTCTTCCCTGAAACACACTCTGTTTTAAGGCAAGAATCATCCTCTTCTTTCCAGCGTCTCCAATATAGTAAGAAACATGAGCATGCCCAGAAAAAAAGAACTGTGTTTCTGACTCATACAGAAAATATGTAGTTCAACTCTGCTTATGAAACTGATACAAACCACAGCTCCTCTTACATAAATCCTCTTTAGATAATAGTGAGAATAGCGTAGGGTTCCTGAACTGCGAAAAATCATTTGAGCCCAAAATTCACTGGGTTAACCAGAAATGAACTCTTACTTGTAGGAATACACAGATCCTGGGGCATAACTCCGTTTCTGAAGGGAAATTCAGACCAGAGTTCTCATCCCTGAAACACACTCTGTTATGACACAAGAAGGAAGCTCTTCTTTCCAGAGTATAAAATACAACAAGAACTATGAGGGTGCCCTCAAAAAAGAACTGTGTTTCCTATTCATACGGACCACATGTAGTTCAACTCTGCTCATGAAACTGATACAAACCACGGATCCTCTTACATAAATGCTTTTTAGTTAATTGTGAGAATAGCGTTGGGTTCCTGAACTGCGAAAAATCATTTGACACAAAATTCACTGGTTTTACCAGAACTGAAGTCTTGCTTGTGGGAAGACAGAGTTCCTGGGGTTTAACTCCGTTTCTGATGGCAAATTAGGAACAGTATACTCAACCCTGAAAAACACTCTGTTTCAAGGCAAGAATCATCCTCTTCTTTCCAGCGTCTCCAATAAAGTAAGAAACATGAGCTTGTCCAGAAAAAAAGAACTGTGTTTTCTACTCATACAGACCATATGTAGTTCAACTCCTCTTATGAAACTGATACAAACCACAGCTCCTCTTACATTAATGCTCATTAGTTAATAGTGAGAATCAGTTTGGGTTGCTGAAGTGCAAAAAACCATTTGAGCCCAAAATTCACTTTGTTTACCAGAAATGAACACTTGCTTGTAGGAAGACACAGATCCTGGGGTTTAACTCCGTTTCTGAAGGGAAATTCAGACCAGAGTTCTCTTCCCTGAAACACACTCTGTTATAACGCAAGAAGCAAGCTGTTCTTTCCAGAGTCTAAAATACAGCAAGAACAATGAGCATGCCCTGAAAAAATGAACTGTGTTTCCTACTCATACAGACCATATGTAGTTCAACTCTGCTTATGAAACTGATACAAACCACAGCTCCTCTCACATAAATGCTCTTTAGTTAATAGTGAGAATAGCGTAGGGTTCGTGAACTGCGAAAAAACTTTTGAGCCGAAATTTCACCTGGTTTACCAGAAATGAACTCTTGCTTGTAGGAAGAAACAGATCCTGGGGTTTAACACCAGTTCTGAGTGGAAATTCAGACCAGAGTTCTCATCCCTGAAACACACTCTGTTTTAACTCAAGAAGCAAGCTCTTCTTTCTCGAGTCTAAAATAAAGCAAGAACCATGAGCATGCCCTGAAAAAGAACTGTGTTTCCTACTCATACGGACCATATGTAGTTCAACTCTGCTTATGAAATGATACAGACCGCAGCTAATCTTACATAAATGCTCTTTAGTTAATAGTGAGAATCATGTTGGGTTCTTTAACTGCAAAAAATCATTTGGGCCAAAAAATCACTGGGTTTACCAGAAATGAACTCTTGGTTGTTGGAAGACACTCATCCTGGGGTTTAATTCCGTTTCTCAAGGGAAATTCAGACCTGAGTTCTCATCCCTGAAAAACACTCTGTTTTAAGGCAAGAATCATCCAATTCTTTCCATCGTTTCCAATATAGTAAGAAACATAAGCATGCCCAGAAAAAAAGAACTGTGTTTCCGACTCATACAGAAAATATGTAGTTCAACTCTGCTTATGAAGTGATACAGACCACAGCTCCTCTTAAATAAATGCTCTTTAGTTAATAGTAAGAATAGCACTGGGTTCCTGAACTGCGAATAATCAATTGAGCACAAAATTCACTGAGTTTACCAGAAATGAACTCTTGCTTGTAGGAAGACACAGATCCTGGGGTTTAACTCCGTTTCTGAAGGGAAATTCAGACCAGAGTTCTCTTCCCTGAAACACACTCTGTTATAACGCAAGAAGCAAGCTGTTCTTTCCAGAGTCTAAAATACAGCAAGAACAATGAGCATGCCCTGAAAAAATGAACTGTGTTTCCTACTCATACAGACCATATGTAGTTCAACTCTGCTTATGAAACTGATACAAACCACAGCTCCTCTTACATAAATGCTCTTTAGTTAATAGTGAGAATAGCGTAGGGTTCGTGAACTGCGAAAAAACTTTTGAGCCGAAATTTCACCTGGTTTACCAGAAATGAACTCTTGCTTGTAGGAAGAAACAGATCCTGGGGTTTAACACCAGTTCTGAGTGGAAATTCAGACCAGAGTTCTCATCCCTGAAACACACTCTGTTTTAACTCAAGAAGCAAGCTCTTCTTTCTCGAGTCTAAAATAAAGCAAGAACCATGAGCATGCCCTGAAAAAGAACTGTGTTTCCTACTCATACGGACCATATGTAGTTCAACTCTGCTTATGAAATGATACAGACCGCAGCTAATCTTACATAAATGCTCTTTAGTTAATAGTGAGAATCATGTTGGGGTCTTTAACTGCGAAAAATCATTTGGGCCAAAAAATCACTGGGTTTACCAGAAATGAACTCTTGCTTGTAGGAAGACACAGATCAAGGGTTTATCTCCGATTCTGAAGGCAAATTCAGACCAGAGTTCTCATCCCTGAAAAACAATCTGTTTTAAGGCAAGAATCATCCAATTCTTTCCATCGTTTCCAATATAGTAAGAAACATAAGCATGCCCAGAAAAAAAGAACTGTGTTTCCGACTCATACAGAAAATATGTAGTTCAACTCTGCTTATGAAGTGATACAGACCACAGCTCCTCTTAAATAAATGCTCTTTAGTTAATAGTAAGAATAGCACTGGGTTCCTGAACTGCGAATAATCAATTGAGCACAAAATTCACTGAGTTTACCAGAAATGAACTCTTGCATGTAGGATGACACAGATCCTGGGGTTTAACTCCGTTTCTGAAGGGAAATTCAGACCAGATTTCTCATCCCTGAAACACACTCTGTTTTAACGCAAGAAGCAAGCTCTTCTTTCCAGAGTCTAAAATACAGCAAGGACCATGAGCATGCCCTGAAAAAAAGGACTGTGTTTCCTACTCATACGGACCATATGTAGTTCAAATCTGCTTATGAAACTCACACAAAAAACAGGTCCTCTTACATAAATGATCGTTAGTTAATAGTGAGAATCATGTTGGGTTCTTGAATTGCGAAAAATCATTTGTGCCAAAAAATCACTGGGTTTATCACAACTGAACTCTTGCATGTAGGAAGACACAGATCATGGGGTTTAACTCCGTTTCTGAATGCAAATTCAGACCAGAGTTCTCATCCCTGAAATAAAATCTGTTTTAAGGCAAGAATCATCCTCTTCTTTCCTGCGTCTCCAATATAGTAAAAATATGAGCATGCCCAGAAAAAAAGAACTGTGTTTGCTACTCAGACGGACCATATGTAGTTCAACTCTGCTTATGAAACTGATACAAAAAAGAACTCCTCTTACATTAATGCTCTTTAGTTAATAGTGAGAATCTGATTGGGTTGCTGAACTGTGAAAAATTATTTGAGCCCAAAATTCACTTTGTTTACCAGAAATGAATACTTGCTTGTAGGAAAACACAGATCCTGGGGTTTAACTCCGTTTCTGAAGGGAAATTCAGACCAGAGTTTTCATCCCTGAAACACTCTGTTTTAACGCAAGAAGCAAGCTCTTCTTTCCAGAATCTAAAATACAGCAAGAACCATGAGCATGCCCTGAAAAAAAGAAATGTGTTTCCTACTCATACGGACCATATGTAGTTCAACTCTGCTTATGAAACTGATACAAACCACAGCTCCTCTTACATAAATGATCTTTAGTTAATAGTAGAATAGCGTTGGGTTCCTGAACTGCGAAAAATCATTTGAGCCCAAAATTCACTGGTTTTACCAGACCTGACTCTTGCTTGTGGGAAGACACAGATCCTGGGGTTATAACTCCGTTTCTGAAGGGAAATTCCGACCAGAGTTCTCTTCCCTGAAACACACTCTGTTTTAAGGCAAGAATCATCCTCTTAATTCCATTGTCTCCAATATAGTAAGAAACATGAGCATGCCCAGAAAAAAAGAACTGTGTTTCTGACTCATACAGAAAATATGTAGTTCAACTCTGCTTATGAAACTGATACAAACCACAGCTCCTCTTACATAAATCCTCTTTAGATAATAGTGAGAATAGCGTAGGGTTCCTGAACTGCAAAAAATCATTTGAGCCCAAAATTCACTGGGTTAACCAGAAATGAACTCTTACTTGTAGGAATACACAGATCCTGCGGCTTAACTCCGTTTCTGAAGGGAAATTCAGACCAGAGTTCTGATCCCTGAAACACACTCTGTTATAACACAAGAAGGAAGCTCTTCTTTCCAGATTCTAAAATACAATAAGAACCATGAGCGTGCCCAGAAAAAAGTATTGCGTTTGCTATTCATACGTACCATATGTTGTTCACTTCTACTTATGAAACTGATACAGACTACACCTCCACTTAAATAAATGCTCTTAAGTTACTTGTGAGAATAGCATTGGGTTCAGGAACTGCGAAAAATCATTTGAGCCCAAAATTCACTGGGTTTACCAGAACTGAACTCTTGCTTGTAGGAATTCACTGATCCTGAGGTTTAACTCGGTGTCTGAATGTAAATTCAGACCAGAGTTCTCATCCCTGAAAAACACTCTGTTTTAACGCAAGAAGCAAGCTCTTCTTTCTAGAGTCTAAAATACAGCAAGAACCATCAGCATGCCCTGAAAAAAAGAACTGTGTTTCCTACTTAGACAGACCATATGTAGGACAACTCTGCTTATGAAACTGATACAAACCACAGCTCCTCTTACATAAATGCTCTTTAGTTAATAGTGAGAATCATGTTGGGTTCTTGTATTGTGAAAAATCAATTGTGCCAAAAAATCACTGGGTTTACCAGAACTGAACTCTTCCTTGTAGGAAGACACAGATCATGGGGTTTAACTCCGTTTCTGAAGGCAAATTCAGACCAGAGTTCTCATTCCTGAAAAGCAATCTGTTTTAAGGCAAGAATCATCCTCTTCTTTCCAGCGTCTCCAATAGTGTGAGAAATATGAGCATGCTCAGAAAAAAAGAACTGTGTTTCCTACTCATACGGATCATATGTAGTTCAACTCTGCTTATGATACTGATACAAACAACAGCTCCTCTTACATTAATGCTCTTAAGTTAATAGTGAGAATCAGATTGGAATGATGAACTGTAAAAAATCATTTGAGCCCCAAATTCACTTTTTTTACGAGAAATGAACACTTGCTTGTAGGAAGACACAGATCCTGGGGTTTAACTCCATTTCTGAAGGGAAATTCAGACCAGAGTTCTCATCCCTGAAACACACTCTGTTTTATCGCAAGAAGAATGCTCTTCTTTCCAGAGTCTAAAATACAGCAAGAACCATGAGCATGCCCTGAAAAAAAGGACTGTGTTTGCGACTCATATGGACCATATGTAGTTCAACTCTGCTTATGAAACTGATACAAACCACAGCTCCTCTTACATAAATGATCGTTAGTCAATAGTACAATAGCGTTGGGTTCCTGAACTGCGAAAAATCATTTGACACAAAATTCACTGGTTTTACCAGAACTGAAGTCTTGCTTGTGGGAAGACAGAGATCCTGGGGTTTAACTCCGTTTCTGATGGCAAATTAGGACCAGTATACTCAACCCTGAAAAACACTCTGTTTCAAGGCAAGAATCATCCTCTTCTTTCCAGCGTCTCCAATAAAGTAAGAAACATGAGCATGTCCAGAAAAAAAGAACTGTGTTTTCTACTCATACAGACCATATGTAGTTCAACTCCTCTTATGAAACTGATACAAACCACAGCTCCTCTTACATTAATGCTCATTAGTTAATAGTGAGAATCAGTTTGGGTTGCTGAAATGCAAAAAACCATTTGAGCCCAAAATTCTGTTTGTTTACCAGAAATGAACACTTGCTTGTAGGAAGACACAGATCCTGGGGTTTAACTCCGTTTCTGAAGGGAAATTCAGACCAGAGTTCTCTTCCCTGAAACACACTCTGTTATAACGCAAGAAGCAAGCTGTTCTTTCCAGAGTCTAAAATACAGCAAGAACAATGAGCATGCCCTGAAAAAATGAACTGTGTTTCCTACTCATACAGACCATATGTAGTTCAACTCTGCATATGAAACTGATACAAACCACAGCTCCTCTTACATAAATGCTCTTTAGTTAATAGTGAGAATAGCGTAGGGTTCGTGAACTGCAAAAAAACTTTTGAGCCGAAATTTCACCTGGTTTACCAGAAATGAACTCTTGCTTGTAGGAAGAAACAGATCCTGGGGTTTAACACCATTTCTGAGTGGAAATTCAGACCAGAGTTCTCATCCCTGAAACACACTCTGTTTTAACTCAAGAAGCAAGCTCTTCTTTCTAGAGTCTAAAATAAAGCAAGAACCATGAGCATGCCCTGAAAAATGAACTGTGTTTCCTACTCATACGGACCATATGTAGTTCCACTCTGCTTATGAAATGATACAGACCGCAGCTAATCTGACATAAATGCTCTTTAGTTAATAGTGAGAATCATGTTGGGTTCTTTAACTGCGAAAAATCATTTGGGCCAAAAAATCACTGTGTTTACCAGAAATGAACACTTGCTTGTAGGAAGACACAGATCCTGGGGTTGAACTCCGTTTCTGAAGGGAAATTCAGACCAGAGTTCTCTTCTCTGAAAAACACTCTCTTTTAAGGCAAGAATCATCCTCTTCTTTCCAGCGTCTCCAATATACTAAGAAATATGAGCATGCCCTGAAAAAAAGAACTGTGTTTCCTACTTATAAGGACCATATGTAGTTCAACTCTAATTATGAAATGATACAGATCGCAGCTCCTCTTACATAAATTCTCATTAGTTAATAGTGAGAATAACGTAGGGTTCTTGAACTGCAAAAAATCATTTGAGCCGAAAATTCACTTGGTTTACCAGAAATGAACTCTTGCTGGTAGGAAGAAAAAGATCATGGTGTTTAACTGCGTTTGTGAAGGGAAATTCACACCAGAGTTCTCATCCTTGAAACAGACCCTGTTTTAATGCAAGAAGCAAGCTCTTCTTTCCAGCGTCACCAATACAGCAAGAACCATGAGCATTCCGTGAAAAAAAGAACTGCGTTTCCTACTCATATGGACCATATGTAGTTCAACTCTGCTTATGAAATGATACAGACCGCAGCTCCTCTTACATAAATGCTCTTTAATTAAAAGTGATAATCTCGTTGGGTTCTAGAATGTCTAAAGTCATTTGAGTGGAAAATTCTCTTGGTTTTCCAGATATGAACACTTGCTTGTAGGAAGACACAGATCCTGGGGTTTAACTCCGTTTCTGAAGGGAAATTCAGACCAGAGTTCTCATCCCTGAAACACACTCTGTTTTAACGCAAGAAGCAAGCTCTTCTTTCTAGAGTCTAAAATTCAGCAAGAACCATGAGCATGCCCTGAAAAAAAGAACTGTGTTTCCTACTCAGACAGATCATATGTAGTTCAAATCTGCTTATGAAACTGATACAAACCACAGCTCCTCTTACATAAATGCTCTTTAGTTAATAGTGAGAATCATGTTGGGTTCTTGAACTACAAATAATCATTTGGGCCAACAAATCACTGGGTTTACCAGAACTGAACTCTTGCTTTTAGGAAGACACTGATCCTGGGGTTTAACTCCGTTTCTGAAGGGAAATTCAGACCAGAGTTCTCATCCCTGAAAAACACTCTGTTATAACGCAAGAAGCAAGCTCTTCTTTCCTGAGTCTCCAATATAGTAAGAAACATGAGCATGCCCAGAAAAAAAAAAAAACAACTATGTTTCCGACTCATACAGACCATATGTAGTTCAACTCTGCTTATGAAATTGATACAAACCACAGCTCCTCTTACATAAATCCTCTTTAGTTAATAGTGAGAATCATGTTGGGTTGTTTAACTGCGAGAAACCATTTGAGCCCAAAAATCACTGGGTTTACCAGAAATGAACTCTAGCTTGTAGGAAGACACATATCCTGCGGTTTAAATCTGTATCTGCAGGGAAATTCAGACCAGAGTTCTCATCCCTGAAACACACTCTGTTTTAACGAAGAAGCAAGCTCTTTTTTCCAGAGTCTAAAATACATCAAGAACCATGAGCATGGCCTGAAAAAAAGAACTGTGTTTCCTATTCATATGGACCATATTTAGATCAACTTTGCTTTCAAAACTGATACAGTCCAAACCTCCTCTTACATAATTGCTCTTTATTTCATAGGGAGAATAGTGATGGGTTACTGAATTGCGAAAGATCATTTGAGTACAAAATACACTGGGTTTACCAGAACTGAACTCTTGCTTTTAGGAAGACACAGATCCTGGGGTTTAACTCCGTTTCTGAAGGGAAAATCAGACCAGAGTTCTCATCCCTGAAACACACTCTGTTTTAACGCAAGAAGCAAGCTCTTCTTTCCAGCGTCTCCAATACAGCAAGACCATGCGCCTGCCCAGAAAAAAAGAACTGTGTTTCCTACTCATACGGACCATATGTAGTTCAACTCTGTTTATGAAACTGATACAAACCACAGCTCCTCTTACATAAATCCTCTTTAGTTAATAGTGAAAATCACGTTGGGTCGTTAACTGCGAAAAATCATTTGAGCCCAAAATTCACTGGGTTTACCAGAAATGAACTCTTGCTTGTAGGAAGTCACAGATCCTGTGGTTTAACTATGTTTCCGAAGGGAAATTCAGACCAGAGTTCTCAGCCCTGAAACACACTCTGTTTTAACGCAAGAAGCAAGCTCTTCTTTCCAGCGTCTCCAATACAGCAAGAACCATGAGCATGCCTACAAAAAAAGAACTGTGATTCCTACTCATACGGATCATATGTAGTTCAACTCTGTTTATGAAAATGATACAGACCACAGATCCTCTTACATAAATGCTCTTTAGTTAATAGTGAGAATCGCCTTGGGTTCCTGAACAGCGAAAAATCTTTTGAGCCCAAAATTCACTGTGTTTACCAGAAATGATCTCTTGCTTGTAGGAAGACACAGATCCTGTGGTTTAACTCCGTTTCTGAAGGGAAATTCAGACCAGAGTTCTCATCCCTGAAAGACACTCTGTTTTAACACAAGAAGCAAGCTCTTCTTTCCAGCGTCTGCAATACAGCAAGGACAATGAGCAAGCCGAGGAAAAAAGAACTGTGTTTCCTACTCATATGGATCATATGTAGTTCAACTCTGCTTATGAAACTGATACAAACTACACCTCCTCTTACATAAATGCTCTTTAGTTAATAGGGAGAATCGCTTTGGCATCGTGAACGGCGAAAAATCATTTGAGCACAATATTCACTGCGTTTACCAGAAATGAACTCTTGCTTGTAGGAAGACACAATTCCTGGGGTTTAACTCCGTTTCTGAAGGGAAATTCAGACCAGAGTTCTCATCCATGAAACAAACTCTGTTTAAATGCAAGAAGCTAGCTCTTCTTTCCATTGTCTCCAATACAGTAAGAACCATGAGCATGCCCTCAAAAAAGAACTGTGTTTCCTACTCATATGGACCATATGTAGAACAACTCTGCTTATGAAGCTGATACAAATCACAGCACCTCTTAAATAAATCATCTTTAGTTAATAGTGAGAATCACATTGGGTTTTTGAACTGTGTAAAATCATTTGATCCCAAAATTCACTCGGTTTACGAGAAATGAACTCTTGCTTGTATGAAGACAAAGATCCTGGGGTTTAAGTCAGTGTCAGAAGGGAAAATCAGACCAGAGTTCTCATGCCTGAAACACACTCTGTATTAAAGCAAAAAGCAAGCTCTTCTTTCCAGAGTCTCCAATACAGCAAGAACCATGAGCATGCCCTGAAAAAAAGAACTGTGTTTCCTATTTGTACGGACCATATGTAGTTCAACTCTGCTTATGAAAGTGATGCAAACCAGAGCTCCTCTTACATAAATGCTCTTTAGAAAATAGTGAAAACGAGTTGGGTTCCTGAACTGCGAAAAATCATTTGAGCCCAAAATTCACTCTGTTTACCAGAAATGATCTCTTGCTTGTAGGAAGACACAGATCCTGTGGTTTAACTCCGTTTCTGAAGGGAAAATCAGAACAGAGTACTCATCCCTGAAACACACTGTGTTTAAACGAAGAAGCAAGCCTTTCTTTCCAGAGTCTAAAATACAGCAAGAACCATGAGCATGACTAAAATAAAAGAACTGTGTTTCCTATTTGTACGGACCATATGTAGTTCAACTCTGCTTATGAAAGTGATGCAAACCAGAGCTCCTCTTACATAAATGCTCTTTACTTAATAGTGATAATCGCTTTGGGATCTAGAACTGTGTTAAATCATTTGAGGCGAAAATTCTCTTGGTTTACCAGAAATAAACTCTTGCTTGTAGGAAGACACAGATCCTGGGGTTTAACTCAGTGTCAGAAGGGAAAATCAGACCAGATTTCTCGTCCCTGAAACACACTCTGTTTTAAAGCAGAAAGCAAGCTCTTCTTTCAGACTCTCCAATACAGAAAGAACAATGAGCATGCCCTGAAAAAAAGAACTGTGTTTCCTACTCATACGGACCATATGTAGTTCAACTCTGCTTATGAAACTGATACAGACCACAGCTCCTCTTACATAAATGCTATTTAGATAATAGTGAGAATCGTGTTGGGTTCGTGAACTGCGAAAAATCATTTGAGCCCAAAATTCACTGGGTTTACCAGAAATGAACTCTTGCTTGTAGGAAGACACAGATCCTGGGGTTTAACTCCGTTTCTGAAGGGAAATTCAGACCAGAGTTCTCATCCCTGAAACACACTCTGTTTTAACGGAAGAAGCAAGCTCTTCTTTCCATCGTCTTCTATACAGCAAGAACCATGAGCATGCCTAGAAAAAAAGAACTGTGTTTAGTACTCATACAGACCACATGTAGATTAAGTATGCTTATGAAACTGGTACAAACCACAGCACCTCTTAAATAAATGCTGTTTAGTTAATAGTGAGAATCACATTGGGTTTTTGAACTGTGTAAAACCTTTTAAGCCCAAAATTCACTCGGTTTACAAGAAATGAACTCTTCCTTGAAGGAAGACACAGATCCTGCGGTTTAACTTCGTTTCTGAAGGGAAATTCAGACTAGAGTTCTCATCCATGAAACACACTCTGTTTTAACGCAAGAAGCAAGCTCTTCTTTCCAGCGTCTCCAATACAGCAAGAACCATGAGCATGCCTACAAAAAAAAGAACTGTGATTCCTATCATACGGATCATATGTAGTTCAACTCTGTTTATGAAAATGATACAGACCACAGATCCTCTTACATAAATGCTCTTTAGTTAATAGGGAGAATCGCCTTGGTTTCGTGAACAGGGAGAAATCATTTGAGCCCAAAATTCACTGGGTTTACCAGAAAGGATCTCTTGCTTGTAGGAAGACACAGATCCTGGAGTTTAACTCCGTTTCTGAAGGAATATTCAGACCAGAGTTCTCATCCATGAAAGACACTCTGTTTTAACACAAGAAGCAAGCTCTTCTTTCCAGAGTCTCCAATACAGCAAGAACCATGAGCATGCCCCGAAAAAAGAACTGTGTTTCCTACTTGTACAGACAATATGTAGTTCAACTCTGCTTATGAAACTGATGCAAACCAGAGCTCCTCTTACATAAATGCTCTTTAGATAATAGTGAAAAGCGCGTTGGGTTCGTGAACTGCGAAAAATCATTTGAGCCCAAAATTCACTGGGTTTACAAGAAATGAACTCTTGCTTGTAGGAGACACGGATCCTGCGGTTTAACTCCGTTTCAGAAGGGAAATTCAAACCAGAGTTCTCATCCATGAAACAAACTCTGTTTAAATGCAAGAAGCAAGCTCTTCTTTCCAGTGTCTCCAATACAGTAAGAACCATGAGCATGCCCACAAAAAAGAACTGTTTCCTACTCGTATGGACAATATGTAGAACAACTCTGCTTATGAAGCTGATACAAACCAAAGCACCTCTTAAACAAATCACCTTTAGTTAATAGTGAGAATCGCATTGGGTTTTTGAACTGTGTAAAATCATTTGAGCCCAAAATTCACTCGGTTTACCAGAAATGACCTCTTGCTTGAAGGAAGACAAGATCCTGGGGTTTAACTCCGTTTCTGAAGGAAAATTCAGACCAGAGTTCTCATCCCTGAAAGACACTCTGTTTTAACGCAAGAAGCAAGCTCTTCTTTCCAGCGACTCCAATACAGCAAGAACCATGAGCATGCCTACAAAAAAAGAACTGTGATTCCTACTCATACGGATAATATGTAGTTCAACTCTGCTTATGAAACTGATACAAACCACAGCTCCTCTTACATAAATCCTCTTTAGATAATAGTGAGAATAGCGTAGGGTTCCTGAACTGCGAAAAATCATTTGAGCCCAAAATTCACTGGGTTAACCAGAAATGAACTCTTGCTTGTATGAATACACAGATCCTGGGGCTTAACTCCGTTTCTGAAGGGAAATTCAGACCAGAGTTCTCATCCCTGAAACACACTCTGTTATAACACAAGAAGGAAGCTCTTCTTTCCAGAGTCTAAAATACAACAAGAACCATGAGCGTGCCCTGAAAAAAGTATTGCGTTTGCTATTCATACGTACCATATGTTGTTCAACTCTACTTATGAAACTGATATAGACTACACCTCCACTTAAATAAATGCTCTTTAGTTAATTGTGAGAATAGCGTTGGGTTCCTGAACTGCGAAAAATCATTTGAGCCCAAAATTCACTGGGTTTACCAGAACTGAACACTTGCTTGTAGGAATTCACTGATCCTGGGGTTTAACTCGGTTTCTGAATGTAAATTCAGACCAGAGTTCTCATCCCTGAAAATCACTCTGTTTTAAGGCAAGAATCATCCTCTTCTTTCCAGTGTCTCCAACACAGTAAGAACCATGAGCATGCCAGAAAAAAGAACTGTGTTTCCTACTCATACGGACCATATGTAGTTCAACTCTGCTTAAGAAATGATACAGACCTCAGCTCCTCTTACATAAATGCTCTTTAATTAAAAGTGAGAATCATGTTGGGTTCGTGAACTATGAAAAATCATTTGAGCCCCCAAATCACTGGGATTACCAGAAATGAACTCTTGCTTGTAGTAAGACAAAGATCCTGGGGTTTAACTCCGTTTACGAAGGCAAATTCAGACCAGAATTCTCAACCCTGAAAAACACTCTGTTTTAAGGCAAGAATCATGCTCTTCTTTCCAGTGTCTCTAATACAGTAAGAACCATGAGCATACCCAGAAAAAAAGAACTGTGTTTCCTACTCATACTGACCATATGTAGTTCAACTCTGCTTATGAAATGATACAGACCGCATCTCCTCTTACATTAATGCTCTTTAGTTAAAAGTGATAATCGCGTTGGGTTCTAGAACTGTCAAAAGTCATTTGAGCGGAAAATTCTCTTGGTGTACCAGAAATGAACACTTGATTGTAGGAAGACACAGATCCTGGTGTTGAACTCTGTTTCAGAAGGGAAATTCAGACCAGAGTTCTCATCCCTGAAACACACTCTGTTTTAACGCAAGAAGCAAGCTCTTCGATCTAGAGTCTGAAATACAGCAAGAACCATGAGCATGCCCTGAAAAAAAGAACTGTGTTTTCTACTCAGACAGACCATATGTAGTTCAACTCTGTTTATGAAACTGATACAAACCACAGCTCCTCTTACATAAATGCTCTTTAGTTAATAGTGAGAATAATGTTGGGTTCTTGAACTGCGAGAAACCATTTGGGCCAAAAAAATCACTGGGTTTACCAGAACTGAACTCTTGCTTGTAGGAAGACACAGATCCTGGGGTTTAACTCAGTTTCTGCAGGGAAATTCAGACCAGAGTTCTCATCCCTGAAAAACACTCTGTTTTAAGGCAAGAATCATCCTCTTCTTTCCAGCGTCTCCAATATAGTAGGAAACATGAGCATTCCCAGAAAAAAAGAACCATGTTTCCTACTCATACGGACCATATGTAGTTCAACTCTGCTTATGAAACTGATACAAACCAAAGCTCCTCTTACATTAATGCTCTTTAGTTAGTAGTGAGAATCGGTTTGGGTTGCTGATCTGTGAAAAATCATTTGAGCCCAAAATTCATTTTGTTTACCAGAAATGAACACTTGCTTGTAGAAAGACACAGATACTGGGGTTTAACTCCGTTTCTGAAAGGAAATTCAGACCAGAGTTCTCATCCCTAAAACACACTATGTTATAACGCAAGAAGCAAGCTCTTCTTTCCAGAGTCTAAAATAGAGAAAAAACCATGAGAATGCCCTGAAAAAAAGAACTGTGTTTCCTACTCATAAGGACCATATGTAGTTCAACTCTGCTTATGAAACTGATTCAAACCACGGATCCTCTTACATAAATGCTTTTTAGTTAATAGTGAGAATCATGTTGGGTTCGTGAACTGTGAAAAATCATTTGAACCCAAAATTCACTGTGTTTACCAGAAATGAACTTGCATGTAGGAAGACACAGATCCTGGGGTTTAACTCCGTTTCTGAAGGGAAATTCAGACTAGTGTTCTCATCCATGAAACACACTCTGTTTTACCCCAAGAAGCAAGCTCTTCTTTCCAGTGTCTCCAATACAGTAAGAACCGTGAGCATGCCCAGAAAAAAAGAATTGTGTTTCCTACTCATACGGACCATATGTAGTTCAACTCTAATTGAGAAATGATACAGACCGCAGCTCCTCTTACATAAATTCTCATTAGTTGATAGTGAGAATAGCGTAGGGTTTGTGAACTCGAAAAATCATTTGAGACAAAAATTCCCTTGGTTTACCAGAAATGAACTCTTGCTGGTAGGAAGACAAAGATCATGGGGCTTAACTCCTATTCTGAAGGGAAATTCAGACCAGAGTTCTCATCCCTGAAACACACTCTGTTTTAACGCAAGAAGGAACCTCTTCTTTCCAGAGTCTAAAATACAGCAAGAACCATGAGCATGCCCTGAAAAAATGAACTGTGTTTCCTATTCATACGTACCATATGTTGTTCAACTCTGCTTATGAAACTGATACAGACCACACCTCCATTTAAATAAATGCTCTTTAGTTAATTGTGAGAATAGCATTGGTTTCCTGAACTGTGAAAAATCATTTGAGCCCAAAATTCACTGGGTTTACCAGAACTGAACTCTTGCTTGTAGAAGACACTGTTCCTGGGGTTTAACTCCGTTTATGAAGGCAAATTCAGACCAGATTTCTCAACCCTGAATAACACTCTGTTTTAAGGCAAGAATCATCCTCTTCTTTGTAGCGTCTCCAATACAATAAGAACCATGAGCATGCCCAGAAAAAAAGAACTGAGTTTCCTACCCATAAGGACCATATGTAGTTCAACTCTAATTATGAAATGATACAGACTGCAGCTCCTCTTACATAAATTCTCATTAGTTAATAGTAAGAATATCATTGGGTTCCTGAACTGCGAAAAATCATTTGAGCCCAAAATTCAATGGTTTTACCAGAACTGAACTCTTGCTTGTAGGAAGACACAGATTCTGGGGTTTAACTTCGTTTCTGAAGGAAAATTCAGACCAGAGTTCTCATCCCTGAAACACACTCTGTTATAACACAAGAAGCAAGCTCCTCTTTCTAGAGTCTAAAATACAGCAAGAACCATGAGCATGCCATGAAAAAAATAACTGTGTTTCCTACTCATAAGGAGCATATGCAGTTCAACTCTGCTTATGAAACTGATTCAAACCACGGTTCCTCTTACATAAATGCACTTTAGTTAATAGTGAGAATCATGTTGGGTTCGTGAACTGCGAAAAATCATTTGAGCCCAAAATTCACTGGGTTTACCAGAAATGAACTGTTGCTTGTAGGAAGACACTGATCCTGGGGTTTAACTCATTTTCTGAAGGCAATTCAGACCAGAGTTCTCATCGCTGACAAACACTCTGTTTTAAGGCAAGAATCATCCTCTTCTTTCTAGAGTCTAAAATACAGCAAGAACCATGAGCATTCCGTGAAAAAAAGAACTGCGTTTCCTACTCATACGGACCATATGTAGTTCAACTCTGCTTATGAAATGATACAGACCGCAGCTCCTCTTACATAAATGCTCTTTAATTAAAAGTGATAATCTCGTTGGGTTCTAGAATGTCTAAAGTCATTTGAGTGGAAAATTCTCTTGGTTTTCCAGATATGAACACTTGCTTGTAGGAAGACACAGATCCTGGGGTTTAACTCCGTTTCTGAAGGGAAATTCAGACCAGAGTTCTCATCCCTGAAACACACTCTGTTTTAACGCAAGAAGCAAGCTCTTCTTTCTAGAGTCTAAAATTCAGCAAGAACCATGAGCATGCCCTGAAAAAAAGAACTGTGTTTCCTACTCAGACAGATCATATGTAGTTCAAATCTGCTTATGAAACTGATACAAACCACAGCTCCTCTTACATAAATGCTCTTTAGTTAATAGTGAGAATCATGTTGGGTTCTTGAACTACAAATAATCATTTGGGCCAACAAATCACTGGGTTTACCAGAACTGAACTCTTGCTTTTAGGAAGACACTGATCCTGGGGTTTAACTCCGTTTCTGAAGGGAAATTCAGACCAGAGTTCTCATCCCTGAAAAACACTCTGTTATAACGCAAGAAGCAAGCTCTTCTTTCCTGAGTCTCCAATATAGTAAGAAACATGAGCATGCCCAGAAAAAAAAAAAAACAACTGTGTTTCCGACTCATACAGACCATATGTAGTTCAACTCTGCTTATGAAATTGATACAAACCACAGCTCCTCTTACATAAATCCTCTTTAGTTAATAGTGAGAATCATGTTGGGTTGTTTAACTGCGAGAAACCATTTGAGCCCAAAAATCACTGGGTTTACCAGAAATGAACTCTAGCTTGTAGGAAGACACATATCCTGCGGTTTAAATCTGTATCTGCAGGGAAATTCAGACCAGAGTTCTCATCCCTGAAACACACTCTGTTTTAACGAAGAAGCAAGCTCTTTTTTCCAGAGTCTAAAATACATCAAGAACCATGAGCATGGCCTGAAAAAAAGAACTGTGTTTCCTATTCATATGGACCATATTTAGATCAACTCTGCTTTAGAAACTGATACAGACCACACCTCCTCTTACATAATTGCTCTTTATTTCATAGGGAGATTAGAGATGGGTTACTGAATTGTGAAAAATCATTTGAGTACAAAATTCACTGGGTTTACCAGAACTGAACTCTTGATTGTAGTAAGACACAGATCCTGGGGTTTAACTCCGTTTATGAAGGCAAATTCAGACCAGAGTTCTCATCCCTGAAACACCCTCTGTTATAACGCAAGAAGAAAGCTCTTCTTTCCAAATCTAAAATACAGCAAGAACCATGAGCATGCCATGAAAAAAAGAACATAAGGACCATATGTAGTTCAATTCTACTCATGAAACTGATACAAACCACGGCTCCTCTTACATTAATGCTCTTTTGTTAATAGTGAGAATCATGTTGGGTTCATGAACTGCGAAAAATCATTTGAGCCCAAAATTCACTGGGTTTACCAGAAATGAACTCTTGCTTGTAGGAAGACACTGATCCTGGGGTTTAACTCAGTTTCTGAATGTAAATTCAGACAAGAATTCTCATCCCTGTAAAACACTCTGTTATAACGCAAGAAGCAAGCTCTTCTTTCCTGCGTCTCCAATATAGTAAGAAAAATGAAAATGCCTAGAAAAAAATAACTGGGTTTCCCACTCATACAGACCATATGTAGTTCAACTCTGCTTATGAAATTGATACAAACCACAGCTCCTCTTACATAAATCCTGTTTAGTTAATAGAGAGAATCATGTTGGGTTCGTGAACTGCGAAAAATCATTTGAGCCCAAAATTTACTAGGTTTACCAGAAATGAACTCTTGCTTGTAGTAAGACACAGATCCTGGGGTTTAACTCCGTTTCTGAAGGCAAATTCAGACCAGAGTTCTCATCCCTGAAAAACACTCTGTTTTAAGGTAAGAATCATCCTCTTCTTTCCAGCATCTACAATATAGTAAGAAACATGAGCATGCCCAGAAAAAAAAAAAACGTGTTTCAGACTCATACAGACCATATGTAGTTCAACTCTGCTCATGAAACTGATACAAACCAAGCTCCTCTTTCATAAATCCTCTTTAGTTAATAGTGAGAATCATGTTGGGTTCATGAACTGCGAAAAATCATTTGAGCCCAAAAATCACTGGGTTTACCAGAAATGAACTCTTGCTTGTAGAAAGATACAGATCCTGGGGTTTAACTCCGTTTCTGCAGGGAAATTGAGACCAGAGTTCTCATCCCTGAAACACACTCTGTTTAAACGAAGAAGCAAGCTCTTCTTTCCAGCGTCTCCAATACAGCAAGAACCATGAGCATGCCTACAAAAAAAGAACTGTGATTCCTACTCATACGGATCATATGTAGTTCAACTCTGTTTATGAAAATGATACAGACCACAGATCCTCTTACATAAATGCTCTTTAGTTAATAGTGAGAATCGCCTTGGGTTCCTGAACAGCGAAAAATCTTTTGAGCCCAAAATTCACTGTGTTTACCAGAAATGATCTCTTGCTTGTAGGAAGACACAGATCCTGTGGTTTAACTCCGTTTCTGAAGGGAAATTCAGACCAGAGTTCTCATCCCTGAAAGACACTCTGTTTTAACACAAGAAGCAAGCTCTTCTTTCCAGCGTCTGCAATACAGCAAGGACAATGAGCAAGCCGAGGAAAAAAGAACTGTGTTTCCTACTCATACGGATCATATGTAGTTCAACTCTGCTTATGAAACTGATACAAACTACACCTCCTCTTACATAAATGCTCTTTAGTTAATAGGGAGAATCGCTTTGGCATCGTGAACGGCGAAAAATCATTTGAGCACAATATTCACTGCGTTTACCAGAAATGAACTCTTGCTTGTAGGAAGACACAATTCCTGGGGTTTAACTCCGTTTCTGAAGGGAAATTCAGACCAGAGTTCTCATCCATGAAACAAACTCTGTTTAAATGCAAGAAGCTAGCTCTTCTTTCCATTGTCTCCAATACAGTAAGAACCATGAGCATGCCCTCAAAAAAGAACTGTGTTTCCTACTCATATGGACCATATGTAGAACAACTCTGCTTATGAAGCTGATACAAATCACAGCACCTCTTAAATAAATCATCTTTAGTTAATAGTGAGAATCACATTGGGTTTTTGAACTGTGTAAAATCATTTGATCCCAAAATTCACTCGGTTTACGAGAAATGAACTCTTGCTTGTATGAAGACAAAGATCCTGGGGTTTAAGTCAGTGTCAGAAGGGAAAATCAGACCAGAGTTCTCATCCCTGAAACACACTCTGTATTAAAGCAAAAAGCAAGCTCTTCTTTCCAGAGTCTCCAATACAGCAAGAACCATGAGCATGCCCTGAAAAAAAGAACTGTGTTTCCTATTTGTACGGACCATATGTAGTTCAACTCTGCTTATGAAAGTGATGCAAACCAGAGCTCCTCTTACATAAATGCTCTTTAGAAAATAGTGAAAACGCGTTGGGTTCCTGAACTGCGAAAAAACATTTGAGCCCAAAATTCACTCTGTTTACCAGAAATGATCTCTTGCTTGTAGGAAGACACAGATCCTGTGGTTTAACTCCGTTTCTGAAGGGAAAATCAGAACAGAGTACTCATCCCTGAAACACACTGTGTTTAAACGAAGAAGCAAGCCTTTCTTTCCAGAGTCTAAAATACAGCAAGAACCATGAGCATGACTAAAATAAAAGAACTGTGTTTCCTATTTGTACGGACCATATGTAGTTCAACTCTGCTTATGAAAGTGATGCAAACCAGAGCTCCTCTTACATAAATGCTCTTTACTTAATAGTGATAATCGCTTTGGGATCTAGAACTGTGTTAAATCATTTGAGGCGAAAATTCTCTTGGTTTACCAGAAATAAACTCTTGCTTGTAGGAAGACACAGATCCTGGGGTTTAACTCAGTGTCAGAAGGGAAAATCAGACCAGATTTCTCGTCCCTGAAACACACTCTGTTTTAAAGCAGAAAGCAAGCTCTTCTTTCAGACTCTCCAATACAGAAAGAACAATGAGCATGCCCTGAAAAAAAGAACTGTGTTTCCTACTCATACGGACCATATGTAGTTCAACTCTGCTTATGAAACTGATACAGACCACAGCTCCTCTTACATAAATGCTATTTAGATAATAGTGAGAATCGTGTTGGGTTCGTGAACTGCGAAAAATCATTTGAGCCCAAAATTCACTGGGTTTACCAGAAATGAACTCTTGCTTGTAGGAAGACACAGATCCTGGGGTTTAACTCCGTTTCTGAAGGGAAATTCAGACCAGAGTTCTCATCCCTGAAACACACTCTGTTTTAACGGAAGAAGCAAGCTCTTCTTTCCATCGTCTTCTATACAGCAAGAACCATGAGCATGCCCTGAAAAAATGAACTGTGTTTCCTATTCATACGTACCATATGTTGTTCAACTCTGCTTATGAAACTGATACAGACCACACCTCCATTTAAATAAATGCTCTTTAGTTAATTGTGAGAATAGCATTGGTTTCCTGAACTGTGAAAAATCATTTGAGCCCAAAATTCACTGGGTTTACCAGAACTGAACTCTTGCTTGTAGAAGACACTGTTCCTGGGGTTTAACTCCGTTTATGAAGGCAAATTCAGACCAGATTTCTCAACCCTGAATAACACTCTGTTTTAAGGCAAGAATCATCCTCTTCTTTGTAGCGTCTCCAATACAATAAGAACCATGAGCATGCCCAGAAAAAAAGAACTGAGTTTCCTACCCATAAGGACCATATGTAGTTCAACTCTAATTATGAAATGATACAGACTGCAGCTCCTCTTACATAAATTCTCATTAGTTAATAGTAAGAATATCATTGGGTTCCTGAACTGCGAAAAATCATTTGAGCCCAAAATTCAATGGTTTTACCAGAACTGAACTCTTGCTTGTAGGAAGACACAGATTCTGGGGTTTAACTTCGTTTCTGAAGGAAAATTCAGACCAGAGTTCTCATCCCTGAAACACACTCTGTTATAACACAAGAAGCAAGCTCCTCTTTCTAGAGTCTAAAATACAGCAAGAACCATGAGCATGCCATGAAAAAAATAACTGTGTTTCCTACTCATAAGGAGCATATGCAGTTCAACTCTGCTTATGAAACTGATTCAAACCACGGTTCCTCTTACATAAATGCACTTTAGTTAATAGTGAGAATCATGTTGGGTTCGTGAACTGCGAAAAATCATTTGAGCCCAAAATTCACTGGGTTTACCAGAAATGAACTGTTGCTTGTAGGAAGACACTGATCCTGGGGTTTAACTCATTTTCTGAAGGCAATTCAGACCAGAGTTCTCATCGCTGACAAACACTCTGTTTTAAGGCAAGAATCATCCTCTTCTTTCTAGAGTCTAAAATACAGCAAGAACCATGAGCATTCCGTGAAAAAAAGAACTGCGTTTCCTACTCATACGGACCATATGTAGTTCAACTCTGCTTATGAAATGATACAGACCGCAGCTCCTCTTACATAAATGCTCTTTAATTAAAAGTGATAATCTCGTTGGGTTCTAGAATGTCTAAAGTCATTTGAGTGGAAAATTCTCTTGGTTTTCCAGATATGAACACTTGCTTGTAGGAAGACACAGATCCTGGGGTTTAACTCCGTTTCTGAAGGGAAATTCAGACCAGAGTTCTCATCCCTGAAACACACTCTGTTTTAACGCAAGAAGCAAGCTCTTCTTTCTAGAGTCTAAAATTCAGCAAGAACCATGAGCATGCCCTGAAAAAAAGAACTGTGTTTCCTACTCAGACAGATCATATGTAGTTCAAATCTGCTTATGAAACTGATACAAACCACAGCTCCTCTTACATAAATGCTCTTTAGTTAATAGTGAGAATCATGTTGGGTTCTTGAACTACAAATAATCATTTGGGCCAACAAATCACTGGGTTTACCAGAACTGAACTCTTGCTTTTAGGAAGACACTGATCCTGGGGTTTAACTCCGTTTCTGAAGGGAAATTCAGACCAGAGTTCTCATCCCTGAAAAACACTCTGTTATAACGCAAGAAGCAAGCTCTTCTTTCCTGAGTCTCCAATATAGTAAGAAACATGAGCATGCCCAGAAAAAAAAAAAAAACAACTGTGTTTCCGACTCATACAGACCATATGTAGTTCAACTCTGCTTATGAAATTGATACAAACCACAGCTCCTCTTACATAAATCCTCTTTAGTTAATAGTGAGAATCATGTTGGGTTGTTTAACTGCGAGAAACCATTTGAGCCCAAAAATCACTGGGTTTACCAGAAATGAACTCTAGCTTGTAGGAAGACACATATCCTGCGGTTTAAATCTGTATCTGCAGGGAAATTCAGACCAGAGTTCTCATCCCTGAAACACACTCTGTTTTAACGAAGAAGCAAGCTCTTTTTTCCAGAGTCTAAAATACATCAAGAACCATGAGCATGGCCTGAAAAAAAGAACTGTGTTTCCTATTCATATGGACCATATTTAGATCAACTCTGCTTTAGAAACTGATACAGACCACACCTCCTCTTACATAATTGCTCTTTATTTCATAGGGAGATTAGAGATGGGTTACTGAATTGTGAAAAATCATTTGAGTACAAAATTCACTGGGTTTACCAGAACTGAACTCTTGATTGTAGTAAGACACAGATCCTGGGGTTTAACTCCGTTTATGAAGGCAAATTCAGACCAGAGTTCTCATCCCTGAAACACCCTCTGTTATAACGCAAGAAGAAAGCTCTTCTTTCCAAATCTAAAATACAGCAAGAACCATGAGCATGCCATGAAAAAAAGAACATAAGGACCATATGTAGTTCAATTCTACTCATGAAACTGATACAAACCACGGCTCCTCTTACATTAATGCTCTTTTGTTAATAGTGAGAATCATGTTGGGTTCATGAACTGCGAAAAATCATTTGAGCCCAAAATTCACTGGGTTTACCAGAAATGAACTCTTGCTTGTAGGAAGACACTGATCCTGGGGTTTAACTCAGTTTCTGAATGTAAATTCAGACAAGAATTCTCATCCCTGTAAAACACTCTGTTATAACGCAAGAAGCAAGCTCTTCTTTCCTGCGTCTCCAATATAGTAAGAAAAATGAAAATGCCTAGAAAAAAATAACTGGGTTTCCCACTCATACAGACCATATGTAGTTCAACTCTGCTTATGAAATTGATACAAACCACAGCTCCTCTTACATAAATCCTGTTTAGTTAATAGAGAGAATCATGTTGGGTTCGTGAACTGCGAAAAATCATTTGAGCCCAAAATTTACTAGGTTTACCAGAAATGAACTCTTGCTTGTAGTAAGACACAGATCCTGGGGTTTAACTCCGTTTCTGAAGGCAAATTCAGACCAGAGTTCTCATCCCTGAAAAACACTCTGTTTTAAGGTAAGAATCATCCTCTTCTTTCCAGCATCTACAATATAGTAAGAAACATGAGCATGCCCAGAAAAAAAAAAAAACGTGTTTCAGACTCATACAGACCATATGTAGTTCAACTCTGCTCATGAAACTGATACAAACCAAGCTCCTCTTTCATAAATCCTCTTTAGTTAATAGTGAGAATCATGTTGGGTTCATGAACTGCGAAAAATCATTTGAGCCCAAAAATCACTGGGTTTACCAGAAATGAACTCTTGCTTGTAGAAAGATACAGATCCTGGGGTTTAACTCCGTTTCTGCAGGGAAATTGAGACCAGAGTTCTCATCCCTGAAACACACTCTGTTTAAACGAAGAAGCAAGCTCTTCTTTCCAGCGTCTCCAATACAGCAAGAACCATGAGCATGCCTACAAAAAAAGAACTGTGATTCCTACTCATACGGATCATATGTAGTTCAACTCTGTTTATGAAAATGATACAGACCACAGATCCTCTTACATAAATGCTCTTTAGTTAATAGTGAGAATCGCCTTGGGTTCCTGAACAGCGAAAAATCTTTTGAGCCCAAAATTCACTGTGTTTACCAGAAATGATCTCTTGCTTGTAGGAAGACACAGATCCTGTGGTTTAACTCCGTTTCTGAAGGGAAATTCAGACCAGAGTTCTCATCCCTGAAAGACACTCTGTTTTAACACAAGAAGCAAGCTCTTCTTTCCAGCGTCTGCAATACAGCAAGGACAATGAGCAAGCCGAGGAAAAAAGAACTGTGTTTCCTACTCATACGGATCATATGTAGTTCAACTCTGCTTATGAAACTGATACAAACTACACCTCCTCTTACATAAATGCTCTTTAGTTAATAGGGAGAATCGCTTTGGCATCGTGAACGGCGAAAAATCATTTGAGCACAATATTCACTGCGTTTACCAGAAATGAACTCTTGCTTGTAGGAAGACACAATTCCTGGGGTTTAACTCCGTTTCTGAAGGGAAATTCAGACCAGAGTTCTCATCCATGAAACAAACTCTGTTTAAATGCAAGAAGCTAGCTCTTCTTTCCATTGTCTCCAATACAGTAAGAACCATGAGCATGCCCTCAAAAAAGAACTGTGTTTCCTACTCATATGGACCATATGTAGAACAACTCTGCTTATGAAGCTGATACAAATCACAGCACCTCTTAAATAAATCATCTTTAGTTAATAGTGAGAATCACATTGGGTTTTTGAACTGTGTAAAATCATTTGATCCCAAAATTCACTCGGTTTACGAGAAATGAACTCTTGCTTGTATGAAGACAAAGATCCTGGGGTTTAAGTCAGTGTCAGAAGGGAAAATCAGACCAGAGTTCTCATCCCTGAAACACACTCTGTATTAAAGCAAAAAGCAAGCTCTTCTTTCCAGAGTCTCCAATACAGCAAGAACCATGAGCATGCCCTGAAAAAAAGAACTGTGTTTCCTATTTGTACGGACCATATGTAGTTCAACTCTGCTTATGAAAGTGATGCAAACCAGAGCTCCTCTTACATAAATGCTCTTTAGAAAATAGTGAAAACGCGTTGGGTTCCTGAACTGCGAAAAAACATTTGAGCCCAAAATTCACTCTGTTTACCAGAAATGATCTCTTGCTTGTAGGAAGACACAGATCCTGTGGTTTAACTCCGTTTCTGAAGGGAAAATCAGAACAGAGTACTCATCCCTGAAACACACTGTGTTTAAACGAAGAAGCAAGCCTTTCTTTCCAGAGTCTAAAATACAGCAAGAACCATGAGCATGACTAAAATAAAAGAACTGTGTTTCCTATTTGTACGGACCATATGTAGTTCAACTCTGCTTATGAAAGTGATGCAAACCAGAGCTCCTCTTACATAAATGCTCTTTACTTAATAGTGATAATCGCTTTGGGATCTAGAACTGTGTTAAATCATTTGAGGCGAAAATTCTCTTGGTTTACCAGAAATAAACTCTTGCTTGTAGGAAGACACAGATCCTGGGGTTTAACTCAGTGTCAGAAGGGAAAATCAGACCAGATTTCTCGTCCCTGAAACACACTCTGTTTTAAAGCAGAAAGCAAGCTCTTCTTTCAGACTCTCCAATACAGAAAGAACAATGAGCATGCCCTGAAAAAAAGAACTGTGTTTCCTACTCATACGGACCATATGTAGTTCAACTCTGCTTATGAAACTGATACAGACCACAGCTCCTCTTACATAAATGCTATTTAGATAATAGTGAGAATCGTGTTGGGTTCGTGAACTGCGAAAAATCATTTGAGCCCAAAATTCACTGGGTTTACCAGAAATGAACTCTTGCTTGTAGGAAGACACAGATCCTGGGGTTTAACTCCGTTTCTGAAGGGAAATTCAGACCAGAGTTCTCATCCCTGAAACACACTCTGTTTTAACGGAAGAAGCAAGCTCTTCTTTCCATCGTCTTCTATACAGCAAGAACCATGAGCATGCCTAGAAAAAAAGAACTGTGTTTAGTACTCATACAGACCACATGTAGATTAAGTATGCTTATGAAACTGGTACAAACCACAGCACCTCTTAAATAAATGCTGTTTAGTTAATAGTGAGAATCACATTGGGTTTTTGAACTGTGTAAAACCTTTTAAGCCCAAAATTCACTCGGTTTACAAGAAATGAACTCTTCCTTGAAGGAAGACACAGATCCTGCGGTTTAACTTCGTTTCTGAAGGGAAATTCAGACTAGAGTTCTCATCCATGAAACACACTCTGTTTTTCCGCAAGAAGCAAGCTCTTCTTTCGGAGTCTAAAATTCAGCAAGAACCATGAGCATGCCTACAAAAAAAAGAACTGTGATTCCTACTCATACGGATCATATGTAGTTCAACTCTGTTTATGAAAATGATACAGACGACAGATCCTCTTACATAAATGCTCTTTAGTTAATAGGGAGAATCGCCTTGGTTTCGTGAACAGGGAGAAATCATTTGAGCCCAAAATTCACTGGGTTTACCAGAAAGGATCTCTTGCTTGTAGGAAGACACAGATCCTGGAGTTTAACTCCGTTTCTGAAGGAATATTCAGACCAGAGTTCTCATCCATGAAAGACACTCTGTTTTAACACAAGAAGCAAGCTCTTCTTTCCAGAGTCTCCAATACAGCAAGAACCATGAGCATGCCCCGAAAAAAGAACTGTGTTTCCTACTTGTACAGACAATATGTAGTTCAACTCTGCTTATGAAACTGATGCAAACCAGAGCTCCTCTTACATAAATGCTCTTTAGATAATAGTGAAAAGCGCGTTGGGTTCGTGAACTGCGAAAAATCATTTGAGCCCAAAATTCACTGGGTTTACAAGAAATGAACTCTTGCTTGTAGGAGACACGGATCCTGCGGTTTAACTCCGTTTCAGAAGGGAAATTCAAACCAGAGTTCTCATCCATGAAACAAACTCTGTTTAAATGCAAGAAGCAAGCTCTTCTTTCCAGTGTCTCCAATACAGTAAGAACCATGAGCATGCCCACAAAAAAGAACTGTTTCCTACTCGTATGGACAATATGTAGAACAACTCTGCTTATGAAGCTGATACAAACCAAAGCACCTCTTAAACAAATCACCTTTAGTTAATAGTGAGAATCGCATTGGGTTTTTGAACTGTGTAAAATCATTTGAGCCCAAAATTCACTCGGTTTACCAGAAATGACCTCTTGCTTGAAGGAAGACAAGATCCTGGGGTTTAACTCCGTTTCTGAAGGAAAATTCAGACCAGAGTTCTCATCCCTGAAAGACACTCTGTTTTAACGCAAGAAGCAAGCTCTTCTTTCCAGCGACTCCAATACAGCAAGAACCATGAGCATGCCTACAAAAAAAGAACTGTGATTCCTACTCATACGGATAATATGTAGTTCAACTCTGCTTATGAAACTGATACAAACCACAGCTCCTCTTACATAAATCCTCTTTAGATAATAGTGAGAATAGCGTAGGGTTCCTGAACTGCGAAAAATCATTTGAGCCCAAAATTCACTGGGTTAACCAGAAATGAACTCTTACTTGTAGGAATACACAGATCCTGGGGCTTAACTCCGTTTCTGAAGGGAAATTCAGACCAGAGTTCTCATCCCTGAAACACACTCTGTTATAACACAAGAAGGAAGCTCTTCTTTCCAGAGTCTAAAATACAACAAGAACCATGAGCGTGCCCTGAAAAAAGTATTGCGTTTGCTATTCATACGTACCATATGTTGTTCAACTCTACTTATGAAACTGATATAGACTACACCTCCACTTAAATAAATGCTCTTTAGTTAATTGTGAGAATAGCGTTGGGTTCCTGAACTGCGAAAAATCATTTGAGCCCAAAATTCACTGGGTTTACCAGAACTGAACACTTGCTTGTAGGAATTCACTGATCCTGGGGTTTAACTCGGTTTCTGAATGTAAATTCAGACCAGAGTTCTCATCCCTGAAAATCACTCTGTTTTAAGGCAAGAATCATCCTCTTCTTTCCAGTGTCTCCAACACAGTAAGAACCATGAGCATGCCAGAAAAAAGAACTGTGTTTCCTACTCATACGGACCATATGTAGTTCAACTCTGCTTAAGAAATGATACAGACCTCAGCTCCTCTTACATAAATGCTCTTTAATTAAAAGTGAGAATCATGTTGGGTTCGTGAACTATGAAAAATCATTTGAGCCCCCAAATCACTGGGATTACCAGAAATGAACTCTTGCTTGTAGTAAGACAAAGATCCTGGGGTTTAACTCCGTTTACGAAGGCAAATTCAGACCAGAATTCTCAACCCTGAAAAACACTCTGTTTTAAGGCAAGAATCATGCTCTTCTTTCCAGTGTCTCTAATACAGTAAGAACCATGAGCATACCCAGAAAAAAAGAACTGTGTTTCCTACTCATACTGACCATATGTAGTTCAACTCTGCTTATGAAATGATACAGACCGCATCTCCTCTTACATTAATGCTCTTTAGTTAAAAGTGATAATCGCGTTGGGTTCTAGAACTGTCAAAAGTCATTTGAGCGGAAAATTCTCTTGGTATACCAGAAATGAACACTTGATTGTAGGAAGACACAGATCCTGGTGTTGAACTCTGTTTCAGAAGGGAAATTCAGACCAGAGTTCTCATCCCTGAAACACACTCTGTTTTAACGCAAGAAGCAAGCTCTTCGATCTAGAGTCTGAAATACAGCAAGAACCATGAGCATGCCCTGAAAAAAAGAACTGTGTTTTCTACTCAGACAGACCATATGTAGTTCAACTCTGTTTATGAAACTGATACAAACCACAGCTCCTCTTACATAAATGCTCTTTAGTTAATAGTGAGAATAATGTTGGGTTCTTGAACTGCGAGAAACCATTTGGGCCAAAAAAATCACTGGGTTTACCAGAACTGAACTCTTGCTTGTAGGAAGACACAGATCCTGGGGTTTAACTCAGTTTCTGCAGGGAAATTCAGACCAGAGTTCTCATCCCTGAAAAACACTCTGTTTTAAGGCAAGAATCATCCTCTTCTTTCCAGCGTCTCCAATATAGTAGGAAACATGAGCATTCCCAGAAAAAAAGAACCATGTTTCCTACTCATACGGACCATATGTAGTTCAACTCTGCTTATGAAACTGATACAAACCAAAGCTCCTCTTACATTAATGCTCTTTAGTTAGTAGTGAGAATCGGTTTGGGTTGCTGATCTGTGAAAAATCATTTGAGCCCAAAATTCATTTTGTTTACCAGAAATGAACACTTGCTTGTAGGAAGACACAGATACTGGGGTTTAACTCCGTTTCTGAAAGGAAATTCAGACCAGAGTTCTCATCCCTAAAACACACTATGTTATAACGCAAGAAGCAAGCTCTTCTTTCCAGAGTCTAAAATAGAGAAAAAACCATGAGAATGCCCTGAAAAAAAGAACTGTGTTTCCTACTCATAAGGACCATATGTAGTTCAACTCTGCTTATGAAACTGATTCAAACCACGGATCCTCTTACATAAATGCTTTTTAGTTAATAGTGAGAATCATGTTGGGTTCGTGAACTGCGAAAAATCATTTGAACCCAAAATTCACTGTGTTTACCAGAAATGAACTTGCATGTAGGAAGACACAGATCCTGGGGTTTAACTCCGTTTCTGAAGGGAAATTCAGACTAGTGTTCTCATCCATGAAACACACTCTGTTTTACCCCAAGAAGCAAGCTCTTCTTTCCAGTGTCTCCAATACAGTAAGAAACGTGAGCATGCCCAGAAAAAAAGAATTGTGTTTCCTACTCATACGGACCATATGTAGTTCAACTCTAATTGAGAAATGATACAGACCGCAGCTCCTCTTACATAAATTCTCATTAGTTGATAGTGAGAATAGCGTAGGGTTTGTGAACTCGAAAAATCATTTGAGACAAAAATTCCCTTGGTTTACCAGAAATGAACTCTTGCTGGTAGGAAGACAAAGATCATGGGGCTTAACTCCTATTCTGAAGGGAAATTCAGACCAGAGTTCTCATCCCTGAAACACACTCTGTTTTAACGCAAGAAGGAACCTCTTCTTTCCAGAGTCTAAAATACAGCAAGAACCATGAGCATGCCCTGAAAAAATGAACTGTGTTTCCTATTCATACGTACCATATGTTGTTCAACTCTGCTTATGAAACTGATACAGACCACACCTCCATTTAAATAAATGCTCTTTAGTTAATTGTGAGAATAGCATTGGTTTCCTGAACTGTGAAAAATCATTTGAGCCCAAAATTCACTGGGTTTACCAGAACTGAACTCTTGCTTGTAGAAGACACTGTTCCTGGGGTTTAACTCCGTTTATGAAGGCAAATTCAGACCAGATTTCTCAACCCTGAATAACACTCTGTTTTAAGGCAAGAATCATCCTCTTCTTTGCAGCGTCTCCAATACAATAAGAACCATGAGCATGCCCAGAAAAAAAGAACTGAGTTTCCTACCCATAAGGACCATATGTAGTTCAACTCTAATTATGAAATGATACAGACTGCAGCTCCTCTTACATAAATTCTCATTAGTTAATAGTAAGAATACCATTGGGTTCCTGAACTGTGAAAAATCATTTGAGCCCAAAATTCAATGGTTTTACCAGAACTGAACTCTTGCTTGTAGGAAGACACAGATTCTGGGGTTTAACTTCGTTTCTGAAGGAAAATTCAGACCAGAGTTCTCATCCCTGAAACACACTCTGTTATAACACAAGAGGCAAGCTCCTCTTTCTAGAGTCTAAAATACAGCAAGAACCATGAGCATGCCATGAAAAAAATAACTGTGTTTCCTACTCATAAGGAGCATATGCAGTTCAACTCTGCTTATGAAACTGATTCAAACCACGGTTCCTCTTACATAAATGCACTTTAGTTAATAGTGAGAATCATGTTGGGTTCGTGAACTGCGAAAAATCATTGGAGCCCAAAATTCACTGGGTTTACCAGAAATGAACTGTTGCTTGTAGGAAGACACTGATCCTGGGGTTTAACTCATTTTCTGAAGGCAATTCAGACCAGAGTTCTCATCGCTGACAAACACTCTGTTTTAAGGCAAGAATCATCCTCTTCTTTCTAGAGTCTAAAATACAGCAAGAACCATGAGCATGCCGTGAAAAAAAGAACTGCGTTTCCTACTCATACGGACCATATGTAGTTCAACTCTGCTTATGAAATGATACAGACCGCAGCTCCTCTTACATAAATGCTCTTTAATTAAAAGTGATAATCTCGTTGGGTTCTAGAATGTCTAAAGTCATTTGAGTGGAAAATTCTCTTGGTTTTCCAGATATGAACACTTGCTTGTAGGAAGACACAGATCCTGGGGTTTAACTCCGTTTCTGAAGGGAAATTCAGACCAGAGTTCTCATCCCTGAAACACACTCTGTTTTAACGCAAGAAGCAAGCTCTTCTTTCTAGAGTCTAAAATTCAGCAAGAACCATGAGCATGCCCTGAAAAAAAGAACTGTGTTTCCTACTCAGACAGATCATATGTAGTTCAAATCTGCTTATGAAACTGATACAAACCACAGCTCCTCTTACATAAATGCTCTTTAGTTAATAGTGAGAATCATGTTGGGTTCTTGAACTACAAATAATCATTTGGGCCAACAAATCACTGGGTTTACCAGAACTGAACTCTTGCTTTTAGGAAGACACTGATCCTGGGGTTTAACTCCGTTTCTGAAGGGAAATTCAGACCAGAGTTCTCATCCCTGAAAAACACTCTGTTATAACGCAAGAAGCAAGCTCTTCTTTCCTGAGTCTCCAATATAGTAAGAAACATGAGCATGCCCAGAAAAAAAAAAAACAACTGTGTTTCCGACTCATACAGACCATATGTAGTTCAACTCTGCTTATGAAATTGATACAAACCACAGCTCCTCTTACATAAATCCTCTTTAGTTAATAGTGAGAATCATGTTGGGTTGTTTAACTGCGAGAAACCATTTGAGCCCAAAAATCACTGGGTTTACCAGAAATGAACTCTAGCTTGTAGGAAGACACATATCCTGCGGTTTAAATCTGTATCTGCAGGGAAATTCAGACCAGAGTTCTCATCCCTGAAACACACTCTGTTTTAACGAAGAAGCAAGCTCTTTTTTGCAGAGTCTAAAATACATCAAGAACCATGAGCATGGCCTGAAAAAAAGAACTGTGTTTCCTATTCATATGGACCATATTTAGATCAACTCTGCTTTAGAAACTGATACAGACCACACCTCCTCTTACATAATTGCTCTTTATTTCATAGGGAGATTAGAGATGGGTTACTGAATTGTGAAAAATCATTTGAGTACAAAATTCACTGGGTTTACCAGAACTGAACTCTTGATTGTAGTAAGACACAGATCCTGGGGTTTAACTCCGTTTATGAAGGCAAATTCAGACCAGAGTTCTCATCCCTGAAACACCCTCTGTTATAACGCAAGAAGAAAGCTCTTCTTTCCAAATCTAAAATACAGCAAGAACCATGAGCATGCCATGAAAAAAAGAACATAAGGACCATATGTAGTTCAATTCTACTCATGAAACTGATACAAACCACGGCTCCTCTTACATTAATGCTCTTTTGTTAATAGTGAGAATCATGTTGGGTTCATGAACTGCGAAAAATCATTTGAGCCCAAAATTCACTTGGTTTACCAGAAATGAACTCTTGCTTGTAGGAAGACACTGATCCTGGGGTTTAACTCGGTTTCTGAATGTAAATTCAGACAAGAATTCTCATCCCTGTAAAACACTCTGTTATAACGCAAGAAGCAAGCTCTTCTTTCCTGCGTCTCCAATATAGTAAGAAAAATGAAAATGCCTAGAAAAAAATAACTGGGTTTCCCACTCATACAGACCATATGTAGTTCAACTCTGCTTATGAAATTGATACAAACCACAGCTCCTCTTACATAAATCCTGTTTAGTTAATAGAGAGAATCATGTTGGGTTCGTGAACTGCGAAAAATCATTTGAGCCCAAAATTTACTAGGTTTACCAGAAATGAACTCTTGCTTGTAGTAAGACACAGATCCTGGGGTTTAACTCCGTTTCTGAAGGCAAATTCAGACCAGAGTTCTCATCCCTGAAAAACACTCTGTTTTAAGGCAAGAATCATCCTCTTCTTTCCAGCGTCTACAATATAGTAAGAAACATGAGCATGCCCAGAAAAAAAAAAACCGTGTTTCAGACTCATACAGACCATATGTAGTTCAACTCTGCTCATGAAACTGATACAAACCAAGCTCCTCTTTCATAAATCCTCTTTAGTTAATAGTGAGAATCATGTTGGGTTCATGAACTGCGAAAAATCATTTGAGCCCAAAAATCACTGGGTTAACCAGAAATGAACTCTTGCTTGTAGAAAGATACAGATCCTGGGGTTTAACTCCGTTTCTGCAGGGAAATTGAGACCAGAGTTCTCATCCCTGAAACACACTCTGTTTAAACGAAGAAGCAAGCTCTTCTTTCCAGAGTCTAATATACAGCAAGAACCATGAAAATGGCCTGAAAAAAAAGAACTGTCTTTCTTACTCATAAGGACCATATGTACTTCAACTCTGCTCATGAAACTGATACAAACCACGGCTCCACTTACACAAATGCTCTATTTTTAATAGTGAGAATCATGTTGGATTTGTGAACTGCGAAAAATCATTTGAGCCCAAAATTCACTGGGTTTACCAGAAATGGACTCTTGATGGTAGGAAGACACTGACCCTGGGGTTTAAATCTGTTTCTGCAGTGAAATTCAGAACAGAATTCTCATCCCTGAAACACACTCTGTTTTAACGAAGAAGCAAGCTCTTTTTTCCAGAGTCTAAAATATATCAAGAATTTTGAGCATGGCCTGAAAAAAAGAACTGTGTTTCCTATTCATATGGACCATATTTAGATCAACTTTGCTTTCAAAACTGATACAGTCCAAACCTCCTCTTACATAATTGCTCTTTATTTCATAGGGAGAATAGTGATGGGTTACTGAATTGCGAAAAATCATTTGAGCCCAAAATTCACTGGGTTTACCAGAAATGAACTCTTGCTTGTAGGAAGTCACAGATCCTGTGGTTTAACTATGTTTCCGAAGGGAAATTCAGACCAGAGTTCTCAGCCCTGAAACACACTCTGTTTTAACGCAAGAAGCAAGCTCTTCTTTCCAGCATCTCCAATACAGCAAGAACAATGAGCATGCCTACAAAAAAAGAACTGTGATTCCTACTCATACGGATCATATGTAGTTCAACTCTGTTTATGAAAATGATACAGACCACAGATCCTCTTACATAAATGCTCTTTAGTTAATAGTGAGAATCGCCTTGGGTTCCTGAACAGCGAAAAATCTTTTGAGCCCAAAATTCACTGTGTTTACCAGAAATGATCTCTTGCTTGTAGGAAGACACAGATCCTGTGGTTTAACTCCGTTTCTGAAGGGAAATTCAGACCAGAGTTCTCATCCCTGAAAGACACTCTGTTTTAACACAAGAAGCAAGCTCTTCTTTCCAGCATCTGCAATACAGCAAGGACAATGAGCAAGCCGAGGAAAAAAGAACTGTGTTTCCTACTCATACGGATCATATGTAGTTCAACTCTGCTTATGAAACTGATACAAACTACACCTCCTCTTACATAAATGCTCTTTAGTTAATAGGGAGAATCGCTTTGGCATCGTGAACGGCGAAAAATCATTTGAGCACAATATTCACTGCGTTTACCAGAAATGAACTCTTGCTTGTAGGAAGACACAATTCCTGGGGTTTAACTCCGTTTCTGAAGGGAAATTCAGACCAGAGTTCTCATCCATGAAACAAACTCTGTTTAAATGCAAGAAGCTAGCTCTTCTTTCCATTGTCTCCAATACAGTAAGAACCATGAGCATGCCCTCAAAAAAGAACTGTGTTTCCTACTCATATGGACCATATGTAGAACAACTCTGCTTATGAAGCTGATACAAATCACAGCACCTCTTAAATAAATCATCTTTAGTTAATAGTGAGAATCACATTGGGTTTTTGAACTGTGTAAAATCATTTGATCCCAAAATTCACTCGGTTTACGAGAAATGAACTCTTGCTTGTATGAAGACAAAGATCCTGGGGTTTAAGTCAGTGTCAGAAGGGAAAATCAGACCAGAGTTCTCATCCCTGAAACACACTCTGTATTAAAGCAAAAAGCAAGCTCTTCTTTCCAGAGTCTCCAATACAGCAAGAACCATGAGCATGCCCTGAAAAAAAGAACTGTGTTTCCTATTTGTACGGACCATATGTAGTTCAACTCTGCTTATGAAAGTGATGCAAACCAGAGCTCCTCTTACATAAATGCTCTTTAGAAAATAGTGAAAACGCGTTGGGTTCCTGAACTGCGAAAAATCATTTGAGCCCAAAATTCACTCTGTTTACCAGAAATGATCTCTTGCTTGTAGGAAGACACAGATCCTGTGGTTTAACTCCGTTTCTGAAGGGAAAATCAGAACAGAGTACTCATCCCTGAAACACACTGTGTTTAAACGAAGAAGCAAGCCTTTCTTTCCAGAGTCTAAAATACAGCAAGAACCATGAGCATGACTAAAATAAAAGAACTGTGTTTCCTATTTGTACGGACCATATGTAGTTCAACTCTGCTTATGAAAGTGATGCAAACCAGAGCTCCTCTTACATAAATGCTCTTTACTTAATAGTGATAATCGCTTTGGGATCTAGAACTGTGTTAAATCATTTGAGGCGAAAATTCTCTTGGTTTACCAGAAATAAACTCTTGCTTGTAGGAAGACACAGATCCTGGGGTTTAACTCAGTGTCAGAAGGGAAAATCAGACCAGATTTCTCGTCCCTGAAACACACTCTGTTTTAAAGCAGAAAGCAAGCTCTTCTTTCAGACTCTCCAATACAGAAAGAACAATGAGCATGCCCTGAAAAAAAGAACTGTGTTTCCTACTCATACGGACCATATGTAGTTCAACTCTGCTTATGAAACTGATACAGACCACAGCTCCTCTTACATAAATGCTATTTAGATAATAGTGAGAATCGTGTTGGGTTCGTGAACTGTGAAAAATCATTTGAGCCCAAAATTCACTGGGTTTACCAGAAATGAACTCTTGCTTGTAGGAAGACACAGATCCTGGGGTTTAACTCCGTTTCTGAAGGGAAATTCAGACCAGAGTTCTCATCCCTGAAACACACTCTGTTTTAACGGAAGAAGCAAGCTCTTCTTTCCATCGTCTTCTATACAGCAAGAACCATGAGCATGCCTAGAAAAAAAGAACTGTGTTTAGTACTCATACAGACCACATGTAGATTAAGTATGCTTATGAAACTGGTACAAACCACAGCACCTCTTAAATAAATGCTGTTTAGTTAATAGTGAGAATCACATTGGGTTTTTGAACTGTGTAAAACCTTTTAAGCCCAAAATTCACTCGGTTTACAAGAAATGAACTCTTCCTTGAAGGAAGACACAGATCCTGCGGTTTAACTTCATTTCTGAAGGGAAATTCAGACTAGAGTTCTCATCCATGAAACACACTCTGTTTTAACGCAAGAAGCAAGCTCTTCTTTCCAGCGTCTCCAATACAGCAAGAACCATGAGCATGCCTACAAAAAAAAGAACTGTGATTCCTACTCATACGGATCATATGTAGTTCAACTCTGTTTATGAAAATGATACAGACGACAGATCCTCTTACATAAATGCTCTTTAGTTAATAGGGAGAATCGCCTTGGTTTCGTGAACAGGGAGAAATCATTTGAGCCCAAAATTCACTGGGTTTACCAGAAAGGATCTCTTGCTTGTAGGAAGACACAGATCCTGGAGTTTAACTCCGTTTCTGAAGGAATATTCAGACCAGAGTTCTCATCCATGAAAGACACTCTGTTTTAACACAAGAAGCAAGCTCTTCTTTCCAGAGTCTCCAATACAGCAAGAACCATGAGCATGCCCCGAAAAAAGAACTGTGTTTCCTACTTGTACAGACAATATGTAGTTCAACTCTGCTTATGAAACTGATGCAAACCAGAGCTCCTCTTACATAAATGCTCTTTAGATAATAGTGAAAAGCGCGTTGGGTTCGTGAACTGCGAAAAATCATTTGAGCCCAAAATTCACTGGGTTTACAAGAAATGAACTCTTGCTTGTAGGAGACACGGATCCTGCGGTTTAACTCCGTTTCAGAAGGGAAATTCAAACCAGAGTTCTCATCCATGAAACAAACTCTGTTTAAATGCAAGAAGCAAGCTCTTCTTTCCAGTGTCTCCAATACAGTAAGAACCATGAGCATGCCCACAAAAAAGAACTGTTTCCTACTCGTATGGACAATATGTAGAACAACTCTGCTTATGAAGCTGATACAAACCAAAGCACCTCTTAAACAAATCACCTTTAGTTAATAGTGAGAATCGCATTGGGTTTTTGAACTGTGTAAAATCATTTGAGCCCAAAATTCACTCGGTTTACCAGAAATGACCTCTTGCTTGAAGGAAGACAAGATCCTGGGGTTTAACTCCGTTTCTGAAGGAAAATTCAGACCAGAGTTCTCATCCCTGAAAGACACTCTGTTTTAACGCAAGAAGCAAGCTCTTCTTTCCAGCGACTCCAATACAGCAAGAACCATGAGCATGCCTACAAAAAAAGAACTGTGATTCCTACTCATACGGATAATATGTAGTTCAACTCTGCTTATGAAACTGATACAAACCACAGCTCCTCTTACATAAATCCTCTTTAGATAATAGTGAGAATAGCGTAGGGTTCCTGAACTGCGAAAAATCATTTGAGCCCAAAATTCACTGGGTTAACCAGAAATGAACTCTTACTTGTAGGAATACACAGATCCTGGGGCTTAACTCCGTTTCTGAAGGGAAATTCAGACCAGAGTTCTCATCCCTGAAACACACTCTGTTATAACACAAGAAGGAAGCTCTTCTTTCCAGAGTCTAAAATACAACAAGAACCATGAGCGTGCCCTGAAAAAAGTATTGCGTTTGCTATTCATACGTACCATATGTTGTTCAACTCTACTTATGAAACTGATATAGACTACACCTCCACTTAAATAAATGCTCTTTAGTTAATTGTGAGAATAGCGTTGGGTTCCTGAACTGCGAAAAATCATTTGAGCCCAAAATTCACTGGGTTTACCAGAACTGAACACTTGCTTGTAGGAATTCACTGATCCTGGGGTTTAACTCGGTTTCTGAATGTAAATTCAGACCAGAGTTCTCATCCCTGAAAATCACTCTGTTTTAAGGCAAGAATCATCCTCTTCTTTCCAGTGTCTCCAACACAGTAAGAACCATGAGCATGCCAGAAAAAAGAACTGTGTTTCCTACTCATACGGACCATATGTAGTTCAACTCTGCTTAAGAAATGATACAGACCTCAGCTCCTCTTACATAAATGCTCTTTAATTAAAAGTGAGAATCATGTTGGGTTCGTGAACTATGAAAAATCATTTGAGCCCCCAAATCACTGGGATTACCAGAAATGAACTCTTGCTTGTAGTAAGACAAAGATCCTGGGGTTTAACTCCGTTTACGAAGGCAAATTCAGACCAGAATTCTCAACCCTGAAAAAAACTCTGTTTTAAGGCAAGAATCATCCTCTTCTATCCAGCGTCTCCAATAATGTAAAAAACATCTGAATTCCCAGAAAAAAAAGAACTGTGTTTCTTACTCATAGGACCATATGTAATTCAACTCTGCTTATGAAACTGAAACAAACCACAGCTCCTCTACATAAATGCTCTTTAGATAATAGTGAGAATCGCGTTCGGTTCGTGAACTGCGAAATATCATTTGAGCCCAAAATTCACTGGGTTTACCAGAAATGATGTCTTGCTTGTAGGAAGACTCAGATCCTGTGGTTTAACTCCGTTTCTGATAGGAAATTCTAGCCAGAGTTCTCATCCCTGAAAAGCACGCTGTTTTAACGCAAGAAGCAAGCAGTTCTTTCCTGTGTCTCCAATACAGCAAGATCCTTGAGCATGCCCTCAAAAAGAACTGTGTTTACTACTCATACAGACCATATGTAGATTAAGTCTGCTTATGAAACTGGGACAAACCACAGCACCTCTTAAATAAATGCTCTTTAGTTAATAGTGAGAATCTAATTGGGATTTTGAACTGTGTAAAAACTTTTGAGCCCAAAATTCACTGTGTTTACCAGAAATGAACTCTTCCTTGAAGGAAGACACAGATCCTGTTGTTTAACTCCGTTTCTGAAGGGATATTCAGACCAGAGTTCTCATCCCTGAAACACAATCTGTTTTAACTGAAGAAGCAAGCTCTTCTTTGCTGAGACTCTAATAGAGCAAGAACCTTGCGCATGCCCTGAAAAAAAGAACTGTGTTTCCTTCTCATAGGGACCATATGTAGTTCAACTCTGCTAATGAAACTGACAGAAACCAGAGCTCCTCTTATATAAATGCTCTTTAGTTAATAGTGATAATCGCGTTGAGTTCTAGAACTGTGTAAAATCATTTGAGCCGAAAATTCTCTTGGTTTACCAGAAATGAACTATTTCTTGTAGGAAGACACAGATCTTGGGGATTAGCTCAGTTTCTGATGGGAAATTCAGACCAGTGTTCTCCTCCATGAAAGACACTCTGTGTTTACGCAAGAAGCAAGCTCTTCTTTCCAGTGTCTCCAATACAGAAATAACAATGAGCATGCCCAGGAAAAAAGAACTGTGTTTCTTACTTATACGGACCATATGTAGTTCAACTCTGCTTATGAAACTGAAACAAACCACAGCTCCTCTTACATAAATGCTCTTTAGTTAATAGTGAGAATCGCATTGGGTTCGTGAACTGCGAAAAATCATTTGAGCCCAAAAATTCACTGGGTTTACCAGAAATGAACTCTTGCTTGTAGAAAGACACAGATCCTGGGGTTGAACTCCATTTCTGAAGGGAAATTCAGACCTAGTTCCCATTCATGAAACACGCTTTGTTTTCACGCAAGAAGCAAGGTCTTCTTTCCAAGGTCTCCAATACAGCTAAAAAATGAGCATGCCTAGAAAAAAGAACTGTGTTTCTTACTCATAGGACCATATGTAATTCAAATCTGCTTATGAAACTGAAACAAACCACAGCTCCTCTACTTAAATGCCCTTTAGATAAAAGTGAGAATCGCGTTGGGTTCGTGAACTGCGAAATATCATTTGAGCCCAAAATTCACTGGGTTTACCAGAAATGAACTCCTGCTTGTAGGAAGACACAGATCCTGGGGTTTAACTCCGTTTCTGAAGGGATATTCAAACCAGTGTTCTCATCCCTGAAACACACTCTGTTTTAACGCAAGAAGCAAGCTCTTCTTTCCAGCGTCTCCAATACAGCAAGAACCATAAGCATGCCCTCAAAAAAGAACTGTGTTTACTACTCATACAGACCATATGTAGATTAAGTCTGCTTATGAAACTGGTACAAACCACAGCAACTCTTAAATAAATCATCTTTAGATAATAGTGAGAATCTCACTGGGTTTTTGAACTGTGTAAAAACTTTTGAGCCCAAAATTCACTCGGTTTACCAGAAATGAACTCTTGCATGTAGGTAGACACAGATCATGGGGTTTAACTCAGTCTCTGAAGGGAAATTCAGACCAGAGTTCTCATTCCTGAAACACACTCTGTTTTAAAGCAAGACGCAAGCTCTTTTTTCCAGAGTCTCAAATACAGCAAGAACCATGAGCATGCCTTGAAAAAAAAACTGTGTTTCCTATTTATAGGGACAATATGTAGTTGAACTGTGCTTATGAAACTGATACTAACCACCTCTCCTCTTACATAAATGCTCTTTAGATAATAGTGAGAATCACGTTGGGTTCTTGAACTGCGAAAAATCCTTTGAGCCCAAAATGCACTGGGTTTACCAGAAATGAATTCTTGCTTGTAGGAAGACACAAATCCTGGGGTTTAACTCCGTTTCTGAAGGGAAATTCAGACCAGAGTTCTCATCCCTGAAACACACTCTATTTTAACTGAAGAAGCAAGCTCTTCCTTCCTGAGACTCCAATACAGCAAGAACCTTGTGCATGCCCTGAAAAAAAGAACTGTGTTTCCTACTCATAGGGACCATATGTAGTTCAACACTGCTTATTAAACTGATAGAAACCAGAACTCCTCTTATATAAATGCTCTTTAGTTAATAGTGATAATCGCGTTGAGTTCTAGAACTGTGTAAAATCATTTGAGCCGAAAATTCTCTTGGTTTGTCAGAAATTAACTATTGCTTGTAGGAAGACACAGATCTTGGGGATTAACTCAGTTTCTGAAGGGAAATTCAGACCAGTGTTCTCATCCATGAAATACACTCTGTGTTTACACAAGAAGCAAGCTCTTCTTTCCAGCGTCTCCAATACAGTAAGAACCAAGAGCATGCCCTCAAAAAAGAACTGTGTTTCCTACTCATACGGACCTTATGTAGTTCAACTCTGCTTATGAGACTGATACAAACCACAGCCTCTCTTACATAAATGCTCTATGGTTAACAGTGAGAATAGCGTTGGGTTCTTGAACTGCTAAAAATCATTTGAGCCCAAAATTCACTGGGTTTACCAGAAAAGAACTGTTGATTGTAGGAAGACACAGATCCTGGGGTTTAACTCCGTTTCTGAAGGGAAGTACATTCCAGTGTTCTCATCCATGAAACAAACTCTGTTTTAACGCAAGAAACAAGTGTTTCTTTCCAGCATCTCCAATACAGCAAGAAACATGAGCATGCCAAGAAAAAAGAACTGTGTTTCCTACTCATATGGACCATATGTACATCAACTCTGCTTATGAAACTGATACAAACCACAGCTCCTGCTACATAAAGTCTCTTTAGTTAATAGTAAGAATCGTGTTTTGTTGGTGTACAGGGTAAAATCATTGCAGCCCAAAAATCACTTGGTTCAAAAGAAATGAACTCCTGCTTGTAGTAAGACACAGATCCTGGGGTTTAACTCCGTTTCTGAAGTGAAATTCAGACCAGTGTTCTCATCCATGAAACACACTCTGTTTTCATGATAGGAACAAGCTCTTCTTTCCAGCATCTTCAATGCATCAAGAAACATGAGCATGGCCTGAAAAAAAAGAACTGTGTTTCCTACTTATACAGACCATATGTAGTTCAACTCTGCTCATGTAACTGATACAAACCACAGCTCCTCTTACATAAATGCTCTTTAGTTAATAGTGTGAATCGGGTTGGGTTCTTGAACTGTGGATAGCATTTGAGGCCAAAATTCACTGTGATTATCAGAAATGAACTCTTGCTTGTAGGAAGACACAGATCTTGAGGTTTAACTCCGTTTCTGAAGGGAAATTCAGACCAGTATTCTCATCCATGAAAGACACTCGGTTTTAACGCATGAAGCAAGCTATTCTTTCCAGCATCTCCAACAGAGCAAAACCAAGAGCAGGCACAGAAGAAAAAGAACTGAGTTTCCTACTGATACGTACCATATGTAGTTCAACTATGCTATTTAACTGATACAAACCACAGCTCCTCTTACATAAATGGTCTTTAGTTAATAATGAGAATCGCGTTGGGTTCGTGAACTCTTAAAAATCATTTGAGCCCAAAATTCACTGGGTTTACCAGAAATGAATACTTGATTGTAGGAAGACAGAGACCCTGGGGTTTAACTGAGTTTCTGAAGGGAAATTCAGACCAGTGTTTTCATCCATGAAACACACTCTGTTCTCTCATAAGAAGCAAGCTCTTCTTTCCAGCGTCTCCAATACAGCAAGAACCATGAGCACGCCCAGAAAAAAAGAATTGTGTTTCCTACTCATACGCACCATATGTAGTTTAACTCTGATTATTTAACTGATACAAACCAAAGCTCTTGTTAAATAAATGCTCTTTAGGTAATAGTGAGAATCGCTTTGGGTTCGAGAACTGTGGAAATCATTTGAGGCCAAAATTCACTTGGTTTACCAGAAATGAACTCTTGCTTGTAGGAAGACACAGATCATGGTGTTTAACTCAATTTCTGAAGGTAAATTCTGACCAATGTTCTCATCCATGAAACTCATCCTGTTTTAAAGCAAGAAGCATCCTCCTATTTCGAGATTCTCCCATACAGCAACAACCATGAGAATGTCCATAAAAAAAGAAATGTGTGTCCTACTCATATGGTCCATATGTAGTTCAACTCTGCTTATGAAACTGATACAAACCACAGCTCCTCTTAAATAAATGCTCTTTAGTTAATAGTGAGAATGGCGTTTGGTTGTTGAAGTGTTTAAAATCATTTGAGCCCAAAATTCACTTGGTTTTCCAGAAATGAACTCTTGTTTGCAGGAAAAAGCTGATCCTGGGGTTTAAGTACGTTTCTAAAGGGAAATTCTGACCACTGTTCTCATCGATGAAACACATTTGATTTAACTCAAGAAGCAAGCACTTCTTTCCAGCGTCTCCAATACAGCAAGTACCATGAGCACGCCCAGAAAAAAAGAACTGTGTTTCCTATTCATACGGACCATATGTTGTTCAACACTGCTTATGAAAGTGATACACACCACCGCTCCTCTTACATAAAGGCTCTTTATTTAATAGTGAGAATCGTGTTTTGTTGGTGTCCTGTGTAAAATCATTTGAGCCCAAAATTCACTTGGTTTACCAGAAATGAACTCCTGCTTGTAGGAAAACACAGATCCTGGGGTTGAACTCCGTTTCTGAAGGGAAATTCAGACCAGAGTTCTCATCCCTGAAAAAAACTCTGTTTTAAGGCAAGAATCATCCTCTTCTTTCCAGCGTCTCCAATACAGTAAGAACCATGTGCATGCCCTCAAAAAAGAACTGTGTTTCCTACTCATACGGATCATATGTAGTTCACCTCTGCTTATGAAGCTGATACAGACAAGACATCCTCTTACATAATTCCTCTTTAGTAAATAGTGAAAATTGCCTTGTGTTCGTGAACAGCGAAAAATCATTTGAGCACAAAATTCACTGGGTTTACCCAAAATGATCTCTTGCTTGTAGGAAGACACAGATCCTGGGGTTTAACTCCGTTTCTGAAGGCAATTCAGACCAGAGTTCTCATCCATGAAAGACACTCTGTTTTAATGCAAGAAGCAAGCTCTTCTTTCCAGCGTCTCCAATACAGCAAGAACCATGCTCATGCCCAGAAAAAAAGAACTGTGTTTCCTACTCATACGGACTACATGTAGTTCAACTCTGCTTATGAAACTGATACAGACCACAGCTCCTCTTACATAAATGCTCTTTAGTTAATAGTGAAAATCGCGTTGGGTTCTACAACTGTGTAAAATCATTTGAGCCAAAAATTCACTGGGTTTACCTGAAATGATCTCTTGCTTGTAGGAAGACTCAGATCCTGTGGTTTAACTCTGTTTCTGAAGGAGAAATTCAGACCTAGTTCCCATCCATGAAACACGCTCTGTTTCCATGCAAGAAGCAAACTCTTCTTTCCATCGTCTCCAATACAGCAGGATCCATGAGCATGCTCAGAAAAAAACAACTGTGTTTGCTACTCATACGCACCATATGTAGATCAACTCTGCTTATGAAACTGATACAAACCACCGCTCCTCTTACATAACGGCTCTTTAGTTAATAGTGAGAATCGTGTTTTGTTGGTGTACTGTGTAAAATCATTTGAGCCCAAAATTCACTTGGTTTACCAGAAATGAACTATTGCTTGTAGGAAAACACAGATACTGGGGTTTAACTCCGTTTCTGATGGGAAATTCAGACAAGTGTTCTCACCCATGAAACACACTCTGTTTTCCATGAGCATGCCCAGAAAATAAGAACTGTGTTTCCTACTCTTACGGACCATATGTAGTTCAACTCTGCTTATGAAACTGATACAAACCACAGCTCCTGTTACATAAATGCTCTTTAGGTAATAATGAGAATCGCGTTGGGTTCTTGCACTGTTTAAAATTATTTGACCTCAAAATTCACTGGTTTTACCAGAAATGAACTATTGCTTATAGGAAGATAAAGATCCTGCGGTTTTACTCCGTTTCTGAAAGGAAATTAAGACCAGTGTTCTCATCCATGAAACAGACTCTGTTTTCAAGCAAGAGGCATCCTCTTCTTTCCAGCATCTCCAATAAAGCAAGATCAATGGGAATGCCCAGAAAAAAAGAACTGTGTTTCCTACTCATACAGGCCATATGTCGTTCAACTCTGCTTAAGAAACTGATCCAAAAAACAGCTCCTCTTACATAAATGCTCTTTAGTTAATAGTGAGATTGGCGATGGGTTTGTGAACTGTGTAAAATCATTTGATCCCAAAAATCGGGCGATTGCCCGGAAATGAACTCTTGCTTGAAGGAAGACCCAGAACCTGGGGTTTAACTCAGTTTCTGAAGGGAAATTCAGACCAGTGTTATCATCCATGAAACCCACTGTTTTAACACAAGAAGCAAGCTCTTCTTTCCAGCGTCTCAAATAGAGACATTAAGAAACATCTTCATGCCCTGAAAAAAAGAACTATGTTTCCTACCCATACGGACCATATGTAGTTAACTCTGCTAATGAAACTGATACAAACCACAGCTCCTCTTACATAAATGCTCTTTAGTTAATAGTGAGAATCGCAATGGGTTTTTGAACTGTGTAAATTCATTTCATCCCAAAATTCACGTTGTTTACCAGAAATGAAATGTTGCTTGTAGGAAGACCCAGATGATGGTGTTTAACTCCGTTTCTGATGGGAAATTCAGACCAGTGTTCTCCTCCATGAAACACGGGATATTTTAACACAAGAAGCATCCTCTTCTTTCCAGCGTCTCCAATACAGCAAGAAAAATGAGTATGCCATCAAAAAAGAACTGTGTATCCTACTCATGCGGACCATATGAAGTTCAACTCTGCTTATCAAACTGTTACAAACAACCGCTCCTCTATCATAAATGCTCTTTAGTTATTAGTGAGAATCGCGTTAGGTTCTCGCACTGTGTAAAATCATTTGAGCCCAAAATTCACTTGGTTTACCAGATACGAACTCTTGCTTGTAGGAGAAACATATCCTGGGGTTTAACTCCGTGTACGAGGGGAAATTCAGACAAGTGTTTTCATCCATGAAACACATTCTGTTTTAACGCAAGATGCAAGCTCTTCTTTCCAGAGTTTACAATACAGCAAGAATCATGAGCACGCCCAGAACAGAAGAACTGTGTTTCCTACTCATAAGGACCATATGCAGTTCAACTCTGCTTATGAAACAAATACAAACCACAGCTCCTCTTACATAAATGCTCTTTAGTTAATAGTGAGAAAGGCCTTGGGTTCGTGAACTGTGTAGAATCACTTGAGCACAAAATTCACTGTGTTTACCAGAAATGATGTCTTGCTTGTAGGAGGACACATATCCTGAGGTTTAACTCCGTTTCTGAAGGGAAATTCAGACCAGTGTTCTCATCCATGAAACACATTCTGTTTTCACGCAAGAAGCGAGCTCTTCTTTCCAGCGTCTCCATACAGCAAGAACCATGAGCATGCCCAGAAAAGAAGAATGGTGTTTCCTACTCATAGGGACCATATGCAGTTCAACTCTGCTTATGAAACTGATACAAACCACAGCTCCACTTACATAAATGCTACTCAGTTAATAGTGAGAATCACGTTGGGTTCGTGAATTGTGTAAAATCATTTGAGCCCAAAATTCACATTGTTTACCAGAATTGAAATCTTGCTTGTAGGAAGACACAGATCCTGTGGTTTAACTCCGTTTATGAAGGGAAATTCAGACCAGTGTTCTCATCCATGAAACACACTCTGTTTTAAAGCAGGAAGCAAGCTCTTCTTTCCATCATCTCCAATACAGCAAGAATCATGAGCATGCCCAGAAAAAAAGAACTGTATTTCTTACTCATATGGACCATATTTCGTTAACCTCTGCTTATGAAACTGATACAAACAACAGCTCCTCTTAAATAAATGCTTTTAGTTAAGAGTGAGAAAGGCGTTGGGTTAGTGAACAGTGTAAAATCACATGTGTCCAAAATTCACTGGGTTTACCAAAAATTAACTCTTGCTGGTAGGAAGAAACCGAGCCTTAGTTTAACTCAGTTGCTGAAGGGAAATTCAGACCAGTGTTCTCATCCATGGAACAAGGGAGATTTAACGCAAGAGGCATCCTCTTCTTTCCAGCGTCTCCAATACAGCAAGAACCATGAGCATGCCCAGAAAAGAAGAACTGTGTTTCCTACTCATAGGGACCATATGCAGTTCACCTCTGCTTATGAAACTGATACAAACCACTGCTCCACTTATATCAATGCTCTTTAGTTAATAGAGAGAATCGCGTTGGGTTCATGAACTGTGTAAAACCATTTGAGCCCAAAAATCACATTGTTTACCAGAAATGAAATCTTGCTTGTAGGAAGACTCAGATCCTGTGGTTTAACTCCGTTTATGAAGGGAAATTCTGACCAGTGTTCTTATCCATGAAACACACTCTGTTTTAATGCAGGAAGCAAGCTCTTCTTTCCAGCTTCTCCAATACAGCAAGAACCGTGAGCATGCCCAGAAAAAAAGAACTGTATTTCTTACTCATAGGGACTATATTTAGTTAAACTCTCCTTATGAAACTGATACAAACCACAGCTCCTCTTACATAAATGCTCTTTAGTTAATAGTGAGAAAGGCGTTCGGTTCTTGAACTGTGTAAAATCACTTGAGCACAAAATTCACTGGTTTTAAAAGAAAAGAACTCTTGCTTGTAGATAGACACAGATCCTGAGGTTGAACTCCATTTCTGAGGGGAAATTCAGACCAGCGTTCTCAGCCATGAAACATATTCTGTTTTAACGCAAGAAGCAAGCTCTTCTTTCCAACAGTTCCAATACATACAGTAAGAACCATATTCATGCCCTGAAAAAAAGAACTGGATTTCCTAGTCATACGGACCATATGTAGTTCAACTCTGCTTATGAAACTGATATAAACCACAACTCCTCTAAGAATAGCGATGGGATTGTGAACAGTATAAAATCATTTGACCCCAAAAATTCACTGGGTTTACCAGAAATGACCTCTTATTTTTAGGAAGACACAAATCCTGGGTTTTAACTCTGTTTCTGAAGGGAAATTTAGTCCAGGATTCTCATCCTTGAAGCACACTCTGCTTTAACGCAAGAAGCAAGCTCTTCTTTCCAACATCTCCAATACAGACAGTAAGTACCATATTCATGCCCTGAAAAAAAGAACTGTGTTTCCTACTCAAACGGACCATATGTAGTTCAACTCTGCTGATGAAACTGATACAAACCACAGCTCCTCTTACATAAATGCTCTTTAGTTAATAGTGAGAATCGCGTTGGGTTCCAGACTGTGTAAAACCATTTGAGCCCCAAATTCACTTGGTTTACCAGAAATGAACTCCTGCTTGTAGATAGACACAGATCCTGGGGTTTAACTCCGTTTCTGAAGGGAAATTCAGACCAGTGTTCTCATCCGTGAAACACACTCTGTTTAAACGCAAGAAGCAAGCTCTTCTTTACAGCTTCTCCAATACAGCAAGAACCATGAGCATGCCCTCTAAAAAGAACTGTGTTTCCTACTCATACGGACCATATTTAGATCAACTCTGCTTATGAAACTGATACAAACCACAGCTCCTATTACATAAATGCTCTTTAGATAATAGTGAGAATCGCAATGGGTTCTTGAACTGTGTAAATATATTTGAGCCCAAAATACAATTGGTTTACCAGAAATGAACCCTTGATTGTAGGAGGACACAGATCCTGGGGTTTAACTCTGTTTCTGAAGGGAAATTTAGTCCAGTATTCTCATTCATGAAGCACACTCTGCTTTAACGCAAGAAGCAAGCTCTTCTTTCCAACATCTCCAATACAGACAGTAAGTACCATATTCATGCCCTGAAAAAGAACTGTGTTTCCTACTCAAACGGACCATATGTAGTTCAACTCTGCTTATGAAACTGATACAAACTGCAGCTCCTCTTACATAAATGCTCTTTAGTTAATATAGAGAATCGCGTTGGGTTCCAGAACTGTGTAGAATCATTTGAACCCAAAATTCACTTTGTTTAACCGAAATGAAATCTTGATTGTAGAATGAAACAGATCCTGGGGTTTAACCACCTTTCTGAAGGCAAATTAAGACCAGTGTTGTCATCCATGAAACACACTCTGCTTTAACGCAAGAAGCAAGCTCTTCTTTCCAACATCTCCAATACAGACAGTAAGAACCATATTCATGCCCTGAAAAAAAGAACTGTGTTTCCTACTCATACGGACCATATGTAGTTCAACTCTGCTTATGAAACTGATACAAACTGCAGCTCCTCTTACATAAATGCTCTTTAGTTAATATAGAGAATCGCGTTGGGTTCCAGAACTGTGTAGAATCATTTGAACCCAAAATTCACTTTGTTTAACCGAAATGAAATCTTGATTGTAGAATGAAACAGATCCTGGGGTTTAACCACCTTTCTGAAGGCAAATTAAGACCAGTGTTGTCATCCATGAAACACACTCTGCTTTAACGCAAGAAGCAAGCTCTTCTTTCCAACATCTCCAATACAGACAGTAAGAACCATATTCATGCCCTGAAAAAAAGAACTGTGTTTCCTACTCATACGGACCATATGTAGTTCAACTCTGCATATGAAACTGATACAAACCACAGCTCCTCTGACACAAATGCTCTTTAGTTAATAGTGCGAATCGCGATCGTTTTGTGAACTGTGTGAAATCATTTGATCCCAAAGTTCACGTTGTTTACCAGAAATGAACTCTTGCTTGTAGGAAGACACAGATCATGAGGTTTAACTCTGATTCTGATGGGAAAATCAGACCAGTGTTGTGATCCATGAAACAGACTCTGCTTCAACGCAAGAAGCAAGTTCTTCTTTCCAACGTCTCCAATACAGACAGTAAGAACCATATTCATGCCGTGAAAAAAAGAACTGTGTTTCCTACTCATACAGACCATATGTAGTTCAACTCTGCTTATGAGACTGATACAAACCACAGCTCCTCTTACATCAATGCTCTTTATTGAATAGTGAGAATCGCGAAAGTTTGTGAACTGTGTAATATCATTTGATCCCAAAATTCACCTTGTTTACCAGAAATAAACTCTTGCTTGTAGGAAGACACAGATCCTGGGGTTTAACTCAATTTCTGAAGGGAAATTAAGACAAGAGTTCTCATCCCTGAAACACATTATGTTTTAAAGTAAGAAGCATGCTCTTCTTTCCAGAGTCTACAATACAGCAAGAACCCTGACCATTCCAAGAAAAAGGGAACTGGCTTTCCTACACATACATACCATATGTAGTTCAACACTGCTTACAAACTGATACAAACCACAGCTCCTCTTAAACAAATGCTCTTTAGTTAATAGTGCGAATCGCGATCGTTTTGTGAACTGTGTGAAATCATTTGATCCCAAAGTTCACGTTGTTTACTAGAAATGAACTCTTGCTGTTGGAAGACACAGATCATGAGGTTTAACTCCATTTCTGAAGGGAAATTCAAACCAGTGTTCTGATCCATGAAACAGACTCTGCTTCAACGCAAGAAGCAAGCTCTTTTTTCCAACGTCTCCAATACAGACGGAAAGAACCATATTCATGATCTGAAAAAAAGAACTGTGTTTCCTACTCATACGGACCATATGTAGTTCAACTCTGCTTAAAAGAATGATACAAACCACACCTCTTCTTACATGAATGCTCTTTAGTTAATAGTGAGAATCGCGGTGGGTTTGTGAACTGTGTAATATCATTTGAGGACAAAATTCACGTTGTTTACCAGAAATGAACTCTTGCTTGTAGGAAGACACAGATCCTGTGTTTAACTCCATTTCTGAAAGGGAAATTCAGACCAGTGTTCTCATCCATGAAAAACACTCTGTTTTAATGCTAGAAGCAAGCTCTTCTTTCCATCGTCTCAAATACAGCAAGAACCATGAGCATGCCCTCTAAAAAGAACTGTGTTTCCTACTCATACGGACCATATGTAGATCAACTCTGCTTATGAAACTGATACAAACTACAGCTCCTCTTACATAAATGCTCTTAAGTTAATAGTGAGAATCGCGTGGGGATCCTGAACTGTGTAAAATCATTTGAGGCCAAAATTCACGTTGTTTACCAGAAATGAACTCTTGCTTGTAGGAAGACACAGATCCTGTGTTTAACTCCGTTTCTGAAGGGAAATTCAGACCACTGCTCTCATCCATGAAACACACTCTGTTTTCACGCAAGAAGCAAGCTCTTCTTTCCAACATCTCCAATACAGACAGTAAGAACCATATTCATGCCCTGAAAAAAAGAACTGTGTTTCCTACTCATACGGACCTTATGTAGTTCAACTCGGCTTATGAAACTGATACAAACCACAGTTCTTCTTACATAAATGGTCTTAGGTTAATAGTGAGAATAGCGATGGGTGTGTGAACTGTGTAAAATCATTTGATCCCAAAGTTCATGCTGTTTACCAGAAAAGAACTCTTGCTTGTAGGAAGATACAGATCCTGGTGGTTGCCTCCGTTTCTGAAGGGAAATTAAGGCCAGTGTTCTCATCCATGACACACACTCTGCTTTAATGCAAGAAGCAAGCTCTTCTTTCCAACGTCTCCAATTCAGACTGTAAGAACCATACTCATGCCCTGAAAAAAAGAACTGTGTTTCCTACTCATACGGACCATATGCAGTTAAACTCTGCTTATGAAACTGATACAAACCACAGCTCCTCTTACATGACTGCTCTTTAGTTAATAGTGAGAATCGCGATGGGTTTGTGAACTGTGTATTATCATTTGAGGCCAAAATTCACGTTGTTCACCAGAAATGAACTCTTGCTTGTAGGAAGACACAGATCCTGTGTTTAACTCCGTTTCTGAAAGGGAAATTCAGACCAGTGTTCTCATCCATGTAAAACACACTATTTTAATGCTAGAAGCAAGCTCTTCTTTCCATCGTCTCAAATACAGCAAGAACCATGAGCATGCCCTCTAAAAAGAACTGTGTTTGCTACTCATACAGACCATATGTAGATCAAATCTGCTTATGAAACCTATACAAACCACAGCTCCTCTTACATAAATGCTCTTAAGTTAATAGTGAGAATCGCGTGGGGATCCTGAACTGTGTAAAATCATTTGAGCCCAAAATTCACTGGCTTTACCAGAAATTAACCCTTGCTTGTAGGACGACACAGATCCTGGGGTTTAACTCTGATTCTGATGGGAAATTCAGACCAGTGTTCTCTTCCATGAAACACACTCTGTTTTCACCCTAGAAACAAGCTCTTCTTTCCACCGTCTCCAATACAGCAAGAAACTTGAGCATGCCCAGAAAAAAAGAACTGTATTTCCTACTCATACAGACCATATGCAGTTCAACTCTGCTTATGAAACTGATACAAACCACAGCTCCTCTTACATAAATGCTCTTTACTTAATAGTGAGAAACGCATTGGGTTGATGAACTGTGTAAAATCACTTGAGCCCAAAATTCACTGTGTTTACCAGACATGATGTCTTGGTTGTAGTTGGACACAGATCCTGAGGTTTAACTCCATTTCTGAAGGGAAATTCAGACCAGTGTTCTCAGCCATGAAACATATTCTGTTTTAACGCAAGAAGCAAGCTCTTCTTTCCAACAGCTCCAATACAGACAGTAAGAACCATATTCATGCCCTGAAAAAAAGAACTGTGTTTCCTACTCATACGGACCATATGTAGTTCAACTCTGCTTATGAAACTGATATAAACCACAACTCCTCTAAGATGAATGCTCTTTAGTTAATACTGAGAACAGCGATGGGATTGTGAACAGTATAAAATCATTTGACCCCAAAAATTCACTGGGTTTACCAGAAATGACCTCTTGTTTTTAGGAAGACACAGATCCTGGGTTTTAACTCCATTTCTGAAGGGAAATTCAGACCACTGCTCTCATCCATGAAACACAGTCTGTTTTCACGCAAGAAGCAAGCTCTTCCTTCCAGCTTCTGAAATATAGCAAGAAACATGAGCATGCCCGGAAAAAAAGAACCGTGTTTCCTACCTATGCAGACCATATGTAGTTCAACTCTCCTTATGAACCTGATACAAACCACAGCTCCTCTTACATAAATGCCCTTTAGTTAATAGTGAGAATCGCATTAGGTTCTCGCACTATGTAAAACCATTTGAGCCAAAAATTCACTTGGTTTACCAGATATAAACTCTTGCTTGTAGGAAGGCACAGATCCTGGGTTTTAACTCTGTTTCTGAAGGGAAATTTAGTCCAGGATTCTCATCCATGAAGCACACTCTGCTTTAACGCAAGAAGCAAGCTCTTCTTTCCAACATCTCCAATACAGACAGTAAGTACCATATTCATGCCCTGAAAAAAAGAACTGTGTTTCCTACTCAAACGGACCATATGTAGTTCAACTCTGCTGATGAAACTGATACAAACCACAGCTCCTCTTACATAAATGCTCTTTAGTTAATAGTGAGAATCGCGTTGGGTTCCAGACTGTGTAAAACCATTTGAGCCCCAAATTCACTTGGTTTACCAGAAATGAACTCCTGCTTGTAGATAGACACAGATCCTGGGGTTTAACTCCGTTTCTGAAGGGAAATTCAGACCAGTGTTCTCATCCATGAAACACACTCTGTTTTAACGCAAGAAGCAAGCTCTTCTTTACAGCTTCTCCAATACAGCAAGAACCATGAGCATGCCCTCTAAAAAGAACAGTGTTTCCTACTCATACGGACCATATGTAGATCAACTCTGCTTATGAAACTGATACAAACCACAGCTCCTATTACATAAATACTCTTTAGATAATAGTGAGAATCGCAATGGGTTCTTGAACTGTGTAAATATATTTGAGCCCAAAATACAATTGGTTTACCAGAAATGAACCCTGGCTTGTAGGAAGACACAGATCCTGGGGTTTAACTCTGTTTCTGAAGGGAAATTTAGTCCAGTATTCTCATTCATGAAGCACACTCTGCTTTAACGCAAGAAGCAAGCTCTTCTTTCCAACATTTCCAATACAGACAGTAAGTACCATATTCATGCCGTGAAAAAAAGAACTGTGTTTCCTACTCAAACGGACCATATGTAGTTCAACTCCGCTTATGAAACTGATACAAACAGCAGCTCCTCTTACATAAATGCTCTTTAGTTAATATAGAGAATCGCGTTGGATTCCAGAACTGTGTAGAATCATTTGAACCCAAAATTCACTTTGTTTAACAGAAAAGAAATCTTGATTGTAGAAAGAAACAGATCCTGGGGTTTAACCCCCTTTCTGAAGGGAAATTAAGACCAGTGTTGTCATCCATGAAACACACTCTGCTTTGACGCAAGAAGCAAGCTCTTCTTTTCAACATCTCCAATACAGACAGTAAGAACCATATTCATGCCCTGAAAAAAAGAACTGTGTTTCCTACTCAAACGGACCATATGTAGTTCAACTCTGCATATGAAACTGATACAAACCACAGCTCCTCTGACACAAATGCTCTTTAGTTAATAGTGCGAATCGCGATCGTTTTGTGAACTGTGTGAAATCATTTGATCCCAAAGTTCACGTTGTTTACCAGAAATGAACTCTTGCTGTTGGAAGACACAGATCATGAGGTTTAACTCCATTTCTGAAGGGAAATTCAGACCAGTGTTCTGATCCATGAAACAGACTCTGCTTCAACGCAAGAAGCAAGCTCTTTTTTCCAACATCTCCAATACAGACAGTAAGAACCATATTCATGCCCTGAAAAAAAGAACTGTGTTTCCTACTCATACGTACCATATGTAGTTCAACTCTGCATATGAAACTGATACAAACCACAGCTCCTCTGACACAAATGCTCTTTAGTTAATAGTGCGAATCGCGATCATTTTGTGAACTGTGTGAAATCATTTGATCCCAAAGTTCACGTTGTTTACCAGAAATGAACTCTTGCTGTTGGAAGACACAGATCATGAGGTTTAACTCCATTTCTGAAGGGAAATTCATACCAGTGTTCTGATCCATGAAACATACTCTGCTTCAACGCAAGAAGCAAGCTCTTTTTTCCAACGTCTCCAATACAGACGGAAAGAACCATATTCATGATCTGAAAAAAAGAACTGTGTTTCCTACTCATACAGACCATATGCAGTTCAACTCTGCTTATGAAACCGATACAAACCACAGCTCCTCTTACATAAATTCTCTTTATTTAATAGTGAGAATCGTGATGGGTTTGTGAACTGTGTAAAATCATTTGATCCCAAAATTCACTTTGTTTACCAGAAATGAACTCTTGCTTGTAGGAAGACACAGATCCTGTGTTTAACTCCGTTTCTGAAAGGGAAATTCAGACCAGTGTTCTCATCCATGAAAAACACTCTGTTTTAATGCTAGAAGCAAGCTCTTCTTTCCATCGTCTCAAATACAGCAAGAACCATGAGCATGCCCTCCAAAAAGAACTGTGTTTCCTACTCATACGGACCATATGTAGATCAACTCTGCTTATGAAACTGATACAAACTACAGCTCTTCTTCCATAAATGCTCTTAAGTTAATAGTGAGAATCGCGTGGGGATCCTGAACTGTGTAAAATCATTTGAGGCCAAAATTCACATTGTTTACCAGAAATGAACTCTTGCTTGTAGGAAGACACAGATCCTGTGTTTAACTCCGTTTCTGAAGGGAAATTCAGACCACTGCTCTCATCCATGAAACACACTCTGTTTTCACGCAAGAAGCAAGCTCTTCTTTCCAACATCTCCAATACAGACGGTAAGAACCATATTCATGCCCTGAAAAAAAGAACTGTGTTTCCTACTCATACGGACCATATGTAGTTCAACTCTGCTTATGAAACTGATTCAAACCACAGCTCCTCTTACATAAATGCTCTTTAGATAATAGTGAGTATCGCAATGGGTTCTTGAACTGTGTAAAATCATTTGAGCCTAAAATTCACTTGGTTTACCAGAAATGAACTCTTGCTTGTATGAATACACAGATCCTGGGGTTTAACTCTGTTTCTGAAGGGAAATTTAGTCCAGTGTTCTCATCCATGAAGCACACTCTGCTTTAACGCACGAAGCAAGCTCTTCTTTCCAACATCTCCAATACAGACAGTAAGAACCATATTCATGCCCTAACAAAAGAGAACTGTGTTTTCTACTCATACGGACCTTATGTAGTTCAACTCGGCTTATGAAACTGATACAAACCACAGTTCTTCTTACATAAATGGTCTTAGGTTAATAGTGAGAATCGCGATGGGTGTGTGAAATGTGTAAAATCATTTGATCCCAAAGTTCATGCTGTTTACCAGAAAAGAACTCTTGCTTGTAGGAAGATACAGATCCTGGTGGTTGCCTCCGTTTCTGAAGGGAAATTAAGGCCAGTGTTCTCATCCATGACACACACTCTGCTTTAATGCAAGAAGCAAGCTCTTCTTTCCAACGTCTCCAATTCAGACTGTAAGAACCATACTCATGCCCTGAAAAAAAGAACTGTGTTTCCTACTCATACGGACCATATGCAGTTAAACTCTGCTTATGAAACTGATACAAACCACAGCTCCTCTTACATGAATGCTCTTTAGTTAATAGTGAGAATCGCGATGGGTTTGTGAACTGTGTATTATCATTTGAGGCCAAAATTCACGTTGTTTACCAGAAATGAACTCTTGCTTGTAGGAAGACACAGATCCTGTGTTTAACTCCGTTTCTGAAAGGGAAATTCATACCAGTGTTCTCATCCATGTAAAACACTCTATTTTAATGCTAGAAGCAAGCTCTTCTTTCCATCGTCTCAAATACAGCAAGAACCATGAGCATGCCCTCTAAAAAGAACTGTGTTTGCTACTCATACAGACCATATGTAGATCAAATCTGCTTATGAAACCTATACAAACCACAGCTCCTCTTACAAAAATGCTCTTAAGTTAATAGTGAGAATCGCGTGGGGATCCTGAACTGTGTAAAATCATTTGAGCCCAAAATTCACTGGCTTTACCAGAAATTAACCCTTGCTTGTAGGACGACACAGATCCTGGGGTTTAACTCTGATTCTGATGGGAAATTCAGACCAGTGTTCTCTTCCATGAAACACACTCTGTTTTCACCCTAGAAACAAGCTCTTCTTTCCACCGTCTCCAATACAGCAAGAAACTTGAGCATGCCCAGAAAAAAAGAACTGTATTTCCTACTCATACAGACCATATGCAGTTCAACTCTGCTTATGAAACTGATACAAACCACAGCTCCTCTTACATAAATGCTCTTTACTTAATAGTGAGAAACGCATTGGGTTGATGAACTGTGTAAAATCACTTGAGCCCAAAATTCACTGTGTTTACCAGACATGATGTCTTGGTTGTAGTTGGACACAGATCCTGAGGTTTAACTCCATTTCTGAAGGGAAATTCAGACCAGTGTTCTCAGCCATGAAACATATTCTGTTTTAACGCAAGAAGCAAGCTCTTCTTTCCAACAGCTCCAATACAGACAGTAAGAACCATATTCATGCCCTGAAAAAAAGAACTGTGTTTCCTACTCATACGGACCATATGTAGTTCAACTCTGCTTATGAAACTGATATAAACCACAACTCCTCTAAGATGAATGCTCTTTAGTTAATACTGAGAACAGCGATGGGATTGTGAACAGTATAAAATCATTTGACCCCAAAAATTCACTGGGTTTACCAGAAATGACCTCTTGTTTTTAGGAAGACACAGATCCTGGGTTTTAACTCCATTTCTGAAGGGAAATTCAGACCACTGCTCTCATCCATGAAACACAGTCTGTTTTCACGCAAGAAGCAAGCTCTTCCTTCCAGCTTCTGAAATATAGCAAGAAACATGAGCATGCCCGGAAAAAAAGAACCGTGTTTCCTACCTATGCAGACCATATGTAGTTCAACTCTCCTTATGAACCTGATACAAACCACAGCTCCTCTTACATAAATGCCCTTTAGTTAATAGTGAGAATCGCATTAGGTTCTCGCACTATGTAAAACCATTTGAGCCAAAAATTCACTTGGTTTACCAGATATAAACTCTTGCTTGTAGGAAGGCACAGATCCTGGGTTTTAACTCTGTTTCTGAAGGGAAATTTAGTCCAGGATTCTCATCCATGAAGCACACTCTGCTTTAACGCAAGAAGCAAGCTCTTCTTTCCAACATCTCCAATACAGACAGTAAGTACCATATTCATGCCCTGAAAAAAAGAACTGTGTTTCCTACTCAAACGGACCATATGTAGTTCAACTCTGCTGATGAAACTGATACAAACCACAGCTCCTCTTACATAAATGCTCTTTAGTTAATAGTGAGAATCGCGTTGGGTTCCAGACTGTGTAAAACCATTTGAGCCCCAAATTCACTTGGTTTACCAGAAATGAACTCCTGCTTGTAGATAGACACAGATCCTGGGGTTTAACTCCGTTTCTGAAGGGAAATTCAGACCAGTGTTCTCATCCATGAAACACACTCTGTTTTAACGCAAGAAGCAAGCTCTTCTTTACAGCTTCTCCAATACAGCAAGAACCATGAGCATGCCCTCTAAAAAGAACAGTGTTTCCTACTCATACGGACCATATGTAGATCAACTCTGCTTATGAAACTGATACAAACCACAGCTCCTATTACATAAATACTCTTTAGATAATAGTGAGAATCGCAATGGGTTCTTGAACTGTGTAAATATATTTGAGCCCAAAATACAATTGGTTTACCAGAAATGAACCCTGGCTTGTAGGAAGACACAGATCCTGGGGTTTAACTCTGTTTCTGAAGGGAAATTTAGTCCAGTATTCTCATTCATGAAGCACACTCTGCTTTAACGCAAGAAGCAAGCTCTTCTTTCCAACATTTCCAATACAGACAGTAAGTACCATATTCATGCCGTGAAAAAAAGAACTGTGTTTCCTACTCAAACGGACCATATGTAGTTCAACTCCGCTTATGAAACTGATACAAACAGCAGCTCCTCTTACATAAATGCTCTTTAGTTAATATAGAGAATCGCGTTGGATTCCAGAACTGTGTAGAATCATTTGAACCCAAAATTCACTTTGTTTAACAGAAAAGAAATCTTGATTGTAGAAAGAAACAGATCCTGGGGTTTAACCCCCTTTCTGAAGGGAAATTAAGACCAGTGTTGTCATCCATGAAACACACTCTGCTTTGACGCAAGAAGCAAGCTCTTCTTTTCAACATCTCCAATACAGACAGTAAGAACCATATTCATGCCCTGAAAAAAAGAACTGTGTTTCCTACTCAAACGGACCATATGTAGTTCAACTCTGCATATGAAACTGATACAAACCACAGCTCCTCTGACACAAATGCTCTTTAGTTAATAGTGCGAATCGCGATCGTTTTGTGAACTGTGTGAAATCATTTGATCCCAAAGTTCACGTTGTTTACCAGAAATGAACTCTTGCTGTTGGAAGACACAGATCATGAGGTTTAACTCCATTTCTGAAGGGAAATTCAGACCAGTGTTCTGATCCATGAAACAGACTCTGCTTCAACGCAAGAAGCAAGCTCTTTTTTCCAACATCTCCAATACAGACAGTAAGAACCATATTCATGCCCTGAAAAAAAGAACTGTGTTTCCTACTCATACGTACCATATGTAGTTCAACTCTGCATATGAAACTGATACAAACCACAGCTCCTCTGACACAAATGCTCTTTAGTTAATAGTGCGAATCGCGATCATTTTGTGAACTGTGTGAAATCATTTGATCCCAAAGTTCACGTTGTTTACCAGAAATGAACTCTTGCTGTTGGAAGACACAGATCATGAGGTTTAACTCCATTTCTGAAGGGAAATTCATACCAGTGTTCTGATCCATGAAACATACTCTGCTTCAACGCAAGAAGCAAGCTCTTTTTTCCAACGTCTCCAATACAGACGGAAAGAACCATATTCATGATCTGAAAAAAAGAACTGTGTTTCCTACTCATACAGACCATATGCAGTTCAACTCTGCTTATGAAACCGATACAAACCACAGCTCCTCTTACATAAATTCTCTTTATTTAATAGTGAGAATCGTGATGGGTTTGTGAACTGTGTAAAATCATTTGATCCCAAAATTCACTTTGTTTACCAGAAATGAACTCTTGCTTGTAGGAAGACACAGATCCTGTGTTTAACTCCGTTTCTGAAAGGGAAATTCAGACCAGTGTTCTCATCCATGAAAAACACTCTGTTTTAATGCTAGAAGCAAGCTCTTCTTTCCATCGTCTCAAATACAGCAAGAACCATGAGCATGCCCTCCAAAAAGAACTGTGTTTCCTACTCATACGGACCATATGTAGATCAACTCTGCTTATGAAACTGATACAAACTACAGCTCTTCTTCCATAAATGCTCTTAAGTTAATAGTGAGAATCGCGTGGGGATCCTGAACTGTGTAAAATCATTTGAGGCCAAAATTCACATTGTTTACCAGAAATGAACTCTTGCTTGTAGGAAGACACAGATCCTGTGTTTAACTCCGTTTCTGAAGGGAAATTCAGACCACTGCTCTCATCCATGAAACACACTCTGTTTTCACGCAAGAAGCAAGCTCTTCTTTCCAACATCTCCAATACAGACGGTAAGAACCATATTCATGCCCTGAAAAAAAGAACTGTGTTTCCTACTCATACGGACCATATGTAGTTCAACTCTGCTTATGAAACTGATTCAAACCACAGCTCCTCTTACATAAATGCTCTTTAGATAATAGTGAGTATCGCAATGGGTTCTTGAACTGTGTAAAATCATTTGAGCCTAAAATTCACTTGGTTTACCAGAAATGAACTCTTGCTTGTATGAATACACAGATCCTGGGGTTTAACTCTGTTTCTGAAGGGAAATTTAGTCCAGTGTTCTCATCCATGAAGCACACTCTGCTTTAACGCACGAAGCAAGCTCTTCTTTCCAACATCTCCAATACAGACAGTAAGAACCATATTCATGCCCTAACAAAAGAGAACTGTGTTTTCTACTCATACGGACCTTATGTAGTTCAACTCGGCTTATGAAACTGATACAAACCACAGTTCTTCTTACATAAATGGTCTTAGGTTAATAGTGAGAATCGCGATGGGTGTGTGAAATGTGTAAAATCATTTGATCCCAAAGTTCATGCTGTTTACCAGAAAAGAACTCTTGCTTGTAGGAAGATACAGATCCTGGTGGTTGCCTCCGTTTCTGAAGGGAAATTAAGGCCAGTGTTCTCATCCATGACACACACTCTGCTTTAATGCAAGAAGCAAGCTCTTCTTTCCAACGTCTCCAATTCAGACTGTAAGAACCATACTCATGCCCTGAAAAAAAGAACTGTGTTTCCTACTCATACGGACCATATGCAGTTAAACTCTGCTTATGAAACTGATACAAACCACAGCTCCTCTTACATGAATGCTCTTTAGTTAATAGTGAGAATCGCGATGGGTTTGTGAACTGTGTATTATCATTTGAGGCCAAAATTCACGTTGTTTACCAGAAATGAACTCTTGCTTGTAGGAAGACACAGATCCTGTGTTTAACTCCGTTTCTGAAAGGGAAATTCATACCAGTGTTCTCATCCATGTAAAACACTCTATTTTAATGCTAGAAGCAAGCTCTTCTTTCCATCGTCTCAAATACAGCAAGAACCATGAGCATGCCCTCTAAAAAGAACTGTGTTTGCTACTCATACAGACCATATGTAGATCAAATCTGCTTATGAAACCTATACAAACCACAGCTCCTCTTACAAAAATGCTCTTAAGTTAATAGTGAGAATCGCGTGGGGATCCTGAACTGTGTAAAATCATTTGAGCCCAAAATTCACTGGCTTTACCAGAAATTAACCCTTGCTTGTAGGACGACACAGATCCTGGGGTTTAACTCTGATTCTGATGGGAAATTCAGACCAGTGTTCTCTTCCATGAAACACACTCTGTTTTCACCCTAGAAACAAGCTCTTCTTTCCACCGTCTCCAATACAGCAAGAAACTGTATTTCCTACTCATACAGACCATATGCAGTTCAACTCTGCTTATGAAACTGATACAAACCACAGCTCCTCTTACATAAATGCTCTTTACTTAATAGTGAGAAACGCATTGGGTTGATGAACTGTGTAAAATCACTTGAGCCCAAAATTCACTGTGTTTACCAGACATGATGTCTTGGTTGTAGTTGGACACAGATCCTGAGGTTTAACTCCATTTCTGAAGGGAAATTCAGACCAGTGTTCTCAGCCATGAAACATATTCTGTTTTAACGCAAGAAGCAAGCTCTTCTTTCCAACAGCTCCAATACAGACAGTAAGAACCATATTCATGCCCTGAAAAAAAGAACTGTGTTTCCTACTCATACGGACCATATGTAGTTCAACTCTGCTTATGAAACTGATATAAACCACAACTCCTCTAAGATGAATGCTCTTTAGTTAATACTGAGAACAGCGATGGGATTGTGAACAGTATAAAATCATTTGACCCCAAAAATTCACTGGGTTTACCAGAAATGACCTCTTGTTTTTAGGAAGATACAGATCCTGGGTTTTAACTCCATTTCTGAAGGGAAATTCAGACCACTGCTCTCATCCATGAAACACAGTCTGTTTTCACGCAAGAAGCAAGCTCTTCCTTCCAGCTTCTGAAATATAGCAAGAAACATGAGCATGCCCTGAAAAAAAGAACCGTGTTTCCTACCTATGCAGACCATATGTAGTTCAACTCTCCTTATGAACCTGATACAAACCACAGCTCCTCTTACATAAATGCTCTTTAGTTAATAGTGAGAATCGCATTAGGTTCTCGCACTATGTAAAACCATTTGAGCCAAAAATTCACTTGGTTTACCAGATATAAACTCTTGCTTGTAGGAAGGCACAGATCCTGGGTTTTAACTCTGTTTCTGAAGGGAAATTTAGTCCAGGATTCTCATCCATGAAGCACACTCTGCTTTAACGCAAGAAGCAAGCTCTTCTTTCCAACATCTCCAATACAGACAGTAAGTACCATATTCATGCCCTGAAAAAAAGAACTGTGTTTCCTACTCAAACGGACCATATGTAGTTCAACTCTGCTGATGAAACTGATACAAACCACAGCTCCTCTTACATAAATGCTCTTTAGTTAATAGTGAGAATCGCGTTGGGTTCCAGACTGTGTAAAACCATTTGAGCCCCAAATTCACTTGGTTTACCAGAAATGAACTCCTGCTTGTAGATAGACACAGATCCTGGGGTTTAACTCCGTTTCTGAAGGGAAATTCAGACCAGTGTTCTCATCCATGAAACACACTCTGTTTTAACGCAAGAAGCAAGCTCTTCTTTACAGCTTCTCCAATACAGCAAGAACCATGAGCATGCCCTCTAAAAAGAACAGTGTTTCCTACTCATACGGACCATATGTAGATCAACTCTGCTTATGAAACTGATACAAACCACAGCTCCTATTACATAAATGCTCTTTAGATAATAGTGAGAATCGCAATGGGTTCTTGAACTGTGTAAATATATTTGAGCCCAAAATACAATTGGTTTACCAGAAATGAACCCTGGCTTGTAGGAAGACACAGATCCTGGGGTTTAACTCTGTTTCTGAAGGGAAATTTAGTCCAGTATTCTCATTCATGAAGCACACTCTGCTTTAACGCAAGAAGCAAGCTCTTCTTTCCAACATTTCCAATACAGACAGTAAGTACCATATTCATGCCGTGAAAAAAAGAACTGTGTTTCCTACTCAAACGGACCATATGTAGTTCAACTCCGCTTATGAAACTGATACAAACAGCAGCTCCTCTTACATAAATGCTCTTTAGTTAATATAGAGAATCGCGTTGGATTCCAGAACTGTGTAGAATCATTTGAACCCAAAATTCACTTTGTTTAACAGAAAAGAAATCTTGATTGTAGAAAGAAACAGATCCTGGGGTTTAACCCCCTTTCTGAAGGGAAATTAAGACCAGTGTTCTCATCCATGAAACACACTCTGCTTTGACGCAAGAAGCAAGCTCTTCTTTCCAACATCTCCAATACAGACAGTAAGAACCATATTCATGCCCTGAAAAAAAGAACTGTGTTTCCTACTCAAACGGACCATATGTAGTTCAACTCTGCTTATGAAACTGATACAAACCACAGCTCCTCTGACACAAATGCTCTTTAGTTAATAGTGTGAATCGCGATCGTTTTGTGAACTGTGTGAAATAATTTGATCCCAAAGTTCACGTTGTTTACCAGAAATGAACTCTTGCTTGTAGGAAGACACAGATCATGAAGTTTAACTCTGATTCTGATGGGAAAATCAGACCAGTGTTCTGATCCATGAAACAGCCTCTGCTTCAACGCAAGAAGCAAGCTCTTCTTTACAACGTCTCCAATACAGAGAGTAAGAACCATATTCATGATCTGAAAAAAAGAACTGTGTTTCCAACTCATACGGACCATATGTAGTTCAACTCTGCTTATGAGACTGATACAAACCACAGCTCCTCTTACATCAATGCTCTTTAGTGAATAGTGAGAATCGCGATGGGTTTGTGAACTGTGTAATATCATTTGATCCCAAAATTCACCTTGTTTACCAGAAATAAACTCTTGCTTGTAGGAAGACTCAGATCCTGGGGTTTAACTCAATTTCTGAAGGGAAATTAAGACAAGAGTTCTAATCCCTGAAACACATTATGTTTTAAAGTGAGAAGCATGCTCTTCTTTCCAGAGTCTACAATACAGCAAGAACCATGACCATTCCAAGAAAAAGGGAACTGGCTTTCCTACTCATACATACCATATGTCGTTCAACACTGCTTATCAAACTGATACAAACCACAGCTCCTCTTACACAAATGCTCTTTAGTTAATAGTGCGAATCGCGATCGTTTTGTGAACTGTGTGAAATCATTTTATCCCAAAGTTCACGTTGTTTACCAGAAATGAACTCTTGCTGTTGGAAGACACAGATCATGAGGTTAAACTCCATTTCTGAAGGGAAATTCAGACCAGTGTTCTGATCCATGAAACAGACTCTGCTTCAACGCAAGAAGCAAGCTCTTTTTTCCAACGTCTCCAATACAGACGGAAAGAACCATATTCATGATCTGAAAAAAAGAACTGTGTTTCCTACTCATACAGACCATATGTAGTTCAACTCTGCTTATGAAACTGATACAAACCACAGCTCCTCTTACATAAATGCTCTTTAGATAATAGTGAGTATCACAATGGGTTCTTGAACTGTGTAAAATCATTTGAGCCTAAAATTCACTTGGTTTACCAGAAATGAACTCTTGCTTGTAAGAAGACACAGATCCTGGGGTTTAACTCTGTTTCTGAAGGGAAATTTAGTCCAGTGTTCTCATCCATGAAGCACACTCTGCTTTAACGCAAGAAGCAAGCTCTTCTTTCCAACATCTCCAATACAGACAGTAAGAACCATATTCATGCCCTGAAAAAAAGAACTGTGTTTTCTACTCATAGGGACCTTATGTAGTTCAACTCGGCTTATGAAACTGATACACACCACAGCTCTTCTTACATAAATGCTCTTAGGTTAATAGTGAGAATCGCGATGGGTGTGTGAACTGTGTAAAATCATTTGATCCCAAAGTTCATGCTGTTTACCAGAAATAAACTCTTGCTTGTAGGAAGATACAGATCCTGGGGATTGACTCCGTTTCTGAAGGGAAATTAAGGCCAGTGTTCTCATCCATGACACACACTCTGCTTTAACGCAAGAAGCAAGCTCTTCTTTCCAACGTCTCCAATTCAGACTGTAAGAACCATACTCATGCCCTGAAAAAAAGAACTGTGTTTCCTACTCATACGGACCATATGCAGTTAAACTCTGCTTATGAAACTGATACAAACCACAGCTCCTCTTACGTGAATGCTCTTTAGTTAAAAGTGAGAATCGCGATGGGTTTGTGAACTGTGTAATGTCATTTGAGGCCAAAATTCACGTTGTTTACCAGAAATGAACTCTTGCTTGTAGGAAGACACAGATCCTGTGTTTAACTCCGTTTCTGAAAGGGAAATTCAGACCAGTGTTCTCATCCATGAAAAACACTCTGTTTTAATGCTAGAGGCAAGCTGTTCTTTCCATCGTCTCAAATACAGCAAGAACCATGAGCATGCCCTCTTAAAAGAACTGTGTTTCCTACTCATACGGACCATATGTAGATCAACTCTGCTTATGAAACTGATACAAACCACAGCTCCTATTACATAAATGCTCTTTAGATAATAGTGAGAATCGCAATGGGTTCTTGAAATGTGTAAATATATTTGAGCCCAAAATACAATTGGTTTACCAGAAATGAACCCTGGCTTGTAGGAAGACACAAATCCTGGGGTTTAACTCTGTTTCTGAAGGGAAATTTAGTCCAATATTCTCATTCATGAAGCACACTCTGCTTTAACGCAAGAAGCAAGCTCTTCTTTCCAACATCTCCAATACAGACAGTAAGTACCATATTCATGCCCTGAAAAAAAGAACTGTGTTTCCTACTCAAACGGACCATATGTAGTTCAACTCTGCTTATGAAACTGATACAAACCACAGCTCCTCTTACATAAATGCTCTTTAGTTAATATAGAGAATCGCGTTGGATTCCAGAACTGTGTAGAATCATTTGAACCCAAAATTCACTTTGTTTACCAGAAATGAACTCTTGCTTGTAGGAAGACACAGATCCTGGGGTTTAACTCTGTTTCTGAAGGGAAATTTAGTCCAGTGTTCTCATCCATGAAGCAAACTCTGCTTTAACGCAAGAAGCAAGCTCGTCTTTCCAACATCTCCAATACAGACAGTAAGAACCATATTCATTCCCTGAAAAAAATAACTGTGTTTTCTACTCATACGGACCATATGTAGTTCAACTTGGCTTATGAAACTGATACAAACCACAGCTCTTCATACATAAATGCTCTTAGGTTAATAGTGAGAATCGCGATGGGTGTGTGAACTGTGTAAAATCATTTGATCCCAAAGTTCATGCTGTTTACCAGAAATGAACTCTTGCTTGTAGGAAGATACAGATCCTGGGGGTTGTCTCCGTTTCTGAAGGGAAATTAAAGCCAGTGTTCTCATCCATGACACACACTCTCCTTTAACGCAAGAAGCAAGCTCTTCTTTCCAACGTCTCCAATTCAGAATGTAAGAACCATACTCATGCCCAGAAAAAAAGAACTGTGTTTCCTACTCATACGGACCATATTCAGTTAAACTCTGCTTATGAAACTGATACAAACCACAGCTCCTCTTACATGAATGCTCTTTAGGTAATAGTGAGAATCGCGATGGGTTTGTGAACTGTGTAATATCATTTGAGGCCAAAATTCACGTTGTTTACCAGAAATGAACTCTTGCTTGTAGGAAGACACAGATCCTGTGTTTAACTCCGTTTCTGAAAGGAAAATTCAGACCAGTGTTCTCATCCATGAAAAACACTCTGTTTTAATGCTAGAAGCAAGCTCTTCTCTCCATAGTCTCAAATACAGCAAGAACCATGAGCATGCCCTCGAAAAAGAACTGTGTTTCCTACTCATACGGACCATAAGTAGATCAACTCTGCTTATGAAACTGATACAAACCACAGCTCCTCTTACATAAATGCTCTTAAGTTAATAGTGAGAATCGCGTGGGGATCCTGAACTGTGTAAAATCATTTGAGGCCAAAATTCACGTTGTTTACCAGAAATGAACTCTTGCTTGTAGGAACACACAGATCCTGTGTTTAACTCCATTTCTGAAGGGAAATTCAGACCACTGCTCTCATCCAGGAAACACACTCTGTATTCATGCAAGAAGCAAGCTCTTCTTTCCAACATCTCCAATACAGACAGTAAGAACCGTATTCATGCCCTGAAAAAAAGAACTGTGTTTGCTACTCATACGGACCATATGTAGTTCAACTCTGCTTATGAAACTGATACAAACCACAGCTCCTCTTACATAAATGCTCTTTAGATAATAGTGAGTATCACAATGGGTTCTTGAACTGTGTAAAATCATTTGAGCCTAAAATTCACTTGGTTTACCAGAAATGAACTCTTGCTTGTAGGAAGACACAGATCCTGGGGTTTAACTCTGTTTCTGAAGGGAAATTTAGTCCAGTGTTCTCATCCATGAAGCACACTCTGCTTTAACGCAAGAAGCAAGCTCTTCTTTCCAACATCTCCAATACAGACAGTAAGAACCATATTCATGCCCTGAAAAAAAGAACTGTATTTTCTACTCATACGGACGATATGTAGTTCAACTCGGCTAATGAAACTGATACACACCACAGCTCTTCTTACATAAATGCTCTTAGGTTAATAGTGAGAATCGCGATGGGTGTGTGAACTGTGTAAAATCATTTGATCCCAAAGTTCATGCTGTTTACCAGAAATAAACTCTTGCTTGTAGGAAGATACAGATCCTGGGGTTTGACTCCGTTTCTGAAGGGAAATTAAGGCCAGTGTTCTCATCCATGACACAAACTCTGCTTTAACGCAAGAAGCAAGCTCTTCTTTACAACGTCTCCAATTCAGACTGTAAGAACCATACTCATGCCCTGAAAAAAAGAACTGTGTTTCCTAATCATACGGACCATATGCAGTTAAACTCTGCTTATGAAACTGATACAAACCACAGCTCCTCTTACGTGAATGCTCTTTAGTTAAAAGTGAGAATCGCGATGGGTTTGTGAACTGTGTAATGTCATTTGAGGCCAAAATTCACGTTGTTTACCAGAAATGAACTCTTGCTTGTAGGAAGACACAGATCCTGTGTTTAACTCCGTTTCTGAAAGGGAAATTCAGACCAGTGTTCTCATCCATGAAAAACACTCTGTTTTAATGCTAGAGGCAAGCTGTTCTTTCCATCGTCTCAAATACAGCAAGAACCATGAGCATGCCCTCTTAAAAGAACTGTGTTTCCTACTCATACGGACCATATGTAGATCAACTCTGCTTATGAAACTGATACAAACCACAGCTCCTATTACATAAATGCTCTTTAGATATAGTGAGAATCGCAATGGGTTCTTGAAATGTGTAAATATATTTGAGCCCAAAATACAATTGGTTTACCAGAAATGAACCCTGGCTTGTAGGAAGACACAAATCCTGGGGTTTAACTCTGTTTCTGAAGGGAAATTTAGTCCAATATTCTCATTCATGAAGCACACTCTGCTTTAACGCAAGAAGCAAGCTCTTCTTTCCAACATCTCCAATACAGACAGTAAGTACCATATTCATGCCCTGAAAAAAAGAACTGTGTTTCCTACTCAAATGGACCATATGTAGTTCAACTCTGCTTATGAAACTGATACAAACTGCAGCTCCTCTAACATAAATGCTCTTTAGTTAATATAGAGAATCGCGTTGGATTCCAGAACTGTGTAGAATCATTTGAACCCAAAATTCACTTTGTTTAACAGAAATGAAATCTTGATTGTAGAATGAAACAGATCCTAGGGTTTAACCCCCTTTCTGAAGGGAAATTAAGACCAGTGTTCTCATCCATGAAACATACTCTGCTTTTACCCAAGAAGTAAGCTCTTCTTTCCAACATCTCCAATACAGACAGTAAGAACCATATTCATGCCCTGAAAAAAAGAACTGTGTTTCCTACTCATACAGACCATATGTAGTTCAACTCTGCTTATGAGACTGATACAAACCACAGCTCCTCTTACCTCAATGCACTTTAGTGAATAGTGAGAATCGCGATGGGTTTGTGAACTGTGTAATATCATTTGATCCCAAAATTCACCTTGTTTACCAGAAATAAACTCTTGCTTGTAGGAAGACTCAGATCCTGGGGTTTAACTCAATGTCTGAAGGGAAATTCAGACAAGAGTTCTCAGCCCTGAAACACATTATGTTTTAAAGTAAGAAGCATGCTCTTCTTTCCAGAGTCTACAATACAGCAAGAACCATGACCATTCCAAGAAAAAGGGAACTGGCTTTCCTACTCATACATACCATATGTCGTTCAACACTGCTTATCAAACTGATACAAACCACAGCTCCTCTTACACAAATGCTCTTTAGTTAATAGTGCGAATCGCGATCGTTTTGTGAACTGTGTGAAATCATTTTATCCCAAAGTTCACGTTGTTTACCAGAAATGAACTCTTGCTGTTGGAAGACACAGATCATGAGGTTAAACTCCATTTCTGAAGGGAAATTCAGACCAGTGTTCTGATCCATGAAACAGACTCTGCTTCAACGCAAGAAGCAAGCTCTTTTTTCCAACGTCTCCAATACAGACGGAAAGAACCATATTCATGATCTGAAAAAAAGAACTGTGTTTCCTACTCATACAGACCATATGTAGTTCAACTCTGCTTATGAAACTGATACAAACCACAGCTCCTCTTACATAAATGCTCTTTAGATAATAGTGAGTATCACAATGGGTTCTTGAACTGTGTAAAATCATTTGAGCCTAAAATTCACTTGGTTTACCAGAAATGAACTCTTGCTTGTAAGAAGACACAGATCCTGGGGTTTAACTCTGTTTCTGAAGGGAAATTTAGTCCAGTGTTCTCATCCATGAAGCACACTCTGCTTTAACGCAAGAAGCAAGCTCTTCTTTCCAACATCTCCAATACAGACAGTAAGAACCATATTCATGCCCTGAAAAAAAGAACTGTGTTTTCTACTCATAGGGACCTTATGTAGTTCAACTCGGCTTATGAAACTGGTACACACCACAGCTCTTCTTACATAAATGCTCTTAGGTTAATAGTGAGAATCGCGATGGGTGTGTGAACTGTGTAAAATCATTTGATCCCAAAGTTCATGCTGTTTACCAGAAATAAACTCTTGCTTGTAGGAAGATACAGATCCTGGGGATTGACTCCGTTTCTGAAGGGAAATTAAGGCCAGTGTTCTCATCCATGACACACACTCTGCTTTAACGCAAGAAGCAAGCTCTTCTTTACAACGTCTCCAATTCAGACTGTAAGAACCATACTCATGCCCTGAAAAAAAGAACTGTGTTTCCTAATCATACGGACCATATGCAGTTAAACTCTGCTTATGAAACTGATACAAACCACAGCTCCTCTTACGTGAATGCTCTTTAGTTAAAAGTGAGAATCGCGATGGGTTTGTGAACTGTGTAATGTCATTTGAGGCCAAAATTCACGTTGTTTACCAGAAATGAACTCTTGCTTGTAGGAAGACACAGATCCTGTGTTTAACTCCGTTTCTGAAAGGGAAATTCAGACCAGTGTTCTCATCCATGAAAAACACTCTGTTTTAATGCTAGAGGCAAGCTGTTCTTTCCATCGTCTCAAATACAGCAAGAACCATGAGCATGCCCTCTTAAAAGAACTGTGTTTCCTACTCATACGGACCATATGTAGATCAACTCTGCTTATGAAACTGATACAAACCACAGCTCCTATTACATAAATGCTCTTTAGATAATAGTGAGAATCGCAATGGGTTCTTGAAATGTGTAAATATATTTGAGCCCAAAATACAATTGGTTTACCAGAAATGAACCCTGGCTTGTAGGAAGACACAAATCCTGGGGTTTAACTCTGTTTCTGAAGGGAAATTTAGTCCAATATTCTCATTCATGAAGCACACTCTGCTTTAACGCAAGAAGCAAGCTCTTCTTTCCAACATCTCCAATACAGACAGTAAGTACCATATTCATGCCCTGAAAAAAAGAACTGTGTTTCCTACTCAAACGGACCATATGTAGTTCAACTCTGCTTATGAAACTGATACAAACCACAGCTCCTCTTACATAAATGCTCTTTAGTTAATATAGAGAATCGCGTTGGATTCCAGAACTGTGTAGAATCATTTGAACCCAAAATTCACTTTGTTTACCAGAAATGAACTCTTGCTTGTAGGAAGACACAGATCCTGGGGTTTAACTCTGTTTCTGAAGGGAAATTTAGTCCAGTGTTCTCATCCATGAAGCAAACTCTGCTTTAACGCAAGAAGCAAGCTCGTCTTTCCAACATCTCCAATACAGACAGTAAGAACCATATTCATTCCCTGAAAAAAATAACTGTGTTTTCTACTCATACGGACCATATGTAGTTCAACTTGGCTTATGAAACTGATACAAACCACAGCTCTTCATACATAAATGCTCTTAGGTTAATAGTGAGAATCGCGATGGGTGTGTGAACTGTGTAAAATCATTTGATCCCAAAGTTCATGCTGTTTACCAGAAATGAACTCTTGCTTGTAGGAAGATACAGATCCTGGGGGTTGTCTCCGTTTCTGAAGGGAAATTAAAGCCAGTGTTCTCATCCATGACACACACTCTCCTTTAACGCAAGAAGCAAGCTCTTCTTTCCAACGTCTCCAATTCAGAATGTAAGAACCATACTCATGCCCAGAAAAAAAGAACTGTGTTTCCTACTCATACGGACCATATTCAGTTAAACTCTGCTTATGAAACTGATACAAACCACAGCTCCTCTTACATGAATGCTCTTTAGGTAATAGTGAGAATCGCGATGGGTTTGTGAACTGTGTAATATCATTTGAGGCCAAAATTCACGTTGTTTACCAGAAATGAACTCTTGCTTGTAGGAAGACACAGATCCTGTGTTTAACTCCGTTTCTGAAAGGAAAATTCAGACCAGTGTTCTCATCCATGAAAAACACTCTGTTTTAATGCTAGAAGCAAGCTCTTCTCTCCATAGTCTCAAATACAGCAAGAACCATGAGCATGCCCTCGAAAAAGAACTGTGTTTCCTACTCATACGGACCATAAGTAGATCAACTCTGCTTATGAAACTGATACAAACCACAGCTCCTCTTACATAAATGCTCTTAAGTTAATAGTGAGAATCGCGTGGGGATCCTGAACTGTGTAAAATCATTTGAGGCCAAAATTCACGTTGTTTACCAGAAATGAACTCTTGCTTGTAGGAACACACAGATCCTGTGTTTAACTCCATTTCTGAAGGGAAATTCAGACCACTGCTCTCATCCAGGAAACACACTCTGTATTCATGCAAGAAGCAAGCTCTTCTTTCCAACATCTCCAATACAGACAGTAAGAACCGTATTCATGCCCTGAAAAAAAGAACTGTGTTTGCTACTCATACGGACCATATGTAGTTCAACTCTGCTTATGAAACTGATACAAACCACAGCTCCTCTTACATAAATGCTCTTTAGATAATAGTGAGTATCACAATGGGTTCTTGAACTGTGTAAAATCATTTGAGCCTAAAATTCACTTGGTTTACCAGAAATGAACTCTTGCTTGTAGGAAGACACAGATCCTGGGGTTTAACTCTGTTTCTGAAGGGAAATTTAGTCCAGTGTTCTCATCCATGAAGCACACTCTGCTTTAACGCAAGAAGCAAGCTCTTCTTTCCAACATCTCCAATACAGACAGTAAGAACCATATTCATGCCCTGAAAAAAAGAACTGTATTTTCTACTCATACGGACGATATGTAGTTCAACTCGGCTAATGAAACTGATACACACCACAGCTCTTCTTACATAAATGCTCTTAGGTTAATAGTGAGAATCGCGATGGGTGTGTGAACTGTGTAAAATCATTTGATCCCAAAGTTCATGCTGTTTACCAGAAATAAACTCTTGCTTGTAGGAAGATACAGATCCTGGGGTTTGACTCCGTTTCTGAAGGGAAATTAAGGCCAGTGTTCTCATCCATGACACAAACTCTGCTTTAACGCAAGAAGCAAGCTCTTCTTTACAACGTCTCCAATTCAGACTGTAAGAACCATACTCATGCCCTGAAAAAAAGAACTGTGTTTCCTAATCATACGGACCATATGCAGTTAAACTCTGCTTATGAAACTGATACAAACCACAGCTCCTCTTACGTGAATGCTCTTTAGTTAAAAGTGAGAATCGCGATGGGTTTGTGAACTGTGTAATGTCATTTGAGGCCAAAATTCACGTTGTTTACCAGAAATGAACTCTTGCTTGTAGGAAGACACAGATCCTGTGTTTAACTCCGTTTCTGAAAGGGAAATTCAGACCAGTGTTCTCATCCATGAAAAACACTCTGTTTTAATGCTAGAGGCAAGCTGTTCTTTCCATCGTCTCAAATACAGCAAGAACCATGAGCATGCCCTCTTAAAAGAACTGTGTTTCCTACTCATACGGACCATATGTAGATCAACTCTGCTTATGAAACTGATACAAACCACAGCTCCTATTACATAAATGCTCTTTAGATATAGTGAGAATCGCAATGGGTTCTTGAAATGTGTAAATATATTTGAGCCCAAAATACAATTGGTTTACCAGAAATGAACCCTGGCTTGTAGGAAGACACAAATCCTGGGGTTTAACTCTGTTTCTGAAGGGAAATTTAGTCCAATATTCTCATTCATGAAGCACACTCTGCTTTAACGCAAGAAGCAAGCTCTTCTTTCCAACATCTCCAATACAGACAGTAAGTACCATATTCATGCCCTGAAAAAAAGAACTGTGTTTCCTACTCAAATGGACCATATGTAGTTCAACTCTGCTTATGAAACTGATACAAACTGCAGCTCCTCTAACATAAATGCTCTTTAGTTAATATAGAGAATCGCGTTGGATTCCAGAACTGTGTAGAATCATTTGAACCCAAAATTCACTTTGTTTAACAGAAATGAAATCTTGATTGTAGAATGAAACAGATCCTAGGGTTTAACCCCCTTTCTGAAGGGAAATTAAGACCAGTGTTCTCATCCATGAAACATACTCTGCTTTTACCCAAGAAGTAAGCTCTTCTTTCCAACATCTCCAATACAGACAGTAAGAACCATATTCATGCCCTGAAAAAAAGAACTGTGTTTCCTACTCATACAGACCATATGTAGTTCAACTCTGCTTATGAGACTGATACAAACCACAGCTCCTCTTACCTCAATGCACTTTAGTGAATAGTGAGAATCGCGATGGGTTTGTGAACTGTGTAATATCATTTGATCCCAAAATTCACCTTGTTTACCAGAAATAAACTCTTGCTTGTAGGAAGACTCAGATCCTGGGGTTTAACTCAATGTCTGAAGGGAAATTCAGACAAGAGTTCTCAGCCCTGAAACACATTATGTTTTAAAGTAAGAAGCATGCTCTTCTTTCCAGAGTCTACAATACAGCAAGAACCATGACCATTCCAAGAAAAAGGGAACTGGCTTTCCTACTCATACATACCATATGTCGTTCAACACTGCTTATCTACTGATACAAACCACAGCTCCTCTTACACAAATGCTCTTTAGTTAATAATGCGAATCGCGATCGTTTTGTGAACTGTGTGAAATCATTTGACTCCAAAGTTCACGTTGTTTACCAGAAATGAACTCTTGCTGTTGGAAGACACAGATCATGAGGTTTAACTCTGATTCTGATGGGAAATTCAGACCAGTGTTCTCATCCATGTAACACACACTGTTTTCATGCTGGAAACAAGCTATTCTTTCCAGCGTCTCCAATACAGCAAGAAACATGAGCATGCCCAGAAAAAGAACTGTGTTTCCTACTCATAAAGACCATATGCAGTTCAACTCTGCTTATGAAACTGATACAAACCACAGCTCCTCTTACGTAAATTCTCTTTATTTAATAGTGAGAATCGTGATGGGTTTTTGAACTGTGTAAAATCATTTGATCCCAAAATTCACGTTGTTTACCAGAAATGAACTCTTGCTTGTAGGAAGACAAAGATCCTGGGGTTTAACTCTGTTTCTGAATGGAAATTTAGTCCAGTGTTCTCATCCATGAAGCACACTCTGCTTTAACGCACGAAGCAAGCTCGTCTTTCCAACATCTCCAATACAGACAGTAAGAACCATATTCATGCCCTGAAAAAAAGAACTGTGTTTTCTACTCATACGGACCATATGTAGTTCAACTCGGCTTATGAAACTGATACAAACCACAGCTCTTCTTACATAAATGCTCTTAGGTTAATAGTGAGAATCGCGATGGGTGTGTGAACTGTGTAAAATCATTTGATCCCAAAGTTCATGCTGTTTACCAGAAATGAACTCTTGCTTGTAGGAAGATACAGATCCTGGAGGTTGTCTCCGTTTCTGAAGGGAAATTAAGGCCAGTGTTTTCATCCATGACTCACACTCTGCTTTAATGCAAGAAGCAAGCTCTTCTTTCCAATGTCTCCAATTCAGACTCTAAGAACCATACTCACGCCCTGAAAAAAAGAACTGTGTTTCCTACTCATACGGACCATATGCCGTTAAACTGTGCTTATGAAACTGATACAAACCACAGCTCCTCTTACATGAATGCTCTTTAGTTAATAGTGAGAATCGCGATGGGTTTGTGAACTGTTTAATATCATTTGAGGCCAAAATTCACGTTGTTTACCAGAAATGAACTCTTGCTTGTAGGAAGACACAGATCCTGTGTTTAACTCCGTTTCTGAAAGGGAAATTCAGACCAGTGTTGTCATCCATGAAAAACACTCTGTTTTAATGCTAGAAGCAAGCTCTTCTCTCCATAGTCTCAAATACAGCAAGAACCATGACCATGCCCTCTAAAAAGAACTGTGTTTCCTACTCATATGGACCATATGTAGATCAACTCTGCTTATGAAACTGATACAAACCACAGCTCCTCTTACATACATGCTCTTAAGTTAATAGTGAGAATCGCGTGGGGATACTGAACTGTGTAAAATCATTTGAGGCTAAAATTCACGTTGTTTACCAGAAATGAACTCTTGCTTGTAGGAAGACACAGATCCTGTGTTTAACTAGGTTTCTGAAGGGAAATTCAGACCACTGCTCTCATCCATGAAACACACTCTGTTTTCACGAAAGAAGCAAGCTCTTCTTTCCAACATCTCCAATACAGACAGTAAGAACCATACTCACGGCCTGAACAAAAGAACTGTGTTTCCTACTCATACGGACCATATGCAGTTAAACTCTGCTTATGAAACTGATACAAACCACAGCTCCTCTTACATGAATGCCCTTTAGTTAATAGTGAGAATCGCGTGGGGATCCTGAACTGTGTAAAATCATTTGAGGCGAAAATTCACGTTGTTTACCAGAAATGAACTCTTGCTTGTAGGAAGACACAGATCCTGTGTTTAACTAGGTTTCTGAAGGGAAATTCAGACCACTGCTCTCATCCATGAAACACACTCTGTTTTCACGAAAGAAGCAAGCTCTTCTTTCCAACATCTCCAATAAAGACAGTAAGAACCATATTCATGCCGTGAAAAAAAGAACTGTGTTTCCTACTCATAAGGACCATATGTAGTTCAACTCTGCTTATGAAACTGATACAAACCACAGCTCCTCTTACATAAATGCTCTTTAGTTAATAGTGAGAATAGCGATGGGTTTGTGAACAGTGTAAAATCATTTGAGCCCAAAATTCACTGGCTTTACCAGAATTGAACCCTTGCTTGTAGGACGACACAGATCCTGGGGTTTAATTCTGATTCTGATGGGAAATTCAGACCAGTGTTCTCTTCCATGAAACACACTCTGTTTTCACCCTAGAAACAAGCTCTTCTTTCCATAATCTCCAATACAGAAAGAAACTTGAGCATGCCCAGAAAAAAAGAACTGTATTTCCTACTCATACAGACCATATGCAGTTCAACTCTGCTTATGAAACTGATACAAACCACAGCTGCTCTTACATAAATTCTCTTTATTTAATAGTGAGAATCGCATTGGTTTTGTGAACTGTGTAAAATCATTTGACCCCAAAATTCACGTTGTTTACCAGAAATGAACTCATACTTGTAGGAAGACACAGAACATGGGGTTTATCTCCGTTTATGAAGGGAAATTCAGACCAGTGTTCTCATCCATGAAACACACTCTGTTTTCATGCATGAAACAAGCTCTTCTTTCCAACATCTCCAATACAGCAAGAAACATGAGCATGCCCAGAAATAAAAACCTGTGTTTCCTACTCATACGGAACATATGTATTTCAACTCTGCTTATGAAACTGATACAAACCACAGCTCCTCTTACATAAATGCTCCATAGTTAATAGTGAGAATCACATTGGGTTCTAGAACTGTGTAAAATCATTTGAGCCCTAAATTCACTTGGTTTACAAGAAATGAACTCTTGCTTTTAGGAAGTCACAGATCCAGGGGTTTAACTCCGTTTATGAATGGAAATTCAGACTAGTGTTCTCATCCATGAAACACACTCTGCTTTAACGCAAAAAGCAAGGTCTTCTTTCCAACATCTCCAATACAGACAATAAGAACCATATTCATGCTCTGAAAAAAGGAACTGTGTTTCATACTCATACATACCATATGTAGTTCAACTCTGCTTATGAAACTGATACAAAACGCAGCTCCTCTTACATAAATGCTCTTTAGTTAATAGTGAGAATAGCGATGGGATTGTGAACAGTGTAAAATCATTTGAGCCCAAAATTCACTGGGTTTACCAGAAATGAACTCTTGCTTGTAGGAAGACACAGATAATGGGGTTTAACTACATTTCTGAAGGGAAATTCAGACCAGAGTTCTCATCCCTGAAACTCATTCTGTTTTAAGGCAAGAAGCATGCTCTTCTTTCCAGCGTCTACAATACAGCAAGAACCATGAGCATGCCAAGAAAAAAGGAACTGGGTTTCCTTCTCATACATACCATATGTAGTTCAACACTGCTTATGAAACTGATACAAACCACAGCTCCTCTTACATAAATGCTCTTAAGTTAATATTGAGAATCGCGTTTGTTCCAGAAATGTGTAAAATTATTTCACGCCAAAATTCACTTTGTTTACAGAAATGAACTCTTGCTTGTATGAAGACACAGATCCTGGGGTTTAACTCTGATTCTGATGGGAAATTCAGACCAGTGTTCTCATCCATGAAACACACACTGTTTTCATGCAAGAAGCAAGCTATTCTTTCCAGCGTCTCCAATACAGCAAGAACCATGAGCTTGCCCTCAAAAAAGAACTGTGTTTCCTTCTCATACGCACCATATGTAGTTCAACTCTGCATATGAAACTGTTATAAACCACAGCTCCTCTTACATAAATGCTCTTTAGTTAATAGTGTGTATCGCGATGGTTTTGTGAACTGTGTGAAATCATTTGATCCCAAAGTTCACGTTGTTTACCAGAAATGAACTCTTGCTTGTAGGAAGACATTGATCCTGGCGTTCAAATCCATTTCTGAAGAGAATTTCAGACCAGTGTTCTTATCCATGAAACACACTCTGTTTTCACGCATGAAGCAAACTCTTCTTTCCAACATCTCCAATACAGACAGTAAGAACCCTATTCATGCTCGGAAAAAAAGAACTGTGTTTCCTACTCATACGTACTATATGTAGTTCAACTCTACTTATGAAACTGATACAAACCACAGCTCCTCTTACATAAATGCTCTTAAGTATATAGTGAGAATTGCGTTGTGTTCCAGTACTGTGTAAAATCATTTGAGCCCAAAATTCTCTTTGTTTACCAGAAATGAAATCTTGCTTGTAAGAAGACACATATCCTGTGGTTTAACCCTGTTTCTGAAGGGAAATTCAGACGAGTGTTCTCATCCATGAAACACACTCTGTTTTCATGCATGAAGCAAGCTCTTCTGTCCATCGTCTCCAATACACTAAGAAATATAAGCATGCCCAGAAAAAGAACTGTGTTTCCTACTAATACGGATCATATGTAGTTCAACTCTGCTTATGAAACTGATATAACCAAAACTCTTCTTACATAAATGCTATTTAGTTAATAGTGAGTTTCGCGTTGGGTTCATGAACTGTGTAAATTCATTTGAGGCCAAAATTCTCTTTGTTTACCAGAAATGAACTCTTGCTTTTAGGGAGACACAGATGCTGGGGTTTGACTCCGTTTCTGAAGGGAAATTCAGACCAGTGTTCTCATCCATGAAACACACTCTGTTTTCACGCAAGAACCAACCTCTTCTTTGCAGCGTCTCCAATACAGCAAGAAACATGAGCATGCCCAGAAAGAAAGAACTGTGTTTCCTACTCATGGGGACCATATGTAGTTCAACTCTGCTTATGAAACTGATACGAACCACAGCTCCTCTCACATAAATCCTCGTTAGTTAAAAGTGAGAATCGCGTTGGGTTCTTGAACTGTGAAAAATCATTTGAGCCCAAAATTCACCTGGTTTTCCAGGAATGAACTCTTGCTTGTAGGAAGACACAGAGCCCTGGATTTGACTCCATTACTGATGGGAAATTCAGAGCAGAAATCTCATCCATGCAACACACTCTGCTTCAGAGCAAGAAGCATGCTCCTGCTTTCCAGAGTCTCCAATACTGCAGGAAACGTGACTGTGCTCAGAATTAAGAACTGTTTTCTACACATAGGTACCATATCTAGTTCAACTCTGCTTGAACCTGATAAAAACCACAGTTGTTCTTACATCCAAAGCTCTTTAATTAATGGTGAGAAATGCTTTGGATTCGTGAACTGTGTGTTTTCATTTGAGCTGAAAAGTGACTCAGTTTACCAGAAATGAACTCTTGCTTTAGAAAGACACAGAGCATGGGATTTAACTCCGTTTCTGAAGGGATATTCAAACCAGTGTTCTCATCCATGAAACACACTCTGCTTTAGATTAAGAAGCATGCTGCTGCTTTCCAGAGTCTCCAATACAGCAGGAAACGTCAGTCTGCGCAGAACAATTGGACTGTGTTTCCTACACATAAGGACCATATCTAGTTCAACTCTGCTTATGAAACTGATACAATCCACAGCTCCTCTTACATCCAGAGCTCTTTAATTAATAGTGAGAAATGCTTTGGATTCGTGAACTGTGTGTCTTCATTTGAACCAAAAAGTGACTCGGTTTACCAGAAATGAACTCTTGCTTGTAGGAAGACACAGAGCAGAGCATTTAACTCTGTTTCTGAAGAGAAATTCAGACCAGTGTTCTCATCCATGAAACACACCCTGCTTTAGAATAGGAAGCATACTCCTACTTTCCAGAGTCTCCAATACAGCAGGAAACGTGAGTCTGCGCCGAACCAAAGGGCTGTGTTTCCTACACATACAGACCATATCTAGTTCAACTCTGCTTATGAAGCTGATACTAACCACAGCTCTTCTTACATCCAAAGCTCTTTAGTTAATAATGAGAATTGTGTTTCCTTTGTGCAATGTGTAACTTCATTTGACCACACTAGGGAGTTGGTTTTCCAGAAATGAACACTTGCTTGTAGGAAGACACAGAGCCCCGGATTTAATTCACTTACTGAAGGGAAATTCAGACCAGACTTCTCATCCATGAAACACACTCTCCTTTAGAGCCATTAGCACACTCGTGCTTTCCAGAATGTCCACTAGAGCAGGAAAAGTAAGCGTGCTCAGAACTAAAGTAGTGTGTTTCCTACACATACAGACCATATCTAGTTTGACTCTGCTTATGAAACTGATACAAACCACAGCTTCTCTTACATCCAATGCTTTTCAGTTAATAGAGAGAAATGTGATAGCTTCATGCAATGTGTAACTGCATTTGTGCCCACGAGTGACCTGGTTTTTCACCAAAGAACTCTTGCTTATAGCAATACATAGAACCATGGATTTCACTACGTTACTGATGGGAAATTCACAGCAGAAACCTCATCCATGAAACACACTCTGCATTAGCCCAAAAAGGACGCTCCTGCTTTCCAGAGTCTCCAATAGCAGGAAATGCAACTGTGCGCAGAACTAAAGAACTGTGTTTTCTATACATAGGGACCATATCTAGTTCAACCTGCTTATGAAACTGATACAAACCACAGCTCCTCTTACATCCAATGCTCTTTAATTAATATTGAGAAACGCTTTGGATTCGTGAACTGTGTGTTTTCATTTGAGCCGAAAAGTGACTCGGTTTACCAGAAATGTACTCTTGCTTGTAGGAAGACACAGAGCCCTGGATTTAACTCCGTTTCTGAAGGAAAATTCAAACCAGTGTTCTCATCCATGAAACACACTCTGCTTTAGATTAGGAAGCATGCTGCGGCTTTCCAGAATCTCCAATACACCAGGAAACGTGAGTTTGCACTGAACAAAACGGCTGTGTTTCCTACACATACAGACCATATCTAGTTCAACTCTGCTTATGAAGCTGATACTAACCACAGCTCTTCTTATATCCAAAGCTCTTTAGTTAATAGTGAGAAATGTGTTTGCTTTGTGCAATGTGTAACTTCATTTGACCACACGAGGGAGTTGGTTTTCCAGAAATGAACATTTGTTTATAGGAAGACACAGAGCCCGGGATTTAATTCCCTTACTGAAGGGAAATTCAGACCAGACTTCTCATCCATGAAACACACTCTCCTTTGGAGCCATTAGCACACTGGTGCTTTCCAGAATGTCCAGTAGAGCAGGAAAAGTAAGCGTGCTCAGAACTACAGAACTGTGTTTCCAACTCATACATACCATATCTGGTTCAACTCTGCTTATGAAACTGATACAAACCACAGCTCCACTTACATCCAATGTTCTTTAGTTAATAGTGAGAAATGAGTTAGCTTCGTGCAAAGTGTGACTTCATTTGACCACAATAGGGAGATGGTTTTCCAGAAAGGAACTCTTTCATGTAGGAAGACACAGAGCCCTGGTTTTAACTCCGTTTCTGAAGGGAAATTCAAACCAGTGTTCTCATCCATGAAACACACTGTGCTTTAGATTAGGAAGCATGCTGCTGCTTTCCAGAGTCTCAAATACAGCAGGAAACGTGAGTCTGCACTGAACAAAACGGCTGTGTTTCCTACACATACAGACCATATATAGTTCAACTCTGCTTATGAAGCTGATACTAACCACAGCTCTTCTTACATCCAGTGCTTTTCAGTTAGTAGAGAGAAATGTGATAGCTTCATGCAATGTGTAACTGCATTTGTGCCCACGAGTGACCTGGTTTTTCACCAAAGAACTCTTGCTTGTAAGAATAAACAGAACCATGGATTTCACTACGTTACTGACGGGAAATTCACAGCAGAAATCTCATCCATGAAACACACCCTGCATTAGCCCAAGAAGGACACTCCTACTTTCCAGAGTCTCCAATAGCAGGAAATGTAACTGTGCTCAGAACTAAAGAACTGTGTTTTCTATACATAGGGACCATATCTAGTTCAACTCTGCATATTAAACTGATACATACCACACCTCCTCCTACATTCCATACTATTTAGTTAATAGTGAGGAACACGTTGGCTTCATCGTTTGTGTTTCTTTATTTGAGCCGAAAAGTGACTGGGTTTACCAGAAATGAACTATTGCTTGTAGGAAGACACACAGGCTGGGGTTTAATTCTTTTTTTGAAGGGAAATACAGAACAGTTTTCTCATCCATGAGACACACCCTGATTTAGAGTAGGAAGCATGCTCCTGCTTTCCAGAGTCTCCAATAGAGCAGGAAATGACATTGTGCTAAGAACTGAAGAACTGTGTTTCCTACACATACGGGCCATATCTACTTCAACTCTGCTTATGAAACTGATGCAAACCACAGTTCCTCTTACATCCAATGCTTTTGAGTTAATAGTGTGAAATGTGTTAGCTTCGTGCAATGTGTAACTTCTTTTGAGTCCACAAGTGACTTGGTTTTTCACAGAAGAACTCTTGCTTGTAGGAAGACACAGAGCCCTGGATTTGACTCCGTTACTGAAGGGAAATTCACAGCAGAAATCTCATCCATGCAACACACTCTGCTTTAGAGCAAGAAGCATGCTCCTGCTTTCCAGAGTCTCCAATACAGCAGGAAACGTGACTGTGCTCAGAATTAAGAACTGTGTTTTCTACACATAGAGAATGTATCTACTTCAACTATTCTTGAATCTGGTACAAACCACAGCTCCTCTTACATCCAAAGCCCTTTAATTAATAGTGAGAAACGCTTTGGATTCGTGAACTGTGTGTTTTCATTTGAGCCGAAAAGTGACACGGTTCACCAGAAATGAACTCTTTCTTTAGGAAGACACAGAGCCCAGGATTTAACTCCGTTTCTGAAGGGAAATTCAGACCAGACTTCTCATCCATGAAACACACTCTCTTTAGAACAAGAAGCACACTCCTGCTTTCCAGGGTTTCCAATTTACCAGGAAACGTGAGCATGCTAAGAACAAAATAACTATTCTTACACATATGGACCATATCTAGTTCAGCTCTGCTTGTGAAATTGATACAAACCAAAGGTCCTCTTACATCCAATGCTCTTTAGTTAATAGTGAGAAACGCGTTGCCTTTGTGAACTGTGTAAATACATTTGAGCGGAAAATTGACTGGGTTTACCAGAAATGAATTCTTTCTTGTAAGAAGACAGAGAGTCTGGGGTTTAACTACGTTTCTGAAGGGAAATTCAGGCAGTGTTCTCATCCATGAAACACACTCTATTTTAACGAAGAAGCATCCTCCTGCTTTCCAGAGTTTCCATACAACAGGAAACATGACTGTGCTCACAACAAAAGAACTGTGTTTCCTACACATACGGACCTTATCTAGTTCAACTCTGCTTATGAAACTGATACAAACCACAGCTCCTCTTACATCCAGTGCTTTTTAGTTTATAGTGAGAGATGTTTTAGCTTTGTGCAATATGTAACTTCATTTGAGTCCACGAGTGACTTGGTTTTTCACACATAAACTCTTGCTTGTTTGAAGACACAGAGCCCTGGATTTAACTCCGTTACTGAAGGGAAACTCACAGAGAAATATCATCCATGCAACACACTCTGCTTTAGAGCAAGAAGCATGCTCCTGCTTTCCAGAATCTCCAATACAGCAGGAAATGTGACTGTGCTCAGAACTAAAGAACTGGGTTTTCTACACATAGAGACCATATCTAGTTCAACTCTGCTTATGAAACTGATACAAACCACAGCTCCTCTTACATTCAATGCTCTTTAGTTAATAGTGAGAAACGCCTAGCCTTCGTGAACTGTGTATCTTCATTTGAACTGAAAAGTGACTCAGTTTACCAGAAAAGAACTCTTGCTTGTAGTAAGAAACAGAGCCTGGGGTTTAACTCCGTTTCTGAAGGGAAATTCACCCAAGTGTTCTCATCCATGAAACACATTCTGCTTTGGAGCAAGAAGCACGCTTCAGCTTGAAAGAGTCTCCAATATAGCAGTAAACGGGAGTGTGCTCAGAACAAAGAACTGTGTTTCCTACACATAGGGGCCATATCTAGTTAAACTCTGCTTATGAAACTGATACAAACCACAGCTCCTCTTACATCCATTGCTCTTTATTAATAGTGTGAAACGCGTTGGCTTCAGGAACTGTGTGAATTCATTTGACCCGAAAATTAACGGCGTTTACCAAAAATGAACTCTTGCTTGTAAGAAGACAAAGAGTCCGGGGTTTTACTCCGTTTCTGAAGGGAAATTCAGTCCAGTGTTCTCATCCATGAAACACACTCTGTTTTAACGAACAAGCATGCTCCTGCTTTCCAGAGTCTCCATTTCAACAGGAAATGTGAGCATGCTCAGAACTAAAGAACTGTGTTTCCTTCACATAGGGACCATATCTAGTACAACTCTGCTTATGAAACTGATACAAACCACAGCTCCTCTTTGTAGTGGATAGCCATCCCAGCATTGGCCTGGAAGTTCCAATCCCCATTGAGGCTTCGCTAATGATCACGCCCTCAAGGCGGGGCAGAGGAGGGAGTGGAAGACAGAGGATCAAGAGGAGGTCGCTCTCTTGGTTCCGGGACTCTGGACGCTGGAGGTAGACCTTGCAGAGTTCTCCAGAGAACACCTCCGGACTGTGCTGTACATTTTTCAGACCCTGCAACCTACCCCTTCATTTGTAAGTTACACCCAAAAAACCTCCCTCTTATCTACTTGGAGTGGCCTTAATAATTTCACCAATACCTCTTACATCCAGTGCTTTTCAGTTAATAGTGAGAAATGTGTGAGCTTTGTGAAATGTGTAATTTCATTTGAGCACATGAGTGACATGCTTTTCCAGAAATGAACTCTTGCTTGTAGGAATACACAGAGCCCGGGATTTGCCTGCGTTTCTGAAGGGAAATTTAGACCTGAAATCTCATCCATGAAACACACTCTCCTTTAGAGCAAGAAGAACATTCCTGCTTTCCAGAATTACCAATACAGCTAGAAACGTGACTGTGCTCAGAACTAAAGAACTAGGTTTCCTACACATAAGGACCGTATCTAATTAAACTCTGCTTATTAAACTGATACAAACCACAGCTCCTCTTACATCCAATGCTTTTTGGTTAATAGTGAGAAATGTGTGAGCTTCATGCAATGTGTAACTTCATTTGAGACCACAAGTGTCTTGGTTTTCCAGTAATGAATTCTTGCTTGAAGGAAGACACAGAGCCCAGGGTTTAACTCTGTTTCTGAAGGTAAATTGACAGCAAAAATCTCATCCATGAAACACACTCTGCTTTAGAGCAAGAAGCACACTCCTTCTTTCCAGAGTCTCCAATAGAGCAGGAAATGTGACTGTGCTCAGAACCAAAGAACAGAGTTTCCTACACATACGGACCATATCTAGTTCAACTCTGCTTATGAAACTGATACAAACCACAGCTCCTCTTACCTCAAGTGCTCTGCAGTTGCTGGTTAGAAACGTTTGAGCTTAGCACACTGTGTATCTTAATTTGAGTCCCAAGAAACAGGGTTTACCAGAAATGAACTGTTGCTTGTAGGTAGACAAGGAGCCTGGGATTTTACTGTTTCTGAAGGGAAATTGAGACCAGAGTTCTCATCCATGAAACACAATCTCTTTTAGAGCAAGAAGCACGCTGCTGCGTTCCAGAATTTCCAATACAGCAGGAAACGCAAGTGTGCTGAGAACAAAAAAGATGTGTTTCCTACTCCTAGGGACCATATCTAGTTCAACTCTGCTTATGAAACTGATACAACCACAGCTCCTGTGACATCCAGTGCTCGGCAGTTGCTGTTTAGAAACGTGTGAGCTTAGTGCCCTGTGTATCTGTGTCTGAGCCCCAGAGTGTCTGGGTTTATGAGAAATGAAGTGATCCACTTAGGAAGACTCAGAGCCCGAGATTTAACTCCGTTTCTGAAGGGAAATGCAGGACAGAGTTCTCATTCATGAAACACACTCTGCTTTGGAGCAAGAAGCACGTTCATGCTTTCCAGAGTTTCCAATATAGCAGGAAAGGAGAGCGTCCTCTGAACAAAAGAACTGTGTTTCCTCAACTTATGGACCATATCTAGTTCAACTCTGCTTATGAAACTGATACAAACCACAACTCCTCTTACATCCAGTGCCCTGCCATTGCTGGTTAGAAACGTGTGAGCTTCGTGTACTGTGTATCTTCATTTGAGCCCTATAGTAACTGGGTTTACCAGAAATGATTGTTGCTTGTATCAAGACAAAGATCATGGTATTTAACTCCATTTCTGAAAGGAAATTAAGAGCAGAGTTCTCATCCATGAAACACCCTCTGATTTAGAGCAAGAATCACTCTCCTGCTTTCCAGAATTTCCAATACATGAGGAAACACAAGCGTGCTCAGAACAAAGAACTGTGTTTCCTAAACATATGGACCATATCTAGTTCAACTCTGCTTATGAAACTGATACAAACCCCATCTCCTCTTACATCCAGTGCTCTGCAGAGGTTGGTTAGAAACGTGTGAGCTTAGCGCACTGTATTTCTTCATTTGAACCCTAGAGTGACTGGGTTTACCAGAAATGAACTGTTGCATGGAGGAAGACTCACAGCTCGGGATTTGACTCCATTTCTCAAGGGAAAATGAGACCAGAGTTTTCATCCATGAAACACACTCTGATTTAGAGCAAGAAATATGCTCCTGCTTTCCAGAGTTTCCAATACAGGAGAAAACTCTAGCTTGCTCAGAACAGAGAACTGTGTTTCCTACACATATGGACCATATCTTGTTCAACTCTGCTTGTGAATCTGATACAAACCACAGCTTCTGTGACATCAAGTGCTCTGCAGTTGCTCATTAGAAACGAGTGATACTAGTGTACTGTGTATCTATATTTGAACCCAAGAGTGACTGGGTTTACCAGAAATGAACTGTTGCTTGTAGGAAGACACAGAGCCTGGGATGTAACTCCTTTTCTGAAGGGAAATTCAGAGCTGAGTTCTCATTAGTGAAACAAACTCTGCTTTAGAGCAAGAAGCACGCTCCTGCTTTCAAAACTATACAATACAGCACGAAACACATGCATGCTCACAACAAAAGAACTGTGTTTCCTACACATGTAGACCATATCTAGTTCAACACTGCTTATGGAACTGATACATACCACAGCTCCTCTTACATTTAGTGCTCTGCATTTAGTGGTTATAAACGTGTGATCTCAGTGCACTGTGTATCTTAATTTGAGCCCCAGAGAAACAGGATTTACCAGAAATGAACTGTTGCTTGTAGGTAGACAAAGAGCCCAGGATTTGACTCCGTTTCTGAAGGGAAATACAGACCAGACTTTTCATCCATGAAATACACTCTGCTTTAGAGCAAGAAGCATGCTCCTGCTTCCAGAGTTTCCAATATTGCAGGAAAAGCGAGCGTGCTCAGAACAAAAGAACTGTGTTTCCTAAACATATGGACCATATCTAGTTCAACTCTGCTAATGAAACTGATTCAAACCACAGCTCCACTTACATCCAGTGCTCTGCAGTGCCTAGTTAGAAACGGGTGAGCTTAAGCACACTGTATTTCTTCATTTGAACCCAAGAGTGACTGGGTTTACCAGAAATGAACTCTTGCTTGTAGGTAGAGACAGAGCCCGAGATTCAACTCTGTTTCTGAAGGAAAACTGAGACCAGAGTTCTCATAGATGAAACACACTCTCATTTAGAGCAAGAAGCACGCTGCTGCTTTCCAGATTTTCCAATACAGCAGGAAAGGCAAGCGTGCTCAGAACAAAAGAGCTGTGTTTCCTACACCTACGGATCATATCTAATTCAACTCTGCTTATGAAACTGATACAACCACAGATCCTGTGACATCCAGTGCTCTGCAGATGCTGGTTAGAAAAGTGTGAACTTAGCGCACTGTGTATGTACATTACAACCTGAGAGTGACTGTGTTTACCAGAAATGAACTGTTGCTTATAGCAAGACACAGAGCCCAGAATTTAACTCTGTTTCTGAAGGGAAATTCAGAACAGAGTTCTCATCCATGAAACCCACTCTTCTTTACAGCAAGAAGCACACTCCTGCTTTCCAGAGTTTCCAATACAGGAGGAAACGCGAGCATGCTCAGAACAAAGAACTGTGTTTCCTACACATACGGACCATATCTAGTTCAACTCTGCTTGTGAAACTGATACAAACCACAGCTCCTCTTATATCCAGTGCTTTGCCGTTGCTGGTTAGAAACGTGTGAGCTTAGCGCACTGTGTATCTTCACTTGAGCCCCAGAGTGACTGGGTTTACCAGAAATGAACTGTTGCTTGTAGGCTGACACAGAGCCTGGGATTTAACTCAGTTTCTGAAGGGAAATTTAGAACAGAGTTCTCCTACATGAAACACACTCTGCTTTGGGACAAGAAGCATCTCCTTTTTTCAGTGTTTCCAATTGAGCAGAAACAATTAGCTTGCTCAGAACAAAAGAACTGTGCTTCTTACACACACAGGCCATATCTAGATTAACTCTGCCTAGGAATCTTATATGAACAGCACTTCCGCTTACATCCAATGTACAGTAAATGCTGGTTTGAAATGCGGGAGCACTATGCAATCAGTATTCCAAGTGAGCCCATGAGTTACTGGCTTTACCAAAAATGAACTGTTGCTTGTGGGAAGACAGAAAGCATGGGAATACATTCTGTTTTCGAAGGGAAATTGACCCCAGATTTCCCTTACCAGAAGCAGACTGCTTCTGCAGCAAGAAGCATGCTCCTGCTTTCAGTGTTTCCAATAGAGAGCTTGCTCAGAACAAAAGAACTGGGCTTCGTACACACATTGGCCATAACAAGATTAACTCTGCTTAGGAAACCCATATGAACAGCACCTCTACTTATGTCAAATGGGCAGCTCTTGCTGAGAATAGACATGACGGCTCTTTGCACCGTGTATCTCAATGGGAGCCCAAGAGGGACAGGGTTTACGAGAAATGAACTGTTGCTTGTAGGAAGACACACAGCATGGAAATAAACTCTGTTTTTGAAGGGAGATTGAACCCTGAACTCTCTTACAGGAAAGACAATCTGCTTTTGGAGCAAGAAGCACGCTACTGCTTTCCAGAGTTTCCAATACAGCAGGAAACGTGAGCGTGCTCAGAACAAAAGAACTGTGTTTCCTACATATACGGACCATATCTAGTTCAACTCTGCTTACAAAAGTGATATGAACAGCATCTCATCTTACATTCAAAGCGCAGCAGTTTCTGGTTAGAAACGAGAGATCTCTGAGTACTCTGTATCTCCATGTGAACCCTAGAGTGACAGGGTTTACCAGAAATGAACTGTTGCTTGTAGGAAGACTGACAGCATGGGATTTAACTCCGTTTCTGAAGGGAAATTCAAACATAGTTCCCATGCATGAAACACACTCTTCTTGATTTCAGTGTTTCCAATTGAGCAGAAACAGTGAGCTTGCTCAGAACAAAAGAACAGTGCTTCCTACACACATGGGCCATATCTATATTAACTCTGATTAGGAAATTGATATGAACAGCAGCTCCTGTTACATCCAATGTGCTGCAATTTATGGGAAGATTCGTTGTAGCTCTGTGCACTGTGTATCACCATGTGAGCCCAAGAGTGACTGGGTTTACCAGAAATGAACTGTTGCTTCCAGGAAGACTGACAGCATGAGATTTACCTATGTTTTTGAAGGAAAATTGAAACCTGAGATCCCATACATGAAACACACACATCCTCCTTTTTTAAGTGTTTCCAATAGAGCAGAAACCATGAGCTTGCTCAGAACAAAAGAACTGTGCTTCCTACACACACAGGCCATATCTACATTAACTCTGCTTAGGAAACTGATATGAACAGCAGCTCCTCTTACATCAAATGGGCTACTCTTGCTCAGAAGAGAGAACATGGCTCTTTTCCCTGTATATCTATACAGGAGCCCAAGAGATACTGGGTTTACCAGAAATGAACTGTTGCTTATAGGAAAACAGACAGCATGGGAATAAACTCTGTTTTCAAAAGGAAATTGAACCCTGATCTACGTTATAAGAAAGACACTCTGATTTGGAGCAAGAAGAACGCTCCTGCTTTCCCGAGTTTCAAATACAGCAGGAACCATGAGTGTGCACAGAACAAAAGTACTGTCCTACACATGAGGACAATATCACTTTCAACTCGGCTTATGAAACTGATACGAACTGCAGCTCTTCATACATCCAATTCGCTGCAATTGCTGGGAAGAATCGTGTGAGCTCTGTGCACTGTGGATCTCGAAGTGAGCCCAAGTGTTACTAGGTTTACCAGAAATGAACTGTTGGTCATAGCAACACTGATGGCATGGGTTTTTCCTCCATTTATGAAGGGAAATTCAAACCAGAGTTCCCATACATGAAATACACTCTGCTTTGGAGCAAGAAGCATTCTCCTGCTTTCAGTATTTCCAATAGAGCAGAAACAGTGAACTTGCTCAGAACAAAAGAACTGTGCTTCTAACACACATGGCCCATTCTAGATTAACTCTGCTTAGGAAACTGATATGAATAGCAGCTCCTCTTACATCTAATGTGCTGCTCTTCCTAGTACAGTCATGAGGGCTCGTTGCACTGTGTATCTCAATGCGAGCTCTAGAGTGACTAGGTTTACCAGAAATGAACTCTTGCTTGTAGGAAGACAGATAGCATTGGAATAACCTCCGTTTTCATAGGGCAATTGAAACCATATTTCCCTTACAAGATAGACACTCTGCTTTTGGAGTAAGAAGCACGCTCCTGCTTTCCAGAGTTTCCAAAAGAGCAGGCACTGTGAGCATGCTCAGAACAAAGGAACTGTGTTTCTTAAACATAAGGACCATATCATGTTCAATTCAGCATACCAAACTGATACTAACAGCAGTTCCTCCTACATCCAATGCGCTGCCATTGCTGGGAAGAATCACATGAGCTCTGTGCACTGTGTATCATCACCTTGTGAGCCCAAGAGTGACTGGGTTTACCAGAAATGAACTGTTGCTTTTCAGGAGAATGATAGCACAGAATTTAACTCCATTTTTCAAGGGAAATTCAAACCATAGTTCCCATACATGAAACAAACTCTCTTTTGGAGCACGAAGCATGCTCCTGATTTCAGTGTTTCCAATAGAGCAGAAACAGTGACTTTGCTCAGAAGAAAAGAACTGTGCTTTCTGCATAAATGGGCCATATGTAGATTAACTCTTCTTAGTACGCTGATATGAACAGCAGCTCCTCTTACATCAAATCTGCTGCTCTTACTCGGAACAGACACGAGGGCTCCTTTGCACTGTGTATCTCCATGGGAGCTGAAGAGTGACTGGGTTTACCAGAAATGAACTGCTGTTTGTAGGAACTCAGACAGCATGGGTATAAACTCCTTTTTTGAAAGAAAATTGAACCCTGATTTCCCTTACCAGAAAGACACTCTGCTTTTGGAGCAAGAAGCACGCTCCTGCTTTCCAGAGTTTCCTCTACAGCAGGAATCGTGAGCTTGCTCAGAACAAAAGAACTGTGTTTCCTACACATAAGGACCATATGTACTTCATCTCTGCTTACAAAACTGATAGGATCGGCTGCTCCTCTTACACCAATGCACTAAAATTGCTGGTTAGAAACGTATGAGCTCTGTGCAATGTGCATCTCCATGTGAGCCCAAGAGTGACTGAAACACACTCTACTTTGGAGCAAGAAGTGTGCTACTGCTTCCAATGTTTCCAATAGTGCAGAAACAGTGAGCTTGCTCAGAACAAAAGAACTGTGCTTCCTACACCTAAGGTCCATATCTTGAATAACTCTGCTTAGGAAACTGATATGAACTGCAGCTCCTCTACATCAAATGGGCTGCTCTTGCTCAGAACAGACACGAGGGCTCCTTGCACTGTGTATCTCAATGAGAGCCCAAGATTGCCTCAGTTTACCAGAAATGAACTGTTGCTTGTAGGAAGACTGATAGCATGGGATTTACCTCCGTTTCTGAAGGGAAATTCAAACTCATGTTCCCATACATGAAGCACACTCTACTTTGGAGCAAGAAGCATGCTCCTGTTTTCTGTGTTTCCAATAGAGGAGAAACAGTGAGCCTGGTCAGAATAAAAGAACTCAGAGACTTAAAGTTCTTGTCACACAGGTTCTTCACTTGATTAGTTAAAGTTACCCCAAGGTATTTTATATTATTTGTGGTCATTGTAAAGGGTAATACATTACACGGATCTTAAAAGGTCTTACTAATAAAAATAAACCTGGAGCCAGATATTGGGTTAAAGCTGGAAGATCAGAGAATCAAAACATGCCACAGCTTCCTCACCTTGCCAATTCCTCAGCTTATCCTGTTTCCTCAGACTGGAAGCCTCTGCGTCCTCATCCAAATTAATCTCAGCTGAACTGCTGCTCAAAAGCCTAAAACTTAACCACCTCTAGTTCCTGGTTTTCACTCCATATATATCTTTCTGCTTTCTGCGATTGTTTCCTGGGTTTAAAGGTGTGAGTCACCGTGCCTGGCTGTTTCCAGTGTGGCTTTAAACTCACAGAGATCCGGATGGGTCTCTAACTCCGAAGTGATAGGATTAAAGGCGTGTATGCCACCATTTTCTGGCCTCTGTGTCTATGTAATGACTGTTCTGTCCTCTGACCCCAGATAAGTTTATTAGGATGCATTGGGGGACTCAATATATCACCACAGTGATGTTTCTCTGATTTCTTTCTTAGCCCTTTTATCATTTGTAGATAGGAGGGATACCGAGGTTTTTTATTTTTGTTTTTGTTTTCTTTTTGTTTTTGTTAATCTTGTGTCCTCTTATATAACTGAATGAATTTATTAGCTGTAGGTGTTCCCTGTTAGAATTTGGGGGGTTCCTTATTTAAATAATCATATTATCTGCAAATAGTGAAAATTTGACTTCTTCCTTTCCAGTTTCTGTCCATTTGATCTCCTTTAGTTTTCTTATTGCTTTAGCTAGAATTTCAAGTACTCTATTCAATAAATATTGGGAGAATGCACAGTTTAGTCTTGGTCCTGATTTTAATGGAACCACTTTGAGTTTCTCTCCACTTGATTTGATGTTGGCTGTGGCCTTGTTGGAAATTGCCTTTATTATGTTTAAGTATATTCCTTGTGTTTCTGATCTCTCTAGGACCTTTATCATGAAGGGGTGTTTGTAGCATGAATCTTAAAGAGTATTATTAATAAGATCAAACCTGAGGCCAGTTATTGGGGTTAATTCTGGAAGATCAGAGAAGCAGAACAAGCCACAGCTTTCTCACCTTGCTAGTTCCTCATCTGGTATTGTTTCCTCAGACTGCAAGCTTCTGAGTCCTCATCCAAATGAATCTAAGCTGAACTGTGCTTCTCAAAGCCTAAAAGCTTAACCAGCCAAATGTTGGAAGTTCCTGGTCCTCATGCCTTATATATCTTTCTGCCTTCTACCATCGCTCCCTGGGATTAAAGGCGTGAGTCACCATGCCTGGCTGTTTCCAATGTGGCTTTAAACTCACAGAGATCCCAGATGGATTTCTGCCTCTTGGAATGCTATGATTAAAGGCGTCAGTGCCACCAGTTTCTAGCCTAAGTATCTAGTGGCTTTTCTGTTCTCTGACCCCACATAAGCTTATTAGTGTACACAATATTTTGGGGAACACAATACCATCAGAGGTATTAGATTTTTGTCAAAGTCTTTTTCAGCATCTATTGAGATGATCATGTGGGTTTTATTCTTTCAATTTATGTTTATGTAGTGTATTACATTGCCAAATTTTATGTTGAACCATCCTTGCATCCCTGGGATGAAGCCTACTTTATCGTGGTGGATAATTTTTTTATGTATTCTTGAATTTGTTTTGCCAATATTTTATTGAGTATTTTATTTTTGCATCAGTATTCATGAGGGAGATTGGTGTGTAATTCTCTTTCTTTGTTGCATCTTAGTATGGTTTGGGTATCAGGGTAACTGTAGCCTCATAAAAAGTGTTTGGTAATGTTACTTCCATTTCTGTTGTGTGGAACAATTTGAAGAGTATTGAACTTAGCTCTTCTTTGAAATTTTGGTTGAATTCTGAGCTGAAACCATCTGGTCCTTGACTTTTTGGGGGCGTGGGGACTTTTAATGACTGTTTCTATTTCCTATGTGGTTATTGGCCTACTTAAGTAGTTTATCTGTCTTGATTTAACTTTGGTATGTGGTACCTGTCCAGAAAATTGTCCATTTTTTTCATATTTTCCACTTTTGTGGAGTACAGGGTTTTGAAGTATGATATGATGATTCTCTGGATTTCCTCATTGTCTGAATTTATGTCTCCCTTTTCATTTCTGATTTTGTTGATTTGGATGCTCTCTCTCTCTCTGTCTTTTGATTAATTTAGATAAGTCTATCTTGTTGATTTTCTCAAATAACCAACTCTTTGTTTTATTCATCCTTTGTATTGATTTCTTTGTTTCTATTTTATTGTTTTTAGCCCTCAATTTGATTATTTTTGGCATCAATTCTTCCTGGGTGAGTTTGCTTCTTTTTATTCTAGAGCTTTCAGTTGTGCTATTAATTCACTAGTGTGAGATTTCTCCATCTTCTTTATGTGGGTATTTAGTGCTATGAATTTTCCTCTTTGCACCGCTTTTATACTGTCCCTTTTATAGTTTGGGTTTATTGTACATTCTAGGAAGTCTTTAATTTCTTTCTTAGTTCATCCTTGTTCCATTGGTGCTTCAGTTGAGCATTATTCAGTTTCAATGACATTGTAGGCTCTCTGTAATTTTTGTTGTTGTTGAAATCTAACTTTAAGCCATGGTGGTTTGATAGTATATAGGAGGTTATTCCAATTTTTTTGTATCTGCTTTGTGACCAAGCATGTAGATGATTATAGACAAGGCTCCATGGGATGCTGAGAAGAAGGTATATTCTTTTGTGTTAGGTTGAAATAATCCGTAGATATTTAGTAAGTCCTTTTGAGTCATAATGTCTGTTAGTTTCCTTATTTGTCTATTAAGTTTATGCCTGGCAGACTTGTCCATTGGTGAGACTGCGGTGTTGAAGTCTCCCACTACTAGTGTATAGGGTTTGATGTGCAGTTTAAGCTTTAGTAATGTTTCTTTTACAAATGTGGGTGCCATAATATTTGGGGCATAAATATTCAGAATTGAGACTTCATCTTGTTGAATTTTCCTTGTGATAAATGTGTAATGTTCATCCTGATCACTTCTGATTGATTTTAGTTTGAAGACTATTTTATTAGATATTAGGATCACTATATCATCTTGCTTATTAAGTCCATTTGATTGGAAAGCCTTTCCCAGCCTTTTAATCTGAGGTAATATCTGTCTTTGAAGTTGAGATGTCTTTCTTGTATGCATCAGAAGGATGGATCTTGTTTTTGTATCCATTCTGCTAGCCTGTGTCTTTTTATAGGTGAATTGAGACCATTGATATTACTGGATATTAATGACCAGTGGTTGTTAATTCCTGTTTTGTTTTGGGGTGTGTTTGTGTGTGTTTGTGTGTGTGTGTGTGTGTGTGTGTGTGTGTGTGTGTGTGTGTGTGTGTGTGATAGTATTGAATGTTTCCCTTCTCTGATATTTGTTGACATTTGACTACCAATTGCCTGTGTTTTCATGGATATATCTAACTTCCTTGGGTTGGATTTTCTCCCTAGTTCTTTATGTAGGGCTACATTTGTGGAAAGATATTTTTTAAATCTACATCTATCATGGGATATTTTGTTTACTCCTCCATGATGATTGACATTTTTGCTGGGTATAATAGTCTGGTTTGGCATCCATGTTCTCTTAGTGTCTGCATAACATCATTCCAGGACCTTCTGGCTTTTAGAGTCTCCATTGAGAAGTCATGTGTTATTCTTATGGGTCTGTCTTCATATATTACTTGGAATTTTTCCTTTGAAGCTCTTTTTAAAAATAATTTATTTATTTGTATTTTATGCATATCAATTTTTTGCCTGAATGTATGTCTTTGTGAGGGTGTCAGATCCTCTGGACCTGGGTTTACAGACAATTTTGGGCTGCCATGTGGGTGCTGGAATTGAACAGGGTTCCTTTGTAACTATTAACATTTTTTCTTTATTCTGTCTGTTTACTGGTTTGATTATTATGTGGCAAGGGGACTTTTTTAAATCTTGTCTATTTTGTGTCCTGTAAGCTTCTTGTGTCTTTATAGGCATTTCCTTCTTTTTATTGGAAATGTTTTCTGCCATGATTTCGTTGAATATATTTTCTGTGCCTCTGAGTTGGTATTCTTCTCCTTCTTCTGTCCCTATTATTCTTAGGTTTGATTTTTTTCATGGTGTCCCCAAATTTTCTGGATGTTTTGGTTATGGCTTTGTTAGCTTTAGTATTTTCTTTGACAGATGAATCTACTTCCTCTATTGTATCTTCAATCCCAGAGATCCACTCTTCCATCTCTTGAATTCAGTTGGTTATGCTTGCATCTGTAGTTCCTGTTTGTTTACTCAGATTTTCTGTTTCCAGCATTCCCTCTGTTTGTGTCTTATTTACTGTCTCAATTTCAGTTTTCAAATTTTGAACTGTTTCCCTCACCTGTTTAATTGCTTTTTCTTGGCTTTTCTTAAGGGATTTACCGATTTCTTCCAAATTTTTGTTTGACTTTTCCGTGATTTCATTAAGGGGTTAATTCATTTATTCTCTAAAGATCTCTATCATCTTCTTTGTTCTGATCTATAGTCTTCGTCCATTGGGAGCTCTTGGTCTAGTTGAGGTTCTTGGTCTAATCAGTGCTGATGGACTCTTTTTCTCAGGGAGCAGCTCTTAGTCCAATTGGCACTCGTGGGCTCTGTCTCCAGTTGTAGCTGCAGTCTTATTGGGTGGATGGGGCTTGTGGTTTACAGGGCCTGGTGGGGGATGGTGGTAGTCTGACCTATCTGCAGGTCTGCTGACTGGCCTGAGACTGGGACTGTAACAGGTGATGTTGTGTGGACTTATGGTTATGCCTCTGGGCTGAAAGCCTAGAGGCTGGGGTGTTTGGGTATAAGGATAAAGACTCAAATCTTAGTCCAATTGTGTGCTGACAGGCTCTGTCTCAGGGGCCAGTTGCAGTCTCAGAAGGTGGGTGGGATTTCAGAAGTTTCTTTATTACATCCTCACCTCTTCTTTATCTTCCCTGGACCCATACTAGAGAGAATATTTACAAGTATTAAGTATGTGGAAAAATGAAGACATCGGAAAACCATAAGAAAAAATCTTCAAGAAATTCTTTAATAATTATCAACTTTATTTTAGTATCATATATTTATGCAATAAAATTTTCTCCTAAATGTGTGGAATATACAAATTATTTGATCAATATTCACTCCTTCCACAATATCACAAACATTACTTTAGGAAGCCCTACCCTTGATTTGAGTTTGGAAGTGTTTATTTAGAAGTAGACCTTGTAATTACTAAATTGTTATTGAAAATTAGCTATGCATATTGCTTTATGGAAACACTTGCTCTCAATGATTATTTCCCTAATTTTACTCCCTGGCTCATATTGTAGAATACACCATGCTGACTTTAGCAGTGAATCAGTGTCATATTGGAGCTTAGAGGATTTCCAAAGGTAGATGAAATTTTATTTTCATTACTAGAAATCAAACCATTCAAATACCAAAAATTGGAGGTAAATTCATAACTTGGGCTGCATTTATTCTTCAAAGAAATTTCCATTTCTTAAGTGATATAAAAAGTGCATCCAGTGTTCTCTTTTCTTTGCCTGTTTTCCCATACTTTGCAGCAAAGGTTTGATTGTTGTCAATATATAAGTGAATGTTCACATTATTATTAAGATTTACACAAATGAAAACATTAAAAGAAAACTCAGTAAGTAAAAGAAATACTGAGTTGTGTTACAGGGAAAGAATGATTTCAATAGAAAATCTGAGACAATTAAGAGAATGTGGTGTGTTCATGTGGTAGATATGCATGTACCTATACTATCACATGAAATCACATAAGTTCATGAGCTATGAGAAAAATCATCTCAAATAAAGAAAAGCTTATTTGAACCCTTGCATGTGGTATTTCATTCCAAGGCTACCTGGTTGAATTTCTGATGTTATGTTTGGTACAGAATTTAATAGTTTATGTAGCACATGGACAGAAGAAAACTCATTTTATTGAATCAGTGAGATCTATGCCATCTACATGGATAAAGACTTTGATTAGCTCATGAAGTTGTGATCTCAGTGTTAGGCCCTTGCTAGTCACAACAACTCTCAATTGTAACGGAAAGGCACAAAATAGATCTGAACAACCAATTCTCTCAGATTATACTACAGTCTCCCTTTTTGGGATCCTCAATTCTGTATGCCATTTTATAATTTTCTATTTTGACTCTTTCAAATTTATCTCTATGTTCATAAAAATATGATCATCCTGCCTTTATTCAGACAGAAATTGGGAAGTTAATAAACTATGTAGTGTTAGAGGCAACACTGGTAATGTGTATCAAGCCTAGGAAAATTGAAAAGGCAGAGTGAATAGACTCTCTTAAGTGGAATGGAAAATGGAGTAAATGAAATTACAGTGTAGCAGAGTATAGATCACAACAACCCAAATAAATGCCAGGTGGGGTGACCAGCCTATAATTCAGATCTTACAGGCAGAGACATGGATACCCATAGAGTATGTTGTAAGATAGAAAGACTGGCTATCTTGATGAGCTGTGTATTTATCTTGCCTCAGTTAATAAGATGAACAATCAGGAATGCTTTCTATAAAGCATATGTACAAATCCATGCACATGTGATCACGAGCATACAACCTCATAGATGTTCAAAGTAGAACACTGGAACTAGAAAATGGGACGAATACAAAAAAGTCAAATTATTCAAAAAAGGGTATTTATTAATTGGAACACTGTAGTCCCATTATGGCTCAGCAATCTGAAAGTAACTCAAAATCCAGAGTTTCTACACAACAATTTTAGGAGAAATTTAGAAGTATATTAAAATCATTTTAATATACTCAACTGAAATAAAAATAATTAAAATACTAAGTACACAAAATCCTGTTATTTGATCCATATGTCAATCCAGTGTGCATTTGTAAAACAAAGTATCAAGCCTTCCTCAAAGATAAGTTGAAGTTTGGAGCAGGTACCTCAGATCAGTCTACAAAGTAAGACTCCGAATTCTGAACTGTGAATTCTCTGAAGGTGACACCAAGGACTCAATGAGCATTCAAGAAACTCTAAAGATCCAGATTATTTTCATTGCTCAGGTTGTGTGTTCCCTACTCCTTGGACTTAATGCCATAAGTCACCACACCCTGCCTCATTGCTGAGTATTTATTATAGCCAAGGGTAAGCAAAGATATTATATAATCAATAAATCTTTTAAAAGGGGGATAGAATATTTTGTTTAGTAGGAAACTGTGGTGCATATATCCATGAAACCACCTGTAAAAAAAAAAGATGGCAATTTAAGAGCCCTTCATGTTTAAGAAACAAAACATCCCCATGTACTTGTGGTGTAAATGTAAGTTTTACACAAGATTTCCCAGGGAACTCAATATGACAAGTTCCACAGAGCTCTTAGTCACATAATATTTTCTGTCTCAGAAAAGGCTGCATGACAGTAACATGATTTTAAAGAAATAGTACATTTTAGCTTCCTTGATATGGAAGAATGTTGTACGGGGAATTTCCTTTGGTAAGAACTGCACCAACTGTCAAATTGTACTTCAGTGCATCATATTCTTTTTCAGACAATATTTGCAACATAAGTTTATTAATTTTACAAAAAATAATGAAATTTGAGAATTTTGTTTTGCCTGTTGAACTTATCAATCCTCACTAAATTGGTTCAGAAATCCTTATAACAATGTCAAATTTCAGAATGGGCCTGAACAATATTCACAGTCTTTTCTTTAGCAGACACATACCAAAGATAAGGTTTATAGAAGCAATCTGAAAGAAGAAATTTTAAATGATTCCTGATATTGTAGTGAGTTTAATAGAACTAGAACTGTGGTGATTCTGACAAATATAATTGGACTAAAGTAAGTACAGCAAAGATTCAATAAAATCACCCATTTTAAAGAAGGATTCAAAACATTATGTTGGTGGAAAACTTGCAAGTGTACAAATTAGGGTATATCCTTCAATTTTTATGTAAATGTAAATTCAAATGATTTATGCAACACTGGAGATAAAAGTTTGCCTCAAAATTTGGAAACAGTTTTTGACTCTTTTTAAGTTTTATTGGGTATTCAAGATTTCTTATTGAGAATAAAATATGAGAAATCTATGAAATGCTGCAGGAGATACTTCACACTCAAGACATTTAAGAGGCTCCACAGTGGAGAGAAACCATGCTACTGTACAGAATGTGGCAAGACCTTTGCCTAGTCATCCAGTTTTAAAGATCATCAAAAGTCAGTCCTGGAGAGAAAACTTATAAATGAGAAGAATGTATCAATTACATTATATAGTGCTCACATCTTCAAACCTGTCACAGAATCCATTGAGGGGGGAAACGCTATATGTGTATAGTAAGAGAAATCCTTTACCTATTTCTCAACTCCGTAGGGTCAACACAGAATTTATAGCACACACACACACACAAAAAAAAAGAAACAAAGAATGTTGCAAGTCAAATGCGTTGAGCACAGAGCTTATATTACTTAAGATTTATTTTGGTACAAAACTTGATAATCATTGTGCTACTGTTTATAGATAGAAAATATTCTTTAAAATAGAAAGACTTGACTAGAGTATATTAAACAATGTTCATGTCTTACCCGATGTCAGAGAAAATAAAACAAGAAGACATCTATAACTTAAATTTAGAAACATTTTACCAAAAAATACAACTTATATTCACCAAGCAGCTTCTTGGTAAATAAGCTACAGAGGCAATAATATTTTGTACAGAATGATTTAGAAATTATTTTTTAAAGATTTTTTTTATTGTGTATTATGTATACAGTGTTCTGCCTATGTGCCAGATCTCATTACAGATGGTTGTGAGCCACCATGTGGTTGCTGGGAATTGAACTCAGGACCTCTGGAAGAGCAACCACTGAGCCATCTCTCCAGCCCAGAAATTATTTTTTAAAATGGTACCAATTCATGTGAAAATTGACTAAATCAAAATGATTTAAAATATAAGGACTTAAACCAGGTAGAACTTCTTATAAACATCAATAAGCTAGGATATTAGTCCTTGTGTTATATTCTACATGAAGATTATTTTGTTCATAGTATTTGCAATTTTAACTAAGTGTATATTATAAAAAATTTTAACATTAAATTATCCCCTTGACTAAATTCCCAATTAATGTACTAATACCTTGTGTTCATTACATTCAGCCTTGGCATGACATGTAATCATTTTTTGGTAAAAGATGTGATTAATATCATCTGCTCAATGGATCCTAACAGAAACTAACATGTTTTTATTTCTTAGTACATTGTTTGACATAAATTCTAACATAGAAATCAGTAAATGTGTATCTGGGGAGCAGAAGAACATTGGAATTTGTGAAGGAATGAACGAGTTTCTTTTGTGTACAGGGAAACATCCATGTCAGAGAGCACATATTCAGGCCCATGAGAAATTTGTAATACAAATTTCAGGCACTTCAGGCACAGCAGAATGAAAAAGCCTCCTGTGCTGCATGTGGATATTGATAGTGCTCAGAAAATATTCACCCCAGCCTTCTCCAATAGTGATTTAAGTGCTCATTAGTGCTCTCCTAAAGAGGCTGTCCTTTGGGCTGGAGAGATGCCTCAGAGGTTAAGAGCACTGGCTGTTCTTCCAGAGGTCCTGAGTTCCATTCCCAGCAACCACATGGTGGCCACAACCATCTACAATGACATCTGGCTCCCTCTTCTGGCCTGCAGGCTGAATACTCACTGTATACTTAATAATTAAAACAAAACAAACAAAAAAAAGAGACTGTCCTTCCTGGCATGGTCCAAACCTGCCTCCTTATTTACTTGGATAGAATGACCCCTCTACCTGTAGGTATTACCCCGGAAACATTGATCCTCTATTTGTAATAATTAGGCAAAGATTCCTGGTGATGTTTCTCCATCAGAGGGAAGAGTACACCAAAATCCAGCTATTTTGTGTGTCCATTTTTCTGTTCATATATTTTTTCTTATGACATTGTCAGCCCACTCATACTTTTAATCCCACCATTGAAGAGGCAGAGACAAGCTAGTCTCTGTGAGTTTGCAGCCACTATGCTGTATACAGTGAGTTCCAAAACAGCCAAGTTGATGACACAGAAATTCCTGTCTTCAAAAACTAAAATAAAAAATGAAGTTAATTACACTACAAAAGTAATTATAATAAAGAAGGTCATGAAAGACAATTGGAAAATCACTGAAGACCTTAGAGAGGCATGGATTGCCCTAATGCTTCTTGGCCACAAACACATAGGTTTTTCTGTCTGTTGCAATACTTTTATTTGCATCAACTCCACAGATTTTGTTTGTCATCCTCAATGGAAGCATCAATATTATTATAATCAGCCATTAGAAAGAGAATGTGTGGGTAGTTGAGGGTCCTTAAGGCTTCTAAATAACACATGTGTTCAGCCTCTATTTGAAATAGATAGCTGGCTCTGCTGGGTTGATCAGGTTAATTCAATCTCATTCCCACCTTTATAGTAAAGTCCTTCATGATGCTGGTCTGAATGTATGAAAGGACTGTCAGTTTTGTCTGCCTCTGAGACCCAGTAGCACTCTGCATCTTGGCACTGCTTTAGATGAGGGAATGAGGATTGTGATCCTTACATTCCAGTCTCTGTGTGTGGTAGCAAGCATAGGGTGCTGTTGGGGATTTGAAATCTGAAATATTATCAGGAAAGTGAAATTTAAAGTAAAGTTTCCTGAGAGGAAACTCCTGTATGCAGATAGATAAACATACACACAGAGAGACACAGACACAGACACACACAGACACACAGACACACAGACACACACACACACACACACACACACACACACACACACACACACACACACGCACGCAGTGGGAGAGACAGTTCCAGGAGAGGCAGCATGACACAGATAGACCCTGTCTCTCAAAAAACAGCAATAACCAGAAAAAAGTTAAAATTAAATCAATAAACATAAACATAAAAAATATAATTCCTTGGAATGAAACAAACAACGGACAGCAGTGCTGGGGATCTGATTTATGAGGGAAGGGGTAGGCCCCAGGGTCCAGGCAACTCTAAGGTAGTCAGGCCTCTTTTATTTACTTATGCATGTATGTATGTATGTATGTATTTATGTATCTATCTATCTATGTATTTATTAATTTTTAAAATTTGCTTTTTCAAGACAGGGTTTTTGAGACAGAGTTCCTGAAACTCACTCTGCTATAGACCAGGCTGGCCTCAAACTCACCCAGATCCTCCTGCCTGTCCCTCCTGAATGATTTAAGGCTGCACCACTACACGTGGCAGGCAAATTATGAATATTTACAGACAGGGAAAATGAACAACAACAACCCCCCCTAAAAAAATGAAACAAACAAACAAACCAAAAACCCAAAAAGACAAATGGTCCAGAGACCAGAGAGCCTAAGGAACTGGAAAGAAAGATGGGAGTAACTTAAGAAATTATAATCCCCTAGAAAGACAGACAGACAGACAGTCAGACAGACACACACACACACACATACACACATACACACACACACACACACACACACACACACACACACACACACACACTCCAAAAGTAAAATTAGCCAGTCTGTGGTGATGTATGCTGGTAATCCTAGCACTCCAGAGTCAGCGACAATGATATCTCTGTGAGCTCTCTGGCTCCTGAATCTGTGATTAAAGGATACACCACCACCACCACCACCCATCCCAGGGCTCTTTTATAATTTACATTTAGGTTCTTTTTTTTATTTTTATTTTTTTAATTTTAATTTTAAATTTAATTTTTTTGCCATAGCTGGGGACCCAACCCAGGGCCTTGTGCCTGCTAGGCAAGCACTCTACCACTGAGCTAAATCCCCAACCCCATCTATTTTACATTTTTGTCTGTTTGTTTGTTTGTTTGTTTGTTTGTTTGTTTGTTTTTTCAGATAGGGATTCTCTGTAGCTTTGGAGGCTGTCCTGGAGCTAACTCTGCAGACCAGGCTGGCCACAAACTCACAGAGATACACCTGGCTCTGCCTCTGAGTGCTGGGATTAAAGGCATGTTTTATTTTTTATTTATTATGTTATTTTATTGTACATTTAGTTTAATCTCAAATATGTATTTATGTGTCTTTGGGTATGCACATAAGGGGCATGGGGTGGGGGTTGGTGGAGGACAGGCCACTGCTCTCTGATTTGCTTGATTCTTTAATTAAAAAAAAGATTTATAGCCAGGTGAGTATTGTGCTAAACTTTAATCCCAGCACTTTGGAAGCAGATGCAAGTGGATCTGTGTGAATCTGAGGCTAGCCTGGTCTACAAAGCGAGTTCCAGGACAGCCAGGACTGTTACACTGAAAAAACCTGTCTCAAGAAATCCAAAAATAAAATAAAACTCCGGGAACATTTTTCTCTCTGCTTTTAAATTCTTCTCCTGTTAACTTTACTGTACATTTAGTTTAATTTCAAAATGTATTCATGCATCTACACATATGCTCATGCATGTGCATGTGAGACTGTATGCCTGCTTGGGGAGTGAGGGGTGGATCGATCCCACTTCTAAACTTTTCAGAATGGCCTGTTGACCTCACCAACATGGAAGCATTCAAGAGGATGGCAGCCATCTTACCCGGTGACCTTACCAAGATGGAAGCCACCATGTGACAAACTGTGCAAATTCTGTCGTTGTTTTATGTTGTTGTTGTTCTTTATGTTTTCAAGGCCTCTAGAGGCCCAGAACCTAAAAGAAGAAAGAAGGAAAGAAAGAAAGAAAGAAAGAAAGAAAGAAAGACAGAATGAAAGACAGAAAGAAAGAAAACAACAGAAGGTCACAAAGCCCCTCTGCTTCCTGAATTCTGGGATGAAAGGCATTCACCTCCACCTCACCAGCAGGCAAGAAATGTGTATTTACAGAATAACAACAACAGATATAAAACAAAATGAAACAGAAAGTCTAGAGACCCTAAGTAGCTGAAAAGATGGAGATCAGCCTCACTTCCACCCACCCCTGAGGACTGGACTTTTTCTTGATTATTCCAGCAGTATTTAGGGTAATAAAAGGTTCTTGCAAACCAGGGCTAAATATGATTCTCTGCTGATTTTATGTGCCCTTGGTGTCCTGTCTCATTCTTTCATGATGATAGAACTCAACTTAGGAACTTATACTCCTGTATGCAGATAGACACACACACACACACACACACACACACACACACACACACACACACACAGGCTGCTTTCCCAGAGGTGTTTCTTGAGTTCAATTCCCAGCGACCACAATGTCCCACAACCTACTGCAATTTTTTTTTAAAAACGCATAATGAGTGCATCATTCAATACACAGGAGACTCAACACCCTTCTATATAAAGCACCCCACCCCCCATTCCCCAACAGAGAAGTCCCCTTTGATCTTTGAGACAGCAGCATTTTTGTGCTTTTCTCCCTGTTTGTGCTATGTAATTGCAGCACCAGCAGTAGCAGCAGCAGCAGCAGCAGCAGCAGTAGCAGCAGCAGCATATTTGAAATAATTTGGAGTAGCTCACTACTTTGATGGCAGTGCTCAAACTCCTTGTGAGGCAGGGAGGGAGGGAGGGAAGCAGGCGGCGAGGGCAGTTCCGTGTGCCTGCCGTTTAAGATGGATGTCCTTTGAAAGACATTCCACCGCCTGCTTGGGGTTTGGTTTTGGTTGTGGGGTTCCTTGCCGCCACCGCCGCCCACCCCCACCCCCAGTTCTCAGACTAAATACCGAGTTAGAGCAAAAATTAAAACAGCACTTGTATTTTCTTTACAGAGAGAATACATTGTCACAGTGTTTTGTTTTAAGTCTTTTCGCTAGATTCAGAAAAAAAATCATTCATTCATTCATTCGTTCGTTCGTTCATTCGCTCACTCATTCGTCTATCCGTTTGTTTGTCTGTCTGTTTTCAGACCAGGATGGCTCGCTCCTACATGCTATGTTGCTGAAGATGGTCTTCTGATTTCTTCTATTTCTTCAAACGCAGGGTCTCTCACATAACCCAGGCAGCCCTTGAACTGTCTTCTGCTTTCCCATGTTCGGTATTTGTTTTTTCAAAGTTGACTGTATATCTTTGTTCAGTCTGTCTGTCTGTCTATCTGTCTATCTACCTACCTACCTACCTACATATTTTAAACACAGGATCTTTCACACACACACACACACACACACACACACACACACACACAAAAGCACACAAGAAAAGTAAAATTAGCCAGACTGTGGTGATGTTAATAAGCAGTCTGATCTATGGAAGCTGGAGGCCAGCCTGGCCTACAGAGCTAGTTCCAGGACAGCAAGAGCAAGAGCTGTTACACAAAAAAGCACTGTCTATAAAAAACAAAAACAATAACAAAAGTTTAAATTAAATAAGTAGACATAAACACAAATAGAATTCACCTGGGATCAGACGAAAGCAATGGACAGGACACAAAAAAGCTGGGGACATGATCTGATTGATGAGGGAAGGGGTAATGCCTGGGCTCCAGGCACCTCCATGCCCATGGCACCATTCAGGCCTCCGTTCCTCTTTTTTTTTTTTGTTTTCTTGTTAAGTAATTGATGTATTCTTATTTTATGTGCATTGGTGTTTTGCCTGTGCGGATGTCTGTGTGAGTGAGGGTCCCCTGGAACTGGAGTTGACAGGCAGTTGTGAGCTGCCATGTGGGGACTGGGGATTGAACCCAGGTCCCCTGGAAGAGCAGTCAGTGCTCTTAACCGCTAGTCCATCTGTCCAGCCACAACTCAGGCCTCTTGTATATTTTATTTGATTTGAGACTGTGTTTATCAATGTGTAGAATTTACTTACTTGTCTGGAAACTCTTTCTATGCGCAAGGCCAAATCTGAACTCAGAGATCCAGCTCAGCTGCCTCTGCTTCCCTAGTGCTGGGATTAAAGGCGTGCACCTACCTCTCTGTTTCCTGAATGACAGGATTAAAGGCGTGCACCACCACACCGGGCTTCCTTCTATTTCTGTAACTCCAGGAACATTTTTTTTTCCTCTGTGTCTGTTTTTAATTTCTCATTTATTCTGTTAAATTATTTTACATTCAGTTTAATTTCAAAATTTATGTGTCTGTGTCTGTGTGTGTTTGTGTGTGTGTGTGTGTGTGTGTGTGTGTGTGTGTGTGTGTGTGTGTGTTTGGTGGGGGTTCACAGTTCAAAATTTTTCAGTAGCTCTGGTTAGCCAACAGCATGGCTATCGACCTCACCAAAATTGAAGCAGCCATGAGGATGGAAGCCATCTTGGCTGGTGAACTCACCGAAATGGAACGCACTACGTGACATACTTTTCAAGGTCCATTTTGTACTCTCTGCGTTTCCTAGCCTCTGGAAGGGCCACAATTTAAAAACAATTTGCATGTGCAGAATTGTGAGGAGCTCTCCTGACAGAGAAAGTACATTTTACATGAAAAGTACCATGAAAGTTTACTTTTCTGGTGGGGGGGTGGGGGTGGGGCGGGGGTGGGGAGACCAGGGACACGGAAAAGAAATGTGGATTTACAGACAGATTAAAAAAGGAAAAAAAAATCCGGGTGGTGGTGGTGGTGGTGGTGGTGGAGGTGGCGGCACATGCCTGTAATCTCAGCATTAGGTAGGCAGAGGAAGTTGGACCTCTGTGAGTTGGAGGCAAGCATGGTTTACAAAGCGATTTCTAGGACAGCCTCCAAAGCTACAAAGAAACCCTGTCTCGAAAAACCAACAAAAAAAAAGAAAGAAAGAAAGAAAGAAAAAGAAGGGCACAGAGCACATAGACCATAAGGCAGAGCAACAACTGATTCCCACATTTGTTTCTGCTATGATTTGATCTGGGTCCCATCGAGCAAAGAATACATGGACAAAAACAGAAACCCCAAATCTTAGCCACAGGTGATCACTCAGACCTATGTTCTCAGCAATCTGGAGGCTAAGGCTGAGAGTAGGAGGCCCACCTGGCCTACAGGGGACAGGCATGGCTACACCAAGAAACTCTAGGGTGGAAAAAATTTGAAGAAAGAGAGACAAACTTTCAGTCGGTACCTACACTTCTCTTCTCATCCTACCCCTACTACCCTACAACAACCACCAGAAATGGCTTTGTTCTGTCTGTGTGTGATGGCAACACCACAGTTTTTACACTGCTGATAATAGAAGCCACTGATCTGGACACCCTAAACCAACTCTGTCCCTAACCCAACACCACTAGCTGGTGCATAACATCCCTAGCCCTGTTTTGTTTTCTGTTCCTTTTATTTACTTTTTTTAATGCCCTGTGAAGTGTTCGTTATAAATTTTATTATTTTCACTGGTGTATGTGTGTGGATTCACTCACTTGAATACAGATGCCTAGAGAGGCCAGAGGCAATGAAGTGGGCAGGCATAATCAAGAAGGAATCAAGGAAGGAAGGAAGGAAGGAAGGAAGGAAGGAAGGAAGGATGGAAGGAAGGAAGGAAAGAAAGAAGAGATTGAATGAAGGAAGGAGGGAGGGAGGGAGGGAGGGAAGGAGGGAGCGGGGAGGGATAAAAAAAGGTAGAATTTTAAAAGATAATTATAATTAACTTGGAATAAAACAAAAAGCAAGGGTCAGCAGGCATGGGGATCTGAGTGGAAGAGGAAGCCCTCAGCTCCATCCTCTCAGTACTGCATGAACTGGGTGTGCTATCCCCTTCCTGTGTAATCAGCAGCTAGCTGGAAAAAGAGGGCAATCAGGCCACAATCCCACCACCCATGTTTTGTTTTTTTTTCTTTTTTCCCCAGCAGCTTCAGGCTAATGAAAAGCCCTGCCAATTGCAGGACAGCAAAGACTATACAGAGAAACCGTGTCTCAAAAAAATTAATAATAATAATAATAATAATAATAATAATAATAATAATAAATAAAAACATTTGTGTTACTTATTTTATGTCCATGAGCACTCTATCTGAATGTACAAGCTGTCGTCAGAAGAGGGCGCCAGATACCACCATGTGATTTCTGGAAATTCCAGAAATTCCATCTCTCCAGGCCTGAGTCGGGTGTCTTTTGTTTAAGAAGAAAAGGAGCCTGGTGCTGTTAACACATGCCTTTAGTGTGCTAAGTAGGCTTCTTTCCTACTACCCCAACTCCCAACACCACCACCAGAACTTGCTCTGTTGTGTAGACCTGCAATGAATCACAGTGTACACACACACTGCTGAGGTCAGAACCCTAGACTATCTCAGGTTCCCTAACCAACATCTGTAGCTTCATCTCATCCCCCAGGCCAGATTCCCTTTGCTTTTATTCATTTGTGTCAGGTTAGTTAATTATTTTAATTTTAATTGTATAGGGAGGACAGAGGCTTTGGATTCTATGGAGTGGAAAGGAAGGGAAGCAGAGAGGGAAGGAGGAAGGGAGGGAGGGAGGGAGGGAGGGAGGGAGGGAAGAGGGAAGGAGGGAAGGAGGGAGGAAGGAGGAAAGAAAAGCAAAACTTAATTGCGCAGTGGTGATGTTGGATTTTAACCCTAGCACTTGGGAGGCAGAGGCAGGCTGATACTCTGACTTAGAGGAAAGCTTGATCTCTGTGATTTGAAGGCCAGCATGGTCTACAGAGCTAGCTCCAGGACAGCCAGGATCACACAAACAGACCCAGTCTTGAAAAACCGACCCACAAAACACAAAAAACTAACAAAAGCAAGCAGGGCCGGGGATTTTATGAGGCTCCCAGACTGGATTTTTTTTCCTCATGTCCAACACGGGGTTCATTTTCAAACGCATAAGGGTTGGGGGCTGCTCCTCCAATTTCCAGCTCTCTAGTGTCAATTATGTTCACGTTTCTTTTAGATTAATTTATTTTCATGTGCCTTGCTGGTTTTGCCTGCATGGATGTATGTGTGTCTGTGTGAGGGGGCCAGGTACCCTGGGACCGGATGATGACCCATACATACATACATAAGGCGGGCTTTCTACCAGATAAAATAAAACCAAATGACAAAAGGACGTCAAATCGAATAAGCTAAAACGACACATGAGAATGGAGTTCCTTCCCTCAAAAAGCTGAAAAGGGCCAGCCGAGGACTACTCTGGAGAGAAGCATGTAGGAAGCAGCCTCTCCCCCCCCCCCCAACCCATCTGCTTACTTGCAGCACCTCTGCAGTACAGAGGATGGAGCCCAGGGCTTTGGGCACCTAGGCCAGGGCTGCCTCCTCCCCCATGATCCAGGCCCCCAGCACCACCTTCCTCTGTTTGTTTTTTGATTCCTCCAAGTTTTCTATATTTTATATCCAACGAATTAGTTGTCACAGGGGCCTTTCTACATACATAGCCTGGGAAATCACTAAATAGATCCGACCTGCCTCCAATTCACAGAGGTCCCAATTGCCTCTGTCTCCTGCATGATGGGATTCGAGGTGTGCCCCAACCACACCAAGCTTCCTTTTATCTCTGTAACCCTGGGAACGTTTTTCACTACATCTGTTTTTAATTTCTTCTTCTCTTACTTTATTGTACATTGAGCTTAATTTCAAAATTTGTTTATGTGTACCTGCGTGTACCTGCATGTGCACGCACTCCTGACAGCTGTGATTAAAGGTATTCACCTCCATCTCACCAGCAGGCAAGTAATGTATATGTACAAGACAGGGGACAGGGAAGCCACAACAACAGCAACACGCACACACACACACACACACACACACACACACACACAGTGAGAGAGACAGTTCCACGAGAGGCAGCATGACACAGATAGACCCTGTCTCTCAAAAAACAGCAATAACCAGAAAAAACAAGTTAAAATTAAATCAATAAACATAAACATAAAAAATTATAATTCACTTGGAATGAAACAAACAACAGACAGCAGTGCTGGGGATCGGATTTATGAGGGAAGGGGTAGGCCCCGGGGTCCAAGCAACTCTAAGGTAGTCAGGCCTCTTGTATTTACTTATGCATGCATGTATGTATGTATGTATGTATGTATGTATGTATGTATGTATCTATCTATCTATCTATCTATGTATTTATTAATTTTTAAAATTTGCTTTTTCAAGACAGGGTTTTTGAGACAGAGTTCCTGAAACTCACTCTGATATAGACCAGGCTGGCCTCAAAGTCACCCAGATCCTACTGCCTGTCCCTCCCGAATGATTAAAGGCTGCACCACTACACGTGGCAGGCAAATTATGTATATTTACAGACAGGGAAAATGAACAACAACAACCCCCCCCCAAAAAATGAAACAAACAAACAAACAAACAAACCAAAAACCCAAAAAGACAAATGGTCCAGAGACCAGAGAGCCTAAGGAACTGGAAAGAATGATGGGAGTAACTTAAGAAATTATAATCCCCTAGAAAGGCAGGCAAACAGACAGACAGACAGACAGACACACACACACACACACACACACACACACACACCCCAAAAGTAAAATTAGCCAGTCTTGTAATCCTAGCACTCCAGAGGCAAGGGCAATCTTATCTCTGTGAGCTCTCTGGCTCCTGAAACTGTGATTTAAGGATACACTACCACCACCACCCATCCCAGGGCTCTTTTATATTTTACAATTTTTTTCTATTTTATTTTAATTTTAATTTTATTTTATTTTATTTTTTTTTTTTTTTGCCAGAGCTGGGGACAGAACCTGGGCATTGTGCTTGCTAGGCGAGCACTCTACCACTGAGCTAAATCCCCAACACCATATATTTTACATTTTTGTTTGTTTGTTTGCTTGCTTTTGGGTTTTTTTTTCTGAGACAGGGTGTCTCTGTAGCTTTGGAGGCTGTTCTGGAGCTCGCTTTGTAGACCAGGCTGACCTCAGATTCACAGAGATCCAACTGCCTTTGCCTCCTGAGTGCTGGGATTAAAGGCATGTTTAATTTCTTAATTCTTATATTATTTTATTGTATGTTTAGTATAGGCTTGGGCCATGGACACACACACACACACACACACACACACACACACACACACTGTGATTAAACTGTAATTCCAACACACACGGGCCATATCTAGATTAACTCTTCTTAGGAAACAACAACAACACAAAAGAAAAACAAAAAACAAAAAAATGAAACAAACCAAAAATAATAATAATAATAATAATAATAATAATAAAGCCAAAAAACCAAAAGAAAAAAAAAGAAAGCCCCAGAGACCAGAGAGCCTAAGGAGCTGGAAAGAAAGATGGGCATAAATTAAGTAATTATAATCTCGTAAACAGGAACACAGACAGACAGACAGACAGACAGACATTGACACACACACACACACACACACACACCCCACACACACACTGTGATTAAATGATACACCACCACCACCACAATCACCACCACGCATTCTAGGGCTATTTTAAAGTTTACATTTCTATTATATTTTCTTTTAATTTTAATTTTTATTATTTTGCCGTAGCTGGGGACCCAACCGAGGGCCTTGTGCCTGCTAGGCGAACACTCTACAACTGAGCTAAATCCCCAACCCCATCTATTTTACATTTTTGTCTGTTTGTTTGTTTGTTTTTGTTTTATTCGAGACAGGGTTTCTCTGTAGCTTTGGAGGCTGTCCTGGAGCTCACTCTGCAAACCAGGCTGGCCTCAAACTCACATAGATCCACCTGGCTCTGCCTCTGAGTGCTGGGATTAAAGGCATGTTTACTTTCTTATTTATTATGTTATTTTATTGTACGTTTAGTTTAATCTCAAAAATGTATTTACGTGTCTCTGTGTATGCCTCTGTGTGCACACAAGGTGTGTGGGTGGGGGGTGGTGGAGGACAGGCCACTGCCCTCCGCTTTGTTTGATTCTTTAATTAAAAAAATACATTTATAGCCAGGTGAGTATTGTGCTCACAATTTAATACCAGCACTTTGGAAGCAGATGCAGGTGGATCTGTGTGAGTCTGACGCTAGCCTGGTCTACAAAGCGAGTTCCAGGACAGCCAGGACTGTTACACAGAAAAAAACCTGTGTCAAAAAATCAATCCAGAATTTAAAAATATAAAATAAAACCCCAGGAACATTTTTCTCTGTGTGTGTTTTTAATTTCTTCTCCTGTTAACTTCACTGTACATTTAGTTTACTTTCAAAATGTGTTCATGCATGTACACATATGCTCATGCATGTGCATGTGAGCCTTTAGGCCTGCTTGGGGGGAGGGGGCGGTGAGGGGTGGATCGGTCACAGTTCTAAACTTTTCAGAATGGCCCGTTGACCTCATCAACATGGAAGCATTCAAGAGGATGGCAGCCATCTTACCCGGTGACCTCACCAAGATGGAAGCCACCATGTGACAAATTGTGGAAATTCTGGGTTTTTTTTTTCTTTTTGTTCTCTGTGTTTTCAAGGCCTCTAGAGGCCCAGAACTTAAAAGAAAAAAGAAAGACAGACAGACAGACAGAAAGAAAGAAAGAAAGCAAGAATGAAAGAAAGAAAGAAAGAAAGAAAGAAAGAAAGAAAGAATGGAAACAGACCGTCACAACGCCCCTCTGCTTCCTGAATTCTGGGATGAAAGGCATACACCTCCACCTCACCAGCGGGCAAGAATTGTGTATTTACAGACCGGGAAAAACAACAACACACATAAAACAAAAGGAAACAGAAGGTCTAGAGGTCCTAAAAGATGGAGATCAGCCTCACTTCCACCCACCCCTGAGGCCTGGGATTTTTCTTGAGTATTCCAGCAGTATTTGGCTAATAAAAGGTTCTTGAAAACCGGGGCTAAATATTCTGTGCTGATTTTATGTGCCCTCGGTGTCCCGTCTCCTTCTTTCATGATGACAGAACTCAACTTAGGAACTTATACTCCTGTATGCAGATAGATAAACATACACACACAGAGAGACACAGACACAGACACAGACACACACAGACACACAGACACACAGACACACACACACACACACACACACACACACACACTCACGCACGCAGTGGGAGACACAGTTCCAGGAGAGACAGCATGACACAGATAGACTCTGTCTCTCAAAAAACAGCAATAACCAGAAAAAGAGTTAAAATTAAATCAATAAACATAAACATAAAAAAATATAATTCACTTGGAATGAAACAAACAACAGACAGCAGTGCTGGGGATCTGATTTATGAAGGAAGGGGTAGGCCCCGGGTGCGGGCAACTCTAAGGTAGTCAGGCCTCTTTTATTTACTTATGTATGTATGTATGTATGTATGTATGTATGTATGTATGTATGTATCTATCTATCTATCTATCTATCTATCTATCTATCTATCTCTCTATTTATTTATTAATTTTTAAAATTTGCTTTTTCAAGACAGGGTTTTTGAGACAGAGTTCCTGAAACTCACTCTGCTGTAGAGCAGGCTGGCCTCAAACTCACATAGATCCACCTGGCTCTGCCTCTGAGTGCTGGGATTAAAGGCATGTTTACTTTCTTATTTATTATGTTATTTTATTGTACGTTTAGTTTAATCTCAAAAATGTATTTACATGTCTCTGTGTATGCCTGTGTGTGCACACAAGGTGTGTGGCTGAGGGGTGGTCGAGGACAGGCCACTGCCCTCTGCTTTGTTTGATTCTTTAATTAAAAAAATACATTTATAGCCAGGTGAGTATTGTGCTCATAATTTAATACCAGCACTTTGGAAGCAGATGCAGGTGGATCTGTGTGAGTCTGACGCTAGCCTGGTCTACAAAGCGAGTTCCAGGACAGCCAGGACTGTTACACAGAAAAAAACCTGTGTCAAAAAATCAATCCAGAATTTAAAAATATAAAATAAAACCCCAGGAACATTTTTCTCTGTGTGTGTTTTTAATTTCTTCTCCTGTTAACTTCACTGTACATTTAGTTTACTTTCAAAATGTGTTCATGCATGTACACATATGCTCATGCATGTGCATGTGAGCCTGTAGGCCTGCTTGGGGGGAGGGGTCGGTGATGGGTGGATCTGTCACAGTTCTAAACTTTTCAGAATGGCCCGTTGACCTCACCAACATGGAAGCATTCAAGAGGATGGCAGCCATCTTACCCGGTGACCTCACCAAGATGGAAGCCACCATGTGACAAATTGTGGAAATTCTGGGATTTTTTTTCTTTTTGTTCTCTGTGTTTTCAAGGCCTCTAGAGGCCCAGAACTTAAAAGATAAAAGAAAGACAGACAGAAAGAAAGAAAGAAAGAAAGAAAGAAAGAAAGAAAGAAAGAAAGAATGGAAACAGAAGGTCACAACGCCCCTCTGCTTCCTGAATTCTGGGATGAAAGGCATACACCTCCACCTCACCAGCGGGCAAGAAATGTGTATTTACAGACCGGGAAAAACAACAACACACATAAAACAAAAGGAAACAGAAGGTCTAGAGGTCCTAAGTAGCTGAAAAGATGGAGATCAGCCTCACTTCCACCCACCCCTGAGGCCTGGGCTTTTTCTTGATTATTCCAGCAGTATTTAGGCTAATAAAAGGTTCTTGAAAACCGGGGCTAAATATGATTCTCTGCTGATTTTATGTGCCCTCGGTGTCCTGTCTCCTTCTTTCATGATGACAGAACTCAACTTAGGAACTTATACTCCTGTATGCAGATAGATAAACATACACACACAGAGAGACACAGACACAGACACAGACACACACAGACACACACAGACACCCAGACACACACACACACACACAAACACACACACACACACACATGCACGCAGTGGGAAAGACAGTTCCAGGAGAGGCAGCATGACACAGAAAGACCATGTCTCTCAAAAAACAGCAATAACCAGAAAATAAGTTAAAATTAAATCAATAAACATAAACATAAAAAAATATAATTCACTTGGAATGAAACAAACAACAGAGAGCAGTGCAGGGGATCTGATTTATGAAGGAAGGGGTAGGCCCCAGGGTGCAGGTAACTCTAAGGTACTTAGGCCTCTTTTATTTACTTATGCATGTATGTATGTATGTATGTATGTATGTATGTATGTATGTATGTATGTATCTTTCTATCTATCTATCTATCTATCTATCTATCTATCTATCTATCTATCTAACTATCTCTCTATGTATTTATTAATTTTTAAAATTTGCTTTTTCAAGACAGGGTTTTTGAGACAGAGTTCCTGAAACTCACTCTGCTGTAGAGCAGGCTGGCCTCAAACTCACATAGATCCACCTGGCTCTGCCTCTGAGTGCTGGGATTAAAGGCATGTTTACTTTCTTATTTATTATGTTATTTTATTGTACGTATAGTTTAATCTCAAAAATGTATTTATATGTCTCTGTGTATGCCTGTGTGTGCACACAAGGTGTGTGGGTGGGGGGTGGTGGAGGACAGGCCACTGCCCTCCGCTTTGTTTGATTCTTTAATTAAAAAAATACATTTATAGCCAGGTGAGTATTGTGCTCACAATTTAATACCAGCACTTTGGAAGCAGATGCAGGTGGATCTGTGTGAGTCTGACGCTAGCCTGGTCTACAAAGCGAGTTCCAGGACAGCCAGGACTGTTACACAGAAAAAAAACCTGTGTCAAAAAATCAATCCAGAATTTAGAAATATAAAATAAAACCCCAGGAACATTTTTCTCTGTGTGTGTTTTTAATTTCTTCTCCTGTTAACTTCACTGTACATTTAGTTTACTTTCAAAATGTGTTCATGCATGTACACATATGCTCATGCATGTGCATGTGAGCCTGTAGGCCTGCTTGGGGGGAGGGGGTTGTGAGGGGTGGATCGGTCACAGTTCTAAACTTTTCAGAATGGCCCGTTGACCTCACCAACATGGAAGAATTCAAGAGGATGGCAGCCATCTTACCCGGTGACCTCACCAAGATGGAAGCCACCATGTGACAAATTGTGGAAATTCTGTTTTTTTTTTCTTTTTGTTCTCTGTGTTTTCAAGGCCTCTAGAGTCCCAAAACTTAAAAGAAAAAAGAAAGACAGACAGACAGAAAGAAAGAAAGAAAGACAGACAGACAGACAGAAAGAAAGAAAGAAAGAAAGAAAGAAAGAAAGAAAGAAAGAAAGAAAGAACGGTAACAGAAGGTCACTATGCCCCTCTGCTTCCTGAATTCTGGGATGAAAGGCATACACCTCCACCTCACCAGCGGGCAAGAAATGTGTATTTACAGACCGGGAAAAACAACAACACATAAAACAAAAGGAAACAGAAGGTCTAGAGGTCCTAAGTAGCTGAAAAGATGGAGATTAGCCTCACTTCCACCCACCCCTGAGGCCTGGGCTTTTTCTTGATTATTCCAACAGTATTTAGGCTAATAAAAGGTTCTTGAAAACCGGGGCTAAATATGATTCTCTGCTGATTTTATGTGCCCTCGGTGTCCTGTCTCCTTCTTTCATGATGACAGAACTCAACTTAGGAACTTATACTCCTGTATGCAGATAGATAAACATACACACACAGAGAGACACAGACACAGACACAGACACACACAGACACACAGATACAGACACAGACACACAGACACACACACACACACACACACACACACACACACACACACACACACGCAGTGGGAGAGACAGTTCCAGGAGGGGCAGCATGACACAGATAGACCCTGTCTCTCAAAAAACAGCAATAACCAGAAAAAAAGTTAAAATTAAATCAATAAACATAAATATAAAAAAATATAATTCACTTGGAATGAAACAAACAACAGACAGCAGTGCTGGGGATCTGATTTATGAAGGAAGGGGTAGGCCCCGGGGTGCAGGCAACTCTAAGGTACTCAGGCCTCTTTTATTTACTTATGCATGTATGTATGTATGTATGTATTTATGTATGTATGTATCTATCTATCTATCTATCTATCTATCTATCAATCTATCTATCTATGTATTTATTAATTTTTAAAATTTGCTTTTTCAAGACAGGGTTTTTGAGACAGAGTTCCTGAAACTCACTCTGCTGTAGAGCAGGCTGGCCTCAAACTCACATAGATCCACCTGGCTCTGCCTCTGAGTGCTGGGATTAAAGGCATGTTTACTTTCTTATTTATTATGTTATTTTATTGTACGTTTAGTTTAATATCAAAAATGTATTTACATGTCTCTGTGTATGCCTGTGTGTGCACACAAGGTGTGTGGGTGGGGGGTGGTGGAGGACAGGCCACTGCCCTCCGCTTTGTTTGATTCTTTAATTAAAAAAATACATTTATAGCCAGGTGAGTATTGTGCTCATAATTTAATACCAGCACTTTGGAAGCAGATGCAGGTGGATCTGTGTGAGTCTGACGCTAGCCTGGTCTACAAAGCAAGTTCCAGGACAGCCAGGACTGTTACACAGAAAAAAACCTGTGTCAAAAAATCAATCCAGAATTTAAAAATATAAAATAAAACCCCAGGAACATTTTTCTCTGTGTGTGTTTTTAATTTCTTCTCCTGTTAACTTCACTGTACATTTAGTTTACTTTCAAAATGTGTTCATGCATGTACACATATGCTCATGCATGTGCATGTGAGCCTGTAGGCCTGCTTGGGGGGAGGGGTCGGTGATCGGTGGATCTGTCACAGTTCTAAACTTTTCAGAATGTCCCGTTGACCTCACCAAGATGGAAGCATTGAAGAGGATGGCAGCCATCTTACCCGGTGACCTCACCAAGATGGAAGCCACCATGTGACAAATTGTGGAAATTCTGGTTTTTTTTTCTTTTTGTTCTCTGTGTTTTCAAGGCCTCTAGAGGCCCAGAACTTAAAAGAAAAAAGAAAGACAGACAGACAGAAAGAAAGAAAGACAGACAGACAGACAGAAAGGAAGAAAGAAAGAAAGAAAGAAAGAAAGAAAGAACGGTAACAGAAGGCCACTACGCCCCTCTGCTTCCTGAATTCTGGGATGAAAGGCATACACCTACACCTCACCAGCGGGCAAGAAATGTGTATTTACAGACCGGGAAAAACAACAACACACATAAAACAAAAGGAAACAGAAGGTCTAGAGGTCCTAAGTAGCTGAAAAGATGGAGATCAGCGTCACTTCCACCCACCCCTGAGGCCTGGGCTTTTTCTTGATTATTCCAGCAGTATTTAGGCTAATAAAAGGTTCTTGAAAACCGGGGCTAAATATGATTCTCTGCTGATTTTATGTGCCCTCCTCGGTGTCCTGTCTCCTTCTTTCATGATGACAGAACTCAACTTAGGAACTTATACTCCTGTATGCAGATAGATAAACATACACACACAGAGAGACTCAGACACAGACACAGACACACACAGACACCCAGACACACACACACACACACACAAACACACACACACACACACACGCATGCAGTGGGAAAGACAGTTCCAGGAGAGGCAGCATGACACAGAAAGACCCTGTCTCTCAAAAAACAGCAATAACCAGAAAAAAAGTTAAAATTAAATCAATAAACATAAACATAAAAAAATATAATTCACTTGGAATGAAACAAACAACAGACAGCAGTGCTGGGGATCTGATTTATGAAGGAAGGGGTAGGCCCCGGGGTGCAGGCAACTCTAAGGTACTCAGGCCTCTTTTATTTACTTATGCATGTATGTATGTATGTATGTATGTATGTATGTATGTATGTATGTATGTATCTATCTATCTGTCTATCTATCCATCTTTCTATCTATCTATCTATCTATCTATCTATCTATCTCTCTATGTATTTATTAATTTTTAAAATTTGCTTTTTCAAGACAGGGTTTTTGAGACAGAGTTCCTGAAACTCACTCTGCTGTAGAGCAGGCTGGCCTCAAACTCACATAGATCCACCTGGCTCTGCCTCTGAGTGCTGGGATTAAAGGCATGTTTACTTTCTTATTTATTATGTTATTTTATTGTACGTTTAGTTTAATCTCAAAAATGTATTTACATGTCTCTGTGTATGCCTGTGTGTGCACACAAGGTGTGTGGGTGGTGGTTGGTGGAGGACAGGCCACTGCCCTCCGCTTTGTTTGATTCTTTAATTAAAAAAATACATTTATAGCCAGGTGAGTATTGTGCTCACAATTTAATACCAGCACTTTGGAAGCAGATGCAGGTGGATCTGTGTGAGTCTGACGCTAGCCTGGTCTACAAAGCGAGTTCCAGGACAGCCAGGACTGTTACACAGAAAAAAACCTGTGTCAAAAAATCAATCGAGAATTTAAAAATATAAAATAAAACCCCAGGAACATTTTTCTCTGTGTGTGTTTTTAATTTCTTCTCCTGTTAACTTCACTGTACATTTAGTTTACTTTCAAAATGTGTTCATGCATGTACACATATGCTCATGCATGTGCATGTGAGCCTGTAGGCCTACTTGGGGGGAGGGGTCGGTGATGGGTGGATCTGTCACAGTTCTAAACTTTTCAGAATGTCCCGTTGACCTCACCAAGATGGAAGCATTCAAGAGGATGGCAGCCATCTTACCCGGTGACCTCACCAAGATGGAAGCCACCATGTGACAAATTGTGGAAATTCTGTTTTTTTTTCTTTTTGTTCTCTGTGTTTTCAAGGCCTCTAGAGGCCCAGAACTTAAAAGAAAAAAGAAAGACAGACAGACAGACAGACAGAAAGACAGACAGACAGAAAGAAAGAAAGAAAGAAAGAAAGAAAGAAAGAAAGAAAGAAAGAAAGAAAGAAAGAACGGTAACAGAAGGTCACTACGCCCCTCTGCTTCCTGAATTCTGGGATGAAAGGCATACACCTCCACCTCACCAGCGGGCAAGAAATGTGTATTTACAGACCGGGAAAAACAACAACACACATAAAACAAAAGGAAACAGAAGGTCTAGAGGTCCTAAGTAGCTGAAAAGATGGAGATCAGCCTCACTTCCACCCACCCCTGAGTCCTGGGCTTTTTCTTGATTATTCCAGCAGTATTTAGGCTAATAAAAGGTTCTTGAAAACCGGGGCTAAATATGATTCTCTGCTGATTTTATGTGCCCTCGGTGTCCTGTCTCCTTCTTTCATGATGACAGAACTCAACTTAGGAACTTATACTCCTGTATGCAGATAGATAAACATACACACACAGAGAGACACAGACACAGACACAGACACACACAGACACCCAGACACACACACACACACACACAAACACACACACACACACACACGCATGCAGTGGGAAAGACAGTTCCAGGAGAGGCAGCATGACACAGAAAGACCCTGTCTCTCAAAAAACAGCAATAACCAGAAAAAAAGTTAAAATTAAATCAATAAACATAAACATAAAAAAATATAATTCACTTGGAATGAAACAAACAACAGACAGCAGTGCTGGGGATCTGATTTATGAAGGAAGGGGTAGGCCCCGGGGTGCAGGCAACTCTAAGGTACTCAGGCCTCTTTTATTTACTTATGCATGTATGTATGTATGTATGTATGTATGTATGTATGTATGTATGTATCTATCTATCTATCTATCTATCCATCTTTCTATCTATCTATCTATCTATCTATCTATCTATCTATCTATCTCTCTATGTATTTATTAATTTTTAAAATTTGCTTTTTCAAGACAGGGTTTTTGAGACAGAGTTCCTGAAACTCACTCTGCTGTAGAGCAGGCTGGCCTCAAACTCACATAGATCCACCTGGCTCTGCCTCTGAGTGCTGGGATTAAAGGCATGTTTACTTTCTTATTTATTATGTTATTTTATTGTACGTTTAGTTTAAGCTCAAAAATGTATTTACATGTCTCTGTGTATGCCTGTGTGTGCACACAAGGTGTGTGGGTGGTGGTTGGTGGAGGACAGGCCACTGCCCTCCGCTTTGTTTGATTCTTTAATTAAAAAAATACATTTATAGCCAGGTGAGTATTGTGCTCACAATTTAATACCAGCACTTTGGAAGCAGATGCAGGTGGATCTGTGTGAGTCTGACGCTAGCCTGGTCTACAAAGCGAGTTCCAGGACAGCCAGGACTGTTACACAGAAAAAAACCTGTGTCAAAAAATCAATCCAGAATTTAAAAATATAAAATAAAACCCCAGGAACATTTTTCTCTGTGTGTGTTTTTAATTTCTTCTCCTGTTAACTTCACTGTACATTTAGTTTACTTTCAAAATGTGTTCATGCATGTACACATATGCTCATGCATGTGCATGTGAGCCTGTAGGCCTGCTTGGGGGGAGGGGTCGGTGATGGGTGGATCTGTCACAGTTCTAAACTTTTCAGAATGTCCCGTTGACCTCACCAAGATGGAAGCATTCAAGAGGATGGCAGCCATCTTACCCGGTGACCTCACCAAGATGGAAGCCACCATGTGACAAATTGTGGAAATTCGGTTTTTTTTTCTTTTTGTTCTCTGTGTTTTCAAGGCCTCTAGAGGCCCAGAACTTAAAAGAAAAAAGAAAGACAGACAGACAGACAGAAAGAAAGAAAGACAGACAGACAGACAGACAGACAGACAGACAGAAAGAAAGAAAGAAAGAAAGAAAGAAAGAAAGAAAGAAAGAAAGAACGGTAACAGAAGGTCACTACGCCCCTCTGCTTCCTGAATTCTGGGATGAAAGGCATACACCTCCACCTCACCAGCGGGCAAGAAATGTGTATTTACAGACCGGGAAAAACAACAACACACATAAAACAAAAGGAAACAGAAGGTCTAGAGGTCCTAAGTAGCTGAAAAGATGGAGATCAGCCTCACTTCCACCCACCCCTGAGTCCTGGGCTTTTTCTTGATTATTCCAGCAGTATTTAGGCTAATAAAAGGTTCTTGAAAACCGGGGCTAAATATGATTCTCTGCTGATTTTATGTGCCCTCGGTGTCCTGTCTCCTTCTTTCATGATGACAGAACTCAACTTAGGAACTTATACTCCTGTATGCAGATAGATAAACATACACACACAGAGAGACACAGACACAGACACAGACACACACAGACACACAGATACAGACACAGACACACACACACACAAACACACACACACACACACACACACACACACACACGCATGCACACAGTGGGAAAGACAGTTCCAGGAGAGGCAGCATGACACAGATAGACCCTGTCTCTCAAAAAAGAGCAATAACCAGAAAAAAAGTTAAAATTAAATCAATAAACATAAACATAAAAAAATATAATTCACTTGGAATGAAACAAACAACAGACAGCAGTGCTGGGGATCTGATTTATGAAGGAAGGGGTAGGCCCCGGGGTGCAGGCAACTCTAAGGTACTCAGGCCTCTTTCATTTACTTATGCATGTATGTATGTATGTATGTATGTATGTATGTATGTATGTATCTATCTATCTATCTATCTATCTATCTATCTATCTATGTATTTATTAATTTTTAAAATTTGCTTTTCAAGACAGGGTTTTTGAGACAGAGTTCCTGAAACTCACTCTGCTGTAGAGCAGGCTGGCCTCAAACTCACATAGATCCACCTGGCTCTGCCTCTGAGTGCTGGGATTAAAGGCATGTTTACTTTCTTATTTATTATGTTATTTTATTGTACGTTTAGTTTAAGCTCAAAAATGTATTTACATGTCTCTGTGTATGCCTGTGTGTGCACACAAGGTGTGTGGGTGGTGGTTGGTGGAGGACAGGCCACTGCCCTCCGCTTTGTTTGATTCTTTAATTAAAAAAATACATTTATAGCCAGGTGAGTATTGTGCTCACAATTTAATACCAGCACTTTGGAAGCAGATGCAGGTGGATCTGTGTGAGTCTGACGCTAGCCTGGTCTACAAAGCGAGTTCCAGGACAGCCAGGACTGTTACACAGAAAAAAACCTGTGTCAAAAAATCAATCCAGAATTTAAAAATATAAAATAAAACCCCAGGAACATTTTTCTCTGTGTGTGTTTTTAATTTCTTCTCCTGTTAACTTCACTGTACATTTAGTTTACTTTCAAAATGTGTTCATGCATGTACACATATGCTCATGCATGTGCATGTGAGCCTGTAGGCCTACTTGGGGGGAGGGGTCGGTGATGGGTGGATCTGTCACAGTTCTAAACTTTTCAGAATGTCCCGTTGACCTCACCAAGATGGAAGCATTCAAGAGGATGGCAGCCATCTTACCCGGTGACCTCACCAAGATGGAAGCCACCATGTGACAAATTGTGGAAATTCTGTTTTTTTTTCTTTTTGTTCTCTGTGTTTTCAAGGCCTCTAGAGGCCCAGAACTTAAAAGAAAAAAGAAAGACAGACAGACAGACAGAAAGAAAGAAAGACAGACAGACAGACAGAAAGAAAGAAAGAAAGAAAGAAAGAAAGAAAGAAAGAAAGAAAGAAAGAAAGAAAGAAAGAAAGAACGGTAACAGAAGGTCACTACGCCCCTCTGCTTCCTGAATTCTGGGATGAAAGGCATACACCTCCACCTCACCAGCGGGCAAGAAATGTGTATTTACAGACCGGGAAAAACAACAACACACATAAAACAAAAGGAAACAGAAGGTCTAGAGGTCCTAAGTAGCTGAAAAGATGGAGATCAGCCTCACTTCCACCCACCCCTGAGTCCTGGGCTTTTTCTTGATTATTCCAGCAGTATTTAGGCTAATAAAAGGTTCTTGAAAACCGGGGCTAAATATGATTCTCTGCTGATTTTATGTGCCCTCGGTGTCCTGTCTCCTTCTTTCATGATGACAGAACTCAACTTAGGAACTTATACTCCTGTATGCAGATAGATAAACATACACACACAGAGAGACACAGACACAGACACAGACACACACAGACACACAGATACAGACACAGACACACACACACACACACACACACACACACACACACGCATGCACACAGTGGGAAAGACAGTTCCAGGAGAGGCAGCATGACACAGATAGACCCTGTCTCTCAAAAAACAGCAATAACCAGAAAAAAAGTTAAAATTAAATCAATAAACATAAACATAAAAAAATATAATTCACTTGGAATGAAACAAACAACAGACAGCAGTGCTGGGGATCTGATTTATGAAGGAAGGGGTAGGCCCCGGGGTGCAGGCAACTCTAAGGTACTCAGGCCTCTTTCATTTACTTATGCATGTATGTATGTATGTATGTATGTATGTATGTATGTATCTATCTATCTATCTATCTATCTATCTATCTATCTATGTATTTATTAATTTTTAAAATTTGCTTTTTCAAGACAGGGTTTTTGAGACAGAGTTCCTGAAACTCACTCTGCTGTAGAGCAGGCTGGCCTCAAACTCACATAGATCCACCTGGCTCTGCCTCTGAGTGCTGGGATTAAAGGCATGTTTACTTTCTTATTTATTATGTTATTTTATTGTACGTTTAGTTTAATATCAAAAATGTATTTACATGTCTCTGTGTATGCCTGTGTGTGCACACAAGGTGTGTGGGTGGGGGGTGGTGGAGGACAGGCCACTGCCCTCCGCTTTGTTTGATTCTTTAATTAAAAAAAATACATTTATAGCCAGGTGAGTATTGTGCTCACAATTTAATACCAGCACTTTGGAAGCAGATGCAGGTGGATCTGTGTGAGTCTGACGCTAGCCTGGTCTACAAAGCAAGTTCCAGGACAGCCAGGACTGTTACACAGAAAAAAACCTGTGTCAAAAAATCAATCCAGAATTTAAAAATATAAAATAAAACCCCAGGAACATTTTTCTCTGTGTGTGTTTTTAATTTCTTCTCCTGTTAACTTCACTGTACATTTAGTTTACTTTCAAAATGTGTTCATGCATGTACACATATGCTCATGCATGTGCATGTGAGCCTGTAGGCCTGCTAGGGGGGAGGGGGCGGTGAGGGGTGGATCGGTCACAGTTCTAAACTTTTCAGAATGGCCCGTTGACCTCACCAACATGGAAGCATTCAAGAGGATGGCAGCCATCTTACCCGGTGACCTCACCAAGATGGAAGCCACCATGTGACAAATTGTGGAAATTCTGGGTTTTTTTTCTTTTTGTTCTCTGTGTTTTCAAGGCCTCTAGAGGCCCAGAACTTAAAAGAAAAAAGAAAGACAGACAGAAAGAAAGACAGACAGACAGACAGAAAGAAAGAAAGAAAGAAAGAAAGAAAGAAAGAAAGAACGGTAACAGAAGGTCACTACGCCCCTCTGCTTCCTGAATTCTGGGATGAAAGGCATACACCTCCACCTCACCAGCGGGCAAGAAATGTGTATTTACAGACCGGGAAAAACAACAACACACATAAAACAAAAGAAAACAGAAGGTCTAGAGGTCCTAAGTAGCTGAAAAGATGGAGATCAGCCTCACTTCCACCCACCCCTGAGGCCTGGGCTTTTTCTTGATTATTCCAGCAGTATTTAGGCTAATAAAAGGTTCTTGAAAACCGGGGCTAAATATGATTCTCTGCTGATTTTATGTGCCCTCCTCGGTGTCCTGTCTCCTTCTTTCATGATGACAGAACTCAACTTAGGAACTTATACTCCTGTATGCAGATAGATAAACATACACACACAGAGAGACACAGACACAGACACAGACACACACAGACACCCAGACACACACACACACACACACAAACACACACACACACACACGCATGCAGTGGGAAAGACAGTTCCAGGAGAGGCAGCATGACACAGATAGACCCTGTCTCTCCAAAAAGAGCAATAACCAGAAAAAAAGTTAAAATTAAATCAATAAACATAAACATAAAAAAATATAATTCACTTGGAATGAAACAAACAAAAGACAGCAGTGCTGGGGATCTGATTTATGAAGGAAAGGGTAGGCCCCGGGGTGCAGGCAACTCTAAGGTACTCAGGCCTCTTTTATTTACTTATGCATGTATGTATGTATGTATGTATGTATGTATCTATCTATCTATCTATCTATCTATCTATCTATCAATCTATCTATCTATGTATTTATTAATTTTTAAAATTTGCTTTTTCAAGACAGGGTTTTTGAGACAGAGTTCCTGAAACTCACTCTGCTGTAGAGCAGGCTGGCCTCAAACTCACATAGATCCACCTGGCTCTGCCTCTGAGTGCTGGGATTAAAGGCATGTTTACTTTCTTATTTATTATGTTATTTTATTGTACGGTTAGTTTAATATCAAAAATGTATTTACATGTCTCTGTGTATGCCTGTGTGTGCACACAAGGTGTGTGGGTGGGGGGTGGTGGAGGACAGGCCACTGCCCTCCGCTTTGTTTGATTCTTTAATTAAAAAAATACATTTATAGCCAGGTGAGTATTGTGCTCACAATTTAATACCAGCACTTTGGAAGCAGATGCAGGTGGATCTGTGTGAGTCTGACGCTAGCCTGGTCTACAAAGCAAGTTCCAGGACAGCCAGGACTGTTACACAGAAAAAAACCTGTGTCAAAAAATCAATCCAGAATTTAAAAATATAAAATAAAACCCCAGGAACATTTTTCTCTGTGTGTGTTTTTAATTTCTTCTCCTGTTAACTTCACTGTACATTTAGTTTACTTTCAAAATGTGTTCATGCATGTACACATATGCTCATGCATGTGCATGTGAGCCTGTAGGCCTGCTTGGGGGGAGGGGTCGGTGATGGGTGGATCGGTCACAGTTCTAAACTTTTCAGAATGGCCCGTTGACCTCACCAAGATGGAAGCATTCAAGAGGATGGCAGCCATCTTACCCGGTGACCTCACCAAGATGGAAGCCACCATGTGACAAATTGTGGAAATTCTGGTTTTTTTTTCTTTTTGTTCTCTGTGTTTTCAAGGCCTCTAGAGGCCCAGAACTTAAAAGAAAAAAGAAAGACAGACAGACAGAAAGAAAGAAAGACAGACAGACAGACAGAAAGAAAGAAAGAAAGAAAGAAAGAAAGAAAGAAAGAAAGAAAGAAAGAACGGTAACAGAAGGCCACTACGCCCCTCTGCTTCCTGAATTCTGGGATGAAAGGCATACACCTCCACCTCACCAGCGGGCAAGAAATGTGTATTTACAGACCGGGAAAAACAACAACACACATAAAACAAAAGGAAACAGAAGGTCTAGAGGTCCTAAGTAGCTGAAAAGATGGAGATCAGCGTCACTTCCACCCACCCCTGAGGCCTGGGCTTTTTCTTGATTATTCCAGCAGTATTTAGGCTAATAAAAGGTTCTTGAAAACCGGGGCTAAATATGATTCTCTGCTGATTTTATGTGCCCTCCTCGGTGTCCTGTCTCCTTCTTTCATGATGACAGAACTCAACTTAGGAACTTATACTCCTGTATGCAGATAGATAAACATACACACACAGAGAGACACAGACACAGACACAGACACACACAGACACCCAGACACACACACACACACACACAAACACACACACACACACACACGCATGCAGTGGGAAAGACAGTTCCAGGAGAGGCAGCATGACACAGAAAGACCCTGTCTCTCAAAAAACAGCAATAACCAGAAAAAAAGTTAAAATTAAATCAATAAACATAAACATAAAAAAATATAATTCACTTGGAATGAAACAAACAACAGACAGCAGTGCTGGGGATCTGATTTATGAAGGAAGGGGTAGGCCCCGGGGTGCAGGCAACTCTAAGGTACTCAGGCCTCTTTTATTTACTTATGCATGTATGTATGTATGTATGTATGTATGTATGTATGTATGTATGTATGTATCTATCTATCTATCTATCTATCCATCTTTCTATCTATCTATCTATCTATCTATCTATCTATCTATCTCTCTATGTATTTATTAATTTTTAAAATTTGCTTTTTCAAGACAGGGTTTTTGAGACAGAGTTCCTGAAACTCACTCTGCTGTAGAGCAGGCTGGCCTCAAACTCACATAGATCCACCTGGCTCTGCCTCTGAGTGCTGGGATTAAAGGCATGTTTACTTTCTTATTTATTATGTTATTTTATTGTACGTTTAGTTTAATCTCAAAAATGTATTTACATGTCTCTGTGTATGCCTGTGTGTGCACACAAGGTGTGTGGGTGGTGGTTGGTGGAGGACAGGCCACTGCCCTCCGCTTTGTTTGATTCTTTAATTAAAAAAATACATTTATAGCCAGGTGAGTATTGTGCTCACAATTTAATACCAGCACTTTGGAAGCAGATGCAGGTGGATCTGTGTGAGTCTGACGCTAGCCTGGTCTACAAAGCGAGTTCCAGGACAGCCAGGACTGTTACACAGAAAAAAACCTGTGTCAAAAAATCAATCCAGAATTTAAAAATATAAAATAAAACCCCAGGAACATTTTTCTCTGTGTGTGTTTTTAATTTCTTCTCCTGTTAACTTCACTGTACATTTAGTTTACTTTCAAAATGTGTTCATGCATGTACACATATGCTCATGCATGTGCATGTGAGCCTGTAGGCCTACTTGGGGGGAGGGGTCGGTGATGGGTGGATCTGTCACAGTTCTAAACTTTTCAGAATGTCCCGTTGACCTCACCAAGATGGAAGCATTCAAGAGGATGGCAGCCATCTTACCCGGTGACCTCACCAAGATGGAAGCCACCATGTGACAAATTGTGGAAATTCTGTTTTTTTTTCTTTTTGTTCTCTGTGTTTTCAAGGCCTCTAGAGGCCCAGAACTTAAAAGAAAAAAGAAAGACAGACAGACAGACAGAAAGAAAGAAAGACAGACAGACAGACAGAAAGAAAGAAAGAAAGAAAGAAAAAAAGAAAGAAAGAAAGAAAGAAAGAAAGAAAGAAAGAAAGAAAGAAAGAAAGAAAGAACGGTAACAGAAGGTCACTACGCCCCTCTGCTTCCTGAATTCTGGGATGAAAGGCATACACCTCCACCTCACCAGCGGGCAAGAAATGTGTATTTACAGACCGGGAAAAACAACAACACACATAAAACAAAAGGAAACAGAAGGTCTAGAGGTCCTAAGTAGCTGAAAAGATGGAGATCAGCCTCACTTCCACCCACCCCTGAGGCTTGGGCTTTTTCTTGATTATTCCAGCAGTATTTAGGCTAATAAAAGGTTCTTGAAAACCGGGGCTAAATATGATTCTCTGCTGATTTTATGTGCCCTCCTCGGTGTCCTGTCTCCTTCTTTCATGATGACAGAACTCAACTTAGGAACTTATACTCCTGTATGCAGATAGATAAACATACACACACAGAGAGACACAGACACAGACACAGACACACACAGACACCCAGACACACACACACACACACAAACACACACACACACACACACACGCATGCAGTGGGAAAGACAGTTCCAGGAGAGGCAGCATGACACAGAAAGACCCTGTCTCTCAAAAAACAGCAATAACCAGAAAAAAAGTTAAAATTAAATCAATAAACATAAACATAAAAAAATATAATTCACTTGGAATGAAACAAACAACAGACAGCAGTGCTGGGGATCTGATTTATGAAGGAAGGGGTAGGCCCCTGGGTGCAGGCAACTCTAAGGTACTCAGGCCTCTTTTATTTACTTATGCATGTATGTATGTATGTATGTATGTATGTATGTATGTATGTATCTATCTATCTATCCATCTTTCTATCTATCTATCTATCTATCTATCTATCTATCTATCTATCTCTCTATGTATTTATTAATTTTTAAAATTTGCTTTTTCAAGACAGGGTTTTTGAGACAGAGTTCCTGAAACTCACTCTGCTGTAGAGCAGGCTGGCCTCAAACTCACATAGATCCACCTGGCTCTGCCTCTGAGTGCTGGGATTAAAGGCATGTTTACTTTCTTATTTATTATGTTATTTTATTGTACGTTTAGTTTAATCTCAAAAATGTATTTACATGTCTCTGTGTATGCCTGTGTGTGCACCCAAGGTGTGTGGGTGGGGGTTGGTGGAGGACAGGCCACTGCCCTCCGCTTTGTTTGATTCTTTAATTAAAAAAATACATTTATAGCCAGGTGAGTATTGTGCTCACAATTTAATACCAGCACTTTGGAAGCAGATGCAGGTGGATCTGTGTGAGTCTGACGCTAGCCTGGTCTACAAAGCGAGTTCCAGGACAGCCAGGACTGTTACACAGAAAAAAACCTGTGTCAAAAAATCAATCCAGAATTTAAAAATATAAAATAAAACCCCAGGAACATTTTTCTCTGTGTGTGTTTTTAATTTCTTCTCCTGTTAACTTCACTGTACATTTAGTTTACTTTCAAAATGTGTTCATGCATGTACACATATGCTCATGCATGTGCATGTGAGCCTGTAGGCCTGCTTGGGGGGAGGGGTCGGTGATGGGTGGATCTGTCACAGTTCTAAACTTTTCAGAATGTCCCGTTGACCTCACCAAGATGGAAGCATTCAAGAGGATGGCAGCCATCTTACCCGGTGACCTCACCAAGATGGAAGCCACCATGTGACAAATTGTGGAAATTCTGTTTTTTTTTCTTTTTGTTCTCTGTGTTTTCAAGGCCTCTAGAGGCCCAGAACTTAAAAGAAAAAAGACAGACAGACAGACAGACAGAAAGAAAGAAAGACAGACAGACAGACAGACAGAAAGAAAGAAAGAAAGAAAGAAAGAAAGAAAGAAAGAAAGAAAGAAAGAAAGAACGGTAACAGAAGGTCACTACGCCCCTCTGCTTCCTGAATTCTGGGATGAAAGGCATACACCTCCACCTCACCAGCGGGCAAGAAATGTGTATTTACAGACCGGGAAAAACAACAACACACATAAAACAAAAGGAAACAGAAGGTCTAGAGGTCCTAAGTAGCTGAAAAGATGGAGATCAGCCTCACTTCCACCCACCCCTGAGGCCTGGGCTTTTTCTTGATTATTCCAGCAGTATTTAGGCTAATAAAAGGTTCTTGAAAACCGGGGCTAAATATGATTCTCTGCTGATTTTATGTGCCCTCGGTGTCCTGTCTCCTTCTTTCATGATGACAGAACTCAACTTAGGAACTTATACTCCTGTATGCAGATAGATAAACATACACACACAAGGAGACACAGACACAGACACAGACACACACAGACACACAGATACAGACACAGACACACACACACACACACACACACACACACACACACACACACGCATGCACACAGTGGGAAAGACAGTTCCAGGAGAGGCAGCATGACACAGATAGACCCTGTCTCTCAAAAAACAGCAATAACCAGAAAAAAAGTTAAAATTAAATCAATAAGCATAAACATAAAAAAATATAATTCACTTGGAATGAAACAAACAACAGACAGCAGTGCTGGGGATCTGATTTATGAAGGAAGGGGTAGGCCCCGGGGTGCAGGCAACTCTAAGGTACTCAGGCCTCTTTCATTTACTTATGCATGTATGTATGTATGTATGTATGTATGTATGTATGTACGTATGTATGTATCTATCTATCTATCTATCTATCTATCTATCTATCTATCTATGTATTTATTAATTTTTAAAATTTGCTTTTTCAAGACAGGGTTTTTGAGACAGAGTTCCTGAAACTCACTCTGCTGTAGAGCAGGCTGGCCTCAAACTCACATAGATCCACCTGGCTCTGCCTCTGAGTGCTGGGATTAAAGGCATGTTTACTTTCTTATTTATTATGTTATTTTATTGTACATTTAGTTTAATATCAAAAATGTATTTACATGTCTCTGTGTATGCCTGTGTGTGCACACAAGTTGTGTGGGTGGGGGGTGGTGGAGGACAGGCCACTGCCCTCCGCTTTGTTTGATTCTTTAATTAAAAAAAATACATTTATAGCCAGGTGAGTATTGTGCTCACAATTTAATACCAGCACTTTGGAAGCAGATGCAGGTGGATCTGTGTGAGTCTGACGCTAGCCTGGTCTACAAAGCAAGTTCCAGGACAGCCAGGACTGTTACACAGAAAAAAACCTGTGTCAAAAAATCAATCCAGAATTTAAAAATATAAAATAAAACCCCAGGAACATTTTTCTCTGTGTGTGTTTTTAATTTCTTCTCCTGTTAACTTCACTGTACATTTAGTTTACTTTCAAAATGTGTTCATGCATGTACACATATGCTCATGCATGTGCATGTGAGCCTGTAGGCCTGCTAGGGGGGAGGGGGCGGTGAGGGGTGGATCGGTCACAGTTCTAAACTTTTCAGAATGGCCCGTTGACCTCACCAACATGGAAGCATTCAAGAGGATGGCAGCCATCTTACCCGGTGACCTCACCAAGATGGAAGCCACCATGTGACAAATTGTGGAAATTCTGGTTTTTTTTTTCTTTTTGTTCTCTGTGTTTTCAAGGCCTCTAGAGGCCCAGAACTTAAAAGAAAAAAGAAAGACAGACAGAAAGAAAGAAAGACAGACAGACAGACAGAAAGAAAGAAAGAAAGAAAGAAAGAAAGAAAGAAAGAAAGAAAGAAAGAACGGTAACAGAAGGTCACTACGCCCCTCTGCTTCCTGAATTCTGGGATGAAAGGCATACACCTCCACCTCACCAGCGGGCAAGAAATGTGTATTTACAGACCGGGAAAAACAACAACACACATAAAACAAAAGGAAACAGAAGGTCTAGAGGTCCTAAGTAGCTGAAAAGATGGAGATCAGCCTCACTTCCACCCACCCCTGAGGCCTGGGCTTTTTCTTGATTATTCCAGCAGTATTTAGGCTAATAAAAGGTTCTTGAAAACCGGGGCTAAATATGATTCTCTGCTGATTTTATGTGCCCTCCTCGGTGTCCTGTCTCCTTCTTTCATGATGACAGAACTCAACTTAGGAACTTATACTCCTGTATGCAGATAGATAAACATACACACACAGAGAGACACAGACACAGACACAGACACACACAGACACCCAGACACACACACACACACACACAAACACACACACACACACACGCATGCAGTGGGAAAGACAGTTCCAGGAGAGGCAGCATGACACAGATAGACCCTGTCTCTCAAAAAACAGCAATAACCAGAAAAAAAGTTAAAATTAAATCAATAAACATAAACATAAAAAAATATAATTCACTTGGAATGAAACAAACAACAGACAGCAGTGCTGGGGATCTGATTTATGAAGGAAGGGGTAGGCCCCGGGGTGCAGGCAACTCTAAGGTACTCAGGCCTCTTTTATTTACTTATGCATGTATGTATGTATGTATGTATGTATGTATGTATGTATGTATGTATCTATCTATCTATCCATCTTTCTATCTATCTATCTATCTATCTATCTATCTATCTATCTCTCTATGTATTTATTAATTTTTAAAATTTGCTTTTTCAAGACAGGGTTTTTGAGACAGAGTTCCTGAAACTCACTCTGCTGTAGAGCAGGCTGGCCTCAAACTCACATAGATCCACCTGGCTCTGCCTCTGAGTGCTGGGATTAAAGGCATGTTTACTTTCTTATTTATTATGTTATTTTATTGTACGTTTAGTTTAATCTCAAAAATGTATTTACATGTCTCTGTGTATGCCTGTGTGTGCACACAAGGTGTGTGGGTGGTGGTTGGTGGAGGACAGGCCACTGCCCTCCGCTTTGTTTGATTCTTTAATTAAAAAAATACATTTATAGCCAGGTGAGTATTGTGCTCACAATTTAATACCAGCACTTTGGAAGCAGATGCAGGTGGATCTGTGTGAGTCTGACGCTAGCCTGGTCTACAAAGCGAGTTCCAGGACAGCCAGGACTGTTACACAGAAAAAAACCTGTGTCAAAAAATCAATCGAGAATTTAAAAATATAAAATAAAACCCCAGGAACATTTTTCTCTGTGTGTGTTTTTAATTTCTTCTCCTGTTAACTTCACTGTACATTTAGTTTACTTTCAAAATGTGTTCATGCATGTACACATATGCTCATGCATGTGCATGTGAGCCTGTAGGCCTACTTGGGGGGAGGGGTCGGTGATGGGTGGATCTGTCACAGTTCTAAACTTTTCAGAATGTCCCGTTGACCTCACCAAGATGGAAGCATTCAAGAGGATGGCAGCCATCTTACCTGGTGACCTCACCAAGATGGAAGCCACCATGTGACAAATTGTGGAAATTCTGTTTTTTTTTCTTTTTGTTCTCTGTGTTTTCAAGGCCTCTAGAGGCCCAGAACTTAAAAGAAAAAAGAAAGACAGACAGACAGACAGAAAGAAAGAAAGACAGACAGACAGACAGACAGACAGAAAGAAAGAAAGAAAGAAAGAAAGAAAGAAAGAAAGAAAGAAAGAACGGTAACAGAAGGTCACTACGCCCCTCTGCTTCCTGAATTCTGGGATGAAAGGCATACACCTCCACCTCACCAGCGGGCAAGAAATGTGTATTTACAGACCGGGAAAAACAACAACACACATAAAACAAAAGGAAACAGAAGGTCTAGAGGCCCTAAGTAGCTGAAAAGATGGAGATCAGCCTCACTTCCACCCACCCCTGAGTCCTGGGCTTTTTCTTGATTATTCCAGCAGTATTTAGGCTAATAAAAGGTTCTTGAAAACCGGGGCTAAATATGATTCTCTGCTGATTTTATGTGCCCTCGGTGTCCTGTCTCCTTCTTTCATGATGACAGAACTCAACTTAGGAACTTATACTCCTGTATGCAGATAGATAAACATACACACACAGAGAGACACAGACACAGACACAGACACACACAGACACACAGATACAGACACAGACACACACACACACACACACACACACACACACACACACGCATGCACACAGTGGGAAAGACAGTTCCAGGAGAGGCAGCATGACACAGATAGACCCTGTCTCTCAAAAAACAGCAATAACCAGAAAAAAAGTTAAAATTAAATCAATAAACATAAACATAAAAAAATATAATTCACTTGGAATGAAACAAACAACAGACAGCAGTGCTGGGGATCTGATTTATGAAGGAAGGGGTAGGCCCCGGGGTGCAGGCAACTCTAAGGTACTCAGGCCTCTTTCATTTACTTATGCATGTATGCATGTATGTATGTATGTATGTATCTATCTATCTATCTATCTATCTATCTATCTATCTATCTATCTATGTATTTATTAATTTTTAAAATTTGCTTTTTCAAGACAGGGTTTTTGAGACAGAGTTCCTGAAACTCACTCTGCTGTAGAGCAGGCTGGCCTCAAACTCACATAGATCCACCTGGCTCTGCCTCTGAGTGCTGGGATTAAAGGCATGTTTACTTTCTTATTTATTATGTTATTTTATTGTACGTTTAGTTTAATATCAAAAATGTATTTACATGTCTCTGTGTATGCCTGTGTGTGCACACAAGGTGTGTGGGTGGGGGGTGGTGGAGGACAGGCCACTGCCCTCCGCTTTGTTTGATTCTTTAATTAAAAAAAATACATTTATAGCCAGGTGAGTATTGTGCTCACAATTTAATACCAGCACTTTGGAAGCAGATGCAGGTGGATCTGTGTGAGTCTGACGCTAGCCTGGTCTACAAAGCGAGTTCCAGGACAGCCAGGACTGTTACACAGAAAAAAACCTGTGTCAAAAAATCAATCCAGAATTTAAAAATATAAAATAAAACCCCAGGAACATTTTTCTCTGTGTGTGTTTTTAATTTCTTCTCCTGTTAACTTCACTGTACATTTAGTTTACTTTCAAAATGTGTTCATGCATGTACACATATGCTCATGCATGTGCATGTGAGCCTGTAGGCCTGCTAGGGGGGAGGGGGCGGTGAGGGGTGGATCGGTCACAGTTCTAAACTTTTCAGAATGGCCCGTTGACCTCACCAACATGGAAGCATTCAAGAGGATGGCAGCCATCTTACCCGGTGACCTCACCAAGATGGAAGCCACCATGTGACAAATTGTGGAAATTCTGTTTTTTTTTCTTTTTGTTCTCTGTGTTTTCAAGGCCTCTAGAGGCCCAGAACTTAAAAGAAAAAAGAAAGACAGACAGACAGACAGAAAGAAAGAAAGACAGACAGACAGACAGACAGAAAGAAAGAAAGAAAGAAAGAAAGAAAGAAAGAAAGAAAGAAAGAAAGAAAGAACGGTAACAGAAGGTCACTACGCCCCTCTGCTTCCTGAATTCTGGGATGAAAGGCATACACCTCCACCTCACCAGCGGGCAAGAAATGTGTATTTACAGACCGGGAAAAACAACAACACACATAAAACAAAAGGAAACAGAAGGTCTAGAGGTCCTAAGTAGCTGAAAAGATGGAGATCAGCCTCACTTCCACCCACCCCTGAGGCCTGGGCTTTTTCTTGATTATTCCAGCAGTATTTAGGCTAATAAAAGGTTCTTGAAAACCGGGGCTAAATATGATTCTCTGCTGATTTTATGTGCCCTCGGTGTCCTGTCTCCTTCTTTCATGATGACAGAACTCAACTTAGGAACTTATACTCCTGTATGCAGATAGATAAACATACACACACAAGGAGACACAGACACAGACACAGACACACACAGACACACAGATACAGACACAGACACACACACACACACACACACACACACACACACACACACACACACGCATGCACACAGTGGGAAAGACAGTTCCAGGAGAGGCAGCATGACACAGATAGACCCTGTCTCTCAAAAAACAGCAATAACCAGAAAAAAAGTTAAAATTAAATCAATAAGCATAAACATAAAAAAATATAATTCACTTGGAATGAAACAAACAACAGACAGCAGTGCTGGGGATCTGATTTATGAAGGAAGGGGTAGGCCCCGGGGTGCAGGCAACTCTAAGGTACTCAGGCCTCTTTCATTTACTTATGCATGTATGTATGTATGTATGTATGTATGTATGTATGTACGTATGTATGTATCTATCTATCTATCTATCTATCTATCTATCTATCTATCTATCTATGTATTTATTAATTTTTAAAATTTGCTTTTTCAAGACAGGGTTTTTGAGACAGAGTTCCTGAAACTCACTCTGCTGTAGAGCAGGCTGGCCTCAAACTCACATAGATCCACCTGGCTCTGCCTCTGAGTGCTGGGATTAAAGGCATGTTTACTTTCTTATTTATTATGTTATTTTATTGTACATTTAGTTTAATATCAAAAATGTATTTACATGTCTCTGTGTATGCCTGTGTGTGCACACAAGTTGTGTGGGTGGGGGGTGGTGGAGGACAGGCCACTGCCCTCCGCTTTGTTTGATTCTTTAATTAAAAAAAATACATTTATAGCCAGGTGAGTATTGTGCTCACAATTTAATACCAGCACTTTGGAAGCAGATGCAGGTGGATCTGTGTGAGTCTGACGCTAGCCTGGTCTACAAAGCAAGTTCCAGGACAGCCAGGACTGTTACACAGAAAAAAACCTGTGTCAAAAAATCAATCCAGAATTTAAAAATATAAAATAAAACCCCAGGAACATTTTTCTCTGTGTGTGTTTTTAATTTCTTCTCCTGTTAACTTCACTGTACATTTAGTTTACTTTCAAAATGTGTTCATGCATGTACACATATGCTCATGCATGTGCATGTGAGCCTGTAGGCCTGCTAGGGGGGAGGGGGCGGTGAGGGGTGGATCGGTCACAGTTCTAAACTTTTCAGAATGGCCCGTTGACCTCACCAACATGGAAGCATTCAAGAGGATGGCAGCCATCTTACCCGGTGACCTCACCAAGATGGAAGCCACCATGTGACAAATTGTGGAAATTCTGGTTTTTTTTTCTTTTTGTTCTCTGTGTTTTCAAGGCCTCTAGAGGCCCAGAACTTAAAAGAAAAAAGAAAGACAGACAGAAAGAAAGAAAGACAGACAGACAGACAGAAAGAAAGAAAGAAAGAAAGAAAGAAAGAAAGAAAGAAAGAAAGAACGGTAACAGAAGGTCACTACGCCCCTCTGCTTCCTGAATTCTGGGATGAAAGGCATACACCTCCACCTCACCAGCGGGCAAGAAATGTGTATTTACAGACCGGGAAAAACAACAACACACATAAAACAAAAGGAAACAGAAGGTCTAGAGGTCCTAAGTAGCTGAAAAGATGGAGATCAGCCTCACTTCCACCCACCCCTGAGGCCTGGGCTTTTTCTTGATTATTCCAGCAGTATTTAGGCTAATAAAAGGTTCTTGAAAACCGGGGCTAAATATGATTCTCTGCTGATTTTATGTGCCCTCCTCGGTGTCCTGTCTCCTTCTTTCATGATGACAGAACTCAACTTAGGAACTTATACTCCTGTATGCAGATAGATAAACATACACACACAGAGAGACACAGACACAGACACAGACACACACAGACACCCAGACACACACACACACACACACAAACACACACACACACACACGCATGCAGTGGGAAAGACAGTTCCAGGAGAGGCAGCATGACACAGATAGACCCTGTCTCTCAAAAAACAGCAATAACCAGAAAAAAAGTTAAAATTAAATCAATAAACATAAACATAAAAAAATATAATTCACTTGGAATGAAACAAACAACAGACAGCAGTGCTGGGGATCTGATTTATGAAGGAAGGGGTAGGCCCCGGGGTGCAGGCAACTCTAAGGTACTCAGGCCTCTTTTATTTACTTATGCATGTATGTATGTATGTATGTATGTATGTATGTATGTATGTATGTATCTATCTATCTATCCATCTTTCTATCTATCTATCTATCTATCTATCTATCTATCTATCTATCTATCTCTCTATGTATTTATTAATTTTTAAAATTTGCTTTTTCAAGACAGGGTTTTTGAGACAGAGTTCCTGAAACTCACTCTGCTGTAGAGCAGGCTGGCCTCAAACTCACATAGATCCACCTGGCTCTGCCTCTGAGTGCTGGGATTAAAGGCATGTTTACTTTCTTATTTATTATGTTATTTTATTGTACGTTTAGTTTAATCTCAAAAATGTATTTACATGTCTCTGTGTATGCCTGTGTGTGCACACAAGGTGTGTGGGTGGTGGTTGGTGGAGGACAGGCCACTGCCCTCCGCTTTGTTTGATTCTTTAATTAAAAAAATACATTTATAGCCAGGTGAGTATTGTGCTCACAATTTAATACCAGCACTTTGGAAGCAGATGCAGGTGGATCTGTGTGAGTCTGACGCTAGCCTGGTCTACAAAGCGAGTTCCAGGACAGCCAGGACTGTTACACAGAAAAAAACCTGTGTCAAAAAATCAATCGAGAATTTAAAAATATAAAATAAAACCCCAGGAACATTTTTCTCTGTGTGTGTTTTTAATTTCTTCTCCTGTTAACTTCACTGTACATTTAGTTTACTTTCAAAATGTGTTCATGCATGTACACATATGCTCATGCATGTGCATGTGAGCCTGTAGGCCTACTTGGGGGGAGGGGTCGGTGATGGGTGGATCTGTCACAGTTCTAAACTTTTCAGAATGTCCCGTTGACCTCACCAAGATGGAAGCATTCAAGAGGATGGCAGCCATCTTACCTGGTGACCTCACCAAGATGGAAGCCACCATGTGACAAATTGTGGAAATTCTGTTTTTTTTTCTTTTTGTTCTCTGTGTTTTCAAGGCCTCTAGAGGCCCAGAACTTAAAAGAAAAAAGAAAGACAGACAGACAGACAGAAAGAAAGAAAGACAGACAGACAGACAGACAGACAGAAAGAAAGAAAGAAAGAAAGAAAGAAAGAAAGAAAGAAAGAAAGAAAGAAAGAACGGTAACAGAAGGTCACTACGCCCCTCTGCTTCCTGAATTCTGGGATGAAAGGCATACACCTCCACCTCACCAGCGGGCAAGAAATGTGTATTTACAGACCGGGAAAAACAACAACACACATAAAACAAAAGGAAACAGAAGGTCTAGAGGCCCTAAGTAGCTGAAAAGATGGAGATCAGCCTCACTTCCACCCACCCCTGAGTCCTGGGCTTTTTCTTGATTATTCCAGCAGTATTTAGGCTAATAAAAGGTTCTTGAAAACCGGGGCTAAATATGATTCTCTGCTGATTTTATGTGCCCTCGGTGTCCTGTCTCCTTCTTTCATGATGACAGAACTCAACTTAGGAACTTATACTCCTGTATGCAGATAGATAAACATACACACACAGAGAGACACAGACACAGACACAGACACACACAGACACACAGATACAGACACAGACACACACACACACACACACACACACACACACACACACGCATGCACACAGTGGGAAAGACAGTTCCAGGAGAGGCAGCATGACACAGATAGACCCTGTCTCTCAAAAAACAGCAATAACCAGAAAAAAAGTTAAAATTAAATCAATAAACATAAACATAAAAAAATATAATTCACTTGGAATGAAACAAACAACAGACAGCAGTGCTGGGGATCTGATTTATGAAGGAAGGGGTAGGCCCCGGGGTGCAGGCAACTCTAAGGTACTCAGGCCTCTTTCATTTACTTATGCATGTATGCATGTATGTATGTATGTATGTATCTATCTATCTATCTATCTATCTATCTATCTATCTATCTATGTATTTATTAATTTTTAAAATTTGCTTTTTCAAGACAGGGTTTTTGAGACAGAGTTCCTGAAACTCACTCTGCTGTAGAGCAGGCTGGCCTCAAACTCACATAGATCCACCTGGCTCTGCCTCTGAGTGCTGGGATTAAAGGCATGTTTACTTTCTTATTTATTATGTTATTTTATTGTACGTTTAGTTTAATATCAAAAATGTATTTACATGTCTCTGTGTATGCCTGTGTGTGCACACAAGGTGTGTGGGTGGGGGGTGGTGGAGGACAGGCCACTGCCCTCCGCTTTGTTTGATTCTTTAATTAAAAAAAATACATTTATAGCCAGGTGAGTATTGTGCTCACAATTTAATACCAGCACTTTGGAAGCAGATGCAGGTGGATCTGTGTGAGTCTGACGCTAGCCTGGTCTACAAAGCGAGTTCCAGGACAGCCAGGACTGTTACACAGAAAAAAACCTGTGTCAAAAAATCAATCCAGAATTTAAAAATATAAAATAAAACCCCAGGAACATTTTTCTCTGTGTGTGTTTTTAATTTCTTCTCCTGTTAACTTCACTGTACATTTAGTTTACTTTCAAAATGTGTTCATGCATGTACACATATGCTCATGCATGTGCATGTGAGCCTGTAGGCCTGCTAGGGGGGAGGGGGCGGTGAGGGGTGGATCGGTCACAGTTCTAAACTTTTCAGAATGGCCCGTTGACCTCACCAACATGGAAGCATTCAAGAGGATGGCAGCCATCTTACCCGGTGACCTCACCAAGATGGAAGCCACCATGTGACAAATTGTGGAAATTCTGGTTTTTTTTTCTTTTTGTTCTCTGTGTTTTCAAGGCCTCTAGAGGCCCAGAACTTAAAAGAAAAAAGAAAGACAGACAGAAAGAAAGAAAGACAGACAGACAGACAGACAGAAAGAAAGAAAGAAAGAAAGAAAGAAAGAAAGAAAGAAAGAAAGAAAGAAAGAAAGAAAGAACGGTAACAGAAGGTCACTACGCCCCTCTGCTTCCTGAATTCTGAGATGAAAGGCATACACCTCCACCTCACCAGCGGGCAAGAAATGTGTATTTACAGACCGGGAAAAACAACAACACACATAAAACAAAAGGAAACAGAAGGTCTAGAGGTCCTAAGTAGCTGAAAAGATGGAGATCAGCCTCACTTCCACCCACCCCTGAGGCCTGGGCTTTTTCTTGATTATTCCAGCAGTATTTAGGCTAATAAAAGGTTCTTGAAAACCGGGGCTAAATATGATTCTCTGCTGATTTTATGTGCCCTCCTCGGTGTCCTGTCTCCTTCTTTCATGATGACAGAACTCAACTTAGGAACTTATACTCCTGTATGCAGATAGATAAACATACACACACAGAGAGACACAGACACAGACACAGACACACACAGACACCCAGACACACACACACACACACACAAACACACACACACACACACTCATGCAGTGGGAAAGACAGTTCCAGGAGAGGCAGCATGACACAGATAGACCCTGTCTCTCAAAAAAGAGCAATAACCAGAAAAAAAGTTAAAATTAAATCAATAAACATAAACATAAAAAAATATAATTCACTTGGAATGAAACAAACAAAAGACAGCAGTGCTGGGGATCTGATTTATGAAGGAAAGGGTAGGCCCCGGGGTGTAGGCAACTCTAAGGTACTCAGGCCTCTTTTATTTACTTATGCATGTATGTATGTATGTATGTATGTATGTATGTATCTATGTATCTATCTATCTATCTATCTATCTATCTATCTCTCTATGTATTTATTAATTTTTAAAATTTGCTTTTTCAAGACAGGGTTTTTGAGACAGAGTTCCTGAAACTCACTCTGCTGTAGAGCAGGCTGGCCTCAAACTCACATAGATCCACCTGGCTCTGCCTCTGAGTGCTGGGATTAAAGGCATGTTTACTTTCTTATTTATTATGTTATTTTATTGTACGTTTAGTTAATCTCAAAAATGTATTTACATGTCTCTGTGTATGCCTGTGTGTGCACACAAGGTGTGTTGGTGGTGGTTGGTGGAGGACAGGCCACTGCCCTCCGCTTTGTTTGATTCTTTAATTAAAAAAATACATTTATAGCCAGGTGAGTATTGTGCTCACAATTTAATACCAGCACTTTGGAAGCAGATGCAGGTGGATCTGTGTGAGTCTGACGCTAGCCTGGTCTACAAAGCGAGTTCCAGGACAGCCAGGACTGTTACACAGAAAAAAACCTGTGTCAAAAAATCAATCCAGAATTTAAAAATATAAAATAAAACCCCAGGAACATTTTTCTCTGTGTGTGTTTTTAATTTCTTCTCCTGTTAACTTCACTGTACATTTAGTTTACTTTCAAAATGTGTTCATGCATGTACACATATGCTCATGCATGTGCATGTGAGCCTGTAGGCCTGCTTGGGGGGAGGGGGCGGTGAGGGGTGGATCTGTCACAGTTCTAAACTTTTCAGAATGGCCCGTTGACCTCACCAACATGGAAGCATTCAAGAGGATGGCAGCCATCTTACCCGGTGACCTCACCAAGATGGAAGCCACCATGTGACAAATTGTGGAAATTCTGGGTTTTTTTTTTCTTTTTGTTCTCTGTGTTTTCAAGGCCTCTAGAGGCCCAGAACTTAAAAGAAAAAAGAAAGACAGACAGACAGACAGAAAGAAAGAAAGAAAGAAAGAAAGAAAGAAAGAATGAATGAATGAAAGAAAGAAAGAAAGAATGGAAACAGAAGGTCACAACGCCCCTCTGCTTCCTGAATTCTGGGATGAAAGGCATACACCTCCACCTCACCAGCGGGCAAGAAATGTGTATTTACAGACCGGGAAAAACAACAACACACATAAAACAAAAGGAAACAGAAGGTCCAGAGGTCCTAAAAGATGGAGATCAGCCTCACTTCCACCCACCCCTGAGGCCTGGGCTTTTTCTTGATTATTCCAGCAGTATTTAGGCTAATAAAAGGTTCTTGAAAACCGGGGCTAAATATGATTCTCTGCTGATTTTATGTGCCCTCGGTGTCCTGTCTCCTTCTTTCATGATGACAGAACTCAACTTAGGAACTTATACTCCTGTATGCAGATAGATAAACATACACACACAGAGAGACACAGACACAGACACACACACACACACACACACACACACACACACACACACGCACGCACGCACGCACGCAGTGGGAGAGACAGTTCCAGGAGAGGCAGCATGACACAGATAGACCCTGTCTCTCAAAAAAGAGCAATAACCAGAAAAAAAGTTAAAATTAAATCAATAAACATAAACATAAAAAAATATAATTCACTTGGAATGAAACAAACAAAAGACAGCAGTGCTGGGGATCTGATTTATGAAGGAAGGGGTAGGCCCCGGGGTGTAGGCAACTCTAAGGTACTCAGGCCTCTTTTATTTACTTATGCATGTATGTATGTATGTATGTATGTATGTATGTATGTATGTATCTATCTATCTATCTATCTATCTATCTATCTATCTATCTATCTATCTCTCTATGTATTTATTAATTTTTAAAATTTGCTTTTTCAAGACAGGGTTTTTGAGACAGAGTTCCTGAAACTCACTCTGCTGTAGAGCAGGCTGGCCTCAAACTCACATAGATCCACCTGGCTCTGCCTCTGAGTGCTGGGATTAAAGGCATGTTTACTTTCTTATTTATTATGTTATTTTATTGTACGTTTAGTTTAATCTCAAAAATGTATTTACATGTCTCTGTGTATGCCTGTGTGTGCACCCAAGGTGTGTGGGTGGGGGTTGGTGGAGGACAGGCCACTGCCCTCCGCTTTGTTTGATTCTTTAATTAAAAAAATACATTTATAGCCAGGTGAGTATTGTGCTCACAATTTAATACCAGCACTTTGGAAGCAGATGCAGGTGGATCTGTGTGAGTCTGACGCTAGCCTGGTCTACAAAGCGAGTTCCAGGACAGCCAGGACTGTTACACAGAAAAAAACCTGTGTCAAAAAATCAATCCAGAATTTAAAAATATAAAATAAAACCCCAGGAACATTTTTCTCTGTGTGTGTTTTTAATTTCTTCTCCTGTTAACTTCACTGTACATTTAGTTTACTTTCAAAATGTGTTCATGCATGTACACATATGCTCATGCATGTGCATGTGAGCCGGTAGGCCTGCTTGTGGGGAGGGGATGATGAAAGATGGATCGGTCACAGTTCTAAACTTTTCAGAATGGCCCGTTGACCTCACCAACATGGAAGCATTCAAGAGGATGGCAGCCATCTTACCCGGTGACCTCACCAAGATGGAAGCCACCATGTGACAAATTGTGGAAATTCTGGGTTTTTTTTCTTTTTGTTCTCTGTGTTTTCAAGGCCTCTAGAGGCCCAGAACTTAAAAGAAAAAAGAAAGACAAACAGACAGACAGACAGACAGAAAGAAAGAAAGAAAGAAAGAAAGAAAGAAAGAAAGAAAGAAAGAACGGTAACAGAAGGTCACTACGCCCCTCTGCTTCCTGAATTCTAGGATGAAAGGCATACACCTCCACCTCACCAGCGGGCAAGAAATGTGTATTTACAGACCGGGAAAAACAACAACACACATAAAACAAAAGGAAACAGAAGGTCTAGAGGTCCTAAGTAGCTGAAAAGATGGAGATCAGCCTCACTTCCACCCACCCCTGAGGCCTGGGCTTTTTCTTGATTATTCCAGCAGTATTTAGGCTAATAAAAGGTTCTTGAAAACCGGGGCTAAATATGATTCTCTGCTGATTTTATGTGCCCTCGGTGTCCTGTCTCCTTCTTTCATGATGACAGAACTCAACTTAGGAACTTATACTCCTGTATGCAGATAGATAAACATACACACACAGAGAGACACAGACACAGACACAGACACACACAGACACCCAGACACACACACACACACACACAAACACACACACACACACACACGCATGCAGTGGGAGAGAAGTTCCAGGAGAGGCAGCATGACACAGATAGACCCTGTCTCTCAAAAAAGAGCAATAACCAGAAAAAAAGTTAAAATTAAATCAATAAACATAAACATAAAAAAATATAATTCACTTGGAATGAAACAAACAACAGACAGCAGTGCTGGGGATCTGATTTATGAAGGAAGGTGTAGGCCCCGGGGTGCAGGCAACTCTAAGGTACTCAGGCCTCTTTTATTTACTTATGCATGTATGTATGTATGTATGTATGTATGTATGTATCTATCTATCTATCTATCTATCTATCTATCTATCTATCTCTCTATGTATTTATTAATTTTTAAAATTTGCTTTTTCAAGACAGGGTTTTTGAGACAGAGTTCCTGAAACTCACTCTGCTGTAGAGCAGGCTGGCCTCAAACTCACATAGATCCACCTGGCTCTGCCTCTGAGTGCTGGGATTAAAGGCATGTTTACTTTCTTATTTATTATGTTATTTTATTGTACGTTTAGTTTAATCTCAAAAATGTATTTACATGTCTCTGTGTATGCCTGTGAGTGCACACAAGGTGTGTGGGTGGGGGTTGGTGGAGGACAGGCCACTGCCCTCCGCTTTGTTTGATTCTTTAATTAAAAAAATACATTTATATAAAGGTGAGTATTGTGCTCAAAATTTAATACCAGCACTTTGGAAGCAGATGCAGGTGGATCTGTGTGAGTCTGACGCTAGCCTGGTCTACAAAGCGAGTTCCAGAACAGCCAGGACTGTTACACAGAAAAAAACCTGTGTCAAAAAGTCAATCCAGAATTTAAAAATATAAAATAAAACCCCAGGAACATTTTTCTCTGTGTGTGTTTTTAATTTCTTCTCCTGTTAACTTCACTGTACATTTAGTTTACTTTCAAAATGTGTTCATGCATGTACACATATGCTCATGCATGTGCATGTGAGCCTGTAGGCCTGCTTGGGGGGAGGGGGCGGTGAGGGGTGGATCGGTCACAGTTCTAAACTTTTCAGAATGGCCCGTTGACCTCACCAACATGGAAGCATTCACGAGGATGGCAGCCATCTTACCCGGTGTCCTCACCAAGATGGAAGCCACCATGTGACAAATTGTGGAAATTCTGGGTTTTTTTTCTTTTTGTTCTCTGTGTTTTCAAGGCCTCTAGAGGCCCAGAACTTAAAAGAAAAAAGAAAGACAGACAGACAGACAGAAAGAAAGAAAGAAAGAAAGAAAGAAAGAAAGAAAGAAAGAACGGAAACAGAAGGTCACAACGCCCCTCTGCTTCCTGAATTCTGGGATGAAAGGCATACACCTCCACCTCACCAGCGGGCAAGAAATGTGTATTTACAGACCGGGAAAAACAACAACACACATAAAACAAAAGGAAACAGAAGGTCTAGAGGTCCTAAGTAGCTGAAAAGATGGAGATCAGCCTCACTTCCACCCACCCCTGAGGCCTGGGCTTTTTCTTGATTATTCCAGCAGTATTTAGGCTAATAAAAGGTTCTTGAAAACCTGGGCTAAATATGATTCTCTGCTGATTTTATGTGCCCTCGGTGTCCTGTCTCCTTCTTTCATGATGACAGAACTCAACTTAGTAACTTATACTCCTGTATGCAGATAGATAAACATACACACACAGAGAGACACAGACACAGACACAGACACACACAGACACATAGACACAGACACAGACACAGACACACACACACACACACACACACACACACACACACACACGCACGCAGTGGGAGAGACAGTTCCGGGAGAGGCAGCATGACACAGATAGACCCTGTCTCTCAAAAAACAGCAATAACCAGAAAAAAAGTTAAAATTAAATCAATAAACATAAACATAAAAAAATATAATTCACTTGGAATGAAACAAACAACAGACAGCAGGGCTGGGGATCTGATTTATGAAGGATGGTGTAGGCCCCGGGGTGCAGGCAACTCTAAGGTACTCAGGCCTCTTTTATTTACTTATGCATGCATGTATGTATGTATGTATGTATGTATCTATCTATCTATCTATCTATCTATCTATCTATCTATCTATCTCTCTATGTATTTATTAATTTTTAAAATTTGCTTTTTCAAGACAGGGTTTTTGAGACAGAGTTCCTGAAACTCACTCTGCTGTAGAGCAGGCTGGCCTCAAACTCACATAGATCCACCTGGCTCTGCCTCTGAGTGCTGGGATTAAAGGCATGTTTACTTTCTTATTTATTATGTTATTTTATTGTACGTTTAGTTTAATCTCAAAAATGTATTTACATGTCTCTGTGTATGCCTGTGTGTGCACCCAAGGTGTGTGGGTGGGGGTTGGTGGAGGACAGGCCACTGCCCTCCGCTTTGTTTGATTCTTTAATTAAAAAAATACATTTATATAAAGGTGAGTATTGTGCTCAAAATTTAATACCAGCACTTTGGAAGCAGATGCAGGTGGATTTGTGTGAGTCTGACGCTAGCCTGGTCTACAAAGCGAGTTCCAGAACAGCCAGGACTGTTACACAGAAAAAAACCTGTGTCAAAAAGTCAATCCAGAATTTAAAAATATAAAATAAAACCCCAGGAACATTTTTCTCTGTGTGTGTTTTTAATTTCTTCTCTTGTTAACTTCACTGTACATTTAGTTTACTTTCAAAATGAGTTCATGCATGTACACATATGCTCATGCATGTGCATGTGAGACTGTAGGCCTGCTTGGGGGGAGGGGGCGGTGAGGGGTGGATCGGTCACAGTTCTAAACTTTTCAGAATGGCCCGTTGACCTCACCAACATGGAAGCATTCACGAGGATGGCAGCCATCTTACCCGGTGTCCTCACCAAGATGGAAGCCACCATTTGACAAATTGTGGAAATTCTGGGTTTTTTTTCTTTTTGTTCTCTGTGTTTTCAAGGCCTCTAGAGGCCCAGAACTTAAAAGAAAAAAGAAAGACAGACAGACAGAAAGAAAGAATGAAAAAAGAAAGAAAGAAAGAAAGAAAGTAAGAAAGAAAGAAAGAAAGAAAGAATGGAAACAGAAGGTCACAACGCCCCTCTCCTTCCTGAATTCTGGGATGAAAGGCATACACCTCCACCTCACCAGCGGGCAAGAAATGTGTATTTACAGACCGGGAAAACAACAACACACATAAAACAAATGAAACAGAAGGTCTAGAGGTCCTAAGTAGCTGAAAAGATGGAGATCAGCCTCACTTCCACCAACCCCTGAGAGCTGGGCTTTTTCTTGATTATTCCAGCAGTATTTAGGCTAATAAAAGGTTCTTGAAAACCGGGGCTAAATATGATTCTCTGCTGATTTTATGTGCCCTCGGTGTCCTGTCTCCTTCTTTCATGATGACAGAACTCAACTTAGGAACTTATACTCCTGTATGCAGATAGATAAACATACACACACAGAGAGACACAGACACAGACACAGACACACACAGACACACAGACACACAGACACAGACACAGACACACACACACACACACACACACACACACACACACACACGCACGCACGCAGTGGGAGAGACAGTTCCAGGAGAGGCAGCATGACACAGATAGACAATGTCTCTCAAAAAACAGCAATAACCAGAAAAAAAGTTAAAATTAAATCAATAAACATAAACATAAAAAAATATAATTCACTTGGAATGAAACAAACAACAGACAGCAGTGCTGGGGATCTGATTTATGAATTAAGGTGTAGGCCCCGGGGTGCAGGCAACTCTAAGGTAGTCAGGCCTCTTTTATTTACTTATGCATGTATGTATGTATGTATGTATGTATCTATCTATCTATCTATCTATCTATCTATCTATCTATCTATCTATCTATCTCTCTATCTCTCTATGTATTTATTAATTTTTAAAATTTGCTTTTTCAAGACAGGGTTTTTGAGACAGAGTTCCTGAAACTCACTCTGCTGTAGAGCAGGCTGGCCTCAAACTCACATAGATCCACCTGGCTCTGCCTCTGAGTGCTGGGATTAAAGGCATGTTTACTTTCTTATTTATTATGTTATTTTATTGTACGTTTAGTTTAATCTCAAAAATGTATTTACATGTCTCTGTGTATGCCTGTGTGTGCACACAAGGTGTGTGGGTGGGGGTTGGTGGAGGACAGGCCACTGCCCTCCGCTTTGTTTGATTCTTTAATTAAAAAAATACATTTATAGCCAGGTGAGTATTGTGCTCACAATTTAATACCAGCACTTTGGAAGCAGATGCAGGTGGATCTGTGTGAGTCTGACGCTAGCCTGGTCTACAAAGCGAGTTCCAGGACAGCCAGGACTGTTACACAGAAAAAAACCTGTGTCAAAAAATCAATCCAGAATTTAAAAATATAAAATAAAACCCCAGGAACATTTTTCTCTGTGTGTGTTTTTAATTTCTTCTCCTGTTAACTTCACTGTACATTTAGTTTACTTTCAAAATGTGTTCATGCATGTACACATATGCTCATGCATGTGCATGTGAGCATAGGCCTGCTTGGGGGGAGGGGGCGGTGAGGGGTGGATCGGTCACAGTTCTAAACTTTTCAGAATGGCCCGTTGACCTCACCAACATGGAAGCATTCAAGAGGATGGCAGCCATCTTACCCGGTGACCTCACCAAGATGGAAGCCACCATGTGACAAATTGTGGAAATTCTGGGTTTTTTTTTCTTTTTGTTCTCTGTGTTTTCAAGGCCTCTAAGGCCCAGAACTTAAAAGATAAAAGAAAGACAGACAGACAGACAGAAAGAAAGAAAGAAAGAAAGAAAGAAAGAAAGAAAGAAAGAAAGAAAGAAAGAAAGAAAGAAAGAATGAAAGAAAGAATGAAAGAAAGAATGAAAGAAAGAAAGAAAGAACAGAAACAGGTCACAACGCCCCTCTGCTTCCTGAATTCTGGGATGAAAGGCATACACCTCCACCTCACCAGCGGGCAAGAAATGTGTATTTACAGACCGGGAAAAACAACAACACACATAAAACAAAAGGAAACAGAAGGTCTAGAGGTCCTAAAAGATGGAGATCAGCCTCACTTCCACCCACCCCTGAGGCCTGGGCTTTTTCTTGATTATTCCAGCAGTATTTAGGCTAATAAAAGGTTCTTGAAAACCGGGGCTAAATATGATTCTCTGCTGATTTTATGTGCCCTCGGTGTCCTGTCTCCTTCTTTCATGATGACAGAACTCAACTTAGGAACTTATACTCCTGTATGCAGATAGATAAACATACACACACAGAGAGACACAGACACAGACACAGACACACACAGACACACAGACACAGACACAGACACACACACACACACACACACACACACACACACACACGCACGCACGCAGTGGGAGAGACAGTTCCAGGAGAGGCAGCATGACACAGATAGACCCTGTCTCTCAAAAAAACAGCAATAACCAGAAAAAAAGTTAAAATTAAATCAATAAACATAAACATAAAAAAATTTAATTCACTTGGAATGAAACAAACAACAGACAGCAGTGCTGGGGATCTGATTTATGAAGGAAGGGGTAGGCCCCGGGTCCAGGCAACTCTAAGGTAGTCAGGCCTCTTTTATTTACTTATGTATGTATGTATGTATGTATGTATGTATGTATGTATGTATGTATCTATCTATCTATCTATCTCTCTATGTATTTATTAATTTTTAAAATTTGCTTTTTCAAGACAGGGTTTTTGAGACAGAGTTCCTGAAACTCACTCTGCTGTAGAGCAGGCTGGCCTCAAACTCACATAGATCCACCTGGCTCTGCCTCTGAGTGCTGGGATTAAAGGCATGTTTACTTTCTTATTTATTATGTTATTTTATTGTACGTTTAGTTTAATCTCAAAAATGTATTTACATGTCTCTGTGTATGCCTGTGTGTGCACACAAGGTGTGTGGGTGGGGGTTGGTGGAGGACAGGCCACTGCCCTCCGCTTTGTTTGATTCTTTAATTAAAAAAATACATTTATAGCCAGGTGAGTATTGTGCTCACAATTTAATACCAGCACTTTGGAAGCAGATGCAGGTGGATCTGTGTGAGTCTGACGCTAGCCTGGTCTACAAAGCGAGTTCCAGGACAGCCAGGACTGTTACACAGAAAAAAACCTGTGTCAAAAAATCAATCCAGAATTTAAAAATATAAAATAAAACCCCAGGAACATTTTTCTCTGTGTGTGTTTTTAATTTCTTCTCCTGTTAACTTCACTGTACATTTAGTTTACTTTCAAAATGTGTTCATGCATGTACACATATGCTCATGCATGTGCATGTGAGCATAGGCCTGCTTGGGGGGAGGGGGCGGTGAGGGGTGGATCGGTCACAGTTCTAAACTTTTCAGAATGGCCCGTTGACCTCACCAACATGGAAGCATTCAAGAGGATGGCAGCCATCTTACCCGGTGACCTCACCAAGATGGAAGCCACCATGTGACAAATTGTGGAAATTCTGGGTTTTTTTTTCTTTTTGTTCTCTGTGTTTTCAAGGCCTCTAAGGCCCAGAACTTAAAAGATAAAAGAAAGACAGACAGACAGACAGAAAGAAAGAAAGAAAGAAAGAAAGAAAGAAAGAAAGAAAGAAAGAAAGAAAGAAAGAATGAAAGAAAGAATGAAAGAAAGAATGAAAGAAAGAAAGAAAGAACAGAAACAGGTCACAACGCCCCTCTGCTTCCTGAATTCTGGGATGAAAGGCATACACCTCCACCTCACCAGCGGGCAAGAAATGTGTATTTACAGACCGGGAAAAACAACAACACACATAAAACAAAAGGAAACAGAAGGTCTAGAGGTCCTAAAAGATGGAGATCAGCCTCACTTCCACCCACCCCTGAGGCCTGGGCTTTTTCTTGATTATTCCAGCAGTATTTAGGCTAATAAAAGGTTCTTGAAAACCGGGGCTAAATATGATTCTCTGCTGATTTTATGTGCCCTCGGTGTCCTGTCTCCTTCTTTCATGATGACAGAACTCAACTTAGGAACTTATACTCCTGTATGCAGATAGATAAACATACACACACAGAGAGACACAGACACAGACACAGACACACACAGACACACAGACACAGACACACACACACACACACACACACACACACACACACACACGCACGCACGCAGTGGGAGAGACAGTTCCAGGAGAGGCAGCATGACACAGATAGACCCTGTCTCTCAAAAAAACAGCAATAACCAGAAAAAAAGTTAAAATTAAATCAATAAACATAAACATAAAAAAATTTAATTCACTTGGAATGAAACAAACAACAGACAGCAGTGCTGGGGATCTGATTTATGAAGGAAGGGGTAGGCCCCGGGTCCAGGCAACTCTAAGGTAGTCAGGCCTCTTTTATTTACTTATGTATGTATGTATGTATGTATGTATGTATGTATGTATGTATGTATCTATCTATCTATCTATCTATCTCTCTATGTATTTATTAATTTTTAAAATTTGCTTTTTCAAGACAGGGTTTTTGAGACAGAGTTCCTGAAACTCACTCTGCTGTAGAGCAGGCTGGCCTCAAACTCACATAGATCCACCTGGCTCTGCCTCTGAGTGCTGGGATTAAAGGCATGTTTACTTTCTTATTTATTATGTTATTTTATTGTACGTTTAGTTTAATCTCAAAAATGTATTTACATGTCTCTGTGTATGCCTGTGTGTGCACACAAGGTGTGGGGGTGGGGGGTGGTCTAGGACAGGCCACTGCCCTCTGCTTTGTTTGATTCTTTAATTAAAAAAATACATTTATAGCCAGGTGAGTATTGTGCTCACAATTTAATACCAGCACTTTGGAAGCAGATGCAGGTGGATCTGTGTGAGTCTGACGCTAGCCTGGTCTACAAAGCGAGTTCCAGGACAGCCAGGACTGTTACACAGAAAAAAACCTGTGTCAAAAAATCAATCCAGAATTTAAAAATATAAAATAAAACCCCAGGAACATTTTTCTCTGTGTGTGTTTTTAATTTCTTCTCCTTTTAACTTCACTGTACATTTAGTTTACTTTCAAAATGTGTTCATGCATGTACACATATGCTCATGCATGTGCATGTGAGCCTGTAGGCCTGCTTGGGGGGAGGGGGCGGTGAGGGGTGGATCGGTCACAGTTCTAAACTTTTCAGAATGGCCCGTTGACCTCACCAACATGGAAGCATTCAAGAGGATGGCAGCCATCTTACCCGGTGACCTCACCAAGATGGAAGCCACCATGTGACAAATTGTGGAAATTCTGGGTTTTTTTTTCTTTTTGTTCTCTGTGTTTTCAAGGCCTCTAGAGGCCCAGAACTTAAAAGATAAAAGAAAGACAGACAGACAGAAAGAAAGAAAGAAAGAAAGAAAGAAAGAAAGAAAGAAAGAAAAAAGAAAGAAAGAAAGAAAGAACGGAAACAGAAGGTCACAACGCCCCTCTGCTTCCTGAATTCTGGGATGAAAGGCATACACCTCCACCTCACCAGCGGGCAAGAAATGTGTATTTACAGACCGGGAAAAACAACAACACACATAAAACAAAAGGAAACAGAAGGTCTAGAGGTCCTAAAAGATGGAGATCAGCCTCACTTCCACCCACCCCTGAGGCCTGGGCTTTTTCTTGATTATTCCAGCAGTATTTAGGCTAATAAAAGGTTCTTGAAAAGTGGGGCTAAATATGATTCTCTGCTGATTTTATGTGCCCTCGGTGTCCTGTCTCCTTCTTTCATGATGACAGAACTCAACTGAGGAACTTATACTCCTGTATGCAGATAGATAAACATTCACACACAGAGAGACACAGACACAGACACAGACACACACAGACACACAGACACAGACACAGACACACACACACACACACACACACACACACACACACACACACACACACACGCACGCAGTGGGAGAGACAGTTCCAGGAGAGGCAGCATGACCCAGATAGACCCTGTCTCTCAAAAAACAGCAATAACCAGAAAAAAAGTTAAAATTAAATCAATAAACATAAACATAAAAAATATAATTCATTTGGAATGAAACAAACAACAGACAGCAGTGCTGGGGATCTGATTTATGAAGGAAGGGGTAGGCCCCGGGTGCAGGCAACTCTAAGGTAGTCAGGCCTCTTTTATTTACTTATGTATGTATGTATGTATGTATGTATGTATGTATGTATGTATGTATCTATCTATCTATCTCTCTATGTATTTATTAATTTTTAAAATTTGCTTTTTCAAGACAGGGTTTTTGAGACAGAGTTCCTGAAACTCACTCTGCTGTAGAGCAGGCTGGCCTCAAACTCACATAGATCCACCTGGCTCTGCCTCTGAGTGCTGGGATTAAAGGCATGTTTACTTTCTTATTTATTATGTTATTTTATTGTACGTTTAGTTTAATATCAAAAATGTATTTACATGTCTCTGTGTATGCCTGTGTGTGCACACAAGGTGTGGGGGTGGGGGGTGGTCTAGGACAGGCCACTGCCCTCTGCTTTGTTTGATTCTTTAATTAAAAAAATACATTTATAGCCAGGTGAGTATTGTGCTCACAATTTAATACCAGCACTTTGGAAGCAGATGCAGGTGGATCTGTGTGAGTCTGACGCTAGCCTGGTCTACAAAGCGAGTTCCAGGACAGCCAGGACTGTTACACAGAAAAAAACCTGTGTCAAAAAATCAATCCAGAATTTAAAAATATAAAATAAAACCCCAGGAACATTTTTCTCTGTGTGTGTTTTTAATTTCTTCTCCTTTTAACTTCACTGTACATTTAGTTTACTTTCAAAATGTGTTCATGCATGTACACATATGCTCATGCATGTGCATGTGAGCCTGTAGGCCTGCTTGGGGGGAGGGGGCGGTGAGGGGTGGATCGGTCACAGTTCTAAACTTTTCAGAATGGCCCGTTGACCTCACCAACATGGAAGCATTCAAGAGGATGGCAGCCATCTTACCCGGTGACCTCACCAAGATGGAAGCCACCATGTGACAAATTGTGGAAATTCTGGGTTTTTTTTTCTTTTTGTTCTCTGTGTTTTCAAGGCCTCTAGAGGCCCAGAACTTAAAAGATAAAAGAAAGACAGACAGACAGACAGAAAGAAAGAAAGAAAGAAAGAAAGAATGAAAGAAAGAAAGAAAGAACGGAAACAGAAGGTCACAACGCCCCTCTGATTCCTGAATTCTGGGATGAAAGGCATACACCTCCACCTCACCAGCGGGCAAGAAATGTGTATTTACAGACCGGGAAAAACAACAACACACATAAAACAAAAGGAAACAGAAGGTCTAGAGGTCCTAAGTAGCTGAAAAGATGGAGATCAGCCTCACTTCCACCCACCCCTGAGGCCTGGGCTTTTTCTTGATTATTCCAGCAGTATTTAGGCTAATAAAAGGTTCTTGAAAACCGGGGCTAAATATGATTCTCTGCTGATTTTATGTGCCCTCGGTGTCCTGTCTCCTTCTTTCATGATGACAGAACTCAACTTAGGAACTTATACTCCTGTATGCAGATAGATAAACATACACACACAGAGAGACACAGACACAGACACAGACACACACAGACACACACAGACACCCAGACACACACACACAGACACACACACACACACACACACAATCACACACACACACACACACACACACACACACACACACACGCACGCAGTGGGAGAGACAGTTTCAGGAGAGGCAGCATGACACAGATAGACCCTGTCTCTCAAAAAACAGCAATAACCAGAAAAAAAGTGAAAATTAAATCAATAAACATAAACATAAAAAAATATAATTCACTTGGAATGAAACAAACAACAGACAGCAGTGCTGGGGATCTGATTTATGAAGGAAGGGGTAGGCCCCGGTGCAGGCAACTCTAAGGTAGTCAGGCCTCTTTTATTTACTTATGCATGTATGTATGTATGTATTTATGTATGTATGGATGTATCTATCTATCTATCTATCTATCTATCTATCTATCTATCTATCTATCTTTCTATCTCTCTATGTATTTATTAATTTTTAAAATGTGCTTTTTCAAGACAGGGTTTTTGAGACAGAGTTCCTGAAACTCACTCTGCTGTAGAGCAGGCTGGCCTCAAACTCACATAGATCCACCTGGCTCTGCCTCTGAGTGCTGGGATTAAAGGCATGTTTACTTTCTTATTTATTATGTTATTTTATTGTACGTTTAGTTTAATCTCAAAAATGTATTTACATGTCTCTGTGTATGCCTGTGTGTGCACACAAGGTGTGTGGGTGGGGGTTGGTGGAGGACAGGCCACTGCCCTCCGCTTTGTTTGATTCTTTAATTAAAAAAATACATTTATAGCCAGGTGAGTATTGTGCTCACAATTTAATACCAGCACTTTGGAAGCAGATGCAGGTGGATCTGTGTGAGTCTGACGCTAGCCTGGTCTACAAAGCGAGTTCCAGGACAGCCAGGACTGTTACACAGAAAAAAACCTGTGTCAAAAAATCAATCCAGAATTTAAAAATATAAAATAAAACCCCAGGAACATTTTTCTCTGTGTGTGTTTTTAATTTCTTCTCCTGTTAACTTCACTGTACATTTAGTTTACTTTCAAAATGTGTTCATGCATGTACACATATGCTCATGCATGTGCATGTGAGCATAGGCCTGCTTGGGGGGAGGGGGCGGTGAGGGGTGGATCGGTCACAGTTCTAAACTTTTCAGAATGGCCCGTTGACCTCACCAACATGGAAGCATTCAAGAGGATGGCAGCCATCTTACCCGGTGACCTCACCAAGATGGAAGCCACCATGTGACAAATTGTGGAAATTCTGGGTTTTTTTTTCTTTTTGTTCTCTGTGTTTTCAAGGCCTCTAGAGGCCCAGAACTTAAAAGATAAAAGAAAGACAGACAGACAGAAAGAAAGAAAGAAAGAAAGAAAGAAAGAAAGAAAGAAAGAAAGAAAGAAAAAAGAAAGAAAGAAAGAAAGAACGGAAACAGAAGGTCACAACGCCCCTCTGCTTCCTGAATTCTGGGATGAAAGGCATACACCTCCACCTCACCAGCGGGCAAGAAATGTGTATTTACAGACCGGGAAAAACAACAACACACATAAAACAAAAGGAAACAGAAGGTCTAGAGGTCCTAAAAGATGGAGATCAGCCTCACTTCCACCCACCCCTGAGGCCTGGGCTTTTTCTTGATTATTCCAGCAGTATTTAGGCTAATAAAAGGTTCTTGAAAAGCGGGGCTAAATATGATTCTCTGCTGATTTTATGTGCCCTCGGTGTCCTGTCTCCTTCTTTCATGATGACAGAACTCAACTGAGGAACTTATACTCCTGTATGCAGATAGATAAACATTCACACACAGAGAGACACAGACACAGACACAGACACACACAGACACACAGACACAGACACAGACACACACACACACACACACACACACACACACACAGGCACGCACGCAGTGGGAGAGACAGTTCCAGGAGAGGCAGCATGACCCAGATAGACCCTGTCTCTCAAAAAACAGCAATAACCAGAAAAAAAGTTAAAATTAAATCAATAAACATAAACATAAAAAAATATAATTCATTTGGAATGAAACAAACAACAGACAGCAGTGCTGGGGATCTGATTTATGAAGGAAGGGGTAGGCCCCGGGTGCAGGCAACTCTAAGGTAGTCAGGCCTCTTTTATTTACTTATGTATATATGTATGTATGTATGTATGTATGTATGTATGTATCTATCTATCTATCTCTCTATGTATTTATTAATTTTTAAAATTTGCTTTTTCAAGACAGGGTTTTTGAGACAGAGTTCCTGAAACTCACTCTGCTGTAGAGCAGGCTGGCCTCAAACTCACATAGATCCACCTGGCTCTGCCTCTGAGTGCTGGGATTAAAGGCATGTTTACTTTCTTATTTATTATGTTATTTTATTGTACGTTTAGTTTAATATCAAAAATGTATTTACATGTCTCTGTGTATGCCTGTGTGTGCACACAAGGTGTGGGGGTGGGGGGTGGTCTAGGACAGGCCACTGCCCTCTGCTTTGTTTGATTCTTTAATTAAAAAAATACATTTATAGCGAGGTGAGTATTGTGCTCACAATTTAATACCAGCACTTTGGAAGCAGATGCAGGTGGATCTGTGTGAGTCTGACGCTAGCCTGGTCTACAAAGCGAGTTCCAGGACAGCCAGGACTGTTACACAGAAAAAAACCTGTGTCAAAAAATCAATCCAGAATTTAAAAATATAAAATAAAACCCCAGGAACATTTTTCTCTGTGTGTGTTTTTAATTTCTTCTCCTTTTAACTTCACTGTACATTTAGTTTACTTTCAAAATGTGTTCATGCATGTACACATATGCTCATGCATGTGCATGTGAGCCTGTAGGCCTGCTTGGGGGGAGGGGGCGGTGAGGGGTGGATCGGTCACAGTTCTAAACTTTTCAGAATGGCCCGTTGACCTCACCAACATGGAAGCATTCAAGAGGATGGCAGCCATCTTACCCGGTGACCTCACCAAGATGGAAGCCACCATGTGACAAATTGTGGAAATTCTGGGTTTTTTTTTCTTTTTGTTCTCTGTGTTTTCAAGGCCTCTAGAGGCCCAGAACTTAAAAGATAAAAGAAAGACAGACAGACAGAAAGAAAGAAAGAAAGAAAGAAAGAAAGAAAGAAAGAAAGAAAGAATGAAAGAAAGAAAGAAAGAACGGAAACAGAAGGTCACAACGCCCCTCTGATTCCTGAATTCTGGGATGAAAGGCATACACCTCCACCTCACCAGCGGGCAAGAAATGTGTATTTACAGACCGGGAAAAACAACAACACACATAAAACAAAAGGAAACAGAAGGTCTAGAGGTCCTAAGTAGCTGAAAAGATGGAGATCAGCCTCACTTCCACCCACCCCTGAGGCCTGGGCTTTTTCTTGATTATTCCAGCAGTATTTAGGCTAATAAAAGGTTCTTGAAAACCGGGGCTAAATATGATTCTCTGCTGATTTTATGTGCCCTCGGTGTCCTGTCTCCTTCTTTCATGATGACAGAACTCAACTTAGGAACTTATACTCCTGTATGCAGATAGATAAACATACACACACAGAGAGACACAGACACAGACACAGACACACACAGACACACACAGACACCCAGACACACACACACAGACACACACACACACACACACACACAATCACACACACACACACACACACACACACACACACACGCACGCAGTGGGAGAGACAGTTTCAGGAGAGGCAGCATGACACAGATAGACCCTGTCTCTCAAAAAACAGCAATAACCAGAAAAAAAGTGAAAATTAAATCAATAAACATAAACATAAAAAAATATAATTCACTTGGAATGAAACAAACAACAGACAGCAGTGCTGGGGATCTGATTTATGAAGGAAGGGGTAGGCCCCGGTGCAGGCAACTCTAAGGTAGTCAGGCCTCTTTTATTTACTTATGCATGTATGTATGTATGTATGTATGTATGGATGGATGTATCTATCTATCTATCTATCTATCTATCTATCTATCTATCTATCTTTCTATCTCTCTATGTATTTATTAATTTTTAAAATGTGCTTTTTCAAGACAGGGTTTTTGAGACAGAGTTCCTGAAACTCACTCTGCTGTAGAGCAGGCTGGCCTCAAACTCACATAGATCCACCTGGCTCTGCCTCTGAGTGCTGGGATTAAAGGCATGTTTACTTTCTTATTTATTATGTTATTTTATTGTACGTTTAGTTTAATCTCAAAAATGTATTTACATGTCTCTGTGTATGCCTGTGTGTGCACACAAGGTGTGTGGGTGGGGGTTGGTGGAGGACAGGCCACTGCCCTCCGCTTTGTTTGATTCTTTAATTAAAAAAATACATTTATAGCCAGGTGAGTATTGTGCTCACAATTTAATACCAGCACTTTGGAAGCAGATGCAGGTGGATCTGTGTGAGTCTGACGCTAGCCTGGTCTACAAAGCGAGTTCCAGGACAGCCAGGACTGTTACACAGAAAAAAACCTGTGTCAAAAAATCAATCCAGAATTTAAAAATATAAAATAAAACCCCAGGAACATTTTTCTCTGTGTGTGTTTTTAATTTCTTCTCCTGTTAACTTCACTGTACATTTAGTTTACTTTCAAAATGTGTTCATGCATGTACACATATGCTCATGCATGTGCATGTGAGCATAGGCCTGCTTGGGGGGAGGGGGCGGTGAGGGGTGGATCGGTCACAGTTCTAAACTTTTCAGAATGGCCCGTTGACCTCACCAACATGGAAGCATTCAAGAGGATGGCAGCCATCTTACCCGGTGACCTCACCAAGATGGAAGCCACCATGTGACAAATTGTGGAAATTCTGGGTTTTTTTTTCTTTTTGTTCTCTGTGTTTTCAAGGCCTCTAAGGCCCAGAACTTAAAAGATAAAAGAAAGACAGACAGACAGACAGAAAGAAAGAAAGAAAGAAAGAAAGAAAGAAAGAAAGAAAGAAAGAATGAAAGAAAGAATGAAAGAAAGAATGAAAGAAAGAAAGAAAGAACAGAAACAGGTCACAACGCCCCTCTGCTTCCTGAATTCTGGGATGAAAGGCATACACCTCCACCTCACCAGCGGGCAAGAAATGTGTATTTACAGACCGGGAAAAACAACAACACACATAAAACAAAAGGAAACAGAAGGTCTAGAGGTCCTAAAAGATGGAGATCAGCCTCACTTCCACCCACCCCTGAGGCCTGGGCTTTTTCTTGATTATTCCAGCAGTATTTAGGCTAATAAAAGGTTCTTGAAAAGCGGGGCTAAATATGATTCTCTGCTGATTTTATGTGCCCTCGGTGTCCTGTCTCCTTCTTTCATGATGACAGAACTCAACTGAGGAACTTATACTCCTGTATGCAGATAGATAAACATTCACACACAGAGAGACACAGACACAGACACAGACACACACAGACACACAGACACAGACACAGACACAGACACACACACACACACACACACACACACACACACACACAGGCACGCACGCAGTGGGAGAGACAGTTCCAGGAGAGGCAGCATGACCCAGATAGACCCTGTCTCTCAAAAAACAGCAATAACCAGAAAAAAAGTTAAAATTAAATCAATAAACATAAACATAAAAAAATATAATTCATTTGGAATGAAACAAACAACAGACAGCAGTGCTGGGGATCTGATTTATGAAGGAAGGGGTAGGCCCCGGGTGCAGGCAACTCTAAGGTAGTCAGGCCTCTTTTATTTACTTATGCATGTATGTATGTATGTATGTATGCATGTATGTATGTATGTATGTATGTATCTATCTATCTATCTATCTATCTATCTATCTATCTATCTCTCTATGTATTTATTAATTTTTAAAATTTGCTTTTTCAAGACAGGGTTTTTGAGACAGAGTTCCTGAAACTCACTCTGCTGTAGAGCAGGCTGGCCTCAAACTCACATAGATCCACCTGGCTCTGCCTCTGAGTGCTGGGATTAAAGGCATGTTTACTTTCTTATTTATTATGTTATTTTATTGTACGTTTAGTTTAATCTCAAAAATGTATTTACATGTCTCTGTGTATGCCTGTGTGTGCACACAAGGTGTGGGGGTGGGGGGTGGTCTAGGACAGGCCACTGCCCTCTGCTTTGTTTGATTCTTTAATTAAAAAAATACATTTATAGCCAGGTGAGTATTGTGCTCACAATTTAATACCAGCACTTTGGAAGCAGATGCAGGTGGATCTGTGTGAGTCTGACGCTAGCCTGGCCTACAAAGCGAGTTCCAGGACAGCCAGGACTGTTACACAGAAAAAAACCTGTGTCAAAAAATCAATCCAGAATTTAAAAATATAAAATAAAACCCCAGGAACATTTTTCTCTGTGTGTGTTTTTAATTTCTTCTCCTTTTAACTTCACTGTACATTTAGTTTACTTTCAAAATGTGTTCATGCATGTACACATATGCTCATGCATGTGCATGTGAGCCTGTAGGCCTGCTTGGGGGGAGGGGGCGGTGAGGGGTGGATCGGTCACAGTTCTAAACTTTTCAGAATGGCCCGTTGACCTCACCAACATGGAAGCATTCAAGAGGATGGCAGCCATCTTACCCGGTGACCTCACCAACATGGAAGCATTCAAGAGGATGGCAGCCATCTTACCCAGTGACCTCACCAAGATGGAAGCCACCATGTGACAAATTGTGGAAATTCTGGGTTTTTTTTCTTTTTGTTCTCTGTGTTTTCAAGGCCTCTAGAGGCCCAGAACTTAAAAGAAAAAAGAAAGACAAACAGACAGAAAGAAAGAAAGAAAGAAAGAAAGAAAGAAAGAAAGAAAGAAAGAAAGAAAGAAAGAATGGAAACAGAAGGTCACAACGCCCCTCTGCTTCCTGAATTCTGGGATGAAAGGCATACACCTCCACCTCACCAGCGGGCAAGAAATGTGTATTTACAGACCGGGAAAAACAACAACACACATAAAACAAAAGGAAACAGAAGGTCTAGAGGTCCTAAGTAGCTGAAAAATGGAGATCAGCCTCTCTTTCACCCACCCCTGAGGCCTCGGCTTTTTCTTGATTATTCCAGCAGTATTTAGGCTAATAAAAGGTTCTTGAAAACCGGGGCTAAATATGATTCTCTGCTGATTTTATGTGCCCTCGGTGTCCTGTCTCCTTCTTTCATGATGACAGAACTCAACTTAGGAACTTATACTCCTGTATGCAGATAGATAAACATACACACACAGAGAGACACAGACACAGACACACACAGACACACACAGACACACAGACACAGACACACACACACACACACACACACACACACACACACACACACGCAGTGGGAGAGACAGTTCCAGGAGAGGCAGCATGACACAGATAGACCCTGTCTCTCAAAAAACAGCAATAACCAGAAAAAAAGTTAAAATTAAATCAATAAACATAAACATAAAAAAATATAATTCACTTGGAATGAAACAAACAACAGACAGCAGTGCTGGGGATCTGATTTATGAAGGAATGGGTAGGCCCCGGGGTCCAGACAACTCTAAGGTAGTCAGGCCTCTTTTATTTACTTATGCATGTATGTATGTACGTATGTATGTATGTATGTATGTATGTATGTATGTATGTATGTATGTATGTATCTATCTATCTATCTTTCTATCTCTCTATCTTTCTCTCTATGTATTTATTAATTTTTAAAATTTGCTTTTTCTAGACAGGGTTTTTGAGACAGAGTTCCTGAAACTAACTCTGCTGTAGAGCAGGCTGGCCTCAAACTCACCCAGATCCTCCAGCCTGTCCCTTCTGAATGATTTAAGGCTGCACCACTACACGTGGCAGGCAAATTATGTATATTTACAGACAGGGAAAATGAACAACAACAACCCCCCCAAAAAAGGAAACAAACAAACAAACCAAAAACCCAAAAATACAAATGGTCCAAAGACCAGAGAGCCTAAGGAACTGGAAAGAAAGATGGGAGTAACTTAAGAAATTATAATCCCCTAGAAAGGCAGACAGACAGACAGACAGACACAGACACAGACACAGACACACACACACACACACACACACACACACACACACACACACACACACAGGCTGCTTTCCCAGAGGTGTTTCTTGAGTTCAATTCCCAGCGACCACAGTGTCCCACAACCTACTACAATTTTTTTTAAAAATGCATAATGAGTGCATCATTCAATACACAGGAGACTCAACACCCTTCTATGTAAAGCGCTCCCACCCCCATTCCCCAACAGAGAAGTCCCCTTTGATCTTTGAGAAAGCAGCATTTTTGTGCTTGTCTCCCTGTTTGTGCTATGTAATTGCAGCACCAGCAGTAGCAGCAGCAGCAGCGGCAGCAGCGGCAGCAGCAGCATATTTAAAATAATTTGGAATAGCTCACTACTTTGATGGCAGTGCTCCAACAGAAGCCCTGGGCCATGCAGTGGGATAATTTGTCAGGAGCACTGATAGGCCCTGTCTTAAAAAAAAAAAGAGTTAAAATATGATGTAAACCCAAAAAAGTTGTTCTGTCCCCCTCCAAAAAAACCTGAAAATGACTGAATTCAAATCATCCATGATGGATTTCCCCAACTCTAACAAGAAAGTAATGCTTAACTGGAAGGCAACAGATATGCATATGTAAGCAGGCAAGTGGAGCTGTGTGTGGCCTCTCCCTTGATTCTTTCTTCCCTAAAGCTTCTGGCACAAGGTCAAAAGCTTACCTTGAACTTTTCTAGCCTGTCAAGGCTGTGCTGAGTCAAGGCAGGGCGTTGGTGGCATACCTTTAGGCCAGCCTGGTCTACACCAAAATTACATGGAGAAAACCCGTCTCGAAAAACAAAACGAAACAAACTCTGTGTATCACAGTCCTGCCAGATGCCCCCAGAGGATACATGAGGACATCAGGGCCCATGGTGCTGGAGATCCAACCAACCCCTCATTTATCTCGGCATGAGGAATGAATGGGAGAAAACAGAAATCTGGAGAGAGAGAGAGAGAGAGAGAGAGAGAGAGAGAGAGAGAGAGAGACAGAGAGACAGAGAGAGAGAGAGAGAGAGAGAGAGAAAGAGAGAGAGAGAGAGAATCCCTCAAGAAAATGAAAACACACACAACCCCTGGCACACAATGAAATCAGTCCTATGAGTACACTTATAGCTCTAACTTCCCACTTTAAAAACAAAAAACTAACTAAGATTTAGGTGCCCAATTTCATATATGTTTTTCAAGGTAGGTTTTCTCATCAGATGATGGTGGGTGGTGGTGCATGCCTTTAATCCTACCACTCTGTAACAAACAAACAAACTAACAAACTAAAAATTCCTGACTCTTGCTCTGTTTCTCTCTCTGTCTCTGTCTCTCACACTCTCAAAATATACTAAATAAAGATGATTTGTTTCATTTTAGTTTCATGACAATTTTTTTTATTCCAACTCATAACCACTGGAGAAGGAAATGTTGTTTTACTCTGCAACAGAATCTCACTACTGAGTATATGAACCACACACACCACAGACCTCAGGTGGAATGACTGGGTTGGTGGAGAGAACCTGGAAGGAGTTGTGGGAAATCAAAGCATGATCAGAAGATGTTATAGGAAATTTAAAAAAAGAAGAAGAAGAAGGAAGGAAGGAAGGAAGGAAGGAAGGAAGGAAGGAAGGAAGGAAGGAAGGAAGAAAGGAAGGAAGGAAGGAAGGAAGACACACAGTATGGGAATAAACTCTGTTTTCGAAGGGAAATTGAACACAGATTTTCCTTACTAGAAAGACACTCTGCTTCTGGAGCGAGAAGCACACTCCTGCTTTCCAGAGTTTCCAATACAGCAGGAAAGCTGAGCATGCTCAGAACCAAAGAACTGTGTTTCCTACACATACGGACCCTACCTAGTTCAACTCTGCTTACAACTGCTATAAACCACAGCTCCTCTTTCAGCCAATGCTCTGCTATTGCTGGTTAGAAATGTTAGTATCTTCATGTGATCCCAAGAGTGACTGACTGGGTTTACCAGAAATGAACTGTTACTTGTAGGAAGACTGACAGCAAAGGATTTAACTCTGTTTCTGAAGGGAAATTCAAAATAGAGTTCCCATCCATGAAACACACTCTGCTTTGGAGCAAGAAGCATGTTCCTGCTTTCAGTCTTTCCAATAATGCACAAACAGTGAACTTGCTCAGAACAAAAGAACTGTGATTCCTACACCCACGGGCCATATCTAGATTAACTCTGCTTAGGAAACAACAACACAAAAGAAAAAAAAAACAAAAAAAAATGAAACAAACCAAAAATATAATAATAATAAAGCCAAAAAACCAATAAATAAATAAATAAATAAATAAATAGATAAATAAATAAATAAATACCCCAGAGACCAGGCAGCCAAAGCAGCTGGAAAGAAAGATGGGCATAACTTAAGAAATTATAATCCCGTAGACAGCCAGACAGCCAGACACACACACACAGACACACACACACACCCACACACACACACACCCCAAAAGTAAAATTAGCCAGTCTGTGGTGATGTATGCTTGTAATCCTAGCACTCCAGAGGCAGGGGCAATCTTATCTCTGTGAGCTCTCTGGCTCCCGAAACTGTGATTTAAGGATACACTACCACCACCACCGATCCCGGGGCTCTTTTATATTTTACAAATTTTTTTCTATTTCATTTTAATTTTAATTTTATTTTATTTTTATTTTTTTGCCAGAGCTGGGGACGGATCCCAGGGCTAGGCAAGCACTGTACCACTGAGCTAAATCCCCAACACCATATATTTTACATTTTGGTTTGTTTGTTTGTTTGCTTTTGTGTTTTTTTTTTTCTGAGACAGGGTGTCTCTTTAGCTTTGGAGGCTGTTCTGGAGCTCACTTTGTAGACCAGGCTGGCCTCAAACTCACAGAGATCCACCTGGCTCTGCCTACCGAGTGCTGGTATTAAAGGCATGTTTACTTTCTTATTTATTATGTCATTTTATTGTACGTTTAGTTTAATCTCAAAAATGTATTTATGTGTCTCCGTGTATGCCTGTGTGTGCACAGAAGGTGTGTGGGGTGGGGTTTGGTGGATGAGAGGCCACTGCCCTCCTATTTGTTTGATTCTTTAATTAAAAAAAAAAGATTTATAGCCAGGTGAGTATTGTGCTCATCTTTAATCCCAGCACTTTGGAAGCAGATGCAGGTGTATCTGTGTGAGTCTGATGCTAGCCTGGTCTACAAAGCGAGTTCCAAGACAGCCAGGACTGAGAACTGTTTCTTGTAGAAAGACTGACGGCACGGTATGTAACTCCATTTTTGAAGGGACATTCGAACCAGAGTTCCCGTCCATGAAACACACTGTGCTTTGGAGTAAAAAGCATGCTCCTGATTTCAGTGTTTCCAATTGAGCAGAAACGGTGAGCTAGCTTGCTCCGAACAAAAGAACTGTGCTTCCTACACACACAGGCCATACCTAGATTAACTCTGCTTGGGAAACTGGTATGAACAGCAGCTCCGCTTACATCAAATGCACTGCAATGGCTGGTTAGAAACGGGTGAGCTCTGCGCACTGTGTATCTCCGTGTGAGCTCCAGAGTGACTGGGTTTTCGAGAATTGAACTTTTGCTTGTATGTCATCTGTGCACTGCTTAATCCCACATACATGCAGGGAGGGGAAGAAAGAAAAAAAGAAAGAGAGAGAGAGAGAGAGAGAGAGAGAGAGAGAGAGAGAAAGAGAGAGAGAGGGAGAAGGAAAGGAACGAAGGAACAAATGAAGGAAAGAAGGAACCAAACCCCTCCAAAGAACTAAAAAAATATAAACAAACAAACAAACCTTGTGTGTGTGAGTGTTCCTTTTCTTCATGCATATGTAACCCACTCCCAGCTAGCTAGTGTACAGTTCTGTCCCAGGTGAGGAATATTCAAAATATATAGTGTTGGGGAACGTTCAGCCTAGTATTGGACCAGTGGTTGTCCAAAGGGTCCCCAGAGGAAGGAAACACTCATGGGGACAGTCTCACTCCTGGACAGCAGTCAGTAAGTGAGTGAGTGAATGAGTGCAGAACACATTGCTGGGACCTCTCTTGCATTAGTGATGATCCTCTTGGCAGTTTTAATGCTGCCCTTTTGTCCATCGTGCATGGGACAGATATGATCATTTCTGGGGTAGGGGAGACGATGGGGACGGACATTATTAGGCAGCTAGCCGATGCGTGTCAGGTGTCTTGTCTGGAGATGCAAGCTCGATATTTGGCTAAGCTCACAAAATGATCATCGTTTTGTTTGTGAAAAACTTGGTTTGTGAATATGCTCGCTTTTGAAATGTATCAATAGGTACACTCATAGGAAAGTAACTCATCTGGTGATCAGGCACTTCATTTCTTCGAGACGCCACAGCAGTCCCTTCCCAGGTCTGCTTGCCGTGGCTGCACCGTGGCAACATATCGAGGTTAGAAAAAGGAAGGTGGCTCCAGCTAATACAGTTATGGGATTTTAAGGTGATTCATTCCTTCCTTCCTTCCTTCCTTCGTTCCTTCCTTCGTTCCTTCCTTCCTTCCTTTCTTTTTTCCTTGTCTTTTTCTTTTTCTGGTTTTCTTCGAGATAGGGTTTCTCTGTAGCTTTGGAGCCTGTCCTGAACTAACTATCTCTGTAGACCAGGATGGCCTTCCTTGAACTCAAAAAGATCTACGTGCCTCTGCCTCCCGAGTGATGGGATTCGAGGCATGTGTGCGCCACCTCCGCCCGGCAAAGCGCTTCATTCATTTCTGCTGCATGGCAAAGCGTTACCAGGAGATGAAAAACCAAAAGTTTCCACTCTCGGAGAGACTGTCTCCACACCCCACAGCCACCCTGGCCCCGGCCCCGGCTCCACCCTCCACCTCCCAGGTCAATCAGACAGATCCCAGGAAATCTGTGGGTGCAAGGACAGACTCTAACCAACCAGTGTCTGGTCTGGAAAGAGGAGGGTCAACAAAGAGGAACCAAATTCCTCCAAGCTTCCAAAAGAAATCATCTGAGAAGGAAGTTCACTGTCTGTTATTCAGGAATGTCGCTCTTCCTGATAACACTCTTTCTGAAAGTGTACAGGACAGTGAGTGAGTTCTAAAACACGCCCACTGGGGCTGGAGAGATGGCTCAGAGGTTAAGAGCACTTGCTTGCCCTTCCAAAGGTCCTGCCTGAGTTCAATTCCCAGCAACCACATGGTGGCTCACAACCACCTGCAATGAGATTTGGTGCCCTCTTCTGGCCTGCTGGAATATGTACAGAAATACTGTCTACATAATCAATGAATAAATCTATCCAAACAAACACCAAAAAACCAAGCCCACTAAAGTGGGGATTTGAGGGACCAATGAAATGAAAAGTCAACAAACAACCGAGTCCGGGTGAAAATGTATTCATTTTATTTCATTCCATTCCATTCCATTCCATTCCATTCCATTCCATTCCATTTATTTATTTATTTATTTATTTATTTATTTATTTATTTATTTAAAGGATGCCGTGGAACAGGGCAAGGGGGCAATGGTTGTAGGGGAGGAAATGTCTTCCTAAATTTCTTCTTTTGTATGGGAAATTCGTGACTTGCTTGGGGAAGGAGAGCAGTTGCAGTCAGTCCACACCAGCTGTTGTGTAGTTAGTCTCAGAGGCAGTCGGATCCAGTCTGGATACAGAACAGAAGAAAGTAAATGGAATGAGTTGTTTTATTTGAACACTTCAAAATCTTAGGGACAGCCAGTGCCCTCCTCACCACAATGCTCCGATCTCCCACCCACCACCCCAGTCTTTCATGAGTGTGCGCCCACCCAGCCAGCCAGCAAGCCAGCCAGCCAGCCAGCACTGAACGATAGACAGATAGATAGATCAAAGTAGAAGGTCAGAAGGTGCTTTGCAGCTGGGTGTGTTGACAATCACCTTACTCACAGAACCAGTGAGTGACATATGATAAAATAAAAATCGGACAGACAGACAGACAGACAGCTGAGGAATGTGTGACTGACTGACTGACTGCCTGATACAAATCACAGCTCCTCTTACATAAGTGCTCTTTAGTTAATAGTGAGAATTGCGATTCATTTGTGAACTATGTAAAACCATTTGATCCCAAAAATCACGTTGTTTACCAGAAAGGAACTCTTGCTTGTAGGAAGACACAGAGCCTGGGGTTTAACTCCGTTTCTGAAGGGAAATTCAGGCCAGTGTTCTCATCCAAGTAACACACTCTGTTTTACTGCAAGAAGCAAGCTCTTCATTCCAGCATCTCCAATACAGCAAGAACCATGAGCATGCCCAGAAAAAAAGAACTGTGTTTCCTACTCATACAGACCATATGTAGTTCAACTCTGCTAATGAAAGTGATACAAACCACAGCTCCTCTTACATAAGTGCTCTTTAGTTAATAGTGAGAATCGCGATTCGTTTGTGAACTATATAAAATCATTTGATCCAAAAATTCACGTTGTTTACCAGAAAGGAACTCTTCCTTGTAGGAAGACACAGAGCCTGGGATTTAACTCCAATTCGGGAGTGAAATTTAGACCAGTGTTCTAATCCATGAAACACACTCTGTTTTCACTCAAGAAGCAAGCTCTTCTTTCCAGCGTCTCCAATACAGACAGTAAGAACAATATTCATGCCCTGAAAAAAAGAACTCTGTTTCCTACTCATACAGACCATATTTAGTTCAACTCTGGTTATGAAACTGATACAAACCACAGCTCTTCTTAAATAAATGCTCTTTAGTTAATAGTGAGAATCGCACTGGGTTCTTAAACTGTGTAAAATCATTTGATCCCAAAATTCATGTTGTTTACCAGAAAGGAACTCTTCCTTGTAGTACGACACAGAGCCTGGGGTTTAACTCCGTTTCTGAAGGGAAATTCATACCAGTGTTCTCATCTAAGAAACAAACTCTGTTTTAACGCAAGAAGCATCCTCTTCTTTCCAGCATCTCTAATACAGCAAGAACCAAGAGCATGCCCAGAAAAAAAGAACTGTGTTTCCTACTCATACAGACCAAATGTAGTTCAACTCTGCTAATGAAACTGATACAAACCACAGTTCGTCTTACATAAGTACTCTTTAGTTAATAGTGAGAATCGCGATGGGTTTGTGAACTGTGTAATATCATTTGATCCCAAAATTCATGTTGTTTACCAGAAAGGAACTCTTGCTTGTAGGAAGACACAGAGCCTGGGGTTTAACTCCGTTTCTGAAGGGAAATTCAAGCCAGTGTTCTCATCCATGAAACACACTCTGTTTTAACGCCAGCAGCATGCTCTTCTTTCCAGCGTCTCCAATAGAGACCATAAGAACCATGTACATGCCTTGAAAAAAAGAACTGTGTTTCCTACTCATATGGACCATATGTAGTTCAACTCTGCTTGTGAAACTGATATAACCACAGCTCCTCTTACATAAATGCTCTTTAGTAAATAGTAGAATAACTTTGGGTTCTCCAAATGTGTAAAAACATTTGAGCCCAAAATTCACTGGGTTTACCAGAAAAGAACTCTTGCTTGTAGGAAAACACAGATCAAGGGGTTTAACACGGTTTCTGAAGGGAAATTCAGAACAGTGTTCTCATCCATGAAACACACTCTGTTTTAAAGCAAGAAGCATCCTCTTCTTTCCAGCATCTCCAATACAGCAAGAACCATATTCATGCACTGAAAAAAAGAACTGTTTCCTACTCATGCAGACCATATGTAGTTCAACTCTGGTTATGAAACTGATAGAAACCTCAGCTCCTCTTACATAAATGCACTTTAGTTAATAGTGAGAATCGCAATGGGTTTGTGAACTGTGTAAAATCATTTGATCCCAAAATTCACGTTGTTAACCAGAAATGAACGCCTGCTTGTAGGAAGACACAGATCCTGGGGTTTAGCTCCGTTCCTGAAGGGAAATTCAGACCAGTGGTCTCATCCATGAGTCACACTCTGTTTTCACGCTAGAAGCTATCTGTTCTTTCCAGCGTCTCCAATACAGACAGGAAGATCCATTGAATATGGATCTTCTTGAATAGCCCAGAAAAAAAGAACTGTGTTTCCTACTCATAGAGACCATATGTAGTTCAAGTCTGCTTATGAAACTGATACAACCCACAGCTCCTCTTACATAAAGGCTCTTTAGTTAATAGTGATAATCGCGTTGGGTTCTTGATCAATGTAAAATCATTTGAGCCCAAAATTCACTGGATTTACCAGAAAAAAACTCTTGATTTTAGGAAGACACAGATCCTGGGGTTTAACTCCAATTCTGAAGGGAAATGCAGACCAGTGTTCTCATCCATGAAACACTCCGTTTTCACGCAACAAGCAATCACTTCTATCCATCGTCTCAAATACAGAGAGTAATTACCATATTCATGCCCAGAAAAAAAGAACTGTGTTTCCTACTCATACTGACCATATGTAGTTCAACTCTGCTTATGAAACTGATACAAACCACAGCTCCTCTTACATAAATGCTCTTTAGTTAACAGTTAGAACCGCGATGGGTTTGTTAACTGTGAAAAATCATTTGATCCCAAAATTCAGGTTGTTTACCAGAAAGGAACTCTTGCTTGTAGGAAGACACAGAACCTGGGGTTTAACTCCGATTTGGAAGGGAAATTTAGACCATTGTGCAAATCCATGAAACACACTCTGTTTTAATGCAAGAAGCAAGCTCTTCTTTCCAGGGTCTCCAATACAGACAGTAAGAACAATATTCATGCCCAGAAAAAAAGAACTGTGTTTCCTACTCATGCTGACCATATGTAGTTCAACTCTGCTTATGAAACTGATACAAACCACAGCTCGTCTTACATAAATGCACTTTAGTTAATAGTGAGAATCACGATGGGATTGTGAACTGTATAAAATCATTTGATCCCAAAATTCACGTTGTTTACCAGAAATGAACTCTTGCTTGTAGGAAGACACAGATCCTGAGGTTTAACTCCATTTCTGAAGGAAAATTCAGACCGGTATTCTCATCCAAGAAACACACTCTGTTTTAACACAAGAAGCAAGCTCTTCTTTTCAGTGTCTCCAATACAGACAGAAAGAACCATATTCATGCCCTGAAAAAAAGAACAGTTTCCTACTCATGCAGACCATATGTAGTTCAACTCTGGTTATGAATCTGATAGAAACCTCAGCTCCTCTTACATAAATGCACTTTAGTTAATATTGAGAATTGCGATGGGTTTGTGAACTGTGTAAAATCATTTGATCCCAAAATTCACGTTGTTTACCAGAAATGAACTCTTGCTTGTAGGAAGACACAGATCCTGGGGTTTAGCTCCGTTCCTGAAGGGAAATTCAGACCAGTGGTCTCATCCATGAATCACACTCTGTTTTCACCCTAGATGCTATCTGTTCTTTCCAGCGTCTCCAATACAGACAGGAATATCCATACTCATTGCCAGAAAAAAAGAACTGTGTTTCCTACTCATACAGACGATATGTAGTTCAAGACTGCTAATGAAACTGATACAACCCACAGCTCCTCTTCCATAAAGGCTCTTTAGTTAATAGTGATAATCGCGTTGGGTTCTTGATCAATGTAAAATCATTTGAGCCCAAAATTCACTGGATTTACAAGAAAAAAACTCTTGATTTAAGGAAGACACAGATCCTGGGATTTAACTCCGATTCTGAAGGGAAATTCAGACCAGTGTGCTAATTCATGAAACACACTCTGTTTTAACGCAAGAAGCAAGCTCTTCTTTCCAGCGTCTCCAATACAGACAGTAAGAACAATATTCATGCCCTGAAAAATGAACTGTGTTTCCTACTCATACGGACCATATGTAGTTCAACTCTGCTTTTGAAACTGATACAAACCACAGCTCCTCTTACATAAATGCTCTTTAGTTAATAGTGAGAATCGCGTTGGGTTCCAGAACTGTGTAAACACATTTGAGCCCAAAATTCACTTTGTTTACCAGAAATGAAATCTTGCTTGTAGGAAGACACAGATCTTGGGGTTTAACTCCGTTTCTGAAGGGAAATTCAGACCAGTGTTCTCATCCATGAAACACACTAGTTTTCACGCATGAAGCATCCTCTTCTTTCCAGCATCTCCAATACAGCAAGAACCATGAGAATGCCCAGAAAAAAAGAACAGTGTTTCCTACTTATACAGACCATATGTAGTTCAACTCTCCTTATGAAACTGATATAAACCACAGCGCCTCTTACATAAATATTCTTTAGTTAATAGTGATAATCGCGTTGGGTTCGTGAACTGCTAAAAATCACTTGATCCCAAAATTCACTGGGTTTACCAGATATGCACACTTGCTTGTACGAAGACACAGATCCTGGGATTTAACTCCTTTTCTGAAGGGAAATTCAGACCAGTGTTCTCATCCATGAAACTCATGCTGTTTTAACACAAGAGGCATCCTCATCTTTCCAGAGTCTCCAATACAGCAAGAACCATGGGAATGCCAAGAAAAAAAGAACTGTGTTACCTACTCACAGGTCATATGCAGTTCAAGTCTGCTTAGGAAACTGATACAAACCACAGCTCCACTTACATAAATGCTCTTTAGTTAATAGTGAGAATCTTGATGGGTTCTTGAACTCTGTAAAGTCATTTGAGCCCAAAATTCACTTGGTTTACTAGAAATGAATTCTTGCTTGTAGGACACACAGATCCTGGGGATTAACTCCTTTTCTGAAGGAAAATTCAGACCGCTATTCTCATCCAAGAAACACACTCTGTTTTAACGCAAGAAGCAATCTCTTCTTTCCAAGCATCTCCAATACAGACCGTAAGAACAATATTCATGCCCTGAAAAAAAGAACTGTGATTCCTACTCATACGGACCATATGTAGTTCAACTCTGCTTATGAAACTGATACACACTACAACTTCTCTTACATGAATGCTCTTTAGTTAATAGTGAGAATCGTGATGGGTTCTTGAACTGTGTAAAATCATTTGAGCCCAAAATTCACTGGGTTTACCAGAAATGAACTCTTGCTTGTAGGACACACAGATCCTGGGGTTTAACTCCATTTCTGAAGGGCAATTCAGGCCAGTGTTCTCATCCATGAAACACACTCTGTTTTCACTCAAGAATCAATCCCTTGTTCCAGCATCTCCAATACAGCAGAAAACATGAGCATGCCCAGAAAAAAAGAACTATGTTTCCTACTCATACAGACCATATGTAGTTCAACTCTGCTTATGAAACTGATACAACCCACAGCTCCTCTTACACAAAGGCTCTTTAGTTAATAGTGAGAATCGCGTTGGGTTCGTGAACTGTGTAATATCATTTGAGCTCAAAATTCACTGGGTTTACAAGAAATGAACTCTTCCTTGTAGGAAGACTCAGATCCTGGGGTTTACCTCCGTTTCTGAAGGGAAATACAGACCAGTGTTCTCATCAATGAAACACACTCTCTTTTCAATCAAGAAGCAAGCTCTTCTTTCCAGGGTCTCCAATTCAGCAAGAAACATGAGGATGCCCAGAAAAAAGGAACTGTGTTTCCTACTCATACACACCATATGTAGTTCAACTCTGCTTATGAAACTGATACAAACCACAGCTCCTCTTACATAAATGCACTTCAGGTAATAGTGAGAATGGCGATGGGTTTGTGAACTGTGTAAAATCATTTGATCCCAAAAATCAAGTTGTTTAACAGAAATGAACTCTTGCTTGTTGGAAGACTCAGATCCTGGGGTTTAACTCCGTTTCTGAAGGGAAATTAAGACCAGTGTTCTCATCCATGAAACACACTCTGTTTTCATGTAAGAAGCAAGCTCTTCTTTCAAGTATCTCCAAAACAGCAAGAACCATTATCATGCCCAGAAAAAAAGAACCGTGTTTCCTTCTCATACACACCATATGTAGTTCAACTTTTCTTATGAAACTGATACGAACAACAGCTCCTCTTACATAAATGCTCTTTAGTTAATAGTTAGAATCGCGTTGTGTTCGTGAACTGTGTAAAATCATTTGAGCCAAAATTCACGTTTTTTATCAGAAATGAACTCTTGCGTGTAGGAAAACACATCTTGGGGTTTAATTACGTTTCTGAAGGGAAATTCAGACCAGTGTTCTCATCCATGGAACACACTCTGTTTTCACGCAAGAAGCAAGCTCTTCTTTCCATCATCTCCAAAACAGCTAGAAACATTAGCATGCCCAGAAAAAAAGAACTGTGTTCCTTTCTCATACACTCCATATGTAGTTCAACTCTGCTTATGAAACTTATACAAACCACTCCTCCTCTTACATAAATGCTCTTTAATAATTAGTGAGAATCGCGATGGGATTGTGAACTGTGTAAAATCATTTGATCCCAAAATTCATTGGTTTTCCAGAAATAAACTCTTGCTTGTATGAAGACACAGATCCTGGGGTTTAACTCTGTTTCTGAAGGGAAATTCAGACCAGTGTTCTCATCCTTAAAACACACTCTGTTTTAACGCAAGAAACAAGCTCTTCTTTCCAGCGTTTCCAATACAGCAAGAACAATGAGCATACCCAGAAAAATGAACTGAGTTTCCTACTCATACTGCCCATATGTAGTTCCACTCTGCTTATGAAACTGATACAAACCACAGCTCCTCTTACATAAATGCTCTTTAGTTAATAGTGATAATGGAGTTGGGTTCGTGATCAATTTAAAATCATTTGAGCCCAAAATACACTGTGTTTACCAGAAATGAACTCTTGCTTGTAGAAGACACAGATCCTGGGATTTACCTCCGTTTCTGAAGGTAAATACAGACCAGTGTTCTCATTCATGAAACACACTCTGTTTTCATGCAAGAAGCAAGCTCATCTTTCCAGTGTCTCCAATACAGACAGAAAGAACCATATTCATGCACTGAAAAAAAGAACAGGTTCCTACTCATGCAGACCATATGTAGTTCAACTCTGGTTATGAAACTGATAGAAACCTCAGCTCCTCTTACATAAATGCACTTTAGTTAATAGTGAGAATCGCAATGGGGTTGTGAACTGTGTAAAATCATTTGATCCCAAAATTCACGTTGTTAACCAGAAATGAACTCCTGCTTGTAGGAAGACACAGATCCTGGGGTTTAGCTCCGTTCCTGAAGGGAAATTCAGACCAGTGGTCTCATCCATGAGTCACACTCTGTTTTCACGCTAGAAGCTATCTGTTCTTTCCAGCGTCTCCAATACAGACAGGAAGATCCATTGAATATGGATCTTCTTGAATAGCTCAGAAAAAAAGAACTGTGTTTCCTACTCATAGAGACCATATGTAGTTCAAGTCTGCTTATGAAACTGATACAACCCACAGCTCCTCTTACATAAAGGCTCTTTAGTTAATAGTGATAATCGCGTTGGGTTCTTGATCAATGTAAAATCATTTGAGCCCAAAATTCACTGGATTTACCAGAAAAAAACTCTTGATTTTAGGAAGACACAGATCCTGGGGTTTAACTCCAATTCTGAAGGGAAATGCAGACCAGTGTTCTCATCCATGAAACACTCCGTTTTCACGCAACAAGCAATCACTTCTATCCATCGTCTCAAATACAGAGAGTAATTACCATATTCATGCCCAGAAAAAAAGAACTGTGTTTCCTACTCATACTGACCATATGTAGTTCAACTCTGCTTATGAAACTGATACAAACCACAGCTCCTCTTACATAAATGCTCTTTAGTTAACAGTTAGAACCGCGATGGGTTTGTTAACTGTGTAAAATCATTTGATCCCAAAATTCAGGTTGTTTACCAGAAAGGAACTCTTGCTTGTAGGAAGACACAGAACCTGGGGTTTAACTCCGATTCGGAAGGGAAATTTAGACCATTGTGCAAATCCATGAAACACACTCTGTTTTCACACAAGAAGCAAGCTCTTCTTTCCATCATCTCCAAAACAGCTAGAAACATTAGCATGCCCAGAAAAAAAGAACTGTGTTCCTTTCTCATACACTCCATATGTAGTTCAACTCTGCTTATGAAACTTATACAAACCACTCCTCCTCTTACATAAATGCTCTTTAATAATTAGTGAGAATCACGATGGGTTTGTGAACTGTGTGAAATCATTTGATCCCAAAATTCATTGGTTTTCCAGAAATAAACTCTTGCTTGTATGAAGACACAGATCCTGGGGTTTAACTCTGTTTCTGAAGGGAAATTCAGACCAGAGTTCTCATCCTTAAAACACACTCTGTTTTCACTCAAGGAGCAAGCTGTTCTTCTTTTCAGCGTCTCCAATACACACAGTAAGAACAATATTCATGCCCTGAAAAAAGAACTGTGTTTTCTACTCATAAGGACCATATGTAGTTCAACTCTGCTTTTGAAACTGATACAAACCACAGCTCCTCTTACATAAATGCTCTTTAGTTAATAGTGAGAATCGCGTTGGGTTCCAGAACTGTGTAAACACATTTGAGCCCAAAATTCACTTTGTTTACCAGAAATGAACTCTTGCTTGTAGGAAGACACAGATCTTGGGGTTTAACTCCGTTTCTGAAGGGAAATTCAGACCAGTGTTCTCATCCATGAAACACACTAGTTTTCACGCATGAAGCATCCTCTTCTTTCCAGCATCTCCAATACAGCAAGAACCATGAGAATGCCCAGAAAAAAAGAACAGTGTTTCCTACTTATACAGACCATATGTAGTTCAACTCTCCTTATGAAACTGATATAAACCACAGCGCCTCTTACATAAATATTCTTTAGTTAATAGTGATAATCGCGTTGGGTTCGTGAACTGCTAAAAATCACTTGATCCCAAAATTCACTGGGTTTACCAGATATGCACACTTGCTTGTACGAAGACACAGATCCTGGGATTTAACTCCTTTTCTGAAGGGAAATTCAGACCAGTGTTCTCATCCATGAAACTCATGCTGTTTTAACACAAGAGGCATCCTCTTCTTTCCAGAGTCTCCAATACAGCAAGAAACATGGGAATGCCAAGAAAAAAAGAACTGTGTTACCTACTCACAGGTCATATGCAGTTCAAGTCTGCTTAGGAAACTGATACAAACCACAGCTCCACTTACATAAATGCTCTTTAGTTAATAGTGAGAATCTTGATGGGTTCTTGAACTCTGTAAAGTCATTTGAGCCCAAAATTCACTTGGTTTACTAGAAATGAATTCTTGCTTGTAGGACACACAGATCCTGGGGATTAACTCCTTTTCTGAAGGAAAATTCAGACCGCTATTCTCATCCAAGAAACACACTCTGTTTTAACGCAAGAAGCAATCTCTTCTTTCCAAGCGTCTCCAATACAGACCGTAAGAACAATATTCATGCCCTGAAAAAAAGAACTGTGATTCCTACTCATACGGACCATATGTAGTTCAACTCTGCTTATGAAACTGATACACACTACAACTTCTCTTACATGAGTGCTCTTTAGTTAATAGTGAGAATCGTGATGGGTTCTTGAACTGTGTAAAATCATTTGAGCACAAAATTCACTGGGTTTACCAGAAATGAACTCTTGCTTGTAGGACACACGGATCCTGGGGTTTAACTCCATTTCTGAAGGGCAATTCAGGCCAGTGTTCTCAACCATGAAACACACTCTGTTTTCACTCAAGAATCAATCCCTTGTTCCAGCATCTCCAATACAGCAGAAAACATGAGCATGCCCAGAAAAAAAGAACTATGTTTCCTACTCATACAGACCATATGTAGTTCAACTCTGCTTATGAAACTGATACAACCCACAGCTCCTCTTACACAAAGGCTCTTTAGTTAATAGTGAGAATCGCGTTGGGTTCGTGAACTGTGTAATATCATTTGAGCTCAAAATTCACTGGGTTTACAAGAAATGAACTCTTCCTTGTAGGAAGACACAGATCCTGGGGTTTACCTCCGTTTCTGAAGGGAAATACAGACCAGTGTTCTCATCAATGAAACACACTCTCTTTTCAGTCAAGAAGCAAGCTCTTCTTTCCAGGGTCTCCAATTCAGCAAGAAACATGAGGATGCCCAGAAAAAAGGAACTGTGTTTCCTACTCATACACACCATATGTAGTTCAACTCTTCTTATGAAACTGATACAAAACACAGCTCCTCTTACATAAATGCACTTCAGTTAATAGTGAGAATGGCGATGGGTTTGTGAACTCTGTAAAATCATTTGATCCCCAAAATCAAGTTGTTTAACAGAAATGAACTCTTGCTTGTTGGAAGACTCAGATCCTGGGGTTTAACTCCATTTCTGAAGGGAAATTAAGACCAGTGTTCTCATCCATGAAACACACTCTGTTTTCATGTAAGAAGCAAGCTCTTCTTTCAAGTATCTCCAAAACAGCAAGAACCATTATCATGCCCAGAAAAAAAGAACCGTGTTTCCTTCTCATACACACCATATGTAGTTCAACTTTTCTTATGAAACTGATACGAACAACAGCTCCTCTTACATAAATGCTCTTTAGTTAATAGTTAGAATCGCGTTGTGTTCGTGAACTGTGTAAAATCATTTGAGCCAAAATTCACGTTTTTTATCAGAAATGAACTCTTGCGTTTAGGAAAACACATCTTGGGGTTTAATTCCGTTTCTGAAGGGAAATTCAGACCAGTGTTCTCATCCATGGAACACTCTGTTTTCACGCAAGAAGCAAGCTCTTCTTTCCATCATCTCCAAAACAGCTAGAAACATTAGCATGCCCAGAAAAAAAGAACTGTGTTCCTTTCTCATACACTCCATATGTAGTTCAACTCTGCTTATGAAACTTATACAAACCACTCCTCCTCTTACATAAATGCTCTTTAATAATTAGTGAGAATCACGATGGGTTTGTGAACTGTGTGAAATCATTTGATCCCAAAATTCATTGGTTTTCCAGAAATAAACTCTTGCTTGTATGAAGACACAGATCCTGGGGTTTAACTCTGTTTCTGAAGGGAAATTCAGACCAGTGTTCTCATCCTTAAAACACACTCTGTTTTAACGCAAGAAACAAGCTCTTCTTTCCAGCGTTTCCAATACAGCAAGAACAATGAGCATACCCAGAAAAATGAACTGAGTTTCCTACTCATACTGCCCATATGTAGTTCCACTCTGCTTATGAAACTGATACAAACCACAGCTCCTCTTACATAAATGCTCTTTAGTTAATAGTGATAATGGAGTTGGGTTCGTGATCAATTTAAAATCATTTGAGCCCAAAATACACCGTGTTTACCAGAAATGAACTCTTGCTTGTAGAAGACACAGATCCTGGGATTTACCTCCGTTTCTGAAGGTAAATACAGACCAGTGTTCTCATTCATGAAACACACTCTGTTTTCATGCAAGAAGCAAGCTCATCTTTCCAGTGTCTCCAATACAGACAGAAAGAACCATATTCATGCACTGAAAAAAAGAACAGTTTCCTACTCATGCAGACCATATGTAGTTCAACTCTGGTTATGAAACTGATAGAAACCTCAGCTCCTCTTACATAAATGCACTTTAGTTAATAGTGAGAATCGCAATGGGTTTGTGAACTGTGTAAAATCATTTGATCCCAAAATTCACGTTGTTAACCAGAAATGAACTCCTGCTTGTAGGAAGACACAGATCCTGGGGTTTAGCTCCGTTCCTGAAGGGAAATTCAGACCAGTGGTCTCATCCATGAGTCACACTCTGTTTTCACGCTAGAAGCTATCTGTTCTTTCCAGCGTCTCCAATACAGACAGGAAGATCCATTGAATATGGATCTTCTTGAATAGCTCAGAAAAAAAGAACTGTGTTTCCTACTCATAGAGACCATATGTAGTTCAAGTCTGCTTATGAAACTGATACAACCCACAGCTCCTCTTACATAAAGGCTCTTTAGTTAATAGTGATAATCGCGTTGGGTTCTTGATCAATGTAAAATCATTTGAGCCCAAAATTCACTGGATTTACCAGAAAAAAACTCTTGATTTTAGGAAGACACAGATCCTGGGGTTTAACTCCAATTCTGAAGGGAAATGCAGACCAGTGTTCTCATCCATGAAACACTCCGTTTTCACGCAACAAGCAATCACTTCTATCCATCGTCTCAAATACAGAGAGTAATTACCATATTCATGCCCAGAAAAAAAGAACTGTGTTTCCTACTCATACTGACCATATGTAGTTCAACTCTGCTTATGAAACTGATACAAACCACAGCTCCTCTTACATAAATGCTCTTTAGTTAACAGTTAGAACCGCGATGGGTTTGTTAACTGTGTAAAATCATTTGATCCCAAAATTCAGGTTGTTTACCAGAAAGGAACTCTTGCTTGTAGGAAGACACAGAACCTGGGGTTTAACTCCGATTCGGAAGGGAAATTTAGACCATTGTGCAAATCCATGAAACACACTCTGTTTTCACACAAGAAGCAAGCTCTTCTTTCCATCATCTCCAAAACAGCTAGAAACATTAGCATGCCCAGAAAAAAAGAACTGTGTTCCTTTCTCATACACTCCATATGTAGTTCAACTCTGCTTATGAAACTTATACAAACCACTCCTCCTCTTACATAAATGCTCTTTAATAATTAGTGAGAATCACGATGGGTTTGTGAACTGTGTGAAATCATTTGATCCCAAAATTCATTGGTTTTCCAGAAATAAACTCTTGCTTGTATGAAGACACAGATCCTGGGGTTTAACTCTGTTTCTGAAGGGAAATTCAGACCAGAGTTCTCATCCTTAAAACACACTCTGTTTTCACTCAAGGAGCAAGCTGTTCTTCTTTTCAGCGTCTCCAATACACACAGTAAGAACAATATTCATGCCCTGAAAAAAGAACTGTGTTTTCTACTCATAAGGACCATATGTAGTTCAACTCTGCTTTTGAAACTGATACAAACCACAGCTCCTCTTACATAAATGCTCTTTAGTTAATAGTGAGAATCGCGTTGGGTTCCAGAACTGTGTAAACACATTTGAGCCCAAAATTCACTTTGTTTACCAGAAATGAACTCTTGCTTGTAGGAAGACACAGATCTTGGGGTTTAACTCCGTTTCTGAAGGGAAATTCAGACCAGTGTTCTCATCCATGAAACACACTAGTTTTCACGCATGAAGCATCCTCTTCTTTCCAGCATCTCCAATACAGCAAGAACCATGAGAATGCCCAGAAAAAAAGAACAGTGTTTCCTACTTATACAGACCATATGTAGTTCAACTCTCCTTATGAAACTGATATAAACCACAGCGCCTCTTACATAAATATTCTTTAGTTAATAGTGATAATCGCGTTGGGTTCGTGAACTGCTAAAAATCACTTGATCCCAAAATTCACTGGGTTTACCAGATATGCACACTTGCTTGTACGAAGACACAGATCCTGGGATTTAACTCCTTTTCTGAAGGGAAATTCAGACCAGTGTTCTCATCCATGAAACTCATGCTGTTTTAACACAAGAGGCATCCTCTTCTTTCCAGAGTCTCCAATACAGCAGGAACCATGGGAATGCCAAGAAAAAAAGAACTGTGTTACCTACTCACAGGTCATATGCAGTTCAAGTCTGCTTAGGAAACTGATACAAACCACAGCTCCACTTACATAAATGCTCTTTAGTTAATAGTGAGAATCTTGATGGGTTCTTGAACTCTGTAAAGTCATTTGAGCCCAAAATTCACTTGGTTTACTAGAAATGAATTCTTGCTTGTAGGACACACAGATCCTGGGGATTAACTCCTTTTCTGAAGGAAAATTCAGACCGCTATTCTCATCCAAGAAACACACTCTGTTTTAACGCAAGAAGCAATCTCTTCTTTCCAAGCGTCTCCAATACAGACCGTAAGAACAATATTCATGCCCTGAAAAAAAGAACTGTGATTCCTACTCATACGGACCATATGTAGTTCAACTCTGCTTATGAAACTGATACACACTACAACTTCTCTTACATGAGTGCTCTTTAGTTAATAGTGAGAATCGTGATGGGTTCTTGAACTGTGTAAAATCATTTGAGCACAAAATTCACTGGGTTTACCAGAAATGAACTCTTGCTTGTAGGACACACGGATCCTGGGGTTTAACTCCATTTCTGAAGGGCAATTCAGGCCAGTGTTCTCAACCATGAAACACACTCTGTTTTCACTCAAGAATCAATCCCTTGTTCCAGCATCTCCAATACAGCAGAAAACATGAGCATGCCCAGAAAAAAAGAACTATGTTTCCTACTCATACAGACCATATGTAGTTCAACTCTGCTTATGAAACTGATACAACCCACAGCTCCTCTTACACAAAGGCTCTTTAGTTAATAGTGAGAATCGCGTTGGGTTCGTGAACTGTGTAATATCATTTGAGCTCAAAATTCACTGGGTTTACAAGAAATGAACTCTTCCTTGTAGGAAGACACAGATCCTGGGGTTTACCTCCGTTTCTGAAGGGAAATACAGACCAGTGTTCTCATCAATGAAACACACTCTCTTTTCAGTCAAGAAGCAAGCTCTTCTTTCCAGGGTCTCCAATTCAGCAAGAAACATGAGGATGCCCAGAAAAAAGGAACTGTGTTTCCTACTCATACACACCATATGTAGTTCAACTCTTCTTATGAAACTGATACAAAACACAGCTCCTCTTACATAAATGCACTTCAGTTAATAGTGAGAATGGCGATGGGTTTGTGAACTCTGTAAAATCATTTGATCCCAAAAATCAAGTTGTTTAACAGAAATGAACTCTTGCTTGTTGGAAGACTCAGATCCTGGGGTTTAACTCCATTTCTGAAGGGAAATTAAGACCAGTGTTCTCATCCATGAAACACACTCTGTTTTCATGTAAGAAGCAAGCTCTTCTTTCAAGTATCTCCAAAACAGCAAGAACCATTATCATGCCCAGAAAAAAAGAACCGTGTTTCCTTCTCATACACACCATATGTAGTTCAACTTTTCTTATGAAACTGATACGAACAACAGCTCCTCTTACATAAATGCTCTTTAGTTAATAGTTAGAATCGCGTTGTGTTCGTGAACTGTGTAAAATCATTTGAGCCAAAATTCACGTTTTTTATCAGAAATGAACTCTTGCGTTTAGGAAAACACATCTTGGGGTTTAATTCCGTTTCTGAAGGGAAATTCAGACCAGTGTTCTCATCCATGGAACACTCTGTTTTCACGCAAGAAGCAAGCTCTTCTTTCCATCATCTCCAAAACAGCTAGAAACATTAGCATGCCCAGAAAAAAAGAACTGTGTTCCTTTCTCATACACTCCATATGTAGTTCAACTCTGCTTATGAAACTTATACAAACCACTCCTCCTCTTACATAAATGCTCTTTAATAATTAGTGAGAATCACGATGGGTTTGTGAACTGTGTGAAATCATTTGATCCCAAAATTCATTGGTTTTCCAGAAATAAACTCTTGCTTGTATGAAGACACAGATCCTGGGGTTTAACTCTGTTTCTGAAGGGAAATTCAGACCAGTGTTCTCATCCTTAAAACACACTCTGTTTTAACGCAAGAAACAAGCTCTTCTTTCCAGCGTTTCCAATACAGCAAGAACAATGAGCATACCCAGAAAAATGAACTGAGTTTCCTACTCATACTGCCCATATGTAGTTCCACTCTGCTTATGAAACTGATACAAACCACAGCTCCTCTTACATAAATGCTCTTTAGTTAATAGTGATAATGGAGTTGGGTTCGTGATCAATTTAAAATCATTTGAGCCCAAAATACACCGTGTTTACCAGAAATGAACTCTTGCTTGTAGAAGACACAGATCCTGGGATTTACCTCCGTTTCTGAAGGTAAATACAGACCAGTGTTCTCATTCATGAAACACACTCTGTTTTCATGCAAGAAGCAAGCTCATCTTTCCAGTGTCTCCAATACAGACAGAAAGAACCATATTCATGCACTGAAAAAAAGAACAGTTTCCTACTCATGCAGACCATATGTAGTTCAACTCTGGTTATGAAACTGATAGAAACCTCAGCTCCTCTTACATAAATGCACTTTAGTTAATAGTGAGAATCGCAATGGGTTTGTGAACTGTGTAAAATCATTTGATCCCAAAATTCACGTTGTTAACCAGAAATGAACTCCTGCTTGTAGGAAGACACAGATCCTGGGGTTTAGCTCCGTTCCTGAAGGGAAATTCAGACCAGTGGTCTCATCCATGAGTCACACTCTGTTTTCACGCTAGAAGCTATCTGTTCTTTCCAGCGTCTCCAATACAGACAGGAAGATCCATTGAATATGGATCTTCTTGAATAGCTCAGAAAAAAAGAACTGTGTTTCCTACTCATAGAGACCATATGTAGTTCAAGTCTGCTTATGAAACTGATACAACCCACAGCTCCTCTTACATAAAGGCTCTTTAGTTAATAGTGATAATCGCGTTGGGTTCTTGATCAATGTAAAATCATTTGAGCCCAAAATTCACTGGATTTACCAGAAAAAAACTCTTGATTTTAGGAAGACACAGATCCTGGGGTTTAACTCCAATTCTGAAGGGAAATGCAGACCAGTGTTCTCATCCATGAAACACTCCGTTTTCACGCAACAAGCAATCACTTCTATCCATCGTCTCAAATACAGAGAGTAATTACCATATTCATGCCCAGAAAAAAAGAACTGTGTTTCCTACTCATACTGACCATATGTAGTTCAACTCTGCTTATGAAACTGATACAAACCACAGCTCCTCTTACATAAATGCTCTTTAGTTAACAGTTAGAACCGCGATGGGTTTGTTAACTGTGTAAAATCATTTGATCCCAAAATTCAGGTTGTTTACCAGAAAGGAACTCTTGCTTGTAGGAAGACACAGAACCTGGGGTTTAACTCCGATTCGGAAGGGAAATTTAGACCATTGTGCAAATCCATGAAACACACTCTGTTTTCACACAAGAAGCAAGCTCTTCTTTCCATCATCTCCAAAACAGCTAGAAACATTAGCATGCCCAGAAAAAAAGAACTGTGTTCCTTTCTCATACACTCCATATGTAGTTCAACTCTGCTTATGAAACTTATACAAACCACTCCTCCTCTTACATAAATGCTCTTTAATAATTAGTGAGAATCACGATGGGTTTGTGAACTGTGTGAAATCATTTGATCCCAAAATTCATTGGTTTTCCAGAAATAAACTCTTGCTTGTATGAAGACACAGATCCTGGGGTTTAACTCTGTTTCTGAAGGGAAATTCAGACCAGAGTTCTCATCCTTAAAACACACTCTGTTTTCACTCAAGGAGCAAGCTGTTCTTCTTTTCAGCGTCTCCAATACACACAGTAAGAACAATATTCATGCCCTGAAAAAAGAACTGTGTTTTCTACTCATAAGGACCATATGTAGTTCAACTCTGCTTTTGAAACTGATACAAACCACAGCTCCTCTTACATAAATGCTCTTTAGTTAATAGTGAGAATCGCGTTGGGTTCCAGAACTGTGTAAACACATTTGAGCCCAAAATTCACTTTGTTTACCAGAAATGAACTCTTGCTTGTAGGAAGACACAGATCTTGGGGTTTAACTCCGTTTCTGAAGGGAAATTCAGACCAGTGTTCTCATCCATGAAACACACTAGTTTTCACGCATGAAGCATCCTCTTCTTTCCAGCATCTCCAATACAGCAAGAACCATGAGAATGCCCAGAAAAAAAGAACAGTGTTTCCTACTTATACAGACCATATGTAGTTCAACTCTCCTTATGAAACTGATATAAACCACAGCGCCTCTTACATAAATATTCTTTAGTTAATAGTGATAATCGCGTTGGGTTCGTGAACTGCTAAAAATCACTTGATCCCAAAATTCACTGGGTTTACCAGATATGCACACTTGCTTGTACGAAGACACAGATCCTGGGATTTAACTCCTTTTCTGAAGGGAAATTCAGACCAGTGTTCTCATCCATGAAACTCATGCTGTTTTAACACAAGAGGCATCCTCTTCTTTCCAGAGTCTCCAATACAGCAGGAACCATGGGAATGCCAAGAAAAAAAGAACTGTGTTACCTACTCACAGGTCATATGCAGTTCAAGTCTGCTTAGGAAACTGATACAAACCACAGCTCCACTTACATAAATGCTCTTTAGTTAATAGTGAGAATCTTGATGGGTTCTTGAACTCTGTAAAGTCATTTGAGCCCAAAATTCACTTGGTTTACTAGAAATGAATTCTTGCTTGTAGGACACACAGATCCTGGGGATTAACTCCTTTTCTGAAGGAAAATTCAGACCGCTATTCTCATCCAAGAAACACACTCTGTTTTAACGCAAGAAGCAATCTCTTCTTTCCAAGCGTCTCCAATACAGACCGTAAGAACAATATTCATGCCCTGAAAAAAAGAACTGTGATTCCTACTCATACGGACCATATGTAGTTCAACTCTGCTTATGAAACTGATACACACTACAACTTCTCTTACATGAGTGCTCTTTAGTTAATAGTGAGAATCGTGATGGGTTCTTGAACTGTGTAAAATCATTTGAGCACAAAATTCACTGGGTTTACCAGAAATGAACTCTTGCTTGTAGGACACACGGATCCTGGGGTTTAACTCCATTTCTGAAGGGCAATTCAGGCCAGTGTTCTCAACCATGAAACACACTCTGTTTTCACTCAAGAATCAATCCCTTGTTCCAGCATCTCCAATACAGCAGAAAACATGAGCATGCCCAGAAAAAAAGAACTATGTTTCCTACTCATACAGACCATATGTAGTTCAACTCTGCTTATGAAACTGATACAACCCACAGCTCCTCTTACACAAAGGCTCTTTAGTTAATAGTGAGAATCGCGTTGGGTTCGTGAACTGTGTAATATCATTTGAGCTCAAAATTCACTGGGTTTACAAGAAATGAACTCTTCCTTGTAGGAAGACACAGATCCTGGGGTTTACCTCCGTTTCTGAAGGGAAATACAGACCAGTGTTCTCATCAATGAAACACACTCTCTTTTCAGTCAAGAAGCAAGCTCTTCTTTCCAGGGTCTCCAATTCAGCAAGAAACATGAGGATGCCCAGAAAAAAGGAACTGTGTTTCCTACTCATACACACCATATGTAGTTCAACTCTTCTTATGAAACTGATACAAAACACAGCTCCTCTTACATAAATGCACTTCAGTTAATAGTGAGAATGGCGATGGGTTTGTGAACTCTGTAAAATCATTTGATCCCAAAAATCAAGTTGTTTAACAGAAATGAACTCTTGCTTGTTGGAAGACTCAGATCCTGGGGTTTAACTCCATTTCTGAAGGGAAATTAAGACCAGTGTTCTCATCCATGAAACACACTCTGTTTTCATGTAAGAAGCAAGCTCTTCTTTCAAGTATCTCCAAAACAGCAAGAACCATTATCATGCCCAGAAAAAAAGAACCGTGTTTCCTTCTCATACACACCATATGTAGTTCAACTTTTCTTATGAAACTGATACGAACAACAGCTCCTCTTACATAAATGCTCTTTAGTTAATAGTTAGAATCGCGTTGTGTTCGTGAACTGTGTAAAATCATTTGAGCCAAAATTCACGTTTTTTATCAGAAATGAACTCTTGCGTTTAGGAAAACACATCTTGGGGTTTAATTCCGTTTCTGAAGGGAAATTCAGACCAGTGTTCTCATCCATGGAACACTCTGTTTTCACGCAAGAAGCAAGCTCTTCTTTCCATCATCTCCAAAACAGCTAGAAACATTAGCATGCCCAGAAAAAAAGAACTGTGTTCCTTTCTCATACACTCCATATGTAGTTCAACTCTGCTTATGAAACTTATACAAACCACTCCTCCTCTTACATAAATGCTCTTTAATAATTAGTGAGAATCACGATGGGTTTGTGAACTGTGTGAAATCATTTGATCCCAAAATTCATTGGTTTTCCAGAAATAAACTCTTGCTTGTATGAAGACACAGATCCTGGGGTTTAACTCTGTTTCTGAAGGGAAATTCAGACCAGTGTTCTCATCCTTAAAACACACTCTGTTTTAACGCAAGAAACAAGCTCTTCTTTCCAGCGTTTCCAATACAGCAAGAACAATGAGCATACCCAGAAAAATGAACTGAGTTTCCTACTCATACTGCCCATATGTAGTTCCACTCTGCTTATGAAACTGATACAAACCACAGCTCCTCTTACATAAATGCTCTTTAGTTAATAGTGATAATGGAGTTGGGTTCGTGATCAATTTAAAATCATTTGAGCCCAAAATACACTGTGTTTACCAGAAATGAACTCTTGCTTGTAGAAGACACAGATCCTGGGATTTACCTCCGTTTCTGAAGGTAAATACAGACCAGTGTTCTCATTCATGAAACACACTCTGTTTTCATGCAAGAAGCAAGCTCATCTTTCCAGTGTCTCCAATACAGACAGAAAGAACCATATTCATGCACTGAAAAAAAGAACAGTTTCCTACTCATGCAGACCATATGTAGTTCAACTCTGGTTATGAAACTGATAGAAACCTCAGCTCCTCTTACATAAATGCACTTTAGTTAATAGTGAGAATCGCAATGGGTTTGTGAACTGTGTAAAATCATTTGATCCCAAAATTCACGTTGTTAACCAGAAATGAACTCCTGCTTGTAGGAAGACACAGATCCTGGGGTTTAGCTCCGTTCCTGAAGGGAAATTCAGACCAGTGGTCTCATCCATGAGTCACACTCTGTTTTCACGCTAGAAGCTATCTGTTCTTTCCAGCGTCTCCAATACAGACAGGAAGATCCATTGAATATGGATCTTCTTGAATAGCTCAGAAAAAAAGAACTGTGTTTCCTACTTATAGAGACCATATGTAGTTCAAGTCTGCTTATGAAACTGATACAACCCACAGCTCCTCTTACATAAAGGCTCTTTAGTTAATAGTGATAATCGCGTTGTGTTCTTGATCAATGTAAAATCATTTGAGACCAAAATTCACTGGATTTACCAGAAAAAAACTCTTGATTTTAGGAAGACACAGATCCTGGGGTTTAACTCCAATTCTGAAGGGAAATGCAGACCAGTGTTCTCATCCATGAAACACTCCGTTTTCACGCAACAAGCAATCACTTCTATCCATCGTCTCAAATACAGAGAGTAATTACCATATTCATGCCCAGAAAAAAAGAACTGTGTTTCCTACTCATACTGACCATATGTAGTTCAACTCTGCTTATGAAACTGATACAAACCACAGCTCCTCTTACATAAATGCTCTTTAGTTAACAGTTAGAACCGCGATGGGTTTGTTAACTGTGTAAAATCATTTGATCCCAAAATTCAGGTTGTTTACCAGAAAGGAACTCTTGCTTGTAGGAAGACACAGAACCTGGGGTTTAACTCCGATTCGGAAGGGAAATTTAGACCATTGTGCAAATCCATGAAACACACTCTGTTTTCACACAAGAAGCAAGCTCTTCTTTCCATCATCTCCAAAACAGCTAGAAACATTAGCATGCCCAGAAAAAAAGAACTGTGTTCCTTTCTCATACACTCCATATGTAGTTCAACTCTGCTTATGAAACTTATACAAACCACTCCTCCTCTTACATAAATGCTCTTTAATAATTAGTGAGAATCACGATGGGTTTGTGAACTGTGTGAAATCATTTGATCCCAAAATTCATTGGTTTTCCAGAAATAAACTCTTGCTTGTATGAAGACACAGATCCTGGGGTTTAACTCTGTTTCTGAAGGGAAATTCAGACCAGAGTTCTCATCCTTAAAACACACTCTGTTTTCACTCAAGGAGCAAGCTGTTCTTCTTTTCAGCGTCTCCAATACACACAGTAAGAACAATATTCATGCCCTGAAAAAAGAACTGTGTTTTCTACTCATAAGGACCATATGTAGTTCAACTCTGCTTTTGAAACTGATACAAACCACAGCTCCTCTTACATAAATGCTCTTTAGTTAATAGTGAGAATCGCGTTGGGTTCCAGAACTGTGTAAACACATTTGAGCCCATATTCACTTTGTTTACCAGAAATGAACTCTTGCTTGTAGGAAGACACAGATCTTGGGGTTTAACTCCGTTTCTGAAGGGAAATTCAGACCAGTGTTCTCATCCATGAAACACACTAGTTTTCACGCAAGAAGTATCCTCTTCTTTCCAGCATATCCAATACAGCAAGAACCATGAGAATGCCCAGAAAAAAAGAACAGTGTTTCCTGCTCATACAGACCATATGTAGTTCAACTGTGCTCATGAATCTGATACAAACCACAGCTCCTCTTACATAAATGCTCTTTAGTTAATAGTGAGAATCACAATGGGTTCTTGAACTGTGTAAAATCATTTGAGCCCAAATTTCAATGGGCTTACCAGAATTGAAGTCTTGCTTGTAGGAAGACACAGAACCTGGGGTTTAATTCCGATTCAGAAGGGAAATTCAGACCAGTTTTCTCATCCATGAAACACACTCTGTTTTCACGCAAGAAGCAAGCTCTTCCTTCAAGCGTCTCCAATACAGCAAGAACCATGAGAATGCCCAGAAAAAAAGAACAGTGTTTCCTACTCATACAGACCATATGTAGTTCACTCTCCTTATGAAACTGATATAAACCACAGCGCCTCTTACATAAATATTCTTTAGTTAATAGTGATAATAGCGTTGGGTTCGTGAACTGCTAAAAATCACTTGATCCCAAAATTCACTGGGTTTACCAGATATGCACACTTGCTTGTACGAAGACACAGATCCTGGGATTTAACTCCTTTTCTGAAGGGAAATTCAGACCAGTGTTCTCATCCATGAAACTCATGCTGTTTGAACACAAGAGGCATCCTCTTCTTTCCAGAGTCTCCAATACAGCAGGAACCATGGGAATGCCAAGAAAAAAAGAACTGTGTTACCTCCTCACAGGTCATATGCAGTTCAAGTCTGCTTAGGAAACTGATACAAACCACAGCTCCTCTTACATAAATGCCCTTTAGTTAATAGTGAGAATCGTGATGGGTTCTTGAACTGTGTAAAATCATTTGAGCCCAAAATTCACTTGGTTTACTAGAAATGAACTCTTGCTTGTAGGAAGACACAGATCCTGGTGTTTAACTCCGTTTCTGAAGGGAAATTCAGACTAGAGTTCTCATACCTGTAATACACTCTGTTTTAAAGCAAGAAGCATCCTCTTATTTCCAGCCTCTCCAATACAGACAGAAAGAACCATGAGCATGCCCAGAAAAAACGAACTGTGTTTTCTGCTCATACAGACCATATGTAGTTCAACTGTGCTCATGAATCTGATACCAACCACAGCTCCTCTTACTTAAAGCACTTTCGTTAATATTGAGAATTGCGATGGGTTTGTGAACTGTGTAAAATCATTTGATCCCAAAATTCACGTTGTTTACGAGAAATGAACTCTTGCTTGTAAGAAGACACAGATCCTCGGGTTTAGCTCCGTTCCTGAAGGGAAATTCAGACCAGTGGTCTCATCCATGAATCACACTCTGTTTTCACGCTAGATGCTATCTGTTCTTTCCAGCGTCTCCAATACAGACAGGAATATCCATACTCATTGCCAGAAAAAAAGAACTGTGTTTCCTACTCATACAGATGATATGTAGTTCAAGACTGCTAATGAAACTGATACAACCCACAGCTCCTCTTCCATAAAGGCTCTTTAGTTAATAGTGATAATCGCGTTGGGTTCTTGATCAATGTAAAATCATTTGAGCCCAAAATTCACTGGATTTACAAGAAAAAAACTCTTGATTTAAGGAAGACACAGATCCTGGGGTTTAACTCTGATTCTGAAGGGAAATTCAGAGCAGTGTGCTAATTCATGAAACACACTCTGTTTTAACGCAAGAAGCAAGCTCTTCTTTCCAGCGTCTCCAATACAGACAGTAAGAACAATATTCATGCCCTGAAAAATGAACTGTGTTTCCTACTCATACGGACCATATGTAGTTCAACTCTGCTTTTGAAACTGATACAAACCACAGCTCCTCTTACATAAATGCTCTTTAGTTAATAGTGAGAATCGCGTTGGGTTCCAGAACTGTGTAAACACATTTGAGCCCAAAATTCACTTTGTTTACCAGAAATGAACTCTTGCTTGTAGGAAGACACAGATCTTGGGGTTTAACTCCGTTTCTGAAGGGAAATTCAGACCAGTGTTCTCATCCATGAAACACTAGTTTTCACGCATGAAGCATCCTCTTCTTTCCAGCATCTCCAATACAGCAAGTACCATGAGAATGCCAAGAAAAAAAGAACAGTGTTTCCTACTTATACAGACCATATGTAGTTCAACTCTGCTTTTGAAACTGATATAAACCACAGCGCCTCTTACATAAATATTCTTTAGTTAATAGTGATAATCGCATTGGTTTTGTGAACTGCTAAAAATCATTTGAGCCCAAAATTCACTTGGTTTACTAGAAATGAACTCTTGATTGTAGGAAGACACAGATCCTGGTGTTTAACTCCGTTTCTGAAGGGAAATTCAGACCAGTTTTCTCATCCATGAAACACACTCTGTTTTCATGCAAGAAGCATCCTCTTATTTCCATTATTTCCAATTCAGCAAGAAGCATGAGCATGCCCTCAAAAAAGAACTGTGTTTCCTACTCATAAGGACCATATGTAGAACAACTCTGCTTATAAAACTGATAAAAACTATAGCTCCTCTTACATAAATGCTCTTGAGTTAATAGTGAGAATTGCGTTGGGTTCCCGAACTGTGTAAAATCATTTCAGCCCAAAATTCACTGGATTTACAAGAAATGATCTCTTGCTTGTAGGAAGACACAGATCCTGGGGTTTAACTCCATTTCTGAAGGGAAATTAGGCCAGTGTTCTCCTCCATGAGCACAGTCTGTTTTACCTCAAGGAGCAAGCTCTTCATTGCAGCGTCTCCTATACAGCAAGAAACACGAGCATTCCCAGAAAAAAAGAACTGTGTTTCCTTCTCATATGCACCGTATGTAGTTCAACTCTGCTTTGAAACTGATACAAACCACAGCTCCTCTTACATAGATGCTCTTTAGTTAATAGTGAGAATCGCTTTGGGTTCTTAACTGTGTAAAATCATTTGAGCCCAAAATTCAATGGGTTTACAAGAAATTAACCCTTGTTTGTAGAAAGACACAGATCCTGTTGTTTAACTCCGTTTCAGAAGTGAAATTCAGACCAGTGTTCTCATCCATGAAACACACTCTGTTTTAACGCAAGAAGCAAGCTCTTCTTTCCAGCGTCTCCAATACAGACATTAAGAACCATATTCATGCCCAGGAAAAAAGAACTGTGACTCCTCCTCATACAGACCATATGAAGTTCAACTCAGCTTATGAATCTGACACAAACCACAGCTCCTCTTACATAAATGCTCTTTAGTTAATAGTTAGAATCGCGTGGGTTTGTGAACGGCGAAAAAACATTTGAGCTCAAAATTGACTGGGTTTCCAGAAATGAACTCTTGCTTGTAGGAAGAAACAAATCCGGGGGTTTAACTCGGTGTCTGAAGTAAATTCAGACCAGAGTTCTCATCCCTGAAACACACACTGTTTTCACACAAGAAGGAAGCACTTCTTTCCAGAGTCTAAAATACAGCAAGAACCATGAGCATGCCCTGTAAAAAAGAACTTTTTCCTACTCATACGCACCATATGTAGTTCAACTCTGCTTATGAAACTGGTACAAATCACAGCTACTCTTACATAAATGCTCTTTAGTTAATAGAGATAATCGCCTTAGGTTGGTGAACTTGGAAAAATCAATTGAGCGCAAAATTCACTGGGTTTACCAGAAAAGAACTCTTGCTTGTAGGAAGACACAGATCCTGGGGTTTAACTCCGATTCTGAAGGGAAATTCAGACCAGTGTTCTCATCCATGAAACACATGCTGTTTTAACGCAAGAAGCATCCTCTTCTTTCTAGCATCTCCAATACAGGAAAAATCATGAGAATGCCCAGAAAAAAATAACTGTGTTTCCTCCTTGTACAGACCATATGCAGTTCAACTCTGCTTATGAAACTGATACAAACCACAGCTCCTCTTACATAAATGCTCTTTAGTTAATAGTGAGAATTGTGTTGGGTTCTTGAACTGCGAAAAAATATTTGAGCCCAAAATTCACTGGGTTTACCAGTAATGAACTCTTGCTTGTAGGAAGACACAGATCCTGGGGTTTAACTCCGTTTCTGAAGGGAAATTCAGACCAGAGTTCTCATCCCTGAAACACACACTGTTTTCACACAAGAAGCAAGGTCTTCTTTCCAGAGTCTAAAATACAGCAAGAACCATGAGCATTCCCTGTAAAAAAGAACTGTTTCCTACTCAAATGCACCATATGTATTTCAACTCTGCTTATGAAACTGATATAAACCACAGCTCCTCTTACATAAATGCTCTTTAGTTAATAGTGATAATCGCCTTAGGTTGTTGAATGCTGAAAAATCATTTGAGCCCAATATTCACTGGGTTTACCAGAAATGAACTCTTGCCTGTAGGAAGACACAGATACTGGTGTTAACTCCGATTATGAAGGTAAATTCAGAGCCGTTGTCTCATCCATGAAACACATGCTGTTTTAACGCTAGAAGCATCCTCTTCTTTCCAGCGTCTCCAATACAGGAAGAATCATGAGGAGGCCGAGAAAAAAATAACTGTGTTTCCTTCTCATACAGACCATATGCAGTTCAACTCTGCTTATGAAACTCACACAAAACTTAGGTCCTCTTACATAAATGCTCTTTAGTTAATAGTGAGAATCGCAATGGGTTTCTGAACTGTGAAAAATCATTTGAGCCCAAAAGTCACTTGGTTTACCAGAAATGAACACTTGCTTGTAGGAAGACACAGATCCTGTGGTATAACGCTGTTTCTGAAGGAAATTCAGACCTGTGTTGTCATCCCTGAAAAACACTCTGTTTTAAAGCAAGAATCATCCTCTTCTTTCCAGCGTCTTCAATACAATAAGAACCATGACCATGCCAAGAAAAAAAGAACTGTGTTTCCTACTCATACATACCATATGTAGTTCAACTCTGCTTATGAAAGTGATACAAACCACAGCTCCTCTTAGATAAATTCTCTTTAGTTAATAGTGATAATCACGTTGGGTACTTGAACTGTGTAAAATCATTTGAGCCTAAAATTCACTCAGTTTACCAGTAATGAACTCTTGCTTGTAGGAAGATACAGATCATGTGGTTTAACTCCGTTTCTGAAGGGAAATTCAGACCAGAGTTCTCATTCATGAAACACTCTGTTTTAATGCAAAAAGCAAGCTCTTCTTTCCAGAGTCTCAAATACAGCAAGAACCATGACCATGCCCCAAAATAAAGAACTGTGTTTCCTAGTCATACGGACCATATGTAGTTCAACTCTGCTTATGAAACTGATACAAACCACAGCTCCTCTTACATAAATGCTCTTTAGTTAATAGTGAGAATCGCGTTGGGTTCATGAACTGCGAAAAATCATTAGAGCCCAAAATTACCTGGGTTAATCAGAAATGAACTCTTGCTTGTAGGAAGACACAGATCCTGGGGTTTAACTCCCTCTCTGAAGGGATATTCGGACCAGAGTTCTCATCCCTGAAACTCACTCTGTTTTAACGCAAGAAGCAAGGTCTTCTTTCCTGAGTCTAGAATACAGCAAGAACCATAAGAATGCCTTGAAAAAAAGAAATGTTTCCTACTCATACGGACCATATGTAGTTCAACACTGCTTATGAAACTGATACAAACCACAGCACATCTTAAATAAATGCTCTTTAGTTAATAGTGAGAATCCCATTGGGTTTTTGAACTTTGTAAAAATTTTAGCCCAAAATTCACTGGGTGAACATCAACGAACTCTTGCTTGTAGGAAGACACAGATCCTGTGGTTTAACTCCGTTTCTGAAGGGAAATAGAGACCAGTGTTCTCATCCATGAAACACACTGTCTTTTCACGCAAGAAGCATGCTCTGCTTTCCAGCGTCTCCAATACAGCAAGAACCATGAGCATGCCCAGAAAAAAAAATGTGATTCCTAGTCATACGGACCATATGTAGTTCAACTCTGCTTATGAACCTGATACAAACCACAGCTCCTCTTACATAAATGCTCTTTAGTTAACAGTGAGAAACGTATTGGGTTCGTGAACTGCAAAAAATCATTTGAGCCCAAAATTCCCTGGGTTTACCAGAAATGAACTCTGGCTTGTAGGAAGACACAGGTCCTGGGGATTAACTCCGTTTCTGAAGGAAAATTCAGACCATTGTTTTCATCCATGGAAAACATACTGTTTTAACGCAAGAAGCATCCTCTTCTTATCAGCGTTTCCAATACACCAAGAACCATGAGAATGCCCAGGAAAAAAGAAATGTTTTTCCTACTCATATGGACCATATGTAGCTCAACTCTGCTTATGAAACTGATACAAACCACAGCTCCTCTAAGATAAATCCGCTTAAGTTAATAGTTTGAATAGCGTTCGGTTCGTGAACTGCGAAATATCATTTGAGCCCAAAATTCACTTGGTTTAACAGAAATGAACTCTTGCTTGTAGGATGACACAGATCCTGTGGTTTACCTCTGTTTCTGAAGGTAAATTCAGAGCAGTGTTCTCCTCCATGAAACTCACTCTGTTTTCACGCAAGAAGCAAGCTCTTCTTTCCAGCGTCTCCAATACAGCAAGAACCATGAGCATGCCCAGAAAAAAAGAACTGAGTTTCCTACTCATATGGTCCATATGAGGTTGAACTCTGATTACGAAACAGATACAATCCCCAGCTCCCCTTACATAAATGCTCTTTAGTTAATAGTGAGAATTGCCTTGGCTTCATGAACTGCGAAAAATAATTTGAGCCCAAAATTCACCTGGTTTACCAGAAATGAACTATTGATTGTAGTAAGACACAGATCTTGGTGATTAACTCCATTTCTGAAGGCAAGTTCAGACCAGAGTTCTCATCCCTGAAAAACACTCTGTTTTAAGGCAAGATTCATCCTCTTCTTTCCAGCGTCTACAATACAATAGGAACCATGAGCATGCATAGAAAAAGAACTGTGTTTCCTACTCATACAGACCATATGTAGTTCATCTCTGCTTTTGAAACTGATACAAACCACAGCTCCTCTTACATACATTCACTTTAGTTAATAGTGATATTCACGTTAGGTTCTAGAACTGTGTAAAATCATTTGAGCCGAAAATTCACTTGGTTTACCAGAAATGAACTCTTGCTTGTAGGAAGATACAGATCCTGGGGTTTAACTCCGTTTCTGAAGGGAAATTCAGACCAGAGTTCTCATTCATGAAACACACTCTGTTTTAATGCAAGAAGCAAGCTGTTCTTTCAAGAGTCTCCTACACAGCAAGAACAATGAGCATGCCTTCAAAAAAGAACTATTTTTCCTACTCACACGGAACATAAGTAGATCAACTCTGCTTATGAAACTGATACAGACCATAGCTCCTCTTAAATAAAAGCTCTTTAGTTAATAGTGAGAATTGCATTGGGTTTTTGAAATGTGTAAAATCATTAGAGCCCAAAATTCACTTGGATTAACAAAAATGAACTCTGGCTTGTAGGAAGACACAGTTCCTGGGGTTTAACTCCGTTTCTGAAGGGAAATTCAGACCAGAGTTCTCTTCCATGAAACATACTTTTTATTAACACAAGAAGCAACCTCTTCTTTGCAGCATCTCCAATACAACAAGAACCATGTGCATGCCCAGAAAAAAAGAACTGAGTTTCCGACTCATACGGACCATATGTAGTTCAACTCTGCTTATGAAACTGAATCAAACCACAGCTCCTCTTACATAAATGCTCTTTAGCTAATAGTGATAGTCACGTTGGGTTCTAGAACTGTGTAAAATTATTTAAGCCGAAAATTCATTTGGTTTACAAGAAATGAACTCTTGCTTGTAGGAAGATACAGATCCTGTGGTTTAACTCCGTTTCAGTAGGGAAATTCACACCAGAATTCTCATCCCTGAAACACACTCTGTTTTAACGAAAGAAGCAAGCTCTTCTTTCCAGAGTCTTAAATACAGCAAGAACGATGAGCATGCCCAGAAAAAAAGAACTGTGTTTCCTACTAATACAGACCATATGTAGTTCAACTCTGCTTATGAAACTGATACAGACCACAGCTCCTCTTACACAAAGGCTCTTTAGTTATTAGTGAGAATCGCATTGGGTTCTTGAATTGCAAAAAACAATTTGAACCCAAAATTCACTGGGTTAACCAGAAATGAACTCTTGATTGTAGGAAGACACAGATCCAGGGGTTTAACTCCGTCTCAGAAGGCAAATTCAGACCAGAGTTCTCAACCCTGAAAAAAACTCTGTTTTAAGGTAAGAATCATCCTCTTCTTTCCAGCGTCTTCAATACTGTAAGAAACATGTGCATTCCAGAAACAAAGAACTGTGTTTCCTACTCATACAGACCATATGTAGTTAAACTCTGGTTATTAAACTGATACAAACCACAGCTCCTGTTTTAACGAAGAAGCAAGCTCTTCTTTCCAGAGTCTAAAATACAGCAAGAACCATGAGCATGGTCTTAAAAAAAGAACCGTGTTTGCTATTCATACGGACCATATGTAGTTCAACTCTGCTTGTGAAACTGATACAAACCACAGCTCCTGTTACATACATGCTCTTTAGTTAATAGTGATAATCACGGTGGGATCTAGAACTGTGTAAAATCATTTGAGCAAAAAATTCTCTTTGTTTGACAGAAATGAATTCTTGCTGGTAGGAAGACACAGATCCTGGGGTTTAACTACGTTTCTGAAGGGAAATTCAGACCAGAGTTCTCATCCCTGAAACACACTCTGCTTTAATGCAAGAATCATCCTCTTCTTTCCAGCGACTCCGATATAGTAAGAAATATGAGCATGCCCTGAAAAAAACCACTTTATCCTACTCATACAGACCATGTGTAGTTCAACTGTACTTATGAAGCTGATACAAACCACAGCTCCTGTTACATACAAGCTCTTTAGTTAATAGTGAGAATCGCATAGGGTTTGTGAACTACGAAAAATCATTTGAGCCCAAAATTCACTGGGTTTACCAGAACTGAACTCTTGCTTGTAGGAAGACACAGATCCTGGGGTTTGACTCCGTTTCTGAAGGGAAATTCAGAACAGAATTCTCAACCCTGAAAAACACTCTGTTTTAAGCCATGAATCATCCTCTTCTTTCCAGGGTCTCCAATACTGAAAAAAGCATGAGCATGCCAAGAAAAAAAGAACTGTATTTCCTACTAATACAGACCATATGTAGTCCAACTCTGCTTATGAAACCGATACACACCACAGTTCCTCTTACATTAATGCTCTTTAGTTAATAGTGATAATCGCGTTGGGTTCTAGAACTGTGTAAAATCATTTGAGTCCATAATTCACTTGGTTTACCAGTAATGAACTCTTTCTAGTAGGAAGACACAGATCCTGGGGTTTAACTCCGTTTCTGAAGGGAAATTCAGAGCAGAGTTCTCAACCCTGAAACATACTCTGTTTTAACGCAAGAAGCAAGCTCTTAATTCCAGAGTCTTAAATACAGCAAGAACCATGAGCATGCCGAGAAAAAAAGAACTGTGTTTCCTACTCATACAGACCATATGTAGTTCATCTCTGCTTATGAAACTGATTCAAATCACAGCTCCTCTTACATAATTCCTCTTTAGTTAATAGTGAGAATCGCGTTGGGTTCCTGAATGCAAAAAAAACATTTGAGCCCAAAATCACTGGGATTACCAGAAATGAACTCTTGCTTGTAGGAAGACAGAGATCCTGGGGTTTAAATCCGTTTCTGAAGGCAAATTCAGACCAGAGTTCTCAACCCTGAAAAAAACTCTGTTTTAAGGCAAGAATCATCCTCTTCTATCCAGCGTCTCCAATAATGTATGAAACATCTGCATTCCCAGAAAAAAAGAACTGTGTTTCCTACTCATACAGACCATATGTAGTTAAACTCTGGTTATGAAACTGTTACAAACCACAGCTCCTCTTACATAAATGCTCTTTAGTTAATAGTGACAATCGCGTTGGGTTTCTGTACTGGGAAAAAACATTTGAGCACAAAATTCACTGGGTATTCCTGAAATGAAGTCTTGCTTGTAGGAAGACACAGATCCTGGGGTTTAACTCCATTTCTGAAGGTAAATTCAACCAGAATTCTCAACACAGAAAAACACTCTGTTTTAAGGAAGGCTCATCCTCTTCTTTCCACGTTCTCCAATAAACTAAGAACCATGAGCATGCCCAGAAAAAAAAAAACTGTGTTTCCTACTCATACTTACCATATGTAGTTCAACTCTGCTTATGAAACTGATACAAACCACAGCTCCTTTTACATACAAGCTATTTAGTTAATAGTGAGAATCGTGTAGGGTTTGTGAACTGCGAAAAATCATTTGAGCCCAAAATTCACTGGGTTTACCAGAAATGAACTCTTGCTGGTAGGAAGACACAGATACTGGGGTTGAACTTGATTTCTGAAGGGAAATTCAGACCAGAGTTCTCATCCCAGAAACACACTCTTTTTTAACGAAGAAGCAAGCTCTTCTTTCCAGAGTCTATAATACAGCAAGAACCATGAGCATGATCTGAAAAAAAGAACAGTGTTTCCTATTCATACGGACCATATGTAGTTCAACTCTGCTTATGAAACTGATACAGACCACACCTCCTCTTACATAAAGGCTATTTAGTTAATAGTGAGAATCGCGTAGGTTTCGTGAACAGTGAAAAATCATTTGAGCCCAAAATTCACTGGGTTTACCAGAACTGAACTCTTGTTTGTAGGAAGACACAGATCCTGGGGTTTATCTCCGTTTCTGAAGGGAAATTCAGACCAGAGTTCTCATCCATGAAACACACTCTGTTTTAAGGCAAGAAGCAAGCTCTTCTTTCCAGCGTCTCCAATACAGTAAGAACCATGAGAATGCCCAGAAAAAAAGAACTGTGTTTCCTACTCATACGGACCATATGTAGTTCAACTCTGCTTATGAAACTGATACAAACCACAGCTCCTCTTACATAAATGCTCTTTAGTTAATAGTGAGAATCGCGTTGGGTTCCTGAACTGGAAAAAATCATTTGAGCCCAAAATTCACTGGGTTTACCAGAAATGAACTATTGCTTGTAGGAAGACAGAGATCCTGGGGTTTAACTCCGTTTCTGAAGGCAAATTCAGACCAGAGTTCTCAACCCTGAAAAAAACTCTGTTTTAAGGCAAGAATCATCCTCTTCTATCCAGCGTCTCCAATAATGTAAAAAACATCTGAATTCCCAGAAAAAAAAGAACTGTGTTTCCTACTCATGCAGACCATATGTAGTTAAACTCTGGTTATGACACTGATACAACCCACAGCTCCTCTTACATAATTGCTCTTTAGTTAATAGTGAGAATCGCGTTGGGTTTCTGTACTGGGAAAAAACATTTGAGCACAAAATTCACTGGGTTTTCCTGAAATGAACTCTTGCTTGTAGGAAGACACAGATCCTGGGGTTTAACTCCATTTCTGAAGGTAAATTCACCCAGAATTCTCAACCCTGAAAAACATTCTGTTTTAAGGCAAGAATCATCCTCTTCTTTCCACCTTCTCCAATACAGCAAGAACCATGAGCATGCCCAGAAAAAAGAAAACTGTTTTTCCTACTCATACGGACCATATGTAGTTCAAATCTGCTTATGAAATGGTACAGACTACAGCTGCTCCTATATAAATGCTCTTTAGTTAATAGTGATAATCGTGTTGGGTTCTAGAACTGTGTAAAGTCATTTGAGCCGAAAATTCACTTGGTTTGCCAGAAATGAACTCTTGCTGGGAGGAAGACATAGATCCTGGGGTTTAACTCCGTTTGTGAAGGGAAATTCAGACCAGAGTTCTCATCCCTGAAACACACTCTGTTTTAACGAAGAAGCAAGCTCTTCTTTCCAGAGTCTAAAATACAGCAAGAACCATGACCATTCCCAGAAAAAAAGAACTGTGTTTCCTACTCATACAGACCATATGTAATTCAACTCTGCTTATGAAAGTAATACAGACCACAGCTCCTCTCACATAAATGCTCTTTAGTTAATAGTGATAATTGCCTTAGGTTCTAGAAGTGTGTAAAGTCATTTGAGCCGAAAATTTACTTGGTTTATCAGAAATGAACTCTTGCAGGTAGGAAGACACAGATCCTGGCGTTTAACTCCATTTCTGAAGGTAAATTCAAACAGAATTCTCAACCCTGAAAAACACTCTGTTTTAAGGCAAGAATCATCCTCTTCTTTCCACCTTCTCCAATACACTAAGAACCATGAGCATTCCCAGAAAAAAAAAAACTGTGTTTCCTACTTATACGGACCATATGTAGTTCAACTCTGCTTATGAAATGATACAGACCACAGCTCCTCTTACATGAATGCTCTTTAGTTAATAGTGAGAAAGCGTAGGGTTTGTGAACTGCAAAAAATCATTTGAGCCCAAAATTCCCTGGGTTTACCAGAAATGAACTCTTGCTTACAGGAAGACACCCATATTGGGGTTGAACTTCATTTCTGAAGGGAAATTCAGACCAGAGTTCTCATCCCTGAAACACACTCTGTTTTAACGAAGAAGCAAGCTCTTCTTTCCAGAGTAAAATACAGCAAGAACCATGAGCATGGTCTGAAAAAAAGAACTGTGTTTCCTTTTCATACGGATCATATGTAGTTCAACTCTGCTTATGAAACTGATACAGACCACACCTCCTCTTACATAAATGCTATTTAGTTAATAGTTTGAATCACTTAGGGTTCGTGAATTGCGAAAAATCATTTGAGCCCAAAATTCACTGGGTTTACCTGAGCTGAACTCTTGCTTATAGAAAGACACAGATCCTGGGGTTTAACTCCGTTTATGAAGGCAAATTCAGACTAGAGTTCTCAACCCTGAAAAACACTCTGTTTTAAGGCAAGAATCATCCCCTTCTTTCCAGAGTCTCCAATACAGTAAGAACCATGAGCATGCCAAGAAAAAAAGAACTGTGTTTCCTACTCATACAGATCATATGTATTCCAACTCTGCTTATGAAACTGATACAGGCCACATCTCCTCTAACATAAATGCTATTTACTTAATAGTGATAATATCGTTCAGTTCTAGAACTGCGTAAAATCATTTGAGCCAAAAATTCACTTGGTTTACCAGAAATGAACTCTTGCTTGTAGGAAGACACAGATCCTGGGGTTTAAATCCGTTTCTGAAGGGAAATTCAGACCAGAGTTCTCATCCCTGAAACACACTCTGATTTAACGAAGAAGCAAGCTCTTCTTTTCAGTGTCTAAAATACAGCAAGAACCATGAGCATGCCAAGAAAAAAAGAACTGTGATTCCTACTCATACAGATCGTACATAGACCAACTCTGCTTGTGAAACTGATACAGACCACATCTCCTCTTACATAAATGCTGTTTAGTTAATAGTGATAATCGCGTTCGTTTCTAGAACTGTGTAAAATCATTTGAGCCCAAAATTTACTTGGTTTACCTGAAATGAACTCTTGTTTGTAGGAAGACACAGATCATGGTGTTTTACTCCGTTTCTGAAGGGAAATTCAGACCAGAGTTCTCATCCCTGAAACACACTCTGTTTTAACGAAGAAGCAAGCTCTTCTTTCCAGCGTCTCCAATGTACTAACAAACATAAGCATGCCCAGAATAAAAGAACTGTGTTTCCTACTCATACAGACCATATGTAGTTCAGCTCTGCTAATGAAACTGATACAAACCACAGCTCCTCTTACATAAATCCTCTTTAGTTAATAGTGAGAATAGTGTAGGATTCGTGAACTGCAAAAATTCATGTGAGCCCAAAATTTACTGGGTTTACCAGAAATGAACTCTTGCTTGTAGGAAGACACAGATCCTGGGGTTTAACTCCGTTTCTGAAGGGAAATGCAGACCAGAGTTGTCATCCCTGAAACACACTCTGTTTTAACAAAGAAGCAAGCTATTCTTTCCAGAGTCTAAAATACAGCAAGAACCATGAGTATGGCCTGAAAAAAAGAACTGTGTTTCCTATTCATACGGACCATATGTATTTCAACTCTGCTTAGTAATCTGATACCAACAAGAGATCCTATAACATAAATGCTCTTTAGTTAATAGTGAGAATCACGTGGGTTCGTGAACTGCGAAAAATCATTTGAGCCCAAAATTCACTGGGTTTACCAGAAATGAACGCTTGCTTGTAGGAATACAATGATACTGTGGTTTAAATCCATTTCTGATGGCAAATTCACACCAGAGTTCTCAACCCAGAAACACACTCTCTTTTAAGTCAAGAATCATCCTCTTCTTTCCAGCGTCTCCAATATAGTAAGAAACATGAGCATGCCCAGAAAAAAAGAACTGTGTTTCCTACTCATACCGACCATATGTAGTTCAACTCTGCTTATGAAACTGATACAAACCACAGCTCCTCTTATATAAATCCTTTTTAGTTAATAGTGAGAATAGCGTAGGGTTCGTGAACTACGAAAAATCATTTGAGCCCAAAATTCACTGTGTTTACCAAAATGAACTCATGCTTGTAGGAAGACACAGATCCTGGGGTTTAACTCCGTTTCTGACGGCAAATTCAGACCAGAGTTCTCAACCCAGAAAAACACTCTGTTTTAAGGCAAGAATCATCCATCCTCTTCTTTCCAGTGTCTCCAAAATAGTAAGAAACATGAGCATGCCAAGAAAAAAAGAACTGTGTCTCCTACTCATACGGACCATATGTAGTATAACTCTGCTTATGAATCTGATACAAACCACAGCTCCTCTTACATAAATGCTCTTTCGTTAATAGAGATAATCGCGTTGGGTCCTAGAACAGTGTAAAATCATTTGAGCCGAAAATTCACTTGGTTTACCAGAAATGAACTCTTGCTTGTAGGAAGACACAGATCATGGGGTTTAACGCCGTTTCTGAAAGGAAATTCAGACCACAGTTCTCAACCATGAAACACACTCTGTTTTAATGCAAGAAGCAAGCTCTTCTTTCCAGTGTCTCCAATAGAGCAAGTACCATGAGCATGCCCAGAAAAAAAAAACTGTGTTTCCAACTCATACAGACCATATGTAGTTCAACTCTGCTAATGAAACTGATACAAACCACAGCTCCTCTTACATGAATGCTCTTTAGTTAATAGTGAGAATAGTGTAGGGTTCGTGAACTGCGTAAAATTATTTGAGCCCAAAATTTACTGGGTTTACCAGAAATGAACTCTTGCTTGTAGGCCGACACAGATCCTGGGGTTTAACTCCGATTCTGAAGGGAAATTCAGATCAGAGTTGTCATCCCTAAAACACACTCTGCTTTAACGAAGAAGCAAGCTATTCTTTCCAGAGTCTAAAATACAGCAAGAACCATGAGTATGGCCTGAAAAAATGAACTGTGTTTCCTACTCATATGGACCATATGTAGTTCAACTCTGTTTATGAAACTGATACAAACCACAACTCCTCTTACATAAATGCTCTTTAGTTAATAGAGATATTCGCGTTGGGTCCTAGAAAAGGGTAAAATCATTTGAGCGGAAAATTCACTTGGTTTACGAGAAATGAACTCTTGCTTGTAGGAAGACACAGATCATGGGGTTTAACGCCATTTCTGAAATGAAATTCAGACCACAGTTCTCAACCATGAAACACACTCTGTTTTAATGCAAGAAGCAAGCTCTTCTTTCCAGCGTCTCCAATACACCAAGAACCATGAGCATGCCCAGAAAAAAAAAAAAAACTGTGTTTCCTACTCATATGGACCATATGTAGTTCAACTCTGCATAAGAAACTGAAACAAACCACAGCTCCTCTTACACGAATGCTCTTTAGTTAGTAGTGAGAATAGCGTTGGGTTCGTGATCTGTGTAAAATCATTTGAGCCCAAAATTCACTGGGTTTACCAGAAATGATCTCTTGCTTGTAGGAAGACACAGATCCTGGGGTTTAATTCTGTTTCTGAAGGGAAATTCAGACCAGTGTTCTCATCCATGAAACACACTCTGTTTTAACGCAAGAAGCAAGCTCTTCTTTCCAGCATCTCCAATACACCAAGAACCATGAGCATGACCAGAAAAAAATAACTGTGTTTCCTACTCATACAGACCATATGTAGTTCAACTCTGCTAATGAAACTGATACAAACCACAGATCCTCTTACATAAATCCTCTTTAGTTAATAGTGAGAATAGTGTAGGGTTCGTGAACTGCGAAAAATCATTTGAGCCCAAAATTTACTGGGTTTACCAGAAATGAACTCTTGCTTGTAGGAACACACAGATCCTGGGGTTTAACTCCGTTTCTGAAGGGAAATTCAGAACAGAGTTGTCATCCCTGAAACACACTCTGTTTTAACGAAGAAGCAAGCTATTCTTTCCAGAGTCTAAAATACAGCAAGAACCATGAGTATGGCCTGAAAAAATGAACTGTGTTTCCTATTCATACGGACCATATGTATTTCAACTCTGCTTAGTAATCTGATACAAACAACAGATCCTCAAACATAAATGCTCTTTAGTTAATAGTGAGAATCGCGCTGCGTTCGTGAACTGCGAAAAATCATTTGAGCCCAAAATTCACTGGGTTTACCAGAAATGAACCCTTGCTTGTAGGAATACACTGATACAGTGGTTTAACTCCATTTCTGATGACAAATTCAGACCAGAGAACTCAACCCAGAAACACACTCTGTTTTAAGTCAAGAATCATCCTCTTCTTTCCAGCGTCTCCAATATAGTAAGAAACATGAGCATGCCCAGAAAAAAAGAACTGTGTTTCCTATTCATATGGACCATATGTATTTCAACTCTGCTTAGTAATCTGATACAAACAACAGATCCTCTAACATAAATGCTCTTTAGTTAATTGTGAAAATCGCGTTGCATTCGTGAACTGGGAAATGTCATTTGAGCCCAAAATTCACTGTGTTTACCAAAATGAAGTCTTGCTTGTAGGAAGACAGAGATCCTGGGGTTTAACTTCGTTTCTGATGGCAAATTCAGACCAGAGTTCTCAACGCAGAAAAACACTCTGTTTTAAGGCAAGAATCATCCTCTTCTTTCCAGCGTCACCAAAATAGTAAGAAACATGAGCATGCCAAGAAAAAACGAACTGTGTTTCCTACTCATACAGACCATATGTAGTTCAACTCTGCTTATGAAACTGATACAAACCACAGCTCCTCTTATATAAATCCTTTTTAGTTAACAGTGAGAATAGCGTAGGGTTCATGAACTGCGAAAAATCATTTGAGCCCAAAATTCGCTGTGTTTACTGAAATGAACTCTTGCTTGTAGGAAGACACAGATCCTGGAGTTTAACTCCGTTTCGGAAGGGAAATTTAGACCAGAGTTCTCATCCCTGAAACACACTCTGATTTAACGAAGAAGCAAGCTCTTCTTTCCAGAGTCAAAAATACAGCAAGAACCATGAGCATGCCCTGAAAAAATGAACTGTGTTTCCTACTCATACCGACCATATGTAGTTCAACTCTGCTTATGAAACTGATACAAACCACAGCTCCTCTTACATAAATGCTCTTTAGTTAATAGAGATAATCGCTTTGGGTCCTAGAACAGTGTAAAATCATTTGAGCCGAAAAATCACTTGGTTTACCAGAAATGAACTCTTGCTTGTAGGAAGACACAGATCATGGGGTTTAACGCCATTTCTGAAAGGAAATTCAGACCACAGTTCTCAACCATGAAACACACTCTGTTTTAACGCAAGAAGCAAGCTCTTCTTTCCAGCGTCTCCAATACACCAAGAACCATGAGCATGCCCAGAAAAAAAAAAAAAAAACTGTGTTTCCTACTCATACGGACCATATGTAGTTCAACTCTGCATAAGAAACTGAAACAAACCACAGCTCCTCTTACATGAATGCTCTTTAGTTAATAGTGAGAATAGCGTTGGGTTCGTGATCTGTGTAAAATCATTTGAGCCCAAAATTCACTGGGTTTACCAGAAATGAACTCTTGCTTGTAGGAAGACACAGATTCTGGGGTTTAATTCCGTTTCTGAAGGGAAATTCAGACCAGTGTTCTCATCCATGAAACACACTCTGTTTTAACGCAAGAAGCAAGCTCTTCTTTCCAGCGACTCCAATACACCAAGAACCATGAGCATGACCAGAAAAATAGAACTGTGTTTCCTACTCATACAGACCATATGTAGTTCAACTCTGCTTATGAAACTGAAACAAACCACAGCTCCTCTTACATAAAGGTTCTTTAGTTAATACTGAGAATAGCGTTGTGTACGTGAACTTTGTAAAATCATTTGAGCCCAAAATTCACTGTGTTTACCAGTAATTAACTCTTGCTTGTAGGAAGACACGGATCATGGGGTGTAACTCTGTTTTTGAAGGCAAATTCAGACCAGAGTTCTCCTCCAATAAAAACTCTCTGTTTTAAGGCAAGAATCTTCTTTCCAGCGTCTCCAATATACTAACAAACATGAGCATGCCCAGAATAAAAGAACTGTGTTTCCTACTCATACAGACCATATGTAGTTCAACTCTGCTAATGAAACTGATACAAACCACAGCTCTTCTTACATAAAGGTTCTTTAGTTAATACTGAGAATAGCGTTGTGTTCGTGAACTGTGTAAAATCATTTGAGCCCAAAATTCACTGTGTTTACCAGTAATGAACTCTTGCTTGTAGGAAGAAACAGATCATGGGGTGTAACTCTGTTTTTGAAGGCAAATTCAGACCAGAGTTCTCCTCCAATAAAAACACTCTGTTTTAAGGCAAGAATCTTCTTTCCAGCGTCTCCAATACACTAACAAACATGAGCATGCCCAGAATAAAAGAACTGTGTTTCCTACTCATACAGACCATATGTAGTTCAACTCTGCTAATGAAACTGATACAAACCACAGCTCCTCTTACATAAATCCTCTTTAGTTAATAGTGAGAATAGTGTAGGGTTCGTGAACTGCGTAAAATTATTTGAGCCCAAAATTTACTGGGTTTACCAGAAATGAACTCTTGCTTGTAGGCCGACACAGATCCTGGGGTTTAACTCCGATTCTGAAGGGAAATTCAGATCAGAGTTGTCATCCCTGAAACACACTCTGCTTTAACGAAGAAGCAAGCTATTCTTTCCAGAGTCTAAAATACAGCAAGAACCATGAGTATGGCCTGAAAAAATGAACTGTGTTTCCTACTCATATGGACCATATGTAGTTCAACTCTGTTTATGAAACTGATACAAACCACAACTCCTCTTACATAAATGCTCTTTAGTTAATAGAGATATTCGTGTTGGGTCCTAGAAAAGGGTAAAATCATTTGAGTGGAAAATTCACTTGGTTTACGAGAAATGAACTCTTGCTTGTAGGAAGACACAGATCATGGGGTTTAACGCCATTTCTGAAATGAAATTCAGACCACAGTTCTCAACCATGAAACACACTCTGTTTTAATGCAAGAAGCAAGCTCTTCTTTCCAGCGTCTCCAATACACCAAGAACCATGAGCATGCCCAGAAAAAAAAAAAAAACTGTGTTTCCTACTCATATGGACCATATGTAGTTCAACTCTGCATAAGAAACTGAAACAAACCACAGCTCCTCTTACACGAATGCTCTTTAGTTAGTAGTGAGAATAGCGTTGGGTTCGTGATCTGTGTAAAATCATTTGAGCCCAAAATTCACTGGGTTTACCAGAAATGATCTCTTGCTTGTAGGAAGACACAGATCCTGGGGTTTAATTCCGTTTCTGAAGGGAAATTCAGACCAGTGTTCTCATCCATGAAACACACTCTGTTTTAACGCAAGAAGCAAGCTCTTCTTTCCAGCATCTCCAATACACCAAGAACCATGAGCATGACCAGAAAAAAATAACTGTGTTTCCTACTCATACAGACCATATGTAGTTCAACTCTGCTAATGAAACTGATACAAACCACAGATCCTCTTACATAAATCCTCTTTAGTTAATAGTGAGAATAGTGTAGGGTTCGTGAACTGTGAAAAATCATTTGAGCCCAAAATTTACTGGGTTTACCAGAAATGAACTCTTGCTTGTAGGAACACACAGATCCTGGGGTTTAACTCCGTTTCTGAAGGGAAATTCAGAACAGAGTTGTCATCCCTGAAACACACTCTGTTTTAACGAAGAAGCAAGCTATTCTTTCCAGAGTCTAAAATACAGCAAGAACCATGAGTATGGCCTGAAAAAATGAACTGTGTTTCCTATTCATACGGACCATATGTATTTCAACTCTGCTTAGTAATCTGATACAAACAACAGATCCTCAAACATAAATGCTCTTTAGTTAATTGTGAAAATCGCGTTGCATTCGTGAACTGGGAAATGTCATTTGAGCCCAAAATTCACTGTGTTTACCAAAATGAAGTCTTGTTTGTAGGAAGACAGAGATCCTGGGGTTTAACTCCGTTTCTGACGGCAAATTCAGACCAGAGTTCTCAACGCAGAAAAACACTCTGTTTTAAGGCAAGAATCATCCTCTTCTTTCCAGCGTCACCAAAATAGTAAGAAACATGAGCATGCCAAGAAAAAACGAACTGTGTTTCCTACTCATACAGACCATATGTAGTTCAACTCTGCTTATGAAACTGATACAAACCACAGCTCCTCTTATATAAATCCTTTTTAGTTAACAGTGAGAATAGCGTATGGTTCATGAACTGCGAAAAATCATTTGAGCCCAAAATTCGCTGTGTTTACTGAAATGAACTCTTGCTTGTAGGAAGACACAGATCCTGGAGTTTAACTCCGTTTCGGAAGGGAAATTTAGACCAGAGTTCTCATCCCTGAAACACACTCTGATTTAACGAAGAAGCAAGCTCTTCTTTCCAGAGTCAAAAATACAGCAAGAACCATGAGCATGCCCTGAAAAAATGAACTGTGTTTCCTACTCATACCGACCATATGTAGTTCAACTCTGCTTATGAAACTGATACAAACCACAGCTCCTCTTACATAAATGCTCTTTAGTTAATAGAGATAATCGCTTTGGGTCCTAGAACAGTGTAAATCATTTGAGCCGAAAAATCACTTGGTTTACCAGAAATGAACTCTTGCTTGTAGGAAGACACAGATCATGGGGTTTAACGCCATTTCTGAAAGGAAATTCAGACCACAGTTCTCAACCATGAAACACACTCTGTTTTAACGCAAGAAGCAAGCTCTTCTTTCCAGCGTCTCCAATACACCAAGAACCATGAGCATGCCCAGAAAAAAAAAAAAAAAACTGTGTTTCCTACTCATACGGACCATATGTAGTTCAACTCTGCATAAGAAACTGAAACAAACCACAGCTCCTCTTACATGAATGCTCTTTAGTTAATAGTGAGAATAGCGTTGGGTTCGTGATCTGTGTAAAATCATTTGAGCCCAAAATTCACTGGGTTTACCAGAAATGAACTCTTGCTTGTAGGAAGACACAGATTCTGGGGTTTAATTCCGTTTCTGAAGGGAAATTCAGACCAGTGTTCTCATCCATGAAACACACTCTGTTTTAACGCAAGAAGCAAGCTCTTCTTTCCAGCGACTCCAATACACCAAGAACCATGAGCATGACCAGAAAAAAAGAACTGTGTTTCCTACTCATACAGACCATATGTAGTTCAACTCTGCTTATGAAACTGAAACAAACCACAGCTCCTCTTACATAAAGGTTCTTTAGTTAATACTGAGAATAGCGTTGTGTTCGTGAACTGTGTAAAATCATTTGAGCCCAAAATTCACTGTGTTTACCAGTAATTAACTCTTGCTTGTAGGAAGACATGGATCATGGGGTGTAACTCTGTTTTTGAAGGCAAATTCAGACCAGAGTTCTCCTCCAATAAAAACTCTCTGTTTTAAGGCAAGAATCTTCTTTCCAGCGTCTCCAATATACTAACAAACATGAGCATGCCCAGAATAAAAGAACTGTGTTTCCTACTCATACAGACCATATGTAGTTCAACTCTGCTAATGAAACTGATACAAACCACAGCTCTTCTTACATAAAGGTTCTTTAGTTAATACTGAGAATAGCGTTGTGTTCGTGAACTGTGTAAAATCATTTGAGCCCAAAATTCACTGTGTTTACCAGTAATGAACTCTTGCTTGTAGGAAGAAACAGATCATGGGGTGTAACTCTGTTTTTGAAGGCAAATTCAGACCAGAGTTCTCCTCCAATAAAAACACTCTGTTTTAAGGCAAGAATCTTCTTTCCAGCGTCTCCAATACACTAACAAACATGAGCATGCCCAGAATAAAAGAACTGTGTTTCCTACTCATACAGACCATATGTAGTTCAACTCTGCTAATGAAACTGATACAAACCACAGCTCCTCTTACATAAATCCTCTTTAGTTAATAGTGAGAATAGTGTAGGGTTCGTGAACTGTGTAAAATTATTTGAGCCCAAAATTTACTGGGTTTACCAGAAATGAACTCTTGCTTGTAGGCCGACACAGATCCTGGGGTTTAACTCCGATTCTGAAGGGAAATTCAGATCAGAGTTGTCATCCCTGAAACACACTCTGCTTTAACGAAGAAGCAAGCTATTCTTTCCAGAGTCTAAAATACAGCAAGAACCATGAGTATGGCCTGAAAAAATGAACTGTGTTTCCTACTCATATGGACCATATGTAGTTCAACTCTGTTTATGAAACTGATACAAACCACAACTCCTCTTACATAAATGCTCTTTAGTTAATAGAGATATTCGTGTTGGGTCCTAGAAAAGGGTAAAATCATTTGAGCGGAAAATTCACTTGGTTTACGAGAAATGAACTCTTGCTTGTAGGAAGACACAGATCATGGGGTTTAACGCCATTTCTGAAATGAAATTCAGACCACAGTTCTCAACCATGAAACACACTCTGTTTTAATGCAAGAAGCAAGCTCTTCTTTCCAGCGTCTCCAATACACCAAGAACCATGAGCATGCCCAGAAAAAAAAAAAAACTGTGTTTCCTACTCATATGGACCATATGTAGTTCAACTCTGCATAAGAAACTGAAACAAACCACAGCTCCTCTTACACGAATGCTCTTTAGTTAGTAGTGAGAATAGCGTTGGGTTCGTGATCTGTGTAAAATCATTTGAGCCCAAAATTCACTGGGTTTACCAGAAATGATCTCTTGCTTGTAGGAAGACACAGATCCTGGGGTTTAATTCCGTTTCTGAAGGGAAATTCAGACCAGTGTTCTCATCCATGAAACACACTCTGTTTTAACGCAAGAAGCAAGCTCTTCTTTCCAGCATCTCCAATACACCAAGAACCATGAGCATGACCAGAAAAAAATAACTGTGTTTCCTACTCATACAGACCATATGTAGTTCAACTCTGCTAATGAAACTGATACAAACCACAGATCCTCTTACATAAATCCTCTTTAGTTAATAGTGAGAATAGTGTAGGGTTCGTGAACTGTGAAAAATCATTTGAGCCCAAAATTTACTGGGTTTACCAGAAATGAACTCTTGCTTGTAGGAACACACAGATCCTGGGGTTTAACTCCGTTTCTGAAGGGAAATTCAGAACAGAGTTGTCATCCCTGAAACACACTCTGTTTTAACGAAGAAGCAAGCTATTCTTTCCAGAGTCTAAAATACAGCAAGAACCATGAGTATGGCCTGAAAAAATGAACTGTGTTTCCTATTCATACGGACCATATGTATTTCAACTCTGCTTAGTAATCTGATACAAACAACAGATCCTCAAACATAAATGCTCTTTAGTTAATTGTGAAAATCGCGTTGCATTCGTGAACTGGGAAATGTCATTTGAGCCCAAAATTCACTGTGTTTACCAAAATGAAGTCTTGTTTGTAGGAAGACAGAGATCCTGGGGTTTAACTCCGTTTCTGACGGCAAATTCAGACCAGAGTTCTCAACGCAGAAAAACACTCTGTTTTAAGGCAAGAATCATCCTCTTCTTTCCAGCGTCACCAAAATAGTAAGAAACATGAGCATGCCAAGAAAAAACGAACTGTGTTTCCTACTCATACAGACCATATGTAGTTCAACTCTGCTTATGAAACTGATACAAACCACAGCTCCTCTTATATAAATCCTTTTTAGTTAACAGTGAGAATAGCGTATGGTTCATGAACTGCGAAAAATCATTTGAGCCCAAAATTCGCTGTGTTTACTGAAATGAACTCTTGCTTGTAGGAAGACACAGATCCTGGAGTTTAACTCCGTTTCGGAAGGGAAATTTAGACCAGAGTTCTCATCCCTGAAACACACTCTGATTTAACGAAGAAGCAAGCTCTTCTTTCCAGAGTCAAAAATACAGCAAGAACCATGAGCATGCCCTGAAAAAATGAACTGTGTTTCCTACTCATACCGACCATATGTAGTTCAACTCTGCTTATGAAACTGATACAAACCACAGCTCCTCTTACATAAATGCTCTTTAGTTAATAGAGATAATCGCTTTGGGTCCTAGAACAGTGTAAATCATTTGAGCCGAAAAATCACTTGGTTTACCAGAAATGAACTCTTGCTTGTAGGAAGACACAGATCATGGGGTTTAACGCCATTTCTGAAAGGAAATTCAGACCACAGTTCTCAACCATGAAACACACTCTGTTTTAACGCAAGAAGCAAGCTCTTCTTTCCAGCGTCTCCAATACACCAAGAACCATGAGCATGCCCAGAAAAAAAAAAAAAAAACTGTGTTTCCTACTCATACGGACCATATGTAGTTCAACTCTGCATAAGAAACTGAAACAAACCACAGCTCCTCTTACATGAATGCTCTTTAGTTAATAGTGAGAATAGCGTTGGGTTCGTGATCTGTGTAAAATCATTTGAGCCCAAAATTCACTGGGTTTACCAGAAATGAACTCTTGCTTGTAGGAAGACACAGATTCTGGGGTTTAATTCCGTTTCTGAAGGGAAATTCAGACCAGTGTTCTCATCCATGAAACACACTCTGTTTTAACGCAAGAAGCAAGCTCTTCTTTCCAGCGACTCCAATACTCCAAGAACCATGAGCATGACCAGAAAAAAAGAACTGTGTTTCCTACTCATACAGACCATATGTAGTTCAACTCTGCTTATGAAACTGAAACAAACCACAGCTCCTCTTACATAAAGGTTCTTTAGTTAATACTGAGAATAGCGTTGTGTTCGTGAACTGTGTAAAATCATTTGAGCCCAAAATTCACTGTGTTTACCAGTAATTAACTCTTGCTTGTAGGAAGACATGGATCATGGGGTGTAACTCTGTTTTTGAAGGCAAATTCAGACCAGAGTTCTCCTCCAATAAAAACTCTCTGTTTTAAGGCAAGAATCTTCTTTCCAGCGTCTCCAATATACTAACAAACATGAGCATGCCCAGAATAAAAGAACTGTGTTTCCTACTCATACAGACCATATGTAGTTCAACTCTGCTAATGAAACTGATACAAACCACAGCTCTTCTTACATAAAGGTTCTTTAGTTAATACTGAGAATAGCGTTGTGTTCGTGAACTGTGTAAAATCATTTGAGCCCAAAATTCACTGTGTTTACCAGTAATGAACTCTTGCTTGTAGGAAGAAACAGATCATGGGGTGTAACTCTGTTTTTGAAGGCAAATTCAGACCAGAGTTCTCCTCCAATAAAAACACTCTGTTTTAAGGCAAGAATCTTCTTTCCAGCGTCTCCAATACACTAACAAACATGAGCATGCCCAGAATAAAAGAACTGTGTTTCCTACTCATACAGACCATATGTAGTTCAACTCTGCTAATGAAACTGATACAAACCACAGCTCCTCTTACATAAATCCTCTTTAGTTAATAGTGAGAATAGTGTAGGGTTCGTGAACTGTGTAAAATTATTTGAGCCCAAAATTTACTGGGTTTACCAGAAATGAACTCTTGCTTGTAGGCCGACACAGATCCTGGGGTTTAACTCCGATTCTGAAGGGAAATTCAGATCAGAGTTGTCATCCCTGAAACACACTCTGCTTTAACGAAGAAGCAAGCTATTCTTTCCAGAGTCTAAAATACAGCAAGAACCATGAGTATGGCCTGAAAAAATGAACTGTGTTTCCTACTCATATGGACCATATGTAGTTCAACTCTGTTTATGAAACTGATACAAACCACAACTCCTCTTACATAAATGCTCTTTAGTTAATAGAGATATTCGCGTTGGGTCCTAGAAAAGGGTAAAATCATTTGAGCGGAAAATTCACTTGGTTTACGAGAAATGAACTCTTGCTTGTAGGAAGACACAGATCATGGGGTTTAACGCCATTTCTGAAATGAAATTCAGACCACAGTTCTCAACCATGAAACACACTCTGTTTTAATGCAAGAAGCAAGCTCTTCTTTCCAGCGTCTCCAATACACCAAGAACCATGAGCATGCCCAGAAAAAAAAAAAAAACTGTGTTTCCTACTCATATGGACCATATGTAGTTCAACTCTGCATAAGAAACTGAAACAAACCACAGCTCCTCTTACACGAATGCTCTTTAGTTAGTAGTGAGAATAGCGTTGGGTTCGTGATCTGTGTAAAATCATTTGAGCCCAAAATTCACTGGGTTTACCAGAAATGATCTCTTGCTTGTAGGAAGACACAGATCCTGGGGTTTAATTCCGTTTCTGAAGGGAAATTCAGACCAGTGTTCTCATCCATGAAACACACTCTGTTTTAACGCAAGAAGCAAGCTCTTCTTTCCAGCATCTCCAATACACCAAGAACCATGAGCATGACCAGAAAAAAATAACTGTGTTTCCTACTCATACAGACCATATGTAGTTCAACTCTGCTAATGAAACTGATACAAACCACAGATCCTCTTACATAAATCCTCTTTAGTTAATAGTGAGAATAGTGTAGGGTTCGTGAACTGCGAAAAATCATTTGAGCCCAAAATTTACTGGGTTTACCAGAAATGAACTCTTGCTTGTAGGAACACACAGATCCTGGGGTTTAACTCCGTTTCTGAAGGGAAATTCAGAACAGAGTTGTCATCCCTGAAACACACTCTGTTTTAACGAAGAAGCAAGCTATTCTTTCCAGAGTCTAAAATACAGCAAGAACCATGAGTATGGCCTGAAAAAATGAACTGTGTTTCCTATTCATACGGACCATATGTATTTCAACTCTGCTTAGTAATCTGATACAAACAACAGATCCTCAAACATAAATGCTCTTTAGTTAATTGTGAAAATCGCGTTGCATTCGTGAACTGGGAAATGTCATTTGAGCCCAAAATTCACTGTGTTTACCAAAATGAAGTCTTGCTTGTAGGAAGACAGAGATCCTGGGGTTTAACTCCGTTTCTGACGGCAAATTCAGACCAGAGTTCTCAACGCAGAAAAACACTCTGTTTTAAGGCAAGAATCATCCTCTTCTTTCCAGCGTCACCAAAATAGTAAGAAACATGAGCATGCCAAGAAAAAACGAACTGTGTTTCCTACTCATACAGACCATATGTAGTTCAACTCTGCTTATGAAACTGATACAAACCACAGCTCCTCTTATATAAATCCTTTTTAGTTAACAGTGAGAATAGCGTAGGGTTCATGAACTGCGAAAAATCATTTGAGCCCAAAATTCGCTGTGTTTACTGAAATGAACTCTTGCTTGTAGGAAGACACAGATCCTGGAGTTTAACTCCGTTTCGGAAGGGAAATTTAGACCAGAGTTCTCATCCCTGAAACACACTCTGATTTAACGAAGAAGCAAGCTCTTCTTTCCAGAGTCAAAAATACAGCAAGAACCATGAGCATGCCCTGAAAAAATGAACTGTGTTTCCTACTCATACCGACCATATGTAGTTCAACTCTGCTTATGAAACTGATACAAACCACAGCTCCTCTTACATAAATGCTCTTTAGTTAATAGAGATAATCGCTTTGGGTCCTAGAACAGTGTAAAATCATTTGAGCCGAAAAATCACTTGGTTTACCAGAAATGAACTCTTGCTTGTAGGAAGACACAGATCATGGGGTTTAACGCCATTTCTGAAAGGAAATTCAGACCACAGTTCTCAACCATGAAACACACTCTGTTTTAACGCAAGAAGCAAGCTCTATTTTCCAGCGTCTCCAATACACCAAGAACCATGAGCATGCCCAGAAAAAAAAAAAAAAAAACTGTGTTTCCTACTCATACGGACCATATGTAGTTCAACTCTGCATAAGAAACTGAAACAAACCACAGCTCCTCTTACATGAATGCTCTTTAGTTAATAGTGAGAATAGCGTTGGGTTCGTGATCTGTGTAAAATCATTTGAGCCCAAAATTCACTGGGTTTACCAGAAATGAACTCTTGCTTGTAGGAAGACACAGATTCTGGGGTTTAATTCCGTTTCTGAAGGGAAATTCAGACCAGTGTTCTCATCCATGAAACACACTCTGTTTTAACGCAAGAAGCAAGCTCTTCTTTCCAGCGACTCCAATACACCAAGAACCATGAGCATGACCAGAAAAAAAGAACTGTGTTTCCTACTCATACAGACCATATGTAGTTCAACTCTGCTTATGAAACTGAAACAAACCACAGCTCCTCTTACATAAAGGTTCTTTAGTTAATACTGAGAATAGCGTTGTGTTCGTGAACTGTGTAAAATCATTTGAGCCCAAAATTCACTGTGTTTACCAGTAATTAACTCTTGCTTGTAGGAAGACACGGATCATGGGGTGTAACTCTGTTTTTGAAGGCAAATTCAGACCAGAGTTCTCCTCCAATAAAAACTCTCTGTTTTAAGGCAAGAATCTTCTTTCCAGCGTCTCCAATATACTAAGAAACATGAGCATGCCCAGAATAAAAGAACTGTGTTTCCTACTCATACAGACCATATGTAGTTCAACTCTGCTAATGAAACTGATACAAACCACAGCTCTTCTTACATAAAGGTTCTTTAGTTAATACTGAGAATAGCGTTGTGTTCGTGAACTGTGTAAAATCATTTGAGCCCAAAATTCACTGTGTTTACCAGTAATGAACTCTTGCTTGTAGGAAGAAACAGATCATGGGGTGTAACTCTGTTTTTGAAGGCAAATTCAGACCAGAGTTCTCCTCCAATAAAAACACTCTGTTTTAAGGCAAGAATCTTCTTTCCAGCGTCTCCAATACACTAACAAACATGAGCATGCCCAGAATAAAAGAACTGTGTTTCCTACTCATACAGACCATATGTAGTTCAACTCTGCTAATGAAACTGATACAAACCACAGCTCCTCTTACATAAATCCTCTTTAGTTAATAGTGAGAATAGTGTAGGGTTCGTGAACTGCGTAAAATTATTTGAGCCCAAAATTTACTGGGTTTACCAGAAATGAACTCTTGCTTGTAGGCCGACACAGATCCTGGGGTTTAACTCCGATTCTGAAGGGAAATTCAGATCAGAGTTGTCATCCCTGAAACACACTCTGCTTTAACGAAGAAGCAAGCTATTCTTTCCAGAGTCTAAAATACAGCAAGAACCATGAGTATGGCCTGAAAAAATGAACTGTGTTTCCTACTCATATGGACCATATGTAGTTCAACTCTGTTTATGAAACTGATACAAACCACAACTCCTCTTACATAAATGCTCTTTAGTTAATAGAGATATTCGCGTTGGGTCCTAGAAAAGGGTAAAATCATTTGAGCGGAAAATTCACTTGGTTTACGAGAAATGAACTCTTGCTTGTAGGAAGACACAGATCATGGGGTTTAACGCCATTTCTGAAATGAAATTCAGACCACAGTTCTCAACCATGAAACACACTCTGTTTTAATGCAAGAAGCAAGCTCTTCTTTCCAGCGTCTCCAATACACCAAGAACCATGAGCATGCCCAGAAAAAAAAAAAAAAACTGTGTTTCCTACTCATATGGACCATATGTAGTTCAACTCTGCATAAGAAACTGAAACAAACCACAGCTCCTCCTACACGAATGCTCTTTAGTTAGTAGTGAGAATAGCGTTGGGTTCGTGATCTGTGTAAAATCATTTGAGCCCAAAATTCACTGGGTTTACCAGAAATGATCTCTTGCTTGTAGGAAGACACAGATCCTGGGGTTTAATTCCGTTTCTGAAGGGAAATTCAGACCAGTGTTCTCATCCATGAAACACACTCTGTTTTAACGCAAGAAGCAAGCTCTTCTTTCCAGCATCTCCAATACACCAAGAACCATGAGCATGACCAGAAAAAAATAACTGTGTTTCCTACTCATACAGACCATATGTAGTTCAACTCTGCTAATGAAACTGATACAAACCACAGATCCTCTTACATAAATCCTCTTTAGTTAATAGTGAGAATAGTGTAGGGTTCGTGAACTGCGAAAAATCATTTGAGCCCAAAATTTACTGGGTTTACCAGAAATGAACTCTTGCTTGTAGGAACACACAGATCCTGGGGTTTAACTCCGTTTCTGAAGGGAAATTCAGAACAGAGTTGTCATCCCTGAAACACACTCTGTTTTAACGAAGAAGCAAGCTATTCTTTCCAGAGTCTAAAATACAGCAAGAACCATGAGTATGGCCTGAAAAAATGAACTGTGTTTCCTATTCATACGGACCATATGTATTTCAACTCTGCTTAGTAATCTGATACAAACAACAGATCCTCAAACATAAATGCTCTTTAGTTAATTGTGAAAATCGCGTTGCATTCGTGAACTGGGAAATGTCATTTGAGCCCAAAATTCACTGTGTTTACCAAAATGAAGTCTTGCTTGTAGGAAGACAGAGATCCTGGGGTTTAACTCCGTTTCTGACGGCAAATTCAGACCAGAGTTCTCAACGCAGAAAAACACTCTGTTTTAAGGCAAGAATCATCCTCTTCTTTCCAGCGTCACCAAAATAGTAAGAAACATGAGCATGCCAAGAAAAAACGAACTGTGTTTCCTACTCATACAGACCATATGTAGTTCAACTCTGCTTATGAAACTGATACAAACCACAGCTCCTCTTATATAAATCCTTTTTAGTTAACAGTGAGAATAGCGTAGGGTTCATGAACTGCGAAAAATCATTTGAGCCCAAAATTCGCTGTGTTTACTGAAATGAACTCTTGCTTGTAGGAAGACACAGATCCTGGAGTTTAACTCCGTTTCGGAAGGGAAATTTAGACCAGAGTTCTCATCCCTGAAACACACTCTGATTTAACGAAGAAGCAAGCTCTTCTTTCCAGAGTCAAAAATACAGCAAGAACCATGAGCATGCCCTGAAAAAATGAACTGTGTTTCCTACTCATACCGACCATATGTAGTTCAACTCTGCTTATGAAACTGATACAAACCACAGCTCCTCTTACATAAATGCTCTTTAGTTAATAGAGATAATCGCTTTGGGTCCTAGAACAGTGTAAAATCATTTGAGCCGAAAAATCACTTGGTTTACCAGAAATGAACTCTTGCTTGTAGGAAGACACAGATCATGGGTTTAACGCCATTTCTGAAAGGAAATTCAGACCACAGTTCTCAACCATGAAACACACTCTGTTTTAACGCAAGAAGCAAGCTCTTCTTTCCAGCGTCTCCAATACACCAAGAACCATGAGCATGCCCAGAAAAAAAAAAAAAAAAACTGTGTTTCCTACTCATACGGACCATATGTAGTTCAACTCTGCATAAGAAACTGAAACAAACCACAGCTCCTCTTACATGAATGCTCTTTAGTTAATAGTGAGAATAGCGTTGGGTTCGTGATCTGTGTAAAATCATTTGAGCCCAAAATTCACTGGGTTTACCAGAAATGAACTCTTGCTTGTAGGAAGACACAGATTCTGGGGTTTAATTCCGTTTCTGAAGGGAAATTCAGACCAGTGTTCTCATCCATGAAACACACTCTGTTTTAACGCAAGAAGCAAGCTCTTCTTTCCAGCGACTCCAATACACCAAGAACCATGAGCATGACCAGAAAAAAAGAACTGTGTTTCCTACTCATACAGACCATATGTAGTTCAACTCTGCTTATGAAACTGAAACAAACCACAGCTCCTCTTACATAAAGGTTCTTTAGTTAATACTGAGAATAGCGTTGTGTTCGTGAACTGTGTAAAATCATTTGAGCCCAAAATTCACTGTGTTTACCAGTAATTAACTCTTGCTTGTAGGAAGACACGGATCATGGGGTGTAACTCTGTTTTTGAAGGCAAATTCAGACCAGAGTTCTCCTCCAATAAAAACTCTCTGTTTTAAGGCAAGAATCTTCTTTCCAGCGTCTCCAATATACTAAGAAACATGAGCATGCCCAGAATAAAAGAACTGTGTTTCCTACTCATACAGACCATATGTAGTTCAACTCTGCTAATGAAACTGATACAAACCACAGCTCTTCTTACATAAAGGTTCTTTAGTTAATACTGAGAATAGCGTTGTGTTCGTGAACTGTGTAAAATCATTTGAGCCCAAAATTCACTGTGTTTACCAGTAATGAACTCTTGCTTGTAGGAAGAAACAGATCATGGGGTGTAACTCTGTTTTTGAAGGCAAATTCAGACCAGAGTTCTCCTCCAATAAAAACACTCTGTTTTAAGGCAAGAATCTTCTTTCCAGCGTCTCCAATACACTAACAAACATGAGCATGCCCAGAATAAAAGAACTGTGTTTCCTACTCATACAGACCATATGTAGTTCAACTCTGCTAATGAAACTGATACAAACCACAGCTCCTCTTACATAAATCCTCTTTAGTTAATAGTGAGAATAGTGTAGGGTTCGTGAACTGCGTAAAATTATTTGAGCCCAAAATTTACTGGGTTTACCAGAAATGAACTCTTGCTTGTAGGCCGACACAGATCCTGGGGTTTATCTCCGTTTCTGAAGGGAAATTCAGACCAGAGTTGTCATCCCTGAAACACACTCTGCTTTAACGAAGAAGCAAGCTATTCTTTCCAGAGTCTATGATACAGCAAGAACCATGAGTATGGCCTGAAAAAATGAACTGTGTTTCCTACTCATACCGACCATATGTAGTTCAACTCTGTTTATGAAACTGATACAAACCACAACTCCTCTTACATAAATGCTCTTTAGTTAATAGAGATATTCGCGTTGGGTCCTAGAACAGGGTAAAATCATTTGAGCGGAAAATTCACTTGGTTTACCAGAAATGAACTCTTGCTTGTAGGAAGACACAGATCATGGGGTTTAACGCCGTTTCTGAAATGAAATTCAGACCACAGTTCTCAACCATGAAACACACTCTGTTTTAATGCAAGAAGCAAGCTCTTCATTCCAGCGTCTCCAATACAGCAAGAACCATGAGCATGCCCAGAAAAAAAAACTGTGTTTCCTACTCATATGGACCATATGTAGTTCAACTCTGCATAAGAAACTGAAACAAACCACAGCTCCTCTTACATGAATGCTCTTTAGTTAGTAGTGAGAATAGCGTTGGGTTCGTGATCTGTGTAAAATCATTTGAGCCCAAAATTCACTGGGTTTACCAGAAATGATCTCTTGCTTGTAGGAAGACACAGATCCTGGGGTTTAATTCCGTTTCTGAAGGGAAATTCAGACCAGTGTTCTCATCCATGAAACACACTCTGTTTTAACGCGAGAAGCAAGCTCTTCTTTCCAGCGTCTCCAATACACCAAGAACCATGAGCATGACCAGAAAAAAAGAACTGTGTTTCCTACTCATACAGACCATATGTAGTTCAACTCTGCTTATGAAACTGAAACAAACCACAGCTCCTCTTACATAAAGGTTCTTTAGTTAATACTGAGAATAGCGTTGTGTTCGTGAACTGTGTAAAATCATTTGAGCCCCAAATTCACTGTGTTTACCAGTAATGAACTCTTGCTTGTAGGAAGACACGGATCATGGGGTGTAACTCTGTTTTTGAAGGCAAATTCAGACCAGAGTTCTCCTCCAATAAAAACTCTCTGTTTTAAGGCAAGAATCTTCTTTCCAGCGTCATCAATATACTAACAAACATGAGCATGCCCAGAATAAAAGAACTGTGTTTCCTACTCATACAGACCATATGTAGTTCAACTCTGCTAATGAAACTGATACAAACCACAGCTCTTCTTACATAAAGGTTCTTTAGTTAATACTGAGAATAGCGTTGTGTTCGTGAACTGTGTAAAATCATTTGAGCCCCAAATTCACTGTGTTTACCAGTAATGAACTCTTGCTTGTAGGAAGAAACAGATCATGGGGTGTAACTCTGTTTTTGAAGGCAAATTCAGACCAGAGTTCTCCTCCAATAAAAACACTCTGTTTTAAGGCAAGAATCTTCTTTCCAGCGTCTCCAATATACTAACAAACATGAGCATGCCCAGAATAAAAGAACTGTGTTTCCTACTCATACAGACCATATGTAGTTGAACTCTGCTAATGAAACTGATACAAACCACAGCTCCTCTTACATAAATCCTCTTTAGTTAATAGTGAGAATAGTGTAGGGTTCGTGAACTGCGTAAAATTATTTGAGCCCAAAATTTACTGGGTTTACCAGAAATGAACTCTTGCTTGTAGGCCGACACAGATCCTGGGGTTTATCTCCGTTTCTGAAGGGAAATTCAGACCAGAGTTGTCATCCCTGAAACACACTCTGCTTTAACGAAGAAGCAAGCTATTCTTTCCAGAGTCTAAATTACAGCAAGAACCATGAGTATGGCCTGAAAAAATGAACTGTGTTTCCAACTCATACCGACCATATGTAGTTCAACTCTGTTTATGAAACTGATACAAACCACAACTCCTCTTACATAAACGCTCTTTAGTTAATAGAGATATTCGCGTTGGGTCCTAGAACAGGGTAAAATCATTTGAGCGGAAAATTCACTTGGTTTACCAGAAATGAACTCTTGCTTGTAGGAAGACACAGATCATGGGGTTTAACGCCGTTTCTGAAATGAAATTCAGACCACAGTTCTCAACCATGAAACACACTCTGTTTTAATGCAAGAAGCAAGCTCTTCATTCCAGCGTCTCCAATACAGCAAGAACCATGAGCATGCCCAGAAAATAAAACTGTGTTTCCTACTCATATGGACCATATGTAGTTCAACTCTGCATAAGAAACTGAAACAAACCACAGCTCCTCTTACATGAATGCACTTTAGTTAGTAGTGAGAATAGCGTTGGGTTCGTGATCTGTGTAAAATCATTTGAGCCCAAAATTCACTGGGTTTACCAGAAATGATCTCTTGCTTGTAGGAAGACACAGATCCTGGGGTTTAATTCCGTTTCTGAAGGGAAATTCAGACCAGTGTTCTCATCCATGAAACACACTCTGTTTTAACGCAAGAAGCAAGCTCTTCTTTCCAGCGTCTCCAATACACCAAGAACCATGAGCATGACCAGAAAAAAAGAACTGTGTTTCCTACTCATACAGACCATATGTAGTTCAACTCTGCTTATGAAACTGAAACAAACCACAGTTCCTCTTACATAAAGGTTCTTTAGTTAATACTGAGAATAGCGTCGTGTTCGTGAACTGTGTAAAATCATTTGAGCCCCAAATTCACTGTGTTTACCAGTAATAAACTCTTGCTTGTAGGAAGACACGGATCATGGGGTGTAACTCTGTTTTTGAAGGCAAATTCAGACCAGAGTTCTCCTCCAATAAAAACTCTCTGTTTTAAGGCAAGAATCTTCTTCCAGCATCTTCAATATACTAAGAAACATGAGCATGCCCAGAATAAAAGAACTGTGTTTCCTACTCATACAGACCATATGTATTTCAACTCTGCTAATGAAACTGATACAAACCACAGCTCTTCTTACATAAAGTTTCTTTAGTTAATACTGAGAATAGCGTAGTGTTCGTGAACTGTGTAAAATCATTTGAGCCCAAAATTCACTGTGTTTACCAGTAATGAACTCTTGCTTGTAGGAAGAAACAGATCATGGGGTGTAACTCTGTTTTTGAAGGCAAATTCAGACCAGAGTTCTCCTCCAATAAAAACACTCTGTTTTAAGGCAAGAATCTTCTTTCCAGCGTCTCCAATATACTAACAAACATGAGCATGCCCAGAATAAAAGAACTGTGTTTCCTACTCATACAGACCATATGTAGTTCAACTCTGCTAATGAAACTGATACAAACCACAGCTCCTCTTACATAAATCCTCTTTAGTTAATAGTGAGAATAGTGTAGGGTTCGTGAACTGCGTAAAATTATTTGAGCCCAAAATTTACTGGGTTTACCAGAAATGAACTCTTGCTTGTAGGCCGACACAGATCCTGGGGTTTATCTCCGTTTCTGAAGGGAAATTCAGACCAGAGTTGTCATCCCTGAAACATACTCTGCTTTAACGAAGAAGCAAGCTATTCTTTCCAGAGTCTAAAATACAGCAAGAACCATGAGTATGGCCTGAAAAAATGAACTGTGTTTCCTACTCATACCGACCATATGTTGTTCAACTCTGTTTATGAAACTGATACAAACCACAACTCCTCTTACATAAATGCTCTTTAGTTAATAGAGATATTCGCGTTGGGTCCTAGAACAGGGTAAAATCATTTGAGCGGAAAATTCACTTGGTTTACCAGAAATGAACTCTTGCTTGTAGGAAGACACAGATCATGGGGTTTAACGCCGTTTCTGAAATGAAATTCAGACCACAGTTCTCAACCATGAAACACACTCTGTTTTAATGCAAGAAGCAAGCTCTTCATTCCAGCGTCTCCAATACAGCAAGAACCATGAGCATGCCCAGAAAAAAAAACTGTGTTTCCTACTCATATGGACCATATGTAGTTCAACTCTGCATAAGAAACTGAAACAAACCACAGCTCCTCTTACATGAATGCTCTTTAGTTAGTAGTGAGAATAGCGTTGGGTTCGTGATCTGTGTAAAATCATTTGAGCCCAAAATTCACTGGGTTTACCAGAAATGATCTCTTGCTTGTAGGAAGACACAGATCCTGGGGTTTAATTCCGTTTCTGAAGGGAAATTCAGACCAGTGTTCTCATCCATGAAACACACTCTGTTTTAACGCAAGAAGCAAGCTCTTCTTTCCAGCGTCTCCAATACACCAAGAACCATGAGCATGACCAGAAAAAAAGAACTGTGTTTCCTACTCATACAGACCATATGTAGTTCAACTCTGCTTATGAAACTGAAACAAACCACAGCTCCTCTTACATAAAGGTTCTTTAGTTAATACTGAGAATAGCGTCGTGTTCGTGAACTGTGTAAAATCATTTGAGCCCAAAATTCACTGTGTTTACCAGTAATGAACTCTTGCTTGTAGGAAGACACGGATCATGGGGTGTAACTCTGTTTTTGAAGGCAAATTCAGACCAGAGTTCTCCTCCAATAAAAACTCTCTGTTTTAAGGCAAGAATCTTCTTTCCAGCGTCTCCAATATACTAACAAACATGAGCATGCCCAGAATAAAAGAACTGTGTTTCCTACTCATACAGACAATATGTAGTTCAACTCTGCTAATGAAACTGATACAAACAACAGCTCTTCTTACATAAAGGTTCTTTAGTTAATATTGAGAATAGCGTTTTGTAAGTGAACTGTGTAAAATCATTTGAGCCCAAAATTCACTGTGTTTACCAGTAATGAACTCTTGCTTGTAGGAAGACACGGATCATGGGGTGTAACTCTGTTTTTGAAGGCAAATTCAGACCAGAGTTCTCCTCCAATAAAAACTCTCTGTTTTAAGGCAAGAATCTTCTTTCCAGCGTCTCCAATATACTAACAAACATGAGCATGCCCAGAATAAAAGAACTGTGTTTCCTACTCATACAGACCATATGTAGTTCAACTCTGCTAATGAAACTGATACAAACAACAGCTCTTCTTACATAAAGGTTCTTTAGTTAATACTGAGAATAGCGTTGTGTTCGTGAACTGTGTAAAATCATTTGAGCCCAAAATTCACTGTGTTTACCAGTAATGAACTCTTGCTTGTAGGAAGAAACAGATCATGGGGTGTAACTCTGTTTTTGAAGGCAAATTCAGACCAGAGTTCTCCTCCAATAAAAACACTCTGTTTTAAGGCAAGAATCTTCTTTCCAGCGTCTCCAATACACTAACAAACATGAGCATGCCCAGAATAAAAGAACTGTGTTTCCTACTCATACAGACCATATGTAGTTCAACTCTGCTAATGAAACTGATACAAACCACAGCTCCTCTTACATAAATCCTCTTTAGTTAATAGTGAGAATAGTGTAGGGTTCGTGAACTGCGTAAAATTATTTGAGCCCAAAATTTACTGGGTTTACCAGAAATGAACTCTTGCTTGTAGGCCGACACAGATCCTGGGGTTTATCTCCGTTTCTGAAGGGAAATTCAGACCAGAGTTGTCATCCCTGAAACATACTCTGCTTTAACGAAGAAGCAAGCTATTCTTTCCAGAGTCTAAAATACAGCAAGAACCATGAGTATGGCCTGAAAAAATGAACTGTGTTTCCTACTCATACCGACCATATGTTGTTCAACTCTGTTTATGAAACTGATACAAACCACAACTCCTCTTACATAAATGCTCTTTAGTTAATAGAGATATTCGCGTTGGGTCCTAGAACAGGGTAAAATCATTTGAGCGGAAAATTCACTTGGTTTACCAGAAATGAACTCTTGCTTGTAGGAAGACACAGATCATGGGGTTTAACGCCGTTTCTGAAATGAAATTCAGACCACAGTTCTCAACCATGAAACACACTCTGTTTTAATGCAAGAAGCAAGCTCTTCATTCCAGCGTCTCCAATACAGGAAGAACCATGAGCATGCCCAGAAAAAAAACTGTGTTTCCTACTCATATGGACCATATGTAGTTCAACTCTGCATAAGAAACTGAAACAAACCACAGCTCCTCTTACATGAATGCTCTTTAGTTAGTAGTGAGAATAGCGTTGGGTTCGTGATCTGTGTAAAATCATTTGAGCCCAAAATTCACTGGGTTTACCAGAAATGATCTCTTGCTTGTAGGAAGACACAGATCCTGGGGTTTAATTCCGTTTCTGAAGGGAAATTCAGACCAGTGTTCTCATCCATGAAACACACTCTGTTTTAACGCAAGAAGCAAGCTCTTCTTTCCAGCGTCTCCAATACACCAAGAACCATGAGCATGACCAGAAAAAAAGAACTGTGTTTCCTACTCATACAGACCATATGTAGTTCAACTCTGCTTATGAAACTGAAACAAACCACAGCTCCTCTTACATAAAGGTTCTTTAGTTAATACTGAGAATAGCGTCGTGTTCGTGAACTGTGTAAAATCATTTGAGCCCAAAATTCACTGTGTTTACCAGTAATGAACTCTTGCTTGTAGGAAGACACGGATCATGGGGTGTAACTCTGTTTTTGAAGGCAAATTCAGACCAGAGTTCTCCTCCAATAAAAACTCTCTGTTTTAAGGCAAGAATCTTCTTTCCAGCGTCTCCAATATACTAACAAACATGAGCATGCCCAGAATAAAAGAACTGTGTTTCCTACTCATACAGACAATATGTAGTTCAACTCTGCTAATGAAACTGATACAAACAACAGCTCTTCTTACATAAAGGTTCTTTAGTTAATATTGAGAATAGCGTTTTGTAAGTGAACTGTGTAAAATCATTTGAGCCCAAAATTCACTGTGTTTACCAGTAATGAACTCTTGCTTGTAGGAAGACACGGATCATGGGGTGTAACTCTGTTTTTGAAGGCAAATTCAGACCAGAGTTCTCCTCCAATAAAAACTCTCTGTTTTAAGGCAAGAATCTTCTTTCCAGCGTCTCCAATATACTAACAAACATGAGCATGCCCAGAATAAAAGAACTGTGTTTCCTACTCATACAGACCATATGTAGTTCAACTCTGCTAATGAAACTGATACAAACAACAGCTCTTCTTACATAAAGGTTCTTTAGTTAATACTGAGAATAGCGTTGTGTTCGTGAACTGTGTAAAATCATTTGAGCCCAAAATTCACTGTGTTTACCAGTAATGAACTCTTGCTTGTAGGAAGAAACAGATCATGGGGTGTAACTCTGTTTTTGAAGGCAAATTCAGACCAGAGTTCTCCTCCAATAAAAACACTCTGTTTTAAGGCAAGAATCTTCTTTCCAGCGTCTCCAATACACTAACAAACATGAGCATGACCAGAATAAAAGAACTGTGTTTCCTACTCATACAGACCATATGTAGTTCAACTCTGCTAATGAAACTGATACAAACCACAGCTCCTCTTACATAAATCCTCTTTAGTTAATAGTGAGAATAGTGTAGGGTTCGTGAACTGCGTAAAATTATTTGAGCCCAAAATTTACTGGGTTTACCAGAAATGAACTCTTGCTTGTAGGCCGACACAGATCCTGGGGTTTATCTCCGTTTCTGAAGGGAAATTCAGACCAGAGTTGTCATCCCTGAAACACACTCTGCTTTAACGAAGAAGCAAGCTATTCTTTCCAGAGTCTAAAATACAGCAAGAACCATGAGTATGGCCTGAAAAAATGAACTGTGTTTCCTACTCATACCGACCATATGTAGTTCAACTCTGTTTATGAAACTGATACAAACCACAACTCCTCTTACATAAATGCTCTTTACTTAATAGAGATATTCGCGTTGGGTCCTAGAACAGGGTAAAATCATTTGAGCGGAAAATTCACTTGGTTTACCAGAAATGAACTCTTGCTTGTAGGAAGACACAGATCATGGGGTTTAACGCCGTTTCTGAAATGAAATTCAGACCACAGTTCTCAACCATGAAACACACTCTGTTTTAATGCAAGAAGCAAGCTCTTCATTCCAGCGTCTCCAATACAGCAAGAACCATGAGCATGCCCAGAAAAAAAAACTGTGTTTCCTACTCATATGGACCATATGTAGTTCAACTCTGCATAAGAAACTGAAACAAACCACAGCTCCTCTTACATGAATGCTCTTTAGTTAGTAGTGAGAATAGCGTTGGGTTCGTGATCTGTGTAAAATCATTTGAGCCCAAAATTCACTGGGTTTACCAGAAATGATCTCTTGCTTGTAGGAAGACACAGATCCTGGGGTTTAATTCCGTTTCTGAAGGGAAATTCAGACCAATGTTCTCATCCATGAAACACACTCTGTTTTAACGCAAGAAGCAAGCTCTTCTTTCCAGCGTCTCCAATACACCAAGAACCATGAGCATGACCAGAAAAAAAGAACTGTGTTTCCTACTCATACAGACCATATGTAGTTCAACTCTGCTTATGAAACTGAAACAAACCACAGCTCCTCTTACATAAAGGTTCTTTAGTTAATACTGAGAATAGCGTCGTGTTCGTGAACTGTGTAAAATCATTTGAGCCCAAAATTCACTGTGTTTACCAGTAATGAACTCTTGCTTGTAGGAAGACTCGGATCATGGGGTGTAACTCTGTTTTTGAAGGCAAATTCAGACCAGAGTTCTCCTCCAATAAAAACTCTCTGTTTTAAGGCAAGAATCTTCTTTCCAGCGTCTCCAATATACTAACAAACATGAGCATGCCCAGAATAAAAGAACTGTGTTTCCTACTCATACAGACAATATGTAGTTCAACTCTGCTAATGAAACTGATACAAACCACAGCTCTTCTTACATAAAGGTTCTTTAGTTAATATTGAGAATAGCGTTGTGTTCGTGAACTGTGTAAAATCATTTGAGCCCAAAATTCACTGTGTTTACCAGTAATGAACTCTTGCTTGTAGGAAGAAACAGATCATGGGGTGTAACTCTGTTTTTGAAGGCAAATTCAGACCAGAGTTCTCCTCCAATAAAAACACTCTGTTTTAAGGCAAGAATCTTCTTTCCAGCATCTCCAATATACTAACAAACATGAGCATGCCCAGAATAAAAGAACTGTGTTTCCTACTCATACAGACCATATGTAGTTCAACTCTGCTAATGAAACTGATACAAACCACAGCTCTTCTTACATAAATCCTCTTTAGTTAATAGTGAGAATAGTGTAGGGTTCGTGAACTGCGTAAAATTATTTGAGCCCAAAATTTACTGGGTTTACCAGAAATGAACTCTTGCTTGTAGGCCGACACAGATCCTGGGGTTTATCTCCGTTTCTGAAGGGAAATTCAGACCAGAGTTGTCATCCCTGAAACACACTCTGCTTTAACGAAGAAGCAAGCTATTCTTTCCAGAGTCTAAAATACAGCAAGAACAATGAGTATGGCCTGAAAAAATGAACTGTTTCCTACTCATACCGACCATATGTAGTTCAACTCTGTTTATGAAACTGATACAAACCACAACTCCTCTTACATAAATGCTCTTTAGTTAATAGAGATATTCGCGTTGGGTCCTAGAACAGGGTAAAATCATTTGAGCGGAAAATTCACTTGGTTTACCAGAAATGAACTCTTGCTTGTAGGAAGACACAGATTCTGGGGTTTAATTCCGTTTCTGAAGGGAAATTCAGACCAGTGTTCTCATCCATGAAACACACTCTGTTTTAACGCAAGAAGCAAGCTCTTCTTTCCAGCGACTCCAATACACCAAGAACCATGAGCATGACCAGAAAAAAAGAACTGTGTTTTCTACTCATACAGACCATATGTAGTTCAACTCTGCTTATGAAACTGAAACAAACCACAGCTCCTCTTACATAAAGGTTCTTTAGTTAATACTGAGAATAGCGTTGTGTTCGTGAACTGTGTAAAATCATTTGAGCCCAAAATTCACTGTGTTTACCAGTAATGAACTCTTGCTTGTAGGAAGAAACAGATCATGGGGTGTAACTCTGTTTTTGAAGGCAAATTCAGACCAGAGTTCTCCTCCAATAAAAACACTCTGTTTTAAGGCAAGAATCTTCTTTCCAGCGTCTCCAATACACTAACAAACATGAGCATGCCCAGAATAAAAGAACTGTGTTTCCTACTCATACAGACCATATGTAGTTCAACTCTGCTAATGAAACTGATACAAACCACAGCTCCTCTTACATAAATCCTCTTTAGTTAATAGTGAGAATAGTGTAGGGTTCGTGAACTGCGTAAAATTATTTGAGCCCAAAATTTACTGGGTTTACCAGAAATGAACTCTTGCTTGTAGGCCGACACAGATCCTGGGGTTTAACTCCGATTCTGAAGGGAAATTCCGATCAGAGTTGTCATCCCTGAAACACACTCTGCTTTAACGAAGAAGCAAGCTATTCTTTCCAGAGTCTAAAATACAGCAAGAACCATGAGTATGGCCTGAAAAAATGAACTGTGTTTCCTACTCATAGGGACCATATGTAGTTCAACTCTGTTTATGAAACTGATACAAACCACAACTCCTCTTACATAAATGCTCTTTAGTTAATAGAGATATTCGCGTTGGGTCCTAGAAAAGGGTAAAATCATTTGAGCGGAAAATTCACTTGGTTTACGAGAAATGAACTCTTGCTTGTAGGAAGACACAGATCATGGGGTTTAACGCCATTTCTGAAATGAAATTCAGACCACAGTTCTCAACCATGAAACACACTCTGTTTTAATGCAAGAAGCAAGCTCTTCTTTCCAGCGTCTCCAATACACCAAGAACCATGAGCATGCCCAGAAAAAAAAAAAAACTGTGTTTCCTACTCATATGGACCATATGTAGTTCAACTCTGCATAAGAAACTGAAACAAACCACAGCTCCTCTTACACGAATGCTCTTTAGTTAGTAGTGAGAATAGCGTTGGGTTCGTGATCTGTGTAAAATCATTTGAGCCCAAAATTCACTGGGTTTACCAGAAATGATCTCTTGCTTGTAGGAAGACACAGATCCTGGGGTTTAATTCCTTTTCTGAAGGGAAATTCAGACCAGTGTTCTCATCCATGAAACACACTCTGTTTTAACGCAAGAAGCAAGCTCTTCTTTCCAGCATCTCCAATACACCAAGAACCATGAGCATGACCAGAAAAAAATAACTGTGTTTCCTACTCATACAGACCATATGTAGTTCAACTCTGCTAATGAAACTGATACAAACCACAGATCCTCTTACATAAATCCTCTTTAGTTAATAGTGAGAATAGTGTAGGGTTCGTGAACTGCGAAAAATCATTTGAGCCCAAAATTTACTGGGTTTACCAGAAATGAACTCTTGCTTGTAGGAACACACAGATCCTGGGGTTTAACTCCGTTTCTGAAGGGAAATTCAGAACAGAGTTGTCATCCCTGAAACACACTCTGTTTTAACGAAGAAGCAAGCTATTCTTTCCAGAGTCTAAAATACAGCAAGAACCATGAGTATGGCCTGAAAAAATGAACTGTGTTTCCTATTCATACGGACCATATGTATTTCAACTCTGCTTAGTAATCTGATACAAACAACAGATCCTCAAATATAAATGCTCTTTAGTTAATTGTGAAAATCGCGTTGCATTCGTGAACTGGGAAATGTCATTTGAGCCCAAAATTCACTGTGTTTACCAAAATGAAGTCTTGCTTGTAGGAAGACAGAGATCCTGGGGTTTAACTCCGTTTCTGACGGCAAATTCAGACCAGAGTTCTCAACGCAGAAAAACACTCTGTTTTAAGGCAAGAATCATCCTCTTCTTTCCAGCGTCACCAAAATAGTAAGAAACATGAGCATGCCAAGAAAAAACGAACTGTGTTTCCTACTCATACAGACCATATGTAGTTCAACTCTGCTTATGAAACTGATACAAACCACAGCTCCTCTTATATAAATCCTTTTTAGTTAACAGTGAGAATAGTGTAGGGTTCGTGAACTGCGTAAAATTATTTGAGCCCAAAATTTACTGGGTTTACCAGAAATGAACTCTTGCTTGTAGGCCGACACAGATCCTGGGGTTTATCTCCGTTTCTGAAGGGAAATTCAGACCAGAGTTGTCATCCCTGAAACATACTCTGCTTTAACGAAGAAGCAAGCTATTCTTTCCAGAGTCTAAAATACAGCAAGAACCATGAGTATGGCCTGAAAAAATGAACTGTGTTTCCTACTCATACCGACCATATGTTGTTCAACTCTGTTTATGAAACTGATACAAACCACAACTCCTCTTACATAAATGCTCTTTAGTTAATAGAGATATTCGCGTTGGGTCCTAGAAAAGGGTAAAATCATTTGAGCGGAAAATTCACTTGGTTTACCAGAAATGAACTCTTGCTTGTAGGAAGACACAGATCATGGGGTTTAACGCCGTTTCTGAAATGAAATTCAGACCACAGTTCTCAACCATGAAACACACTCTGTTTTAATGCAAGAAGCAAGCTCTTCATTCCAGCGTCTCCAATACAGCAAGAACCATGAGCATGCCCAGAAAAAAAAACTGTGTTTCCTACTCATATGGACCATATGTAGTTCAACTCTGCATAAGAAACTGAAACAAACCACAGCTCCTCTTACATGAATGCTCTTTAGTTAGTAGTGAGAATAGCGTTGGGTTCGTGATCTGTGTAAAATCATTTGAGCCCAAAATTCACTGGGTTTACCAGAAATGATCTCTTGCTTGTAGGAAGACACAGATCCTGGGGTTTAATTCCGTTTCTGAAGGGAAATTCAGACCAGTGTTCTCATCCATGAAACACACTCTGTTTTAACGCAAGAAGCAAGCTCTTCTTTCCAGCGTCTCCAATACACCAAGAACCATGAGCATGACCAGAAAAAAAGAACTGTGTTTCCTACTCATACAGACCATATGTAGTTCAACTCTGCTTATGAAACTGAAACAAACCACAGCTCCTCTTACATAAAGGTTCTTTAGTTAATACTGAGAATAGCGTCGTGTTCGTGAACTGTGTAAAATCATTTGAGCCCAAAATTCACTGTGTTTACCAGTAATGAACTCTTGCTTGTAGGAAGACACGGATCATGGGGTGTAACTCTGTTTTTGAAGGCAAATTCAGACCAGAGTTCTCCTCCAATAAAAACTCTCTGTTTTAAGGCAAGAATCTTCTTTCCAGCGTCTCCAATATACTAACAAACATGAGCATGCCCAGAATAAAAGAACTGTGTTTCCTACTCATACAGACAATATGTAGTTCAACTCTGCTAATGAAACTGATACAAACAACAGCTCTTCTTACATAAAGGTTCTTTAGTTAATATTGAGAATAGCGTTTTGTTCGTGAACTGTGTAAAATCATTTGAGCCCAAAATTCACTGTGTTTACCAGTAATGAACTCTTGCTTGTAGGATGACACGGATCATGGGGTGTAACTCTGTTTTTGAAGGCAAATTCAGACCAGAGTTCTCCTCCAATAAAAACTCTCTGTTTTAAGGCAAGAATCTTCTTTCCAGCGTCTCCAATATACTAACAAACATGAGCATGCCCAGAATAAAAGAACTGTGTTTCCTACTCATACAGACCATATGTAGTTCAACTCTGCTAATGAAACTGATACAAACAACAGCTCTTCTTACATAAAGGTTCTTTAGTTAATACTGAGAATAGCGTTGTGTTCGTGAACTGTGTAAAATCATTTGAGCCCAAAATTCACTGTGTTTACCAGTAATGAACTCTTGCTTGTAGGAAGAAACAGATCATGGGGTGTAACTCTGTTTTTGAAGGCAAATTCAGACCAGAGTTCTCCTCCAATAAAAACACTCTGTTTTAAGGCAAGAATCTTCTTTCCAGCGTCTCCAATACACTAACAAACATGAGCATGCCCAGAATAAAAGAACTGTGTTTCCTACTCATACAGACCATATGTAGTTCAACTCTGCTAATGAAACTGATACAAACCACAGCTCCTCTTACATAAATCCTCTTTAGTTAATAGTGAGAATAGTGTAGGGTTCGTGAACTGCGTAAAATTATTTGAGCCCAAAATTTACTGGGTTTACCAGAAATGAACTCTTGCTTGTAGGCCGACACAGATCCTGGGGTTTATCTCCGTTTCTGAAGGGAAATTCAGACCAGAGTTGTCATCCCTGAAACACACTCTGCTTTAACGAAGAAGCAAGCTATTCTTTCCAGAGTCTAAAATACAGCAAGAACCATGAGTATGGCCTGAAAAAATGAACTGTGTTTCCTACTCATACCGACCATATGTAGTTCAACTCTGTTTATGAAACTGATACAAACCACAACTCCTCTTACATAAATGCTCTTTACTTAATAGAGATATTCGCGTTGGGTCCTAGAACAGGGTAAAATCATTTGAGCGGAAAATTCACTTGGTTTACCAGAAATGAACTCTTGCTTGTAGGAAGACACAGATCATGGGGTTTAACGCCGTTTCTGAAATGAAATTCAGACCACAGTTCTCAACCATGAAACACACTCTGTTTTAATGCAAGAAGCAAGCTCTTCATTCCAGCGTCTCCAATACAGCAAGAACCATGAGCATGCCCAGAAAAAAAAACTGTGTTTCCTACTCATATGGACCATATGTAGTTCAACTCTGCATAAGAAACTGAAACAAACCACAGCTCCTCTTACATGAATGCTCTTTAGTTAGTAGTGAGAATAGCGTTGGGTTCGTGATCTGTGTAAAATCATTTGAGCCCAAAATTCACTGGGTTTACCAGAAATGATCTCTTGCTTGTAGGAAGACACAGATCCTGGGGTTTAATTCCGTTTCTGAAGGGAAATTCAGACCAGTGTTCTCATCCATGAAACACACTCTGTTTTAACGCAAGAAGCAAGCTCTTCTTTCCAGCGTCTCCAATACACCAAGAACCATGAGCATGACCAGAAAAAAAGAACTGTGTTTCCTACTCATACAGACCATATGTAGTTCAACTCTGCTTATGAAACTGAAACAAACCACAGCTCCTCTTACATAAAGGTTCTTTAGTTAATACTGAGAATAGCGTCGTGTTCGTGAACTGTGTAAAATCATTTGAGCCCAAAATTCACTGTGTTTACCAGTAATGAACTCTTGCTTGTAGGAAGACTCGGATCATGGGGTGTAACTCTGTTTTTGAAGGCAAATTCAGACCAGAGTTCTCCTCCAATAAAAACTCTCTGTTTTAAGGCAAGAATCTTCTTTCCAGCGTCTCCAATATACTAACAAACATGAGCATGCCCAGAATAAAAGAACTGTGTTTCCTACTCATACAGACAATATGTAGTTCAACTCTGCTAATGAAACTGATACAAACCACAGCTCTTCTTACATAAAGGTTCTTTAGTTAATATTGAGAATAGCGTTGTGTTCGTGAACTGTGTAAAATCATTTGAGCCCAAAATTCACTGTGTTTACCAGTAATGAACTCTTGCTTGTAGGAAGAAACAGATCATGGGGTGTAACTCTGTTTTTGAAGGCAAATTCAGACCAGAGTTCTCCTCCAATAAAAACACTCTGTTTTAAGGCAAGAATCTTCTTTCCAGCGTCTCCAATATACTAACAAACATGAGCATGCCCAGAATAAAAGAACTGTGTTTCCTACTCATACAGACCATATGTAGTTCAACTCTGCTAATGAAACTGATACAAACCACAGCTCTTCTTACATAAATCCTCTTTAGTTAATAGTGAGAATAGTGTAGGGTTCGTGAACTGCGTAAAATTATTTGAGCCCAAAATTTACTGGGTTTACCAGAAATGAACTCTTGCTTGTAGGCCGACACAGATCCTGGGGTTTATCTCCGTTTCTGAAGGGAAATTCAGACCAGAGTTGTCATCCCTGAAACACACTCTGCTTTAACGAAGAAGCAAGCTATTCTTTCCAGAGTCTAAAATACAGCAAGAACAATGAGTATGGCCTGAAAAAATGAACTGTTTCCTACTCATACCGACCATATGTAGTTCAACTCTGTTTATGAAACTGATACAAACCACAACTCCTCTTACATAAATGCTCTTTAGTTAATAGAGATATTCGCGTTGGGTCCTAGAACAGGGTAAAATCATTTGAGCGGAAAATTCACTTGGTTTACCAGAAATGAACTCTTGCTTGTAGGAAGACACAGATTCTGGGGTTTAATTCCGTTTCTGAAGGGAAATTCAGACCAGTGTTCTCATCCATGAAACACACTCTGTTTTAACGCAAGAAGCAAGCTCTTCTTTCCAGCGACTCCAATACACCAAGAACCATGAGCATGCCCAGAAAAAAAAAAAAAACTGTGTTTCCTACTCATACGGACCATATGTAGTTCAACTCTGCATAAGAAACTGAAACAAACCACAGCTCCTCTTACATGAATGCTCTTTAGTTAATAGTGAGAATAGCGTTGGGTTCGTGATCTGTGTAAAATCATTTGAGCCCAAAATTCACTGGGTTTACCAGAAATGAACTCTTGCTTGTAGGAAGACACAGATTCTGGGGTTTAATTCCGTTTCTGAAGGGAAATTCAGACCAGTGTTCTCATCCATGAAACACACTCTGTTTTAACGCAAGAAGCAAGCTCTTCTTTCCAGCGACTCCAATACACCAAGAACCATGAGCATGACCAGAAAAATAGAACTGTGTTTCCTACTCATACAGACCATATGTAGTTCAACTCTGCTTATGAAACTGAAACAAACCACAGCTCCTCTTACATAAAGGTTCTTTAGTTAATACTGAGAATAGCGTTGTGTTCGTGAACTGTGTAAAATCATTTGAGCCCAAAATTCACTGTGTTTACCAGTAATTAACTCTTGCTTGTAGGAAGACACGGATCATGGGGTGTAACTCTGTTTTTGAAGGCAAATTCAGACCAGAGTTCTCCTCCAATAAAAACTCTCTGTTTTAAGGCAAGAATCTTCTTTCCAGCGTCTCCAATATACTAACAAACATGAGCATGCCCAGAATAAAAGAACTGTGTTTCCTACTCATACAGACCATATGTAGTTCAACTCTGCTAATGAAACTGATACAAACCACAGCTCTTCTTACATAAAGGTTCTTTAGTTAATACTGAGAATAGCGTTGTGTTCGTGAACTGTGTAAAATCATTTGAGCCCAAAATTCACTGTGTTTACCAGTAATGAACTCTTGCTTGTAGGAAGAAACAGATCATGGGGTGTAACTCTGTTTTTGAAGGCAAATTCAGACCAGAGTTCTCCTCCAATAAAAACACTCTGTTTTAAGGCAAGAATCTTCTTTCCAGCGTCTCCAATACACTAACAAACATGAGCATGCCCAGAATAAAAGAACTGTGTTTCCTACTCATACAGACCATATGTAGTTCAACTCTGCTAATGAAACTGATACAAACCACAGCTCCTCTTACATAAATCCTCTTTAGTTAATAGTGAGAATAGTGTAGGGTTCGTGAACTGCGTAAAATTATTTGAGCCCAAAATTTACTGGGTTTACCAGAAATGAACTCTTGCTTGTAGGCCGACACAGATCCTGGGGTTTATCTCCGTTTCTGAAGGGAAATTCAGACCAGAGTTGTCATCCCTGAAACACACTCTGCTTTAACGAAGAAGCAAGCTATTCTTTCCAGAGTCTAAAATACAGCAAGAACCATGAGTATGGCCTGAAAAAATGAACTGTTTCCTACTCATACCGACCATATGTAGTTCAACTCTGTTTATGAAACTGATACAAACCACAACTCCTCTTACATAAATGCTCTTTAGTTAATAGAGATATTCGCGTTGGGTCCTAGAACAGGGTAAAATCATTTGAGCGGAAAATTCACTTGGTTTACCAGAAATGAACTCTTGCTTGTAGGAAGACACAGATCATGGGGTTTAACGCCGTTTCTGAAATGAAATTCAGACCACAGTTCTCAACCATGAAACACACTCTGTTTTAATGCAAGAAGCAAGCTCTTCATTCCAGCGTCTCCAATACAGCAAGAACCATGAGCATGCCCAGAAAAAAAAACTGTGTTTCCTACTCATATGGAGCATATGTAGTTCAACTCTGCATAAGAAACTGAAACAAACCACAGCTCCTCTTACATGAATGCTCTTTAGTTAGTAGTGAGAATAGCGTTGGGTTCGTGATCTGTGTAAAATCATTTGAGCCCAAAATTCACTGGGTTTACCAGAAATGATCTCTTGCTTGTAGGAAGACACAGATCCTGGGGTTTAATTCCGTTTCTGAAGGGAAATTCAGACCAGTGTTCTCATCCATGAAACACACTCTGTTTTAACGCGAGAAGCAAGCTCTTCTTTCCAGCGTCTCCAATACACCAAGAACCATGAGCATGACCAGAAAAAAAGAACTGTGTTTCCTACTCATACAGACCATATGTAGTTCAACTCTGCTTATGGAACTGAAACAAACCACAGCTCCTCTTACATAAAGGTTCTTTAGTTAATACTGAGAATAGCGTTGTGTTCGTGAACTGTGTAAAATCATTTGAGCCCCAAATTCACTGTGTTTACCAGTAATGAACTCTTGCTTGTAGGAAGACACGGATCATGGGGTGTAACTCTGTTTTTGAAGGCAAATTCAGACCAGAGTTCTCCTCCAATAAAAACTCTCTGTTTTAAGGCAAGAATCTTCTTTCCAGCGTCTTCAATATACTAACAAACATGAGCATGCCCAGAATAAAAGAACTGTGTTTCCTACTCATACAGACCATATGTAGTTCAACTCTGCTAATGAAACTGATACAAACCACAGCTCTTCTTACATAAAGGTTCTTTAGTTAATACTGAGAATAGCGTTGTGTTCGTGAACTGTGTAAAATCATTTGAGCCCCAAATTCACTGTGTTTACCAGTAATGAACTCTTGCTTGTAGGAAGAAACAGATCATGGGGTGTAACTCTGTTTTTGAAGGCAAATTCAGACCAGAGTTCTCCTCCAATAAAAACACTCTGTTTTAAGGCAAGAATCTTCTTTCCAGCGTCTCCAATATACTAACAAACATGAGCATGCCCAGAATAAAAGAACTGTTTTTCCTACTCATACAGACCATATGTAGTTCAACTCTGCTAATGAAACTGATACAAACCACAGCTCCTCTTACATAAATCCTCTTTAGTTAATAGTGAGAATAGTGTAGGGTTCGTGAACTGCGTAAAATTATTTGAGCCCAAAATTTACTGGGTTTACCAGAAATGAACTCTTGCTTGTAGGCCGACACAGATCCTGGGGTTTATCTCCGTTTCTGAAGTGAAATTCAGACCAGAGTTGTCATCCCTGAAACACACTCTGCTTTAAGGAAGAAGCAAGCTATTCTTTCCAGAGTCTAAAATACAGCAAGAACCATGAGTATGGCCTGAAAAAATGAACTGTGTTTCCAACTCATACCGACCATATGTAGTTCAACTCTGTTTATGAAACTGATACAAACCACAACTCCTCTTACATAAATGCTCTTTAGTTAATAGAGATATTCGCGTTGGGTCCTAGAACAGGGTAAAATCATTTGAGCGGAAAATTCACTTGGTTTACCAGAAATGAACTCTTGCTTGTAGGAAGACACAGATCATGGGGTTTAACGCCGTTTCTGAAATGAAATTCAGACCACAGTTCTCAACCATGAAACACACTCTGTTTTAATGCAAGAAGCAAGCTCTTCATTCCAGCGTCTCCAATACAGCAAGAACCATGAGCATGCCCAGAAAAAAAAACTGTGTTTCCTACTCATATGGACCATATGTAGTTCAACTCTGCATAAGAAACTGAAACAAACCACAGCTCCTCTTACATGAATGCACTTTAGTTAGTAGTGAGAATAGCGTTGGGTTCGTGATCTGTGTAAAATCATTTGAGCCCAAAATTCACTGGGTTTACCAGAAATGATCTCTTGCTTGTAGGAAGACACAGATCCTGGGGTTTAATTCCGTTTCTGAAGGGAAATTCAGACGAGTGTTCTCATCCATGAAACACACTCTGTTTTAACGCAAGAAGCAAGCTCTTCTTTCCAGCGTCTCCAATACACCAAGAACCATGAGCATGACCAGAAAAAAAGAACTGTGTTTCCTACTCATACAGACCATATGTAGTTCAACTCTGCTTATGAAACTGAAACAAACCACAGCTCCTCTTACATAAAGGTTCTTTAGTTAATACTGAGAATAGCGTTGTGTTCGTGAACTGTGTAAAATCATTTGAGGCCCAAATTCACTGTGTTTACCAGTAATAAACTCTTGCTTGTAGGAAGACACGGATCATGGGGTGTAACTCTGTTTTTGAAGGCAAATTCAGACCAGAGTTCTCCTCCAATAAAAACTCTCTGTTTTAAGGCAAGAATCTTCTTTCCAGCGTCTTCAATATACTAAGAAACATGAGCATGCCCAGAATAAAAGAACTGTGTTTCCTACTCATACAGACCATATGTAGTTCAACTCTGCTAATGAAACTGATACAAACCACAGCTCTTCTTACATAAAGGTTCTTTAGTTAATACTGAGAATAGCGTTGTGTTCGTGAACTGTGTAAAATCATTTGAGCCCAAAATTCACTGTGTTTACCAGTAATGAACTCTTGCTTGTAGGAAGAAACAGATCATGGGGTGTAACTCTGTTTTTGAAGGCAAATTCAGACCAGAGTTCTCCTCCAATAAAAACACTCTGTTTTAAGGCAAGAATCTTCTTTCCAGCGTCTCCAATACACTAACAAACATGAGCATGCCCAGAATAAAAGAACTGTGTTTCCTACTCATACAGACCATATGTAGTTCAACTCTGCTAATGAAACTGATACAAACCACAGCTCCTCTTACATAAATCCTCTTTAGTTAATAGTGAGAATAGTGTAGGGTTCGTGAACTGCGTAAAATTATTTGAGCCCAAAATTTACTGGGTTTACCAGAAATGAACTCTTGCTTGTAGGCCGACACAGATCCTGGGGTTTATCTCCATTTCTGAAGCGAAATTCAGACCAGAGTTGTCATCCCTGAAACATACTCTGCTTTAACGAAGAAGCAAGCTATTCTTTCCAGAGTCTAAAATACAGCAAGAACCATGAGTATGGCCTGAAAAAATGAACTGTGTTTCCTACTCATACCGACTATATGTAGTTCAACTCTGTTTATGAAACTGATACAAACCACAACTCCTCTTACATAAATGCTCTTTAGTTAATAGAGATATTCGCGTTGGGTCCTAGAACAGGGTAAAATCATTTGAGCGGAAAATTCACTTGGTTTACCAGAAATGAACTCTTGCTTGTAGGAAGACACAGATCATGGGGTTTAACGCCGTTTCTGAAATGAAATTCAGACCACAGTTCTCAACCATGAAACACACTCTGTTTTAATGCAAGAAGCAAGCTCTTCATTCCAGCGTCTCCAATACAGCAAGAACCATGAGCATGCCCAGAAAAAAAAACTGTGTTTCCTACTCATATGGACCATATGTAGTTCAACTCTGCATAAGAAACTGAAACAAACCACAGCTCCTCTTACATGAATGCTCTTTAGTTAGTAGTGAGAATAGCGTTGGGTTCGTGATCTGTGTAAAATCATTTGAGCCCAAAATTCACTGGGTTTACCAGAAATGATCTCTTGCTTGTAGGAAGACACAGATCCTGGGGTTTAATTCCGTTTCTGAAGGGAAATTCAGACCAGTGTTCTCATCCATGAAACACACTCTGTTTTAACGCAAGAAGCAAGCTCTTCTTTCCAGCGTCTCCAATACACCAAGAACCATGAGCATGACCAGAAAAAAAGAACTGTGTTTCCTACTCATACAGACCATATGTAGTTCAACTCTGCTTATGAAACTGAAACAAACCACAGCTCCTCTTACATAAAGGTTCTTTAGTTAATACTGAGAATAGCGTCGTGTTCGTGAACTGTGTAAAATCATTTGACCCCAAAATTCACTGTGTTTACCAGTAATGAACTCTTGCTTGTAGGAAGACACGGATCATGGGGTGTAACTCTGTTTTTGAAGGCAAATTCAGACCAGAGTTCTCCTCCAATAAAAACTCTCTGTTTTAAGGCAAGAATCTTCTTTCCAGCGTCTCCAATATACTAACAAACATGAGCATGCCCAGAATAAAAGAACTGTGTTTCCTACTCATACAGACAATATGTAGTTCAACTCTGCTAATGAAACTGATACAAACAACAGCTCTTCTTACATAAAGGTTCTTTAGTTAATATTGAGAATAGCGTTGTGTTCGTGAACTGTGTAAAATCATTTGAGCCCCAAATTCACTGTGTTTACCAGTAATGAACTCTTGCTTGTAGGAAGACACGGATCATGGGGTGTAACTCTGTTTTTGAAGGCAAATTCAGACCAGAGTTCTCCTCCAATAAAAACTCTCTGTTTTAAGGCAAGAATCTTCTTTCCAGCGTCTCCAATATACTAACAAACATGAGCATGCCCAGAATAAAAGAACTGTGTTTCCTACTCATACAGACCATATGTAGTTCAACTCTGCTAATGAAACTGATACAAACAACAGCTCTTCTTACATAAAGGTTCTTTAGTTAATACTGAGAATAGCGTTGTGTTCGTGAACTGTGTAAAATCATTTGAGCCCAAAATTCACTGTGTTTACCAGTAATGAACTCTTGCTTGTAGGAAGAAACAGATCATGGGGTGTAACTCTGTTTTTGAAGGCAAATTCAGACCAGAGTTCTCCTCCAATAAAAACACTCTGTTTTAAGGCAAGAATCTTCTTTCCAGCGTCTCCAATACACTAACAAACATGAGCATGCCCAGAATAAAAGAACTGTGTTTCCTACTCATACAGACCATATGTAGTTCAACTCTGCTAATGAAACTGATACAAACCACAGCTCCTCTTACATAAATCCTCTTTAGTTAATAGTGAGAATAGTGTAGGGTTCGTGAACTGCGTAAAATTATTTGAGCCCAAAATTTACTGGGTTTACCAGAAATGAACTCTTGCTTGTAGGCCGACACAGATCCTGGGGTTTATCTCCGTTTCTGAAGGGAAATTCAGACCAGAGTTGTCATCCCTGAAACACACTCTGCTTTAACGAAGAAGCAAGCTATTCTTTCCAGAGTCTAAAATACAGCAAGAACCATGAGTATGGCCTGAAAAAATGAACTGTGTTTCCTACTCATACCGACCATATGTAGTTCAACTCTGTTTATGAAACTGATACAAACCACAACTCCTCTTACATAAATGCTCTTTAGTTAATAGAGATATTCGCGTTGGGTCCTAGAACAGGGTAAAATCATTTGAGCGGAAAATTCACTTGGTTTACCAGAAATGAACTCTTGCTTGTAGGAAGACACAGATCATGGGGTTTAACGCCGTTTCTGAAATGAAATTCAGACCACAGTTCTCAACCATGAAACACACTCTGTTTTAATGCAAGAAGCAAGCTCTTCATTCCAGCGTCTCCAATACAGCAAGAACCATGAGCATGCCCAGAAAAAAAAACTGTGTTTCCTACTCATATGGACCATATGTAGTTCAACTCTGCATAAGAAACTGAAACAAACCACAGCTCCTCTTACATGAATGCTCTTTAGTTAGTAGTGAGAATAGCGTTGGGTTCGTGATCTGTGTAAAATCATTTGAGCCCAAAATTCACTGGGTTTACCAGAAATGATCTCTTGCTTGTAGGAAGACACAGATCCTGGGGTTTAATTCCGTTTCTGAAGGGAAATTCAGACCAGTGTTCTCATCCATGAAACACACTCTGTTTTAACGCAAGAAGCAAGCTCTTCTTTCCAGCGTCTCCAATACACCAAGAACCATGAGCATGACCAGAAAAAAAGAACTGTGTTTCCTACTCATACAGACCATATGTAGTTCAACTCTGCTTATGAAACTGAAACAAACCACAGCTCCTCTTACATAAAGGTTCTTTAGTTAATACTGAGAATAGCGTCGTGTTCGTGAACTGTGTAAAATCATTTGAGCCCAAAATTCACTGTGTTTACCAGTAATGAACTCTTGCTTGTAGGAAGACTCGGATCATGGGGTGTAACTCTGTTTTTGAAGGCAAATTCAGACCAGAGTTCTCCTCCAATAAAAACTCTCTGTTTTAAGGCAAGAATCTTCTTTCCAGCGTCTCCAATATACTAACAAACATGAGCATGCCCAGAATAAAAGAACTGTGTTTCCTACTCATACAGACAATATGTAGTTCAACTCTGCTAATGAAACTGATACAAACCACAGCTCTTCTTACATAAAGGTTCTTTAGTTAATATTGAGAATAGCGTTGTGTTCGTGAACTGTGTAAAATCATTTGAGCCCCAAATTCACTGTGTTTACCAGTAATGAACTCTTGCTTGTAGGAAGAAACAGATCATGGGGTGTAACTCTGTTTTTGAAGGCAAATTCAGACCAGAGTTCTCCTCCAATAAAAACACTCTGTTTTAAGGCAAGAATCTTCTTTCCAGCGTCTCCAATATACTAACAAACATGAGCATGCCCAGAATAAAAGAACTGTGTTTCCTACTCATACAGACCATATGTAGTTCAACTCTGCTAATGAAACTGATACAAACCACAGCTCCTCTTACATAAATCCTCTTTAGTTAATAGTGAGAATAGTGTAGGGTTCGTGAACTGCGTAAAATTATTTGAGCCCAAAATTTACTGGGTTTACCAGAAATGAACTCTTGCTTGTAGGCCGACACAGATCCTGGGGTTTATCTCCGTTTCTGAAGGGAAATTCAGACCAGAGTTGTCATCCCTGAAACACACTCTGCTTTAACGAAGAAGCAAGCTATTCTTTCCAGAGTCTAAAATACAGCAAGAACCATGAGTATGGCCTGAAAAAATGAACTGTGTTTCCTACTCATACCGACCATATGTAGTTCAACTCTGTTTATGAAACTGATACAAACCACAACTCCTCTTACATAAATGCTCTTTAGTTAATAGAGATATTCGCGTTGGGTCCTAGAACAGGGTAAAATCATTTGAGCGGAAAATTCACTTGGTTTACCAGAAATGAACTCTTGCTTGTAGGAAGACACAGATCATGGGGTTTAACGCCGTTTCTGAAATGAAATTCAGACCACAGTTCTCAACCATGAAACACACTCTGTTTTAATGCAAGAAGCAAGCTCTTCATTCCAGCGTCTCCAATACAGCAAGAACCATGAGCATGCCCAGAAAAAAAAACTGTGTTTCCTACTCATATGGACCATATGTAGTTCAACTCTGCATAAGAAACTGAAACAAACCACAGCTCCTCTTACATGAATGCTCTTTAGTTAGTAGTGAGAATAGCGTTGGGTTCGTGATCTGTGTAAAATCATTTGAGCCCAAAATTCACTGGGTTTACCAGAAATGATCTCTTGCTTGTAGGAAGACACAGATCCTGGGGTTTAATTCCGTTTCTGAAGGGAAATTCAGACCAGTGTTCTCATCCATGAAACACACTCTGTTTTAACGCAAGAAGCAAGCTCTTCTTTCCAGCGTCTCCAATACACCAAGAACCATGAGCATGACCAGAAAAAAAGAACTGTGTTTCCTACTCATACAGACCATATGTAGTTCAACTCTGCTTATGAAACTGAAACAAACCACAGCTCCTCTTACATAAAGGTTCTTTAGTTAATACTGAGAATAGCGTCGTGTTCGTGAACTGTGTAAAATCATTTGAGCCCAAAATTCACTGTGTTTACCAGTAATGAACTCTTGCTTGTAGGAAGACTCGGATCATGGGGTGTAACTCTGTTTTTGAAGGCAAATTCAGACCAGAGTTCTCCTCCAATAAAAACTCTCTGTTTTAAGGCAAGAATCTTCTTTCCAGCGTCTCCAATATACTAACAAACATGAGCATGCCCAGAATAAAAGAACTGTGTTTCCTACTCATACAGACAATATGTAGTTCAACTCTGCTAATGAAACTGATACAAACCACAGCTCTTCTTACATAAAGGTTCTTTAGTTAATATTGAGAATAGCGTTGTGTTCGTGAACTGTGTAAAATCATTTGAGCCCCAAATTCACTGTGTTTACCAGTAATGAACTCTTGCTTGTAGGAAGAAACAGATCATGGGGTGTAACTCTGTTTTTGAAGGCAAATTCAGACCAGAGTTCTCCTCCAATAAAAACTCTCTGTTTTAAGGCAAGAATCTTCTTTCCAGCGTCTCCAATATACTAACAAACATGAGCATGCCCAGAATAAAAGAACTGTGTTTCCTACTCATACAGACAATATGTAGTTCAACTCTGCTAATGAAACTGATACAAACAACAGCTCTTCTTACATAAAGGTTCTTTAGTTAATATTGAGAATAGCGTTGTGTTCGTGAACTGTGTAAAATCATTTGAGCCCAAAATTCACTGTGTTTACCAGTAATGAACTCTTGCTTGTAGGAAGACACGGATCATGGGGTGTAACTCTGTTTTTGAAGGCAAATTCAGACCAGAGTTCTCCTCCAATAAAAACTCTCTGTTTTAAGGCAAGAATCTTCTTTCCAGCGTCTCCAATATACTAACAAACATGAGCATGCCCAGAATAAAAGAACTGTGTTTCCTACTCATACAGACCATATGTAGTTCAACTCTGCTAATGAAACTGATACAAACAACAGCTCTTCTTACATAAAGGTTCTTTAGTTAATACTGAGAATAGCGTTGTGTTCGTGAACTGTGTAAAATCATTTGAGCCCAAAATTCACTGTGTTTACCAGTAATGAACTCTTGCTTGTAGGAAGAAACAGATCATGGGGTGTAACTCTGTTTTTGAAGGCAAATTCAGACCAGAGTTCTCCTCCAATAAAAACACTCTGTTTTAAGGCAAGAATCTTCTTTCCAGCGTCTCCAATACACTAACAAACATGAGCATGCCCAGAATAAAAGAACTGTGTTTCCTACTCATACAGACCATATGTAGTTCAACTCTGCTAATGAAACTGATACAAACCACAGCTCCTCTTACATAAATCCTCTTTAGTTAATAGTGAGAATAGTGTAGGGTTCGTGAACTGCGTAAAATTATTTGAGCCCAAAATTTACTGGGTTTACCAGAAATGAACTCTTGCTTGTAGGCCGACACAGATCCTGGGGTTTATCTCCGTTTCTGAAGGGAAATTCAGACCAGAGTTGTCATCCCTGAAACACACTCTGCTTTAACGAAGAAGCAAGCTATTCTTTCCAGAGTCTAAAATACAGCAAGAACCATGAGTATGGCCTGAAAAAATGAACTGTGTTTCCTACTCATACCGACCATATGTAGTTCAACTCTGTTTATGAAACTGATACAAACCACAACTCCTCTTACATAAATGCTCTTTAGTTAATAGAGATATTCGCGTTGGGTCCTAGAACAGGGTAAAATCATTTGAGCGGAAAATTCACTTGGTTTACCAGAAATGAACTCTTGCTTGTAGGAAGACACAGATCATGGGGTTTAACGCTGTTTCTGAAATGAAATTCAGACCACAGTTCTCAACCATGAAACACACTCTGTTTTAATGCAAGAAGCAAGCTCTTCATTCCAGCGTCTCCAATACAGCAAGAACCATGAGCATGCCCAGAAAAAAAAACTGTGTTTCCTACTCATATGGACCATATGTAGTTCAACTCTGCATAAGAAACTGAAACAAACCACAGCTCCTCTTACATGAATGCTCTTTAGTTAGTAGTGAGAATAGCGTTGGGTTCGTGATCTGTGTAAAATCATTTGAGCCCAAAATTCACTGGGTTTACCAGAAATGATCTCTTGCTTGTAGGAAGACACAGATCCTGGGGTTTAATTCCGTTTCTGAAGGGAAATTCAGACCAGTGTTCTCATCCATGAAACACACTCTGTTTTAACGCAAGAAGCAAGCTCTTCTTTCCAGCGTCTCCAATACACCAAGAACCATGAGCATGACCAGAAAAAAAGAACTGTGTTTCCTACTCATACAGACCATATGTAGTTCAACTCTGCTTATGAAACTGAAACAAACCACAGCTCCTCTTACATAAAGGTTCTTTAGTTAATACTGAGAATAGCGTCGTGTTCGTGAACTGTGTAAAATCATTTGAGCCCAAAATTCACTGTGTTTACCAGTAATGAACTCTTGCTTGTAGGAAGACTCGGATCATGGGGTGTAACTCTGTTTTTGAAGGCAAATTCAGACCAGAGTTCTCCTCCAATAAAAACTCTCTGTTTTAAGGCAAGAATCTTCTTTCCAGCGTCTCCAATATACTAACAAACATGAGCATGCCCAGAATAAAAGAACTGTGTTTCCTACTCATACAGACAATATGTAGTTCAACTCTGCTAATGAAACTGATACAAACCACAGCTCTTCTTACATAAAGGTTCTTTAGTTAATATTGAGAATAGCGTTGTGTTCGTGAACTGTGTAAAATCATTTGAGCCCCAAATTCACTGTGTTTACCAGTAATGAACTCTTGCTTGTAGGAAGAAACAGATCATGGGGTGTAACTCTGTTTTTGAAGACAAATTCAGACCAGAGTTCTCCTCCAATAAAAACACTCTGTTTTAAGGCAAGAATCTTCTTTCCAGCGTCTCCAATATACTAACAAACATGAGCATGCCCAGAATAAAAGAACTGTGTTTCCTACTCATACAGACCATATGTAGTTCAACTCTGCTAATGAAACTGATACAAACCACAGCTCCTCTTACATAAATCCTCTTTAGTGAATAGTGAGAATAGTGTAGGGTTCGTGAACTGCGTAAAATTATTTGAGCCCAAAATTTACTGGGTTTACCAGAAATGAACTCTTGCTTGTAGGCCGACACAGATCCTGGGGTTTATCTCCGTTTCTGAAGGGAAATTCAGACCAGAGTTGTCATCCCTGAAACACACTCTGCTTTAACGAAGAAGCAAGCTATTCTTTCCAGAGTCTAAAATACAGCAAGAACCATGAGTATGGCCTGAAAAAATGAACTGTTTCCTACTCATACCGACCATATGTAGTTCAACTCTGTTTATGAAACTGATACAAACCACAACTCCTCTTACATAAATGCTCTTTAGTTAATAGAGATATTCGCGTTGGGTCCTAGAACAGGGTAAAATCATTTGAGCGGAAAATTCACTTGGTTTACCAGAAATGAACTCTTGCTTGTAGGAAGACACAGATCATGGGGTTTAACGCCGTTTCTGAAATGAAATTCAGACCACAGTTCTCAACCATGAAACACACTCTGTTTTAATGCAAGAAGCAAGCTCTTCATTCCAGCGTCTCCAATACAGCAAGAACCATGAGCATGCCCAGAAAAAAAAACTGTGTTTCCTACTCATATGGACCATATGTAGTTCAACTCTGCATAAGAAACTGAAACAAACCACAGCTCCTCTTACATGAATGCTCTTTAGTTAGTAGTGAGAATAGCGTTGGGTTCGTGATCTGTGTAAAATCATTTGAGCCCAAAATTCACTGTGTTTACCAGTAATGAACTCTTGCTTGTAGGAAGACACAGATCATGGGGTGTAACTCTGTTTTTGAAGGCAAATTCAGACCAGAGTTCTCCTCCAATAAAAACACTCTGTTTTAAGGCAAGAATCATCCTCTTCTTTCCAGCATCTCCAATATACTAACAAATATGAGCATGCACAGAATAAAAGAACTGTGTTTCCTACTCATACAGACCATATGTAGTTCAACTCTGCTAATGAAACTGATACAAACCACAGCTCCTCTTACATAAATCCTCTTTAGTTAATAGTGAGAATACTGTAGGGTTCGTGAACTGGGAAAAATCATTTGAGCCCAAAATTTACTGGGTTTACCAGAAATGAACTCTTGCTTGTAGGAAGACACAGATCCTGGGGTTTAACTCCGTTTCTGAAGGGAAATTCAGACCAGTGTTCTCATCCATGAAACACACTCTGTTTTCATGCAAGAAGCATCCTCTTATTTCCATTATGTCCAATACAGCAAGAAGCATGAGCATGCCCTCAAAAAAGAACTGTGTTTCCTACTCAAAAGGACAGTGTCTAGTTGAACTCAGCTTATGAAACTCATACTAACCCCAGCATCTCTTCATAGATGCTCTTTAGTTAAAAGTGAAAATCGTTTTGGGTTCCTGTACTGTGTAAATTCATTTGAGCCGAAAAATCACTGGTTTCACCCGAAATGAACTCTTACTTGTATGAAGACACAGAGCCTTTTTTTTTTAACTCCGTTTGTGAAGGGAAATTCAGATCAGTGTTTTCATCCATGAAACCCACTCTGTTTTAACGCAAAGAGAATGCTCTTTTTTCCACTGTCTCAAATACAGCAAGAAACATGAGCATGCCCAGAAAAAAAGAACTGTATTTCCTACTCAAAAGGACAGTGTCTAGTTCAACTCTGCTTATGAAACTCATACAAACCACAGCATCGTTTCATAGATGCTCTTTTGTTAAAAGAGAAAATAGTGTTGGGTTATTGAACTGTGTAAATTCATTTGAGCCAAAATATCACTGGGTTTACCGGAAATGAACTCTTGCTGTAGGAAAACACAGAGCCTTTCTTTTAACTCCGTTTCTGAAGGAATATTCAGACCAGTATTCTCATCCATGAAAACACTCTGTTTTAACGCAAGAAGCATGCTCTTCTTCCAGCGTCTCCATTACAGCAAGAAACATGAGCCTGCCCAGAAAAAATGAACTGTGTTTCCTACTCATACGGACCATATCAAGTTGAAATCTGCTTAAGAATCTGTAACAAAACACAGCATCACTTACATAGATGCTCTTTAATTAATAGTGAAAAACATTTGGGTTCGTGAACTGTGTAAATTCATTTGAGCCGAAAAATCACAGGGTTTACCGGAAATGAACTCTTGATTGTAGGAAGACACAGAGCCTTTGGTTTAACTCATTTCTGAAGGGAAATTCAGACCAGTGTTCTCATCCATGAAACACCCTCGGTTTTAACGCAAGAAGCATCCTCTTCTGTCCAGCGTCTCCAGTACAGGAAGAAACATGAGCATGCCCATAAAAAAGAACTGTGTTTCGTACTCATACAGACCATATCTAGTTAAACTCTGCTCATGAAACTGCAACAAACCACAGCATCATTTTCATAGATGCTCTTTTGTTAATAGTGAAAATCATGTTGGTTCGTGAAGTGTGTAAATTCATTAGAGCTGAAAAATCACTGGGTTTACCGGAAATGAACTCTTGCATTTAGGAAGACACAGAGCCTTTGGTTTAACTCCGTTTCTGAAGAGAAATTCAGACCAGTGTTCTCATCCATGAAACACCATCTGTTTTAACGCAAGAAGCATCCTCTTCTGTCCAGTGTCTGCACTACAGAAAGAAATATGAGCATGCCTAGAAAAACAGAACTGTGTTTCCTACTCATATGGAACATATCTAGGTGAACTCTGCTTATGAAACTCAAACAAACCACAGCATCTCTTACATAGATGCTCTTTAGTTAAACATGAAAAACGTGTTGGCTTCATGAACTGTGTAAATTCATTTGAGCTGAAAAATCACTGGGTTTACAGGAAATGAACTCTTGCTTGTAGGAAGACAGAGAGCCTTTGGTTTAACTCTGTTTGTGAAGGGAAATACAGAACAGTGTTCTCCTCCATGAAACACACTCTGTTTTAACGATAAGAGCATGCTCTTTTTTCCACCATCTCTAATACAGCAAGAAACATGAGCATGCCCAGAAAAAAGAATCTGTGTTTCCTACTCATACGGACCATATCTAGTTGAACTCTGCTCATGAAACTGTAACAATTCACAGCATCTCTCACAGAGATGCTCTTTAGTTAATAGTGAAAATCGTCTTGGGTTCGTGATCTGTGCAAATTCATTTGAGTCAAAAATCACTGGGTTTACCAGAAATGAACTCTTGCTTGTAGGAAGACACAGATGCTTTGTTTTAACTCCTTTTCTGAAGGAAAATTCAGACCTTTGTTCAAATCCAGGAAACATAATCTATTTTAACGCAAGAAGCACACTCTTCTTTCCAGTGTCTCCAATACAACAAGAAATATGAGCATGCCCAGAAATTAAGAACGGTATTTCCTACTCAAAAGGACCAGGTCTATTTCAACTCTGCATATGAAACTCATACAAACCACAGCATCTCTTCACAGATGCTCTTTAGTTAATAATGAAAATCGTGTTGGGTTCGTGAACTGTGTAAATTCATTTGAGCCGAAAAATCACTGGGTTTACCGGAAATGAACTCTTGCTTGTAGGAAGACACAGAGCCTTTGGTTTAACACTGTTTGTGAAGGGAAATACAGAACAGTGTTCTCCTCCATGAAACACACTTAATTTTAACGCAAGAAGGATGCTCTTCTTTCCAGGGTCCCTAATACAGCAAGAAACATGAGCATGCCCAGAAAAAAAAAGAACTGTGTTTCCTACTCTTACGGACCATATCTAGTTGAACTCTGCTCATGAAACTGTAACAAACCACAGCATCTCTCACAGAGATGCTCTTTAGTTAATAGTGAAAATCGTGTTGGGTTCGTGAACTGTGTAAATTCATTTGAGCCGAAAAATCACTGGGTTTACCCGAAATGAAGTCTTGCTTGAAGGAAGACAGGGAGCCTTTGGTTCAACTCCGTTTGTGAAGAGAAATTCAGACCAGCATTCTAATCCATGAAACACCCTCTGATTTGACGCAAAAAGCATCCTAGTCTGTCCAGTGTCTCCTATACAGCAAGAATTATTAGCATGACCAGAAAAAAGAACTGTGTTTCCTACTCATACGGACCATATCTAGTTGAACTATGCTTATGAAACTGTAACAAACCACAGCATCTTTGAAATAGATGCTCTTTAGAAAATAGTGAAAGTCGTGTTGGGTTCGGGATCTGTGTTAATTCATTTGAGCCGAAAAATCACTGGGTTTCCTAGAAATGAACTCTTGCTTGTAGGAAGACACAGAGCCTTTGGTTTAATTCCATTTCTGAAGGAAAATTCAGACCAGTGTTCAAATCCATGAAATAAACTCTGTTTGTAACACAAAGAGCATGCTCTTCTTTCCTGCATCGACAATACAGCAAGAAACATGAGCATGCACAGAAAAAAAGAACTGTATTTCTTACTAAAAGGACCGTGTCTAGTTCAACTCTGCTTATTAAACTCATACAAAACACAGAATCTCTTCATAGATGATCTTTAGTTAATAGTGAAAATAGTGTTGGCTTCATGAACTGTGTAAATTCATTTGAGCTGAAAAATCACTGGGTCTACAGGAAATGAACTCTTGCTTGTAGGAAGACAGAGAGCCTTTGGTTTAACTCCGTTTGTGAAGGGAAATTCAGACCAGTGTTCTCATCCATGAAACACACTTTGTTTGTAACACAAAAAGCATGGCCTTCTTTCCTGCATCGCCAATACAACAAGAAACATGAGCATGCACAGAAAAAAAGAACTGTGTTTCCTACTCATACGGACCATATCCAGTTGAACTCTCCTTATGAAACTGTAACAAACCACAGCATCTCTTACATAGATGCTCTTTAGTTAAGAGTGAAAATCGTGTTGGGTTCGTGAACTGTGTAAATTCATTTGAGCCGACAAATCACTATGTTTACCGGAAATGAACTCTTGCTTGTAGGAAGACACAGACACTTTGGTTTAACTCCGATTGTGAAGAGAAATACAGACCAGCGTTCTCATCCATAAAACACCCTCTGTTTTAATGCAAGAAGCATCTTCTTCTGTCTAGCGTCTCCTATACAGTAGGAAAGAGGAGCATGCCCAGAAAATATGAATTGTGTTTCCTGCTCATACGGACCATATCTAGTTTAACTCTGCTTATGAAACTGTAACAAACCACAGCATCTTTTACATAGATGCTCTTTAGTTAATAGTGAAAAACGTGTTGTGTTCCTGAACTGTGTAAATTCATTTGAGCCGAAAAATCACTGGGTTTAACGAAAATGAACTCTTGCTTGTAGAAAGACACAGAGCCTTTGGTTTAACTCTGTTTGTGAAGAGAAATTCAGACCAGCGTTCTAATCCATGAAACACCCTCTGTTTTAACGCAAAAAGCATCCTACTCTGTCCAGCATCTCCTATACCGAGAGAAACATGAGCATGACCAGAAAAAAAGAACTGTGTTTCCTACTCATACGGACCATATCTAGTTGAACTCTGCTTATGAAACTGTAACAAACCACAGCATCTTTTACATAGATGCTCTTTAGTAAATAGAGAAAGTCGTGTTGGGTTCATGATCTGTGTTAATTCATTTGAGCCGAAAAATCACTGGGTTTACCAGAAATGAACTCTTGCTTGTAGGAAGACACAGAACATTTGGTTTAACTCCGTTTCTGAAGGAAAATTCAGACGACTGTCCAAATCCATGAAACACACTCTGTTTTAACGCAAGAAGCTTGCTCTTTTTTCCAGCGTCTCCAATACAGCAAGAAACATGAGCATGCCCAGAAATTAAGAACGGTATTTCCTACTCAAAAGGACCAGGTCTATTTCAACTCTGCATATGAAACTCATACAAACCACAACATCTCTTCACAGATGCTCTTTAGTTAATAATGAAAATCGTGTTGGGTTCGGGAACTGTGCAAATTCATTTGAGTCAAAATTCACTGGGTTTACCGGAAATGAACTCTTGCTTGTAGGAAGACACAGAGCCTTTGTTTTAACTCCGTTTTGGAAGGAAAATTCAGACCTATGTTCAAATCCAGGAAACACAATCTGTTTTAACGCAAGAAGCACACTCTTCTTTCCAGCATCTCCAATACAGCAAGAAATATGAGCATGCCCAGAAAAAAAAATGTATTTCCTACTCAAAAGTACCGTGTCTAGTTGAACTCTGCTTATGAAACTCATACAAATCACAGCATCTCTTCATAGATGCTCTTTAGTTAATAGTGAAAATCGTGTTGGGTTCATGAACTGTGTAAATTCATTTGAGCCGAAAAATCACTGGGTTTACCTGAAAGGAACTCTTGCTTGTAGGAAGACACAGAGCCTTTGGTTTATCTCTGTATCTGAAGGGAAATTCAGACCAGTGTTCTCATCCATGAAACACCATCTGTTTTAACACAAGAAGAATCCTCTTCTGTCCAGCGTGGGCAATATAGCAAGAAACACGAGCATGCACAGAAAAAAAGAACTGTATTTCTTACTCAAAAGGACCGCGTCTAGTTCAACTCCTCTTATTAAACTCATACAAACCACAGCATCTATTCATAGATGCTCTTTAGTTAATAGTGAAAATCGTGTTGGGTTCGTGACCTGAGTAAATTCATTTGAGCCGAATATTCACTGCGTTTACTGGAAATGAACTCTTGCTTGTAGGAAGACACAGAGCATTTTGTTTAACCTCGTTTGTGAAGGGCAACTCAGACCAGTGTTCTAATCCATGAAACACACTCTGTTTTAACGCAAGAAGCATGCTCTTCTTTCCAGCGTCTCCAATACAGCAAGAAACATGAGCATGCCCAGAAAAAAAGAACTGTATTTCCTACTCAAAAGGACAGTGTCTTGTTCAACTCTGCTTATGAAACTCATACAAACCATAGCATCTTTTCATAGATGCTCTTTAGCTAAAAGTGAAAATCGTGTTGGGTTCGTGAACAGAGTAAATTCATTTTTTGCCGAAATATCACTGGTTTTACCAGAAATGAACTCTTGCTTGTAGGAAGACAGAGAGCCTTTGGTTTAACTCTGTTTCTGAAGGAAAATTCAGTCCAGTGTTCAAATCCATGAAACACTCTCTGTTTTAACGAAAGAAGCATGCTCTTCTTTCTAGCGTCTTCAATACAGCAAGAAACATGAGCATGAGTAGGAAAAAAGAACTGTATTTCCTACTCAAATGGACCGTGTCTAGTTCAACTCTGCTTATGAAACTCATACAAATCACAGCATCTCTTCATACAAGCTCTTTAGTTAATAGTGAAAATCGTGTTGGGTTCTTGTACTGTGTTAATTCATTTGAGCTGAAAAATCACTGGGTTTACCAGAAATGAACTCTTGCTTGTAGGAAGACACAGAGCCTTTGGTTTAACTCCATTTGTGAATGCAAATTCAGACCAGTGTTCTCATCCATGAAACACACTCTATTTTAAGGCAAAGAGCATGCTATTCTTTCCAGCGTCTGCAATATAACAAGAAACATGAGCATGCCCAGAAAAAATGAACTGTGTTTCCTACTCATACGGACCATATCTAGTTGAACTCTGCTCATGATACTGTAACAAACCACAGCATTTCTCACAGAGATGCTCTTTAGTTAAAAGTGAAAATCGTGTTGGGTTCGTGAACTGTCAAAATTCATTTGAGTCAAAAAACACTGGATTTACCGGCAATGAACTCTTGATTGTAGGAAAAAACAGAGCCTTTGTTTTAACTCCGTTTCTGAAGGAAAATTCAGACATGTGTTCAAATCCAGGAAACACAATATGTTTTAACGCAAGAAGCACACTCTTCTTTCCAGCGTCTCCAATACAGCAAGAAATATGAGCATGCCCAGAAAAAAAGAAATGTATTTCCTACTCAAAAGGACCGTGTCTAGTTCAACTCTGCTTATGAAACTCATACAAATCACAGCATCTCTTCATAGATGCTCTTTAGTTAATAGTGAAAAACGTGTTGGGTTCGTGAACTGTGTAAATTCATTTGAGCCGAAAAATCACTGGGTTTAACGGAAATGAACTCTTGCTTGTAGGAAGACACAGAGCCTTTGGTTTAACTCCGTTTTTGAAGAGAAATTCAGACCAGCGTTCTAATCCATGAAACACCCTCTGTTTTAATGCAAAAAGCATCCTACTCTGTCCAGCGTCTCCTATACAGCAAGAAACATGAGCATGACCAGAAAAAAATTACTGTACTTTCTACTCAAAATGACTGTGTCTAGTTCAACTCTGCTTATGAAACTTGTACAAACCACAGCATCTCTTCATAGATGCTCTTTAGTTAATAGTGAAAATCGTGTTGGGTTCGTGAACTGTGTAAATTCATTAGAGCCGAAAAATCACTGGGTTTACCGGAAATGAACTCTTGCATTTAGGAAGACAGAGAGCCTTTTGTTTAACTCCGTTTCTGAAGGGAAATTCAGACCAGTGGTCTCTCCCATGAAACACCCTCTGTTTTAAGGCAAGAAGCATCCTCTTCTGTCCAGCGTCTCCAATACAGCAAGAAACATTAGCATGCCCATAAAAAAATAACTGTGTTTTGTACTCATACGGACAAATTCTTGTTGAACTCTGCTTATGAAACTGTAACAAACCACAGCATCTTTTACATAGATGCTCTTAATATAATAGAGAAAATCGTGTTGTGTTCATGAACTGTGTAAATTCATTTGAGCTGAAAAATCACTGGGTTTACCGGAAATGAACTCTAGCGTTTAGCAAGACACAGAGCCTTTTGTTTAACTCCGTTTCTGAAGTGAAATTCAGACCAGTGTTCTCATCCATGAAACACACTCTGTTTTAACGCAAAGAGCATGTTCTTCTTTCCAGCGTCTCTAATACAGCAAGAAACATGAGCATGCCCAGAAAAAAATGAACTGTGTTTCCTACTCATACGGACCATATCTAGTTGAGCTCTGCTTATGAAACTCATACATAGAACAGCATCTCTTCATGGATGATCTTTAGTTAATAGTGAAAATCGTGTTGGGTTCTTGTACTGTGTAAATTCATTTGAGCTGAAAAATCACTGGGTTTACCTGAAATGAACTCTTGCTTGTAGGAAGACAGAGAGCCTTTGGTTTAACTCCATTGGTGAAGGGAAATTCAGACCATTGTTTTCATCCATGAAATACACTCTGTTTTAACGCAAGATGCACGCTCTTCTATCCAACATCTCTAATACAACAAGAAACATGAGCATGCCAAGAAAATAAATACTGTATTTACTACTCAAGGACCATGTATAATTCAACTCTGCTTATGAAACTCATACAAACCACAGCATCTCTTCATAGATGCTCTTTAGTTAATAGTGAAAATCGTGTTGGGTTCCTGAACTGCGTAATTTCATTTGAGCCGAATATTCAGTGGGATTACTGGAAATGAACTCTTGCTTGTAGGAAGACACAGAGCATTTGGTTTAACTCCGTTTGTGAAGGGCAATTCAGACCAGTGTTCTAATCCATGAAACACACTCTGTTTTAACGTGAAGAGCACGCTCTTCTTTCCAGCATCTACAATACAGCAAGAAACATGAGCATGCCCAGAATAATGAACTGTGTTTCCTACTCATATGGAACATATCTAGCTGAATTCTGCTTATGAAACTGTAAAAAAACCACAGCATCTTTTACATAGATGCTCTTTAGCTAAAAGTGAAAATCGTGTTGGGTTCGTGAACAGAGTAAATTCATTTTTGCCGAAATATCACTGGTTTTACCAGAAATGAACTCTTGCTTGTAGGAAGACAGAGAGCCTTTGGTTTAACTCTGTTTCTGAAGGAAAATTCAGTCCAGTGTTCAAATCCATGAAACACTCTCTGTTTTAACGAAAGAAGCATGCTCTTCTTTCTAGCGTCTCCAATACAGCAAGAAACATGAGCATGCCTAGTAAAAAAGAACTGTATTTCCTACTCAAATGGACCATGTCTAGTTCAACTCTGCTTATGAAACTCATACAAACCACAGCATCTCTTCATACAAGCTCTTTAGTTAATAGTGAAAATCGTGTTGGGTTCTTGTACTGTGTAAATTCATTTGAGCTGAAAAATCACTGGGTTTACCTGAAATGAACTCTTGCTTGTAGGAAGACAGAGAGCCTTTGGTTTAAGTCCGTTTCTGAAGGAAAATTCAGACATGTGTTCTCATCCATAAAACACTCTCTGTTTTAACGCAAGAAGCATTCTGTTCTTCCAGCGTCTCCAATACAGCAAGAAACATGAGCATGCACAGAAAAAAATTACTGTACTTTCTACTAAAAATGACTGTGTCTAGTTCAACTCTGCTTATGAAACTCATACAAACCACAGCATCTCTTCATAGATGCTCTTTAGTTAATAGTGAAAATCATGTTGGGTTCATGAACTGGGTAAATTCATTAGAGCCGAAAAATCACTGGGTTTACCGGAAATGAACTCTTGCATTTAGGAAGACAGAGAGCCTTTTGTTTAACTCCGTTTCTGAAGGGAAATTCAGACCAGTGGTCTCTTCCATGAAACACCCTCTGTTTTAACGCAAGAAGCATCCTCTTCTGTCCAGCGTCTCCAATACATCAAGAAACATTAGCATGCCCATAAAAAAATAACTGTGTTTCGTACTCATACGGACAAATTCTTGTTGATCTCTGCTTATGAAACTGTAACAAACCACAGCATCTTTTACATAGATGCTCTTAATTTATTAGAGAAAATCGTGTTGTGTTCATGAACTGTGTAAATTAATTTGAGCTGAAAAATCACTGGGTTTACCGGAAATGAACTCTAGCATTTAGGAAGACACAAATCCTTTTGTTTAACTCCGTTTCTGAAGTGAAATTCATACCAGTGTTCTCATCCATGAAACACACTCTGTTTTAACGCAAAGAGCATGTTCTTCTTTCCAGCGTCTCTAATACAGCAAGAAACATGAGCATGCCCAGAAAAAATGAACTGTGTTTCCTACTCATACGGACCATATCTAGTTGAACTCTGCTTATGAAACTCATACATAGAACAGCATCTCTTCATAGATGATCTTTAGTTAATAGTGAAAATTGTGTTGGGTTCTTGAACTGTGTAAATTCATTTGAGCCGAAAAATCACTGGGTTTACCAGAAATGAACTCTTGCTTGTAGGAAGACAGAGAGCCTTTGGTTTAACTCCGTTTGTGAAGGGAAATTCAGACCATTGTTTTCATCCATGAAACACACTCTGTTTTAACGCAAGATGCATGCTCTTCTTTCCAACTTCTCTAATACAACAAGAAACATGAGCATGCCCCCCCAAAAAATACTGTATTTACTACTCAATAGGACCATGTATAATTCAACTCTGCTTATGAAACTCATACAAACCACAGCATCTCTTCATAGATGCTCTTTAGTTAATAGTGAAAATCGTGTTGGGTTCGTGAACTGCGTAAATTCATTTGAGCCGAATATTCACTGGGTTTCCTGGAAATGAACTCTTGCTTGTAGGAAGACTCAGAGTCTTTTGTTTAACTCCGTTTGAGAAGGGAAATTCAGACCAGTGTTCTCATCCATGAAACACACTCTGTTTTCACGCAACGAGCATACTCTTCTTTCCAATGTCTCTATACAGCCAGAAACATGAGCATGATCAGAAAAAAAGAACTGTGTTTCCTACTCATACGGACCATATCTAGTTGAACTCTGCTTATGAAACTGTAACAAACCACAGCATCTCTTACATAGATGCTCTTTAGTTAATAGTGAAAAACGTGTTGTGTTCCTGAACTGTGTAAATTCATTTGAGCCGAAAAATCACTGGGTTTAACGAAAATGAACTCTTGCTTGTAGAAAGACACAGAGCCTTTGGTTTAACTCTGTTTGTGAAGAGAAATTCAGACCAGCGTTCTAATCCATGAAACACCCTCTGTTTTAACGCAAAAAGCATCCTACTCTGTCCAGCATCTCCTATACCGAGAGAAACATGAGCATGACCAGAAAAAAAGAACTGTGTTTCCTACTCATACGGACCATATCTAGTTGAACTCTGCTTATGAAACTGTAACAAACCACAGCATCTTTTACATAGATGCTCTTTAGTAAATAGAGAAAGTCGTGTTGGGTTCATGATCTGTGTTAATTCATTTGAGCCGAAAAATCACTGGGTTTACCAGAAATGAACTCTTGCTTGTAGGAAGACACAGAACATTTGGTTTAACTCCGTTTCTGAAGGAAAATTCAGACGACTGTCCAAATCCATGAAACACACTCTGTTTTAACGCAAGAAGCTTGCTCTTTTTTCCAGCGTCTCCAATACAGCAAGAAACATGAGCATGCCCAGAAATTAAGAACGGTATTTCCTACTCAAAAGGACCAGGTCTATTTCAACTCTGCATATGAAACTCATACAAACCACAACATCTCTTCACAGATGCTCTTTAGTTAATAATGAAAATCGTGTTGGGTTCGGGAACTGTGCAAATTCATTTGAGTCAAAATTCACTGGGTTTACCGGAAATGAACTCTTGCTTGTAGGAAGACACAGAGCCTTTGTTTTAACTCCGTTTTGGAAGGAAAATTCAGACCTATGTTCAAATCCAGGAAACACAATCTGTTTTAACGCAAGAAGCACACTCTTCTTTCCAGCATCTCCAATACAGCAAGAAATATGAGCATGCCCAGAAAAAAAAATGTATTTCCTACTCAAAAGTACCGTGTCTAGTTGAACTCTGCTTATGAAACTCATACAAATCACAGCATCTCTTCATAGATGCTCTTTAGTTAATAGTGAAAATCGTGTTGGGTTCATGAACTGTGTAAATTCATTTGAGCCGAAAAATCACTGGGTTTACCTGAAAGGAACTCTTGCTTGTAGGAAGACACAGAGCCTTTGGTTTATCTCTGTATCTGAAGGGAAATTCAGACCAGTGTTCTCATCCATGAAACACCATCTGTTTTAACACAAGAAGAATCCTCTTCTGTCCAGCGTGGGCAATATAGCAAGAAACACGAGCATGCACAGAAAAAAAGAACTGTATTTCTTACTCAAAAGGACCGCGTCTAGTTCAACTCCTCTTATTAAACTCATACAAACCACAGCATCTATTCATAGATGCTCTTTAGTTAATAGTGAAAATCGTGTTGGGTTCGTGACCTGAGTAAATTCATTTGAGCCGAATATTCACTGCGTTTACTGGAAATGAACTCTTGCTTGTAGGAAGACACAGAGCATTTTGTTTAACCTCGTTTGTGAAGGGCAACTCAGACCAGTGTTCTAATCCATGAAACACACTCTGTTTTAACGCAAGAAGCATGCTCTTCTTTCCAGCGTCTCCAATACAGCAAGAAACATGAGCATGCCCAGAAAAAAAGAACTGTATTTCCTACTCAAAAGGACAGTGTCTTGTTCAACTCTGCTTATGAAACTCATACAAACCATAGCATCTTTTCATAGATGCTCTTTAGCTAAAAGTGAAAATCGTGTTGGGTTCGTGAACAGAGTAAATTCATTTTTTGCCGAAATATCACTGGTTTTACCAGAAATGAACTCTTGCTTGTAGGAAGACAGAGAGCCTTTGGTTTAACTCTGTTTCTGAAGGAAAATTCAGTCCAGTGTTCAAATCCATGAAACACTCTCTGTTTTAACGAAAGAAGCATGCTCTTCTTTCTAGCGTCTTCAATACAGCAAGAAACATGAGCATGAGTAGGAAAAAAGAACTGTATTTCCTACTCAAATGGACCGTGTCTAGTTCAACTCTGCTTATGAAACTCATACAAATCACAGCATCTCTTCATACAAGCTCTTTAGTTAATAGTGAAAATCGTGTTGGGTTCTTGTACTGTGTTAATTCATTTGAGCTGAAAAATCACTGGGTTTACCAGAAATGAACTCTTGCTTGTAGGAAGACACAGAGCCTTTGGTTTAACTCCATTTGTGAATGCAAATTCAGACCAGTGTTCTCATCCATGAAACACACTCTATTTTAAGGCAAAGAGCATGCTATTCTTTCCAGCGTCTGCAATATAACAAGAAACATGAGCATGCCCAGAAAAAATGAACTGTGTTTCCTACTCATACGGACCATATCTAGTTGAACTCTGCTCATGATACTGTAACAAACCACAGCATTTCTCACAGAGATGCTCTTTAGTTAAAAGTGAAAATCGTGTTGGGTTCGTGAACTGTCAAAATTCATTTGAGTCAAAAAACACTGGATTTACCGGCAATGAACTCTTGATTGTAGGAAAAAACAGAGCCTTTGTTTTAACTCCGTTTCTGAAGGAAAATTCAGACATGTGTTCAAATCCAGGAAACACAATATGTTTTAACGCAAGAAGCACACTCTTCTTTCCAGCGTCTCCAATACAGCAAGAAATATGAGCATGCCCAGAAAAAAAGAAATGTATTTCCTACTCAAAAGGACCGTGTCTAGTTCAACTCTGCTTATGAAACTCATACAAATCACAGCATCTCTTCATAGATGCTCTTTAGTTAATAGTGAAAAACGTGTTGGGTTCGTGAACTGTGTAAATTCATTTGAGCCGAAAAATCACTGGGTTTAACGGAAATGAACTCTTGCTTGTAGGAAGACACAGAGCCTTTGGTTTAACTCCGTTTTTGAAGAGAAATTCAGACCAGCGTTCTAATCCATGAAACACCCTCTGTTTTAATGCAAAAAGCATCCTACTCTGTCCAGCGTCTCCTATACAGCAAGAAACATGAGCATGACCAGAAAAAAATTACTGTACTTTCTACTCAAAATGACTGTGTCTAGTTCAACTCTGCTTATGAAACTTGTACAAACCACAGCATCTCTTCATAGATGCTCTTTAGTTAATAGTGAAAATCGTGTTGGGTTCGTGAACTGTGTAAATTCATTAGAGCCGAAAAATCACTGGGTTTACCGGAAATGAACTCTTGCATTTAGGAAGACAGAGAGCCTTTTGTTTAACTCCGTTTCTGAAGGGAAATTCAGACCAGTGGTCTCTCCCATGAAACACCCTCTGTTTTAAGGCAAGAAGCATCCTCTTCTGTCCAGCGTCTCCAATACAGCAAGAAACATTAGCATGCCCATAAAAAAATAACTGTGTTTTGTACTCATACGGACAAATTCTTGTTGAACTCTGCTTATGAAACTGTAACAAACCACAGCATCTTTTACATAGATGCTCTTAATATAATAGAGAAAATCGTGTTGTGTTCATGAACTGTGTAAATTCATTTGAGCTGAAAAATCACTGGGTTTACCGGAAATGAACTCTAGCGTTTAGCAAGACACAGAGCCTTTTGTTTAACTCCGTTTCTGAAGTGAAATTCAGACCAGTGTTCTCATCCATGAAACACACTCTGTTTTAACGCAAAGAGCATGTTCTTCTTTCCAGCGTCTCTAATACAGCAAGAAACATGAGCATGCCCAGAAAAAAATGAACTGTGTTTCCTACTCATACGGACCATATCTAGTTGAGCTCTGCTTATGAAACTCATACATAGAACAGCATCTCTTCATGGATGATCTTTAGTTAATAGTGAAAATCGTGTTGGGTTCTTGTACTGTGTAAATTCATTTGAGCTGAAAAATCACTGGGTTTACCTGAAATGAACTCTTGCTTGTAGGAAGACAGAGAGCCTTTGGTTTAACTCCATTGGTGAAGGGAAATTCAGACCATTGTTTTCATCCATGAAATACACTCTGTTTTAACGCAAGATGCACGCTCTTCTATCCAACATCTCTAATACAACAAGAAACATGAGCATGCCAAGAAAATAAATACTGTATTTACTACTCAAGGACCATGTATAATTCAACTCTGCTTATGAAACTCATACAAACCACAGCATCTCTTCATAGATGCTCTTTAGTTAATAGTGAAAATCGTGTTGGGTTCCTGAACTGCGTAATTTCATTTGAGCCGAATATTCAGTGGGATTACTGGAAATGAACTCTTGCTTGTAGGAAGACACAGAGCATTTGGTTTAACTCCGTTTGTGAAGGGCAATTCAGACCAGTGTTCTAATCCATGAAACACACTCTGTTTTAACGTGAAGAGCACGCTCTTCTTTCCAGCATCTACAATACAGCAAGAAACATGAGCATGCCCAGAATAATGAACTGTGTTTCCTACTCATATGGAACATATCTAGCTGAATTCTGCTTATGAAACTGTAAAAAAACCACAGCATCTTTTACATAGATGCTCTTTAGCTAAAAGTGAAAATCGTGTTGGGTTCGTGAACAGAGTAAATTCATTTTTGCCGAAATATCACTGGTTTTACCAGAAATGAACTCTTGCTTGTAGGAAGACAGAGAGCCTTTGGTTTAACTCTGTTTCTGAAGGAAAATTCAGTCTAGTGTTCAAATCCATGAAACACTCTCTGTTTTAACGAAAGAAGCATGCTCTTCTTTCTAGCGTCTCCAATACAGCAAGAAACATGAGCATGCCTAGTAAAAAAGAACTGTATTTCCTACTCAAATGGACCGTGTCTAGTTCAACTCTGCTTATGAAACTCATACAAACCACAGCATCTCTTCATACAAGCTCTTTAGTTAATAGTGAAAATCGTGTTGGGTTCTTGTACTGTGTAAATTCATTTGAGCTGAAAAATCACTGGGTTTACCTGAAATGAACTCTTGCTTGTAGGAAGACAGAGAGCCTTTGGTTTAAGTCCGTTTCTGAAGGAAAATTCAGACATGTGTTCTCATCCATAAAACACTCTCTGTTTTAACGCAAGAAGCATTCTGTTCTTCCAGCGTCTCCAATACAGCAAGAAACATGAGCATGCACAGAAAAAAATTACTGTACTTTCTACTAAAAATGACTGTGTCTAGTTCAACTCTGCTTATGAAACTCATACAAACCACAGCATCACTTCATAGATGCTCTTTAGTTAATAGTGAAAATCATGTTGGGTTCATGAACTGGGTAAATTCATTAGAGCCGAAAAATCACTGGGTTTACCGGAAATGAACTCTTGCATTTAGGAAGACAGAGAGCCTTTGGTTTAACTCCGTTTGTGAAGGGAAATTCAGACCATTGTTTTCATCCATGAAACACACTCTGTTTTAACGCAAGATGCATGCTCTTCTTTCCAACTTCTCTAATACAACAAGAAACATGAGCATGCCCCCCCAAAAAATACTGTATTTACTACTCAATAGGACCATGTATAATTCAACTCTGCTTATGAAACTCATACAAACCACAGCATCTCTTCATAGATGCTCTTTAGTTAATAGTGAAAATCGTGTTGGGTTCGTGAACTGCGTAAATTCATTTGAGCCGAATATTCACTGGGTTTCCTGGAAATGAACTCTTGCTTGTAGGAAGACTCAGAGTCTTTTGTTTAACTCCGTTTGAGAAGGGAAATTCAGACCAGTGTTCTCATCCATGAAACACACTCTGTTTTCACGCAACGAGCATACTCTTCTTTCCAATGTCTCTATACAGCCAGAAACATGAGCATGATCAGAAAAAAAGAACTGTGTTTCCTACTCATACGGACCATATCTAGTTGAACTCTGCTTATGAAACTGTAACAAACCACAGCATCTCTTACATAGATGCTCTTTAGTTAATAGTGAAAAACGTGTTGTGTTCCTGAACTGTGTAAATTCATTTGAGCCGAAAAATCACTGGGTTTAACGAAAATGAACTCTTGCTTGTAGAAAGACACAGAGCCTTTGGTTTAACTCTGTTTGTGAAGAGAAATTCAGACCAGCGTTCTAATCCATGAAACACCCTCTGTTTTAACGCAAAAAGCATCCTACTCTGTCCAGCATCTCCTATACCGAGAGAAACATGAGCATGACCAGAAAAAAAGAACTGTGTTTCCTACTCATACGGACCATATCTAGTTGAACTCTGCTTATGAAACTGTAACAAACCACAGCATCTTTTACATAGATGCTCTTTAGTAAATAGAGAAAGTCGTGTTGGGTTCATGATCTGTGTTAATTCATTTGAGCCGAAAAATCACTGGGTTTACCAGAAATGAACTCTTGCTTGTAGGAAGACACAGAACATTTGGTTTAACTCCGTTTCTGAAGGAAAATTCAGACGACTGTCCAAATCCATGAAACACACTCTGTTTTAACGCAAGAAGCTTGCTCTTTTTTCCAGCGTCTCCAATACAGCAAGAAACATGAGCATGCCCAGAAATTAAGAACGGTATTTCCTACTCAAAAGGACCAGGTCTATTTCAACTCTGCATATGAAACTCATACAAACCACAACATCTCTTCACAGATGCTCTTTAGTTAATAATGAAAATCGTGTTGGGTTCGGGAACTGTGCAAATTCATTTGAGTCAAAATTCACTGGGTTTACCGGAAATGAACTCTTGCTTGTAGGAAGACACAGAGCCTTTGTTTTAACTCCGTTTTGGAAGGAAAATTCAGACCTATGTTCAAATCCAGGAAACACAATCTGTTTTAACGCAAGAAGCACACTCTTCTTTCCAGCATCTCCAATACAGCAAGAAATATGAGCATGCCCAGAAAAAAAAATGTATTTCCTACTCAAAAGTACCGTGTCTAGTTGAACTCTGCTTATGAAACTCATACAAATCACAGCATCTCTTCATAGATGCTCTTTAGTTAATAGTGAAAATCGTGTTGGGTTCATGAACTGTGTAAATTCATTTGAGCCGAAAAATCACTGGGTTTACCTGAAAGGAACTCTTGCTTGTAGGAAGACACAGAGCCTTTGGTTTATCTCTGTATCTGAAGGGAAATTCAGACCAGTGTTCTCATCCATGAAACACCATCTGTTTTAACACAAGAAGAATCCTCTTCTGTCCAGCGTGGGCAATATAGCAAGAAACACGAGCATGCACAGAAAAAAAGAACTGTATTTCTTACTCAAAAGGACCGCGTCTAGTTCAACTCCTCTTATTAAACTCATACAAACCACAGCATCTATTCATAGATGCTCTTTAGTTAATAGTGAAAATCGTGTTGGGTTCGTGACCTGAGTAAATTCATTTGAGCCGAATATTCACTGCGTTTACTGGAAATGAACTCTTGCTTGTAGGAAGACACAGAGCATTTTGTTTAACCTCGTTTGTGAAGGGCAACTCAGACCAGTGTTCTAATCCATGAAACACACTCTGTTTTAACGCAAGAAGCATGCTCTTCTTTCCAGCGTCTCCAATACAGCAAGAAACATGAGCATGCCCAGAAAAAAAGAACTGTATTTCCTACTCAAAAGGACAGTGTCTTGTTCAACTCTGCTTATGAAACTCATACAAACCATAGCATCTTTTCATAGATGCTCTTTAGCTAAAAGTGAAAATCGTGTTGGGTTCGTGAACAGAGTAAATTCATTTTTTGCCGAAATATCACTGGTTTTACCAGAAATGAACTCTTGCTTGTAGGAAGACAGAGAGCCTTTGGTTTAACTCTGTTTCTGAAGGAAAATTCAGTCCAGTGTTCAAATCCATGAAACACTCTCTGTTTTAACGAAAGAAGCATGCTCTTCTTTCTAGCGTCTTCAATACAGCAAGAAACATGAGCATGAGTAGGAAAAAAGAACTGTATTTCCTACTCAAATGGACCGTGTCTAGTTCAACTCTGCTTATGAAACTCATACAAATCACAGCATCTCTTCATACAAGCTCTTTAGTTAATAGTGAAAATCGTGTTGGGTTCTTGTACTGTGTTAATTCATTTGAGCTGAAAAATCACTGGGTTTACCAGAAATGAACTCTTGCTTGTAGGAAGACACAGAGCCTTTGGTTTAACTCCATTTGTGAATGCAAATTCAGACCAGTGTTCTCATCCATGAAACACACTCTATTTTAAGGCAAAGAGCATGCTATTCTTTCCAGCGTCTGCAATATAACAAGAAACATGAGCATGCCCAGAAAAAATGAACTGTGTTTCCTACTCATACGGACCATATCTAGTTGAACTCTGCTCATGATACTGTAACAAACCACAGCATTTCTCACAGAGATGCTCTTTAGTTAAAAGTGAAAATCGTGTTGGGTTCGTGAACTGTCAAAATTCATTTGAGTCAAAAAACACTGGATTTACCGGCAATGAACTCTTGATTGTAGGAAAAAACAGAGCCTTTGTTTTAACTCCGTTTCTGAAGGAAAATTCAGACATGTGTTCAAATCCAGGAAACACAATATGTTTTAACGCAAGAAGCACACTCTTCTTTCCAGCGTCTCCAATACAGCAAGAAATATGAGCATGCCCAGAAAAAAAGAAATGTATTTCCTACTCAAAAGGACCGTGTCTAGTTCAACTCTGCTTATGAAACTCATACAAATCACAGCATCTCTTCATAGATGCTCTTTAGTTAATAGTGAAAAACGTGTTGGGTTCGTGAACTGTGTAAATTCATTTGAGCCGAAAAATCACTGGGTTTAACGGAAATGAACTCTTGCTTGTAGGAAGACACAGAGCCTTTGGTTTAACTCCGTTTTTGAAGAGAAATTCAGACCAGCGTTCTAATCCATGAAACACCCTCTGTTTTAATGCAAAAAGCATCCTACTCTGTCCAGCGTCTCCTATACAGCAAGAAACATGAGCATGACCAGAAAAAAATTACTGTACTTTCTACTCAAAATGACTGTGTCTAGTTCAACTCTGCTTATGAAACTTGTACAAACCACAGCATCTCTTCATAGATGCTCTTTAGTTAATAGTGAAAATCGTGTTGGGTTCGTGAACTGTGTAAATTCATTAGAGCCGAAAAATCACTGGGTTTACCGGAAATGAACTCTTGCATTTAGGAAGACAGAGAGCCTTTTGTTTAACTCCGTTTCTGAAGGGAAATTCAGACCAGTGGTCTCTCCCATGAAACACCCTCTGTTTTAAGGCAAGAAGCATCCTCTTCTGTCCAGCGTCTCCAATACAGCAAGAAACATTAGCATGCCCATAAAAAAATAACTGTGTTTTGTACTCATACGGACAAATTCTTGTTGAACTCTGCTTATGAAACTGTAACAAACCACAGCATCTTTTACATAGATGCCCTTAATATAATAGAGAAAATCGTGTTGTGTTCATGAACTGTGTAAATTCATTTGAGCTGAAAAATCACTGGGTTTACCGGAAATGAACTCTAGCGTTTAGCAAGACACAGAGCCTTTTGTTTAACTCCGTTTCTGAAGTGAAATTCAGACCAGTGTTCTCATCCATGAAACACACTCTGTTTTAACGCAAAGAGCATGTTCTTCTTTCCAGCGTCTCTAATACAGCAAGAAACATGAGCATGCCCAGAAAAAATGAACTGTGTTTCCTACTCATACGGACCATATCTAGTTGAGCTCTGCTTATGAAACTCATACATAGAACAGCATCTCTTCATGGATGATCTTTAGTTAATAGTGAAAATCGTGTTGGGTTCTTGTACTGTGTAAATTCATTTGAGCTGAAAAATCACTGGGTTTACCTGAAATGAACTCTTGCTTGTAGGAAGACAGAGAGCCTTTGGTTTAACTCCATTGGTGAAGGGAAATTCAGACCATTGTTTTCATCCATGAAATACACTCTGTTTTAACGCAAGATGCACGCTCTTCTATCCAACATCTCTAATACAACAAGAAACATGAGCATGCCAAGAAAATAAATACTGTATTTACTACTCAAGGACCATGTATAATTCAACTCTGCTTATGAAACTCATACAAACCACAGCATCTCTTCATAGATGCTCTTTAGTTAATAGTGAAAATCGTGTTGGGTTCCTGAACTGCGTAATTTCATTTGAGCCGAATATTCAGTGGGATTACTGGAAATGAACTCTTGCTTGTAGGAAGACACAGAGCATTTGGTTTAACTCCGTTTGTGAAGGGCAATTCAGACCAGTGTTCTAATCCATGAAACACACTCTGTTTTAACGTGAAGAGCACGCTCTTCTTTCCAGCATCTACAATACAGCAAGAAACATGAGCATGCCCAGAATAATGAACTGTGTTTCCTACTCATATGGAACATATCTAGCTGAATTCTGCTTATGAAACTGTAAAAAAACCACAGCATCTTTTACATAGATGCTCTTTAGCTAAAAGTGAAAATCGTGTTGGGTTCGTGAACAGAGTAAATTCATTTTTGCCGAAATATCACTGGTTTTACCAGAAATGAACTCTTGCTTGTAGGAAGACAGAGAGCCTTTGGTTTAACTCTGTTTCTGAAGGAAAATTCAGTCCAGTGTTCAAATCCATGAAACACTCTCTGTTTTAACGAAAGAAGCATGCTCTTCTTTCTAGCGTCTCCAATACAGCAAGAAACATGAGCATGCCTAGTAAAAAAGAACTGTATTTCCTACTCAAATGGACCGTGTCTAGTTCAACTCTGCTTATGAAACTCATACAAACCACAGCATCTCTTCATACAAGCTCTTTAGTTAATAGTGAAAATCGTGTTGGGTTCTTGTACTGTGTAAATTCATTTGAGCTGAAAAATCACTGGGTTTACCTGAAATGAACTCTTGCTTGTAGGAAGACAGAGAGCCTTTGGTTTAAGTCCGTTTCTGAAGGAAAATTCAGACATGTGTTCTCATCCATAAAACACTCTCTGTTTTAACGCAAGAAGCATTCTGTTCTTCCAGCGTCTCCAATACAGCAAGAAACATGAGCATGCACAGAAAAAAATTACTGTACTTTCTACTAAAAATGACTGTGTCTAGTTCAACTCTGCTTATGAAACTCATACAAACCACAGCATCTCTTCATAGATGCTCTTTAGTTAATAGTGAAAATCATGTTGGGTTCATGAACTGGGTAAATTCATTAGAGCCGAAAAATCACTGGGTTTACCGGAAATGAACTCTTGCATTTAGGAAGACAGAGAGCCTTTTGTTTAACTCCGTTTCTGAAGGGAAATTCAGACCAGTGGTCTCTTCCATGAAACACCCTCTGTTTTAACGCAAGAAGCATCCTCTTCTGTCCAGCGTCTCCAATACATCAAGAAACATTAGCATGCCCATAAAAAAATAACTGTGTTTCGTACTCATACGGACAAATTCTTGTTGATCTCTGCTTATGAAACTGTAACAAACCACAGCATCTTTTACATAGATGCTCTTAATTTATTAGAGAAAATCGTGTTGTGTTCATGAACTGTGTAAATTAATTTGAGCTGAAAAATCACTGGGTTTACCGGAAATGAACTCTAGCATTTAGGAAGACACAAATCCTTTTGTTTAACTCCGTTTCTGAAGTGAAATTCATACCAGTGTTCTCATCCATGAAACACACTCTGTTTTAACGCAAAGAGCATGTTCTTCTTTCCAGCGTCTCTAATACAGCAAGAAACATGAGCATGCCCAGAAAAAATGAACTGTGTTTCCTACTCATACGGACCATATCTAGTTGAACTCTGCTTATGAAACTCATACATAGAACAGCATCTCTTCATAGATGATCTTTAGTTAATAGTGAAAATTGTGTTGGGTTCTTGAACTGTGTAAATTCATTTGAGCCGAAAAATCACTGGGTTTACCAGAAATGAACTCTTGCTTGTAGGAAGACAGAGAGCCTTTGGTTTAACTCCGTTTGTGAAGGGAAATTCAGACCATTGTTTTCATCCATGAAACACACTCTGTTTTAACGCAAGATGCATGCTCTTCTTTCCAACTTCTCTAATACAACAAGAAACATGAGCATGCCCCCCCAAAAAATACTGTATTTACTACTCAATAGGACCATGTATAATTCAACTCTGCTTATGAAACTCATACAAACCACAGCATCTCTTCATAGATGCTCTTTAGTTAATAGTGAAAATCGTGTTGGGTTCGTGAACTGCGTAAATTCATTTGAGCCGAATATTCACTGGGTTTCCTGGAAATGAACTCTTGCTTGTAGGAAGACTCAGAGTCTTTTGTTTAACTCCGTTTGAGAAGGGAAATTCAGACCAGTGTTCTCATCCATGAAACACACTCTGTTTTCACGCAACGAGCATACTCTTCTTTCCAATGTCTCTATACAGCCAGAAACATGAGCATGATCAGAAAAAAAGAACTGTGTTTCCTACTCATACGGACCATATGTAGTTGAACTCTGCTTGTGAAACTGTAACAAACCACAGCATCTCTTACATAGATGCTCTTTAGTTAATAGTGAAAAACGTTTGGGTTCATGAACTGTGTAAATTCATTTGAGCCGAAAAATCAAAGGGTTTACCAGAAATGAACTCTTTATTGTAGGAAGACACAGAGCCTTTGGTTTAACTCGTTTGTGAAGGGAAATTCAGACCAGTGTTCTCTTCCCTGAAACACCCTCTGTTTTACGCAAGAAGCATCCTCTTCTGTCCAGTGTCTCCAATACAGCAAGAAACATGAGCATGACCATAAAAAAAGAACTGTGTTTTGTACTCATACGGACCATATCTAGTTGAACTCTGCTCATGAAACTGTAACAAACGACAGCATCTTTTACATAGATGCTCTTTTGTTAATAGTGAAAATCGTGTTGGTTTCGTGAACTGTGTAAATTCATTTGAGCCGAAAAATCACTGGGTTTAACTGAAATGAACTCTTGCTTGGAGGAAGACATCGAGCATTTGTTTTAACTCTGTTTCTGAAGGAAAATTCAGACCAGTGTTCAAATCCATGAAACACACTCTGTTTTAATGCAAGAAGCATGCTCTTCTTTCAGGGTCTCCAATACAGCAAGAAACGTGAGCATGCCCAAAAAAAAAGAACTGTATTTCCTACTCAAAAGGACAGTGTCTAGTTGAACTCTGCTTATGAAACTCATACAAAACACAGCATCTTTTCCTATATGCTCTTTAGTTAAAAGTAAAACTCGTGTTGGGTTCTTGAACTGTGTAAATTCATTTGAGCCCAAATATCACTGGGTTTACGGGAAATGAACTCTTGCCCTTAAGAAGACACAGAGACTTTGTTTTAACTCAATTTTTGATGGGAAATTCAGATCAGTGTTCTCATCCATGAAACACACTCTGTTTTAACGCAAAGAGCATGCTCTTCTTTCCATCGTCTCTAATACAGCAAGAAACATGAGCATGATCAGAAAAAAAGAACTGTGTTTCCTACTCATACGGACCATATCTAGTTGAACTCTGCTTATGAAACTGTAACAAACCACAGCATCTCTTACATAGATGCTCTTAAGTTAATAGTGAAAAAGGTTTGGGTTCATGAACTGTGTAAATTCATTTGAGCTGAAAAGTCACTGGGTTTACCAGAAATGAACTCTTGCATTTAGGAAGTCACAGAGCCTTTGCTTTAACACCTTTTCTGAAGTGAAATTCAGACCAGTGTTCTCATCCATGAAGCACACTGTTTTAATGCAAGGAGCATGCTATTCTTTACAGATTCTCTAATACAGCAAGAAAAATGAGCACGCCCAGAAAAAAATACTGTATTTACTACTCAATAGGACCATGTATAATTCAACTCTGCTTATGAAACTCATATAAACCACAGCATCTCTTCATAGATGCTCTTTAGTTAATAATGAAAATCCTGTTGTTTTCGTGAACTGCGTAAATTCATTTGATCCGAATAATCACTGGGTTTACTGGAAATGAACTCTTGCTTGTAGGAAGACTCAGAACCTTTTGTTTAAATCCGTTTATGAAGGGAAATACAGACCAGTGTTCTCATCCATGAAACACACTCTGTTTTAACGCAACGAGCATGCTCTTCTTTCCAGTGTCATAATACAGCAAGAAACATGAGCATGATCAGAAAAAAATAACTGTGTTTCCTACTCATACGGACCATATCTAGTTGAACTCTGCTTATGAAACTGTAACAAACCACAGCATCTCTTACATAGATGCTCTTAAGTTAATAGTGAAAAACGTTTGGGTTCATGAACTGTGTAAATTCATTTCAGCCGAAAAATCAAAGGGTTTACAGGAAATGAACTCTTGCTTCTAGGAATACAGAGAGACTTTGGTTTAACTCGTTTGTGAAGGAAATTCAGTCCAGTGTTCTCATCCATGAAACACCCTCTGTTTTAACGCAAGAAGCTTCCTCTTCTGTCCAGCATCTCCAATACAGCAAGAAACATGAGCATGCCCAGAAAAAAATTATTGTATGTCCTACTCAAAATGACTGTGTCTAGTTCAACTCTGCTTATGAAACTCCTACAAACCAGTGCATCTCTTCATAGATGCTCTTTAGTTAATAGTGAAAATCGGGATGGGTTCGTGAACTGTGTAAATTCATTAGAGCCAAAAAATCACTGGGTTTACCGGAAATGAACTCTTGCATTTAGGAAGACACAGAGCCTTTGGTTTAACTCCGTTTCTGAAGTGAAATTCAGACCAGTGTTCTCATCCATGAAACACACTCTGGTTTAACGCAAAGAGCTTGCTCTTCTTTCCAGAGTCTCTAATACAGCAAGAAACAGGAGCATGCCCAGAAAAAATGAACTGTGTTTCCTACTCATATGTACCATATCTAGTTGAACTCTGTTTATGGAACTGTAACAAGCTACAGCATCTCTTACATAGATGCTCTTTAGTTAATAGTGAAAATCCTGTTGGGTTCGTGATCTGTGTAAATTCATTTGAGCTGAAAAGTCACTGGGTTTACCGGAAATGAACTCTTGCATTTAGGAACTCACAGAGCCTTTGGTTTAACTCCGTTTCTGAAGTGAAATTCAGATCTGTGTTCTCATCCATGAAACACACTCTGTTTTAACGCAACGAGAATGCTATTCTTTCCAGAGTCTCTAATACAGCAAGAAACATGAGCATGCCCAGAAAAAAATTACTGTATGTCCTACTCAAAATGACTTTGTCTAGTTCAACTCTGCTTATGAAACTCATACAAACCAGAGCATCTCTTCATAGGTGCTCTTTAGTTAATAGTGAAAATCATGTTGGGTTCGTGAACTGTGTAAATTCATTAGAGCCAAAAAATGACTGGGTTTACCAGAAATGAACTCTTGCATTTAGGAAGACATAGAGCCTTTGGTTTAACTCCGTTTCTGAAGGGAAATTCAGACCAGTGTCCTCATCCATGAAACACACTCTGGTTTAACGCAAAGAGCATGCTCTTCTTTCCAGCGTCTCTAATACAGCAAGAAACATGAGCATGCCCAGAAAAAATGAACTGTGTTTCCTACTCATATGTATCATATCTAGTTGAACTGTGCTTATGGAACTGCAACAAGCCACAGCATCTCTTACAAAAATGCTCTTTAGTTAATAGTGAAAATCGTCTTGGGTTCATGAACTGTGTAAATTTCTTTGAGCTGAAAAGTCACTGGGTTTACCAGAAATGAACTCTTGCATTTAGGAAGTCACAGAGCCTTTGGTTTAACTCCGATTCTGAAGGGAAATTCAGACCAGTGTTCTCATCCATGAAACACACTCTGTTTTCACGCAACGAGCATACTCTTCTTTCCAGTGTCTCTATACAGCAAGAAACATGAGCATGATCAGAAAAAAAGAACTGTGTTTCCTACTCATACGGACCATATCTAGTTGAACTCTGCTTATGAAACTGTAACAAACCACAGCATCTCTTACATAGATGCTCTTTAGTTAATAGTGAAAAACGTTTGGGTTCATGAACTGTGTAAATTCATTTGAGCCGAAAAATCAAAGGGTTTACCAGAAATGAACTCTTTATTGTAGGAAGACACAGAGCCTTTGGTTTAACTCGTTTGTGAAGGGAAATTCAGACCAGTGTTCTCTTCCCTGAAACACCCTCTGTTTTACGCAAGAAGCATCCTCTTCTGTCCAGTGTCTCCAATACAGCAAGAAACATGAGCATGACCATAAAAAAAGAACTGTGTTTTGTACTCATACGGACCATATCTAGTTGAACTCTGCTCATGAAACTGTAACAAACGACAGCATCTTTTACATAGATGCTCTTTTGTTAATAGTGAAAATCGTGTTGGTTTCGTGAACTGTGTAAATTCATTTGAGCCGAAAAATCACTGGGTTTAACTGAAATGAACTCTTGCTTGGAGGAAGACATCGAGCATTTGTTTTAACTCTGTTTCTGATGGAAAATTCAGACCAGTGTTCAAATCCATGAAACACACTCTGTTTTAATGCAAGAAGCATGCTCTTCTTTCAGGGTCTCCAATACAGCAAGAAACGTGAGCATGCCCAAAAAAAAAGAACTGTATTTCCTACTCAAAAGGACAGTGTCTAGTTGAACTCTGCTTATGAAACTCATACAAAACACAGCATCTTTTCCTATATGCTCTTTAGTTAAAAGTAAAACTCGTGTTGGGTTCTTGAACTGTGTAAATTCATTTGAGCCCAAATATCACTGGGTTTACGGGAAATGAACTCTTGCCCTTAAGAAGACACAGAGACTTTGTTTTAACTCAATTTTTGATGGGAAATTCAGATCAGTGTTCTCATCCATGAAACACACTCTGTTTTAACGCAAAGAGCATGCTCTTCTTTCCATCGTCTCTAATACAGCAAGAAACATGAGCATGATCAGAAAAAAAGAACTGTGTTTCCTACTCATACGGACCATATCTAGTTGAACTCTGCTTATGAAACTGTAACAAACCACAGCATCTCTTACATAGATGCTCTTAAGTTAATAGTGAAAAAGGTTTGGGTTCATGAACTGTGTAAATTCATTTGAGCTGAAAAGTCACTGGGTTTACCAGAAATGAACTCTTGCATTTAGGAAGTCACAGAGCCTTTGCTTTAACACCTTTTCTGAAGTGAAATTCAGACCAGTGTTCTCATCCATGAAGCACACTGTTTTAATGCAAGGAGCATGCTATTCTTTACAGATTCTCTAATACAGCAAGAAAAATGAGCATGCCCAGAAAAAAATACTGTATTTACTACTCAATAGGACCATGTATAATTCAACTCTGCTTATGAAACTCATATAAACCACAGCATCTCTTCATAGATGCTCTTTAGTTAATAATGAATATCCTGTTGTTTTCGTGAACTGCGTAAATTCATTTGATCCGAATAATCACTGGGTTTACTGGAAATGAACTCTTGCTTGTAGGAAGACTCAGAACCTTTTGTTTAAATCCGTTTATGAAGGGAAATACAGACCAGTGTTCTCATCCATGAAACACACTCTGTTTTAACGCAACGAGCATGCTCTTCTTTCCAGTGTCATAATACAGCAAGAAACATGAGCATGATCAGAAAAAAATAACTGTGTTTCCTACTCATACGGACCATATCTAGTTGAACTCTGCTTATGAAACTGTAACAAACCACAGCATCTCTTACATAGATGCTCTGAAGTTAATAGTGAAAAACGTTTGGGTTCATGAACTGTGTAAATTCATTTCAGCCGAAAAATCAAAGGGTTTACAGGAAATGAACTCTTGCTTCTAGGAATACAGAGAGACTTTGGTTTAACTCGTTTGTGAAGGAAATTCAGTCCAGTGTTCTCATCCATGAAACACCCTCTGTTTTAACGCAAGAAGCTTCCTCTTCTGTCCAGCATCTCCAATACAGCAAGAAACATGAGCATGCCCAGAAAAAAATTATTGTATGTCCTACTCAAAATGACTGTGTCTAGTTCAACTCTGCTTATGAAACTCCTACAAACCAGTGCATCTCTTCATAGATGCTCTTTAGTTAATAGTGAAAATCGGGATGGGTTCGTGAACTGTGTAAATTCATTAGAGCCAAAAAATCACTGGGTTTACCGGAAATGAACTCTTGCATTTAGGAAGACACAGAGCCTTTGGTTTAACTCCGTTTCTGAAGTGAAATTCAGACCAGTGTTCTCATCCATGAAACACACTCTGGTTTAACGCAAAGAGCTTGCTCTTCTTTCCAGAGTCTCTAATACAGCAAGAAACAGGAGCATGCCCAGAAAAAATGAACTGTGTTTCCTACTCATATGTACCATATCTAGTTGAACTCTGTTTATGGAACTGTAACAAGCTACAGCATCTCTTACATAGATGCTCTTTAGTTAATAGTGAAAATCCTGTTGGGTTCGTGAACTGTGTAAATTCATTTGAGCTGAAAAGTCACTGGGTTTACCGGAAATGAACTCTTGCATTTAGGAACTCACAGAGCCTTTGGTTTAACTCCGTTTCTGAAGTGAAATTCAGATCAGTGTTCTCATCCATGAAACACACTCTGTTTTAATGCAACGAGAATGCTATTCTTTCCAGAGTCTCTAATACAGCAAGAAACATGAGCATGCCCAGAAAAAAATTACTGTATGTCCTACTCAAAATGACTTTGTCTAGTTCAACTCTGCTTATGAAACTCATACAAACCAGAGCATCTCTTCATAGATGCTCTTTAGTTAATAGTGAAAATCATGTTGGGTTCGTGAACTGTATAAATTCATTAGAGCCAAAAAATGACTGGGTTTACCAGAAATGAACTCTTGCATTTAGGAAGACATAGAGCCTTTGGTTTAACTCCGTTTCTGAAGGGAAATTCAGACCTGTGTCCTCATCCATGAAACACACTCTGTTTTAACGCAACGAGCATGCTCTTCTTTCCAGCATCTCTAATACAGCAAGAAACATGAGCATGCCCAGAAAAAATGAACTGTGTTTCCTACTCATATGTACCATATCTAGTTGAACTGTGCTTATGGAACTGCAACAAGCCACAGCATCTCTTACAAAAATGCTCTTTAGTTAATAGTGAAAATCGTCTTGGGTTCATGAACTGTGTAAATTTATTTGAGCTGAAAAGTCACTGGGTTTACCGGAAATGAACTCTTGCATTTAGGAAGTCACAGAGCCTTTGGTTTAACTCCGATTCTGAAGTGAAATTCAGACCAGTGTTCTCATCCATGAAACACACTCTGTTTTAACGCAACGAGCATGCTCTTCTTTCCATCGTCTCTAATACAGCAAGAAACATGAGCATGATCAGAAAAAAAGAACTGTGTTTCCTACTCATACGGACCATATCTAGTTGAACTCTGCTTATGAAACTGTAACAAACCACAGCATCTCTTACATAGATGCTCTTAAGTTAATAGTGAAAAACGTTTGGGTTCATGAACTGTGTAAATTCATTTGAGCCGAAAAATCAAAGGTTTACAGGAAATGAACTCTTGCTTCTAGGAATACAGAGAGACTTTGGTTTAACTCGTTTGTGAAGGAAATTCAGACCAGTGTTCTCATCCATGAAACACCCTCTGTTTTAACGCAAGAAGCTTCCTCTTCTGTCCAGCACCTCCAATAAAGCAAGAAACATGAGCATGCCCAGAAAAAAATTATTGTATGTCCTACTCAAAATGACTGTGTCTAGTACAACTGTGCTTATGAAACTCCTACAAACCAGTGCATCTCTTCATAGATGCTCATTAGTTAATAGTGAAAATCGGGATGGGTTCGTGAACTGTGTAAATTCATTAGAGCCAAAAAATCACTGGGTTTACCGGAAATGAACTCTTGCATTTAGGAAGACACAGAGCCTTTGGTTTAACTCCGTTTCTGAAGTGAAATTCAGACCAGTGTTCTCATCCATGAAACACACTCTGTTTTAACGCAAGGAGCATGCTCTTCTTTCCATCGTCTCTAATACAGCAAGAAACATGAGCATGATCTGAAAAAAAGAACTGTGTTTCCTACTCATACGGACCATATCTAGTTGAACTCTGCTTATGAAACTGTAACAAACCACAGCATCTCTTACATAGATGTTCTTAATTTAATAGTGAAAAATGTTTGGGTTCATGAACTGTGTAAATTCATTTGAGCCGAAAAATCAAAGGGTTTACAGGAAATGAACTCTTGCTTCTAGGAATACAGAGAGACTTTGGTTTAACTCGTTTGTGAAGGAAATTCAGACCAGTGTTCTCATCCATGGAACACCCTCTGTTTTAACACAAGAAGCTTCCTCTTCTGTCCAGCATCTCCAATACAGCAAGAAACATGAGCATGCCCAGAAAAAATTATTGTATGTCCTACTCAAAATGACTGTGTCTAGTTCAACTCTGCTTATGAAACTCCTACAAACCAGTGCATCTCTTCATAGATGCTCTTTAGTTAATAGTGTAAATCGGGATGGGTTCGTGAACTGTGTAAATTCATTAGAGCCAATAAATCACTGGGTTTACCGGAAATGAACTCTTGCATTTAGGAAGACACAGAGCCTTTGGTTTAACTCCGTTTCTGAAGTGAAATTCAGACCAGTGTTCTCATCCATGAAACACACTCTGGTTTAATGCAAAGAGCTTGCTCTTCTTTCCAGAGTCTCTAATACAGCAAGAAACAGGAGCATGCCCAGAAAAAATGAACTGTGTTTCCTACTCATATGTACCATATCTAGTTGAACTCTGTTTATGGAACTGTAACAAGCTACAGCATCTCTTACATAGATGCTCTTTAGTTAATAGTGAAAATCCTGTTGGGTTCGTGATCTGTGTAAATTCATTTGAGCTGAAAAGTCACTGGGTTTACCGGAAATGAACTCTTGCATTTAGGAACTCACAGAGCCTTTGGTTTAACTCCGTTTCTGAAGTGAAATTCAGACCAGTGTTCTCATCCATGAAACACACTCTGTTTTAACGCAACGAGAATGCTATTCTTTCCAGAGTCTCTAATACAGCAAGAAACATGAGCATTCCCAGAAACAAATTACTGCATGTCCTACTCAAAATGACTTTGTCTAGTTCAACTCTGCTTATGAAACTCATACAAACCAGAGCATCTCTTCATAGATGCTCTTTAGTTAATAGTGAAAATCATGTTGGGTTCGTGAACTGTGTAAATTCATTAGAGCCAAAAAATGACTGGGTTTACCAGAAATGAACTCTTGCATTTAGGAAGACATAGAGCCTTTGGTTTAACTCCGTTTCTGAAGGGAAATTCAGATCAGTGTTCTCATCCATGAAACACACTCTGTTTTAACGCAACGAGCATGCACTTCTTCCCATCGTCTCTAATACAGCAAGAAACATGAGCATGATCAGAAAAAAAGAACTGTGTTTCCTACTCATACGGACCATATCTAGTTGAACTCTGCTTATGAAACTGTAACAAACCACAGCATCTCTTACATAGATGCTCTTAAGTTAATAGTGAAAAACGTTTGGGTTCATGAACTGTGTAAATTCATTAGAGCCAAAAAATCAAAGGGTTTACCAGAAATGAACTCTTCATTGTAGGAAGACAGAGAGACTTTGGTTTAACTCGTTTGTGAAGGGAAATTCAGACCAGAGTTCTCATCCCTGAAACACCCTCTGTTTTAATGCAAGAAGCGTCCTCTTCTTTCTAGTGTCTCCAATACAGCAAGAAACATGAGCATGCCCATAAAAAAAGAACTGTGGTTCGTGCTCATACGGACCATATCTAGTTGAACTCTGCTTATGAAACTGTAACAAACCACAACATCATTTACATAGGTGCTCTTTTTTTAATAGTGAAAATCTTGGTGGGTTCGTGAACTGTGTAAATTCATTTGAGCCGAAAAATCACTGGGTTTACCAGAAATGAACTCTTGCCTGTAGGAAGACAGAGAGCCTTTGGTTTACCTCCGTATGTGAAGGGAAATTCAGACCATTGTTTTCATCCATGAAACACACTCTGTTTTTAACGCAAGATGCATGCTCTTCTTTCCAGCTTCTCTAATACAACAAGAAACATGAGCATGCCCAGAAAAAAAAATACTGTATTTACTACTCAATAGGACCATGTATTATTCAACTCAGCATATGAAACTCATACAAACCACAGCATCTCTTCATAGATGCTCTTTAGTTAATAATGAAAATCGTGTTGGGTTCGTGAACTATGTAAATTCATTTGAGCCGAATAATCACTGGGTTTACTGGAAATGAACTCTTGCTTGTAGAAAGACTCAGAGCCTTTTGTTTAACTCCATTTGTGAAGGGAAATACAGACCAGTGTTCTCATCCATGAAACACACTCTGTTTTAACGCAACGAGCATGCTCTTCTTTCCAGTATCTCTATACAGCAAGAAACATGAGCATGATCAGAAAAAAATAACTGTGTTTCCTACTCATACGGACCATACCTAGTTGAACTCTGCTTATGAAACTGTAACAAACCACAGCATCTCTTACATAGATGCTCTTAAGTTAATAGTGAAAAACGTTTGGGTTCATGAACTGTGTAAATTCATTTGAGCCGAAAAATCAAAGGGTTTACAGGAAATGAACTCTTGCTTGTAGGAAGACAGAGAGTTTGGTTTAACTCGTATGTGAAGGGAAATTCAGACCAGTGTTCTCATCCATGAAACACCCTCTGTTTTAACGCAAGAAGCGTCCTCTTCTGTCCAGTGTCTCCAATACAGCAAGAAACATGAGCATGCCCATAAAAAAGAACTGTGGTTCGTACTCATACGGATCATATCTAGTTGAACTCTGCTTATGAAACTGTAACAAACCACAGCATCTTTTACATAGATGCTCTTTTGTTAATATTGAAAATAGTGTTGGGTTCGTGAACTGTGTAAATTCATTTGAGCCGAAAAATCACTGGGATTAACGGAAATTAACTCTTGCTTGTAAGAAGACACAGAGCCTTTGGTTTTACTCTGTTTCTGAAGGAAAATTCAGACCAGTGTTCAAATCCATGAAACACACTCTGTTTTAAAGCACGAATCATGCTCTTCTTTCCAGGGTCTCCAATACAGCAAGAAACGTAAGCATGCCCAGAAAAAAAAGAACTGTATGTCCTACTCAAAATTACTGTGTCTAGTTCAACTCTGCTTATGAAACTCATACAAACCAGAGCATCTCTTCATAGATGCTCTTTAGTTAATAGTGAAAATCGTGTAGGGTTCGTGAACTGTGTAAATTCTTTTGAGACGAAATATCACTGGGTTTACGGGAAATGAACTCTTGCTTGTAGGAAGACACAGAACTTTCGGTTTACCTCCGTTTCTGACGGGATATTCAGACCTGTATTCTCATCCATGAAACACACTCTGTTTTAACGCAAAGAGCATGTTATTCTTTCCAGCGTCTGCAATATAGCAAGAAACATGAGCATGCCCAGAAAAAAGAACTGTGCTTCCTACTCATACAGACCATATCTAGTAGAACTCTGCATATGACACTATAACAAACCACAGCATCTCTTACATAGATGCTCTTCAGTTAATGGTGAAAAAATTTTGGTTTTGTGAACTGTGTAAATTCATTTGAGCTAAAAAATCAAAGGGTGTACCAGAAATGAACTCTTAATTGTAGGAAGATTCAGAGCCTTCGGTTTAACTCTGTTTCTGAAGGAAAATTCAGACCAGTGTTCAAATCCATGAAACACACTCTGTTTTAACGCAAGAAGCATGCTCTTCTGTCCAGGGTCTCAAATACAGCATGAAACTTGAGCATGCCCAGAAAAAAAGAGACTGTATTTCCTACTCAAAAGGACAGTGTCCAGTTCAACTCTGCTTATGAAACTCATACAAACCAGAGCATTTCTTCATAGATGCTCTTTAGTTAACAGTGAAAATCATGTTGGGTTCGTGAACTGTGTAAATTCTTTTGAGACGAAATATCACTGGGTTTACCGGAAATGAACTCTTGCATTTAGGAAAACACAGAGCCTTTGGTTTAACTCCGTTTCTGAAGCTAAATTCAGACCATTGTTCTCATCCATGAAACACCCTCTGTTTTAATGCAAAGTGCATGCTCTTCTTTCAAGCGACTCTAATACAGCAAGATACATGAGCATGCCCAAATAAAATGAAGTGTGTTTCCTACTCATATGTACCATATCTAGTTGAACTCTGCTTATGGAACTGTAACAAGACACAGCATCTCTTACATAGATGCTCTATAGTTAATAGTGAAAATCGTGTTGGGTTCGTGAACTGTGAAAATCCATTTGAGCCGGAAAATCACTGGGTTTACCGGAAATGAACTCTTGCATTTAGGAAGACACAGAGCCTTCGGTTTTACTATGTTTCTGAAGGGAAATTCAGACCAGTGTTCTCATCCATGAAACACCCTCTGTTTTAATGCAAAGTGCATGCTCTTCTATCAAGCGTCTCTAATACAGCAAGAAACACGAGCATGCCCAGAATAAAAGAACTGTGTTTCCTACTCATACTGACCATATCTAGTTGAACTCTGCTTAAGAATCTGTAACAAACCACAGCATCTATTACATAGATGCCCTTTAGTTAATAGTGAAAATCGGGTTGTGTTCATGAACTGTGTAATTTCATTTGAGCTGAAAAATCACTGGGTTTGCCGGAAATGAACTCTTGCATTTAGGAAGACACAGAGCCTTTGGTTTAACTCCGTTTCTGAAGGGAAATTCAGACCAGTGTTCTCATCCATGAAGCACACTCTGTTTTAAGGCAAAGAGCATGCTCTTCTTTCCAGCGTCTCTAATACAGCAAGAAACATGAGCATGCCCAGAAAAAATGAACTGGGTTTCCTACTCATACGGACCATATCTAGTTGAACCCCGCTTATGAAACTCATACATAGAACAGCATCTCTTCATAGATGATCTTTAGTTAATAGTGAAAATCCTGTTGGGTTCGTGAACTGTGTAAATTCATTTGAGCCGAATAATCACTGGGTTTACCTGAAATGAATTGTTGCTTGTAGGAAGACACAGAGCCTTTGGTTTAACTCTGTATCTGAAGGGAAATTCAGACCAGTGTTCTCATCCATGAAACACACTCTGTTTTAATGCAAGATGCATGCTCTTCTTTCCAGTTTCTCTACTACAACAAGAAATATGAGCATGCCCAGAAAAAAATTACTGTATTTACTACTCAATAGGACCATGTCTAATTCAACTCTGCTTATGAAACTCATACAAACCACAGCATCTCTTCATAGATGCTCTTTAGTTAATAGTGAAAATCGTGTTGGGCTCGTGAACTGGGTAAATTCATTAGAGCGGAATAATCACTGGGTTTACCAGAAATGAACTCTTGCATTTAGGAAGTCACAGAGCCTTTGGTTTAACTCCGTTTCTGAAGTGAAATTCAAACCAGTGTTCTCTTCCATGAAACACACTCTGTTTTAATGCAAGAAGGATGCTCTTCTTTCCAGCGTCTCTATTACAGCAAGAAACATGAGCATGCCCATAAAAAAAGAACTGTGTTTCGTACTCATACGGACCATGTCTAGTTGAACTCTTCTTATGAAACTGTAACAGACCACAGCATCTTTTACATAGATGCTCTTTTGTTAATAGTGAAAATCGTGTGGTTCGTGAACTGTGTAAATTCATTTGAGCTAAAAAAATCACTGGGTTTAACGGAAATGAACTCTTGCTTGTAGGAAGACACAGAGCCTTTGGTTTAACTCTGTTTCTGAAGGAAAATTCAGACCAGTGTTCAAATCCATGAAACACACTCTGTTTTAACGCAAGAAGCCTGCTCTTCTTTCTAGGGTCTCCAATACAGCAAGAAACATGAGCATGCCCAGACAAAAAGAGACTGTATATCCTACTCAAAATGACAGTGTCTAGTTCTGCTCTGCTTATGAAACTCATACAAACCAGAGCATCTCTTCATAGATGCTCTTTAGTTAATAGTGAAAATCATGTTGGGTTCGTGAACTGGGTAAATTCATTTGAGCCGGAAAATCACTGGGTTTACCGGAAATGAACTCTGGCATTTAGGAAGAAACAGAGCCTTTGGTTTAACTCCGTTTCTGAAGTGAAATTCAGACCAGTGTTCTCATCCATGAAACACACTCTGGTTTAACGCAAAGACCATGCTCTTCTTTCCAGCGTCTCTAATACAGCAAGAAACATGAGCATGCCCAGAAAAAATGAACTGTGTTTCCTACTCATATGTACCATATCTAGTTGAACTCTGCTTATGGAAGTGTAACAAGCCACAGCATCTCTTACATAGATGCTCTTTAGTTAATAGTGAAAATCGTGTTGGGTTCGTGAACTATGTAAATTCATTTGAGCTGAAAAGTCACTGGGTTTACCGGAAATAAACTCTTGCATTTAGGAAGTCACAGAGCCTTTGGTTTAACTCGTTTGTGAAGGGAAACTCAGACCAGTGTTCTCATTCCTGAAACACCCTCTGTTTTAACGCAAGAAGCATCCTCTTCTCTCTAGCATCTCCAATACAACAAGAAACATGAGCATTCTCATTAAAAAAGAACTGTGTTTCGTACTCATAGGGACCATATGTAGTTGAACTCTGCTTTTGAAACTGTAACAAATCACAGCATCTTTTACATAGATGCTCTTTAGTTAATAGTGAAAATCGTGTTGGGTTCGTGAACTGTGTAAATTCTTTTGAACCGAAATATCATTGGGTTTACCGGAAATGAACTCTTGCATTTAGGAAGACACAGAGCCATTGGTTTAACTCCGTTTCTGAAGGGAAATTCAGACCAGTGTTCTCATCCATGAAGCACACTCTGTTTTAAGGCAAAGAGCATGCTCTTCTTTCCAGCGTCTCTAATACAGCAAGAAACATGAGCATGCACAGAAAAAATGAACTGGGTTTCCTACTCATACGGACCATATCTAGTTGAACCCCGCTTATGAAACTCATACATAGAACAGCATCTCTTCATAGATGATCTTTAGTTAATAGTGAAAATCCTGTTGGATTCGTGAACTGTGTAAATTCATTTGAGCCGAATAATCACTGGGTTTACCTGAAATGAATTGTTGCTTGTAGGAAGACACAGAGCCTTTGGTTTAACTCTGTATCTGAAGGGAAATTCAGATCAGTGTTCTCATCCATGAAACACACTCGGTTTTAATGCAAGATGCATGCTCTTCTTTCCAGTTTCTCTAATACAGGAAGAAACATGAGCATGCCCATAAAAAAAGAACTGTGTTTCGTACCCATACGGACCATGTCTAGTTGAACTCTTCTTATGAAACTGTAACAGACCACAGCATCATTTACATAGATGGTCTTTTGTTAATATTGAAAATCGTGTGGTTCGTGAACTGTGTAAATTCATTTGAGCTAAAAAATCACTGGGTTTAACGGAAATGAACTCTTGCTTGTAGGAAGACACAGAGCCTTTGGTTTAACTCTGTTTCTGAAGGAAAATTCAGACCAGTGTTCAAATCCATGAAACACACTCTGTTTTAACGCAAGAAGCATGCTCTTCTTTCTAGGGTCTCCAATACAGCAAGAAACATGAGCATGCCCAGAAAAAATGAACTGTGTTTCCTACTCATACGGACCATATCTAGTTGAACTCTGCTTATGGAAGTGTAACAAGCCACAGCATCTCTTACATAGATGCTCTTTAGATAATAGTGAAAATCGTGTTGGGTTCGTGAACTGTGTAAATTCATTTGAGCTGAAAAGTCACTGGGTTTACCGGAAATAAACTCTTGCATTTAGGAAGTCACAGAGCCTTTGGTTTAACTCGTTTTTGAAGGGAAATTCAGACCACTCTTCTCATTCCTGAAATACCCTCTGTTTTAACGAAAGAAGCATCCTCTTCTCTCTAGCATCTCCAATACAACAAGAAACATGAGCATTCTCATTAAAAAAGAACTGTGTTTCGTACTCATACGGACCATATATAGTTGAATTCTGCTTTTGAAACTGTAACAAACCACAGCATCTTTTACATAGATGCTCTTTAGTTAATAGTGAAAATCGTGTTGGGTTCGTGAACTGTGTAAATTCATTTGAACCGAAATATCATTGGGTTTACCGGAAATGAACTCTTGCTTGTAGGAAGACAGAGTGCCTTTGGTTTAACTCCGTTTCTGAAGGAATATTCAGACCAGTGTTCTCATCCATGAAACACACTCTGTTTTAACGCAAGAAGCATTCTGTTCTTCCAGGGTCTCCAATACAGCAAGAAACATGAGCATGCCCAGAAAAAAATTACTGTACTTTCTACTCAAAATGACTGTGTCTAGTTCTACTCTGCTTATGAAACTCATAAAAACCACAGCATCTCTTCATAGATGCTCTTTAGTTAATAGTGAAAATCATGTTGGGTTCGTTAACTGTGGAAATTCATTAGAGCCGAATAATCACTGGGTTTACCTGAAATGAATTGTTGCTTGTAGGAAGACACAGAGCCTTTGGTTTAATACTGTATCTGAGGGAAATTCAGACCAGTGTTCTCATCCATGAAACACACTCTGTTTTAATGCAAGATGCATGCTCTTCTTTCCAGTTTCTCTAATACAACAAGAAATATGAGCATGCCCAGAAAAAAATTACTGTATTTACTACTCAATAGGACCATGTCTAATTAAACTGTGCTTATGAAACTCATACAAACCACTGCATCTCTTCATAGATGCTCTTTAGTTAATAGTGAAAATCGTGTTGTGTTCATGAACTGTGTAAATTCATTTGAGCTGAAAAATCACTGGGTTTACCGGAAATGAACTCTTGCATTTAGGAAGACACAGAGCCTTTGGTTTAACTCCGTTTCTGAAGTGAAATTCAGACCAGTGTTCTCATCCATGAAACACACTCTGTTTTAACGCAAGAAGGATGCTCTTCTTTCCAGCGTCTCTAATACAGCAAGAAAGATGAGCATGCCCAGAAAAAATGAAGTGTGTTTCATACTCATATGTACCATATCTAGTTGAACTCTGCTTATGGAAGTGTAACAAGCCACAGCATCTCTTACATAGATGCTCTTTAGTTAATAGTGAAAATCGTGTTGGGTTGGTGAACTGTGTAAATTCATTTGAGCTGAAAAGTCACTGGGTTTACCGGAAATAAACTCTTGCATTTAGGTAGTCACAGAGCCTTTGGTTTAACTCGTTTGTGAAGGGAAACTCAGACCAGTGTTCTCATTCCTGAAACACCCTCTGTTTTAACGCAAGAAGCATCCTCTTCTCTCTAGCATCTCCAATACAACAAGAAACATGAGCATTCTCATTAAAAAAGAACTGTGTTTCGTACTCATAGGGACCATATGTAGTTGAATGCTTTTGAAACTGTAACAAATCACAGCATCTTTTACATAGATGCTCTTTAGTTAATAGTGAAAATCGTGTTGGGTTCGTGAACTGTGTAAATTCTTTTGAACCGAAATATCATTGGGTTTACCGGAAATGAACTCTTGCATTTAGGAAGACACAGAGCCTTTGGTTTAACTCCGTTTCTGAAGGGAAATTCAGACCAGTGTTCTCATCCATGAAGCACACTCTGTTTTAAGGCAAAGAGCATGCTCTTCTTTCCAGCGTCTCTAATACAGCAAGAAACATGAGCATGCACAGAAAAAATGAACTGGGTTTCCTACTCATACGGACCATATCTAGTTGATCCCCGCTTATGAAACTCATACATAGAACAGCATCTCTTCATAGATGATCTTTAGTTAATAGTGAAAATCCTGTTGGGTTCGTGAACTGTGTAAATTCATTTGAGCCGAATAATCACTGGGTTTACCTGAAATGAATTGTTGCTTGTAGGAAGACACAGAGCCTTTGGTTTAACTCTGTATCTGAAGGGAAATTCAGATCAGTGTTCTCATCCATGAAACACACTCGGTTTTAATGCAAGATGCATGCTCTTCTTTCCAGTTTCTCTAATACAGCAAGAAACATGAGCATGCCCATAAAAAAAGAACTGTGTTTCGTACCCATACGGACCATGTCTAGTTGAACTCTTCTTATGAAACTGTAACAGATCACAGCATCATTTACATAGATGGTCTTTTGTTAATAGTGAAAATCGTGTGGTTCGTGAACTGTGTAAATTCATATGAGCTAAAAAATCACTGGGTTTAACGGAAATGAACTCTTGCTTGTAGGAAGACACAGAGCCTTTGGTTTAACTCTGTTTCTGAAGGAAAATTCAGACCAGTGTTCAAATCCATGAAACACACTCTGTTTTAACGCAAGAAGCATGCTCTTCTTTCTAGGGTCTCCAATACAGCAAGAAACATGAGCATGCCCAGAAAAAATGAACTGTGTTTCCTACTCATACGGACCATATCTAGTTGAACTCTGCTTATGGAAGTGTAACAAGCCACAGCATCTCTTACATAGATGCTCTTTAGATAATAGTGAAAATCGTGTTGGGTTCGTGAACTGTGTAAATTCATTTGAGCTGAAAAGTCACTGGGTTTACCGGAAATAAACTCTTGCATTTAGGAAGTCACAGAGCCTTTGGTTTAACTCGTTTTTGAAGGGAAATTCAGACCACTCTTCTCATTCCTGAAATACCCTCTGTTTAAACGCAAGAAGCATCCTCTTCTCTCTAGCATCTCCAATACAACAAGAAACATGAGCATTCTCATTAAAAAAGAACTGTGTTTCGTACTCATACGGACCATATATAGTTGAATTCTGCTTTTGAAACTGTAACAAACCACAGCATCTTTTACATAGATGCTCTTTAGTTAATAGTGAAAATCGTGTTGGGTTCGTGAACTGTGTAAATTCATTTGAACCGAAATATCATTGGGTTTACCGGAAATGAACTCTTGCTTGTAGGAAGACAGAGTGCCTTTGGTTTAACTCCGTTTCTGAAGGAATATTCAGACCAGTGTTCTCATCCATGAAACACACTCTGTTTTAACGCAAGAAGCATTCTGTTCTTCCAGGGTCTCCAATACAGCAAGAAACATGAGCATGCCCAGAAAAAAATTACTGTACTTTCTACTCAAAATGACTGTGTCTAGTTCTACTCTGCTTATGAAACTCATAAAAACCACAGCATCTCTTCATAGATACTCTTTAGTTAATAGTGAAAATCATGTTGGGTTCGTTAACTGTGGAAATTCATTAGAGCCGAATAATCACTGGGTTTACCTGAAATGAATTGTTGCTTGTAGGAAGACACAGAGCCTTTGGTTTAATACTGTATCTGAGGGAAATTCAGACCAGTGTTCTCATCCATGAAACACACTCTGTTTTAATGCAAGATGCATGCTCTTCTTTCCAGTTTCTCTAATACAACAAGAAATATGAGCATGCCCAGAAAAAAATTACTGTATTTACTACTCAATAGGACCATGTCTAATTCAACTCTGCTTATGAAACTCATACAAACCACTGCATCTCTTCATAGATGCTCTTTAGTTAATAGTGAAAATCGTGTTGTGTTCATGAACTGTGCAAATTCATTTGAGCTGAAAAATCACTGGGTTTACCGGAAATGAACTCTTGCATTTAGGAAGTCACAGAGCCTTTGGTTTAACTCCGTTTCTGAAGTGAAATTCAGACCAGTGTTCTCATCCATGAAACACACTCTGTTTTAACGCAAGAAGGATGCTCTTCTTTCCACCGTCTCTAATACAGCAAGAAACATGAGCATGCCCAGAAAAAATGAAGTGTGTTTCATACTCATATGTACCATATCTAGTTGAACTCTGCTTATGGAAGTGTAACAAGCCACAGCATCTCTTACATAGATGCTCTTTAGTTAATAGTGAAAATCGTGTTGGGTTGGTGAACTGTGTAAATTCATTTGAGCTGAAAAGTCACTGGGTTTACCGGAAATGAACTCTTGTATTTAGGAAGTCACAGAGCCTTTGGTTTAACTCGTTTGTGAAGGGAAATTTAGACCAGTGTTCTCATTCCTGAAATACCCTCTGTTTTAACGCAAGAAGCATCCTCTTCTCTGTAGCATCTCCAATACAACAAGAAACATGAGCATTCCCATTAAAAAAGAACTGTGTTTCGTACTCATACGGACCATATCTAGTTGAACTCTGCTTTTGAAACTGTAACAAACTACAGCATCTTTTACATAGATGCTCATTAGTTAATAGTGAAAATCGTGTTGGGTTCGTGAACTGTGTAAATTCATTTGAACCGAAATATCATTGGGTTTACCGGAAATGAACTCTTGCTTGTAGGAAGACAGAGTGCCTTTGGTTTAACTCTGTTTCTGAAGGAATATTCAGACCAGTTTTCTCATCCATGAAACACACTCTGTTTTAATGCAAGAAGCATTCTGTTCTTCCAGCGTCTCCAATACAGCAAGAAACATGAGCATGCCCTGAAAAAAAATACTGTACTTTCTACTCAAAATAACTGTGTCTAGTTCAACTCTGCTTATGAAACTCATACAAACCACAGCATCTCTTCATAGATGCTCTTTAGTTAATAGTGAAAATCATGTTGGGTTCGTTAACTGTGGAAATTCATTAGAGCCAAATAATCACTGGGTTTACCGGAAATGAACTCTTGCATTTAGGAAGACACAGAGCCTTTGGTTTAACTCCATTTGTGAAGGGAAATTCAGACCAGTGTTCTCATCCATGAAACACACTCTGTTTTAACACAAAGAGCATGCTCTTCTTTCCAGTGTCTGCAATATAGCAAGAAACATGAGCATGCCCAGAAAAAATGAACTGGGTTTCCTACTCATACGGACCATATCTAGTTGAACCCCGCTTATGAAACTCATACATAGAACAGCATCTCTTCATAGACGATCTTTAGTTAATAGTGAAAATCCTGTTGGGTTCGTGAACTGTGTAAATTCATTTGAGCCGAATAATCACTGGGTTTACCTGAAATGAATTGTTGCTTGTAGGAAGACACAGAGACTTTGGTTTAACTCTGTATCTGAAGGGAAATTCAGACCAGTGTTCTCATCCATGAAACACACTCTGTTTTAATGCAAGATGCATGCTCTTCTTTCCAGTTTCTCTACTACAACAAGAAATATGAGCATGCCCAGAAAAAATTACTGTATTTACTACTCAATAGGACCATGTCTAATTCAACTCTGCTTATGAAACTCATACAAACCACAGCATCTCTTCATAGATGCTCTTTAGTTAATATTGAAAATCGTGTTGGGTTCGTGAACTGTGTAAATTCATTTGAGCCGAATAATCACTGGGTTTAACAGAAATGAATTGTTGCTTGTAGGAAGACACAGAGCCTTTGGTTTAACTCTGTTTATGAAGGGAAATTCAGACCAGTGTTCTCATCCATGAAACACACTCTGTTTTAACGCAAGAAGCATGCTCTTCTTTCTAGGGTCTCCAATACAGCAAGAAATATGAGCATGCCCAGAAAAAAATTACTGTATTTACTACTCAAAATGACAGTGTCTAGTTCTACTCTGCTTATGAAACTCATACAAACCAGGGCATCTCTTCATAGATGCTCTTTAGTTAATAGTGAAAATCGTGTTGGGTTCGTGAACTGGGTAAATTCATTTGAGCCAAAAAATCACTGGGTTTACCGGAAATGAACTCTGGCATTTAGGAAGAAACAGAGCCTTTGGTTTAACTCCGTTTCTGAAGTGATTTTCAGACCAGTGTTCTCATCCATGAAACACACTCTGTTTTAACGCAAGAAGGATGCTCTTCTTTCCAGCGTCTCTAATACAGCAAGAAACATGAGCATGCCCAGAAAAAATGAAGTGTGTTTCGTACTCATATGTACCATATGTAGTTCAACTCTGCGTATGGAACTGTAACAAACCACAGCATCTGTTATATAGATGCTCTTTAGTTAATAGTGAAAAAAGTGTTGGGTTCGTGAACTGTGTAAATTCATTTGAGCTGAAAAATCACTGGATTTACGGGAAATGAACACTTGCATTTCTGAAGAAATAGAGCCTTTGGTTTAACTCCGTTTCCGAAGGGAAATTCAGACCAGTGTTCTCATCCATGAATCACACTCTGTTTCAACGCAAACAGCATGCTCTTCTTTCCAGCAACTCCAATACTGCAAGAAACATGAGCATGCCCAGAATAAAAGAACTGTGTTTCCTACTCATACTGACCATATCTAGTTGAACTCTGCTTAAGAATCTGTAACAAACCACAGCATCTATTACATAGATGCCCTTTAGTTAATAGTGAAAATCGTGTTGTGTTCATGAACTGTGTAAATTCATTTGAGCTGAAAAATCACTGGGTTTACCGGAAATGAACTCTTGCATTTAGGAAGACACAGAGCCTTTGGTTTAACTCCATTTCTGAAGGGAAATTCAGACCAGTGTTCTCATCCATGAAGCACACGCTGTTTAAGGCAAAGAGCATGCTCTTCTTTCCAGCGTCTCTAATACAGCAAGAAACATGAGCATGCCCAGAAAAAATGAACTGGGTTTCCTACTCATACGGACCATATCTAGTTGAACCCTGCTTATGAAACTCATACATAGAACAGCATCTCTCCATAGATGATCTGTAGTTAATAGTGAAAATCCTTTTGGGTTCGTGAACTGTGTAAATTCATTTGAGCCGAATAATCACTGGGTTTACCTGAAATGAATTGTTGCTTGTAGGAACACACAGAGCCTTTGGTTTAACTCTGTATCTGAAGGGAAATTCAGACCAGTGTTCTCATCCATGAAACACACTCTGTTTTAATGCAAGATGCATGCTCTTCTTTCCAGTTTCTCTACTACAACAAGAAATATGAGCATGCCCAGAAAAAAATTACTGTATTTACTACTCAATAGGACCATGTCTAATTCAACTCTGCTTATGAAACTCATACAAACCACAGCATCTCTTCATAGATGCTCTTTAGTTAATAGTGAAAATCGTGTTGGGCTCGTGAACTGGGTAAATTCATTAGAGCGGAATAATCACGGGGTTTACTGGAAATGAACTCTTTCATTTAGGATGTCACAGAGCCTTTGATTTAACTCCGTTTCTGAAGGGAAATTCAGACCAGTGTTCTCATCCATGAAACACACTCTGTTTTAACACAAGAAGGATGCTCTTCTTTCCAGCGTCTCTAATACAGCAAGAAACATGAGCATGCCCATAAACAAAGAACTGTGTTTCGTACTCATACGGACCATGTCTAGTTGAACTCTTCTTATGAAACTGTAACAGACCACAGCATCTTTTACATAGATGCTCTTTTGTTAATAGTGAAAATTGTGTGGTTCGTGAACTGTGTAAATTCATTTGAGCTAAAAAATCACTGGGTTTAACGGAAATGAACTCTTGCTTGTAGGAAGACACAGAGCCTTTGGTTTAACTCTGTTTCTGAAGGAAAATTCAGACCAGTGTTCAAATCCATGAAACACACTCTGTTTTAACGCAAGAAGCATGCTCTTCATTCTAGGGTCTCCAATACAGCAAGAAACATGAGCATGCCCAGAAAAAAGAGACTGTATATCCTACTCAAAATGACAGTGTCTAGTTCTACTCTGCTTATGAAACTCATACAAACCAGAGCATCTCTTCATAGATGCTCTTTAGTTAATAGTGTAAATCGAGTTGGGTTCGAGAACTGGGTAAATTCATTTGAGCCAAAAAATCACTGGGTTTACCGGAAATGAACTCTGGCATTTAGGAAGAAACAGAGCCTTTGGTTTAACTCCGTTTCTGAAGTGAATTTCAGACCAGTGTTCTCATCCATGAAACACACTCTGTTTTAACGCAAGAAGGATGCTCTTCTTTCCAGCGTCTCTAATACAGCAAGAAACATGAGCATGCCCAGAAAAAATGAAGTGTGTTTCGTACTCATATGTACCATATCTAGTTGAACTCTGCTTATGGAAGTGTAACAAGCCACAGCATCTCTTACATAGATGCTCTTTAGTTAATAGTGAAAATCGTGTTGGGTTCATGAACTGTGTAAATGCATTTGAGCTGAAAAGTCACTGGGTTTACCAGAAATGAACTCTTGCATTTAGGAAGTCACAGAGCCTTTGGTTTAACTCGTTTGTGAAGGGAAATTTAGACCAGAGTTCTCATTCCTGAAACACCCTCTGTTTTATCGCAAGAAGCATCCTCTTCTCTGTAGCATCTCCAATACAACAAGAAACATGAGCATTCCCATTAAAAAAGAACTGTGTTTCGTACTCATACGGACCATATCTAGTTGAACTCTGCTTTTGAAACTGTAACAAACCACAGCATCTTTTACATAGATGCTCTTTAGTTAATAGTGAAAATCGTGTTGGGTTCGTGAACTGTGTAAATTCATTTGAACCGAAATATCATTGGATTTACCGGAAATGAACTCTTGCTTGTAGGAAGACAGAGTGCCTTTGGTTAAATCTGTTTCTGAAGGAATATTCAGACCAGTGTTCTCATCCATGAAACACACTCTGTTTTAATGCAAGAAGCATTCTGTTCTTCCAGCGTCTCCAATACAGCAAGAAACATGAGCATGCCCAGAAAAAAATTACTGTACTTTCTACTCAAAATGACTGTGTCTAGTCCAACTCTCCTTATGAAACTCATACAAACCACAGCATCTCTTCATAGATGCTCTTTAGTTAATAGTGAAAATCATGTTGGGTTCGTTAACTGTGGAAATTCATTAGAGCCGAATAATCACTGGGTTTACCGGAAATGAACTCTTGCATTTAAGAAGACACAGAGCCTTTGGTTTAACTCCATTTGTGAAGGGAAATTCAGACCAGTGTTCTAATCCATGAAACACACTCTGTTTTAACACAAAGAGCATGCTCTTCTTTCCAGTGTCTGCAATATAGCAAGAAACATGAGCATGCCCAGAAAAAATGAACTGGGTTTCCTACTCATACGGACCATATCTAGTTGAACCCCGCTTATGAAACTCATACATAGAACAGCATCTCTTCATAGATGATCTTTAGTTAATAGTGAAAATCCTGTTGGGTTCGTGAACTGTGTAAATTCATTTGAGCCGAATAATCACTGGGTTTACCTGAAATGAATTGTTGCTTGTAGGAAGACACAGAGCCTTTGGTTTAACTCTGTATCTGAAGGGAAATTCAGACCAGTGTTCTCATCCATGAAACACACTCTGTTTTAATGCAAGATGCATGGTCTTCTTTCCAGTTTCTCTAATACAACAAGAAATATGAGCATGCCCAGAAAAATATTACTGTATTTACTACTCAATAGGACCATGTCTAATTCAACTCTGCTTATGAAACTCATACAAACCACAGCATCTCTTCATAGATGCTCTTTAGTTAATAGTGAAAATCGTGTTGGGCTCGTGAACTGGGTAAATTCATTAGAGCAGAATAATCACTGGGTTTACCGGAAATGAACTCTTGCATTTAGGAAGTCACAGAGCCTTTGGTTTAACTCCGTTTCTGAAGTGAATTTCAGACCAGTGTTCTCATCCATGAAACACACTCTGTTTTAACGCAAGAAGGATGCTCTTCTTTCCAGCGTCTCTAATACAGCAAGAAATATGAGCATGCCCATAAAAAAAGAACTGTGTTTCGTTCTCATACGGGCCATGTCTAGTTGAACTCTTCTTATGAAACTGTAACAGACCACAGCATCTTTTACATAGATGCTCTTTAGTTAATAGTGAAAATCGTGTTGGGTTCGTGAACTGTGTAAATTCATTTGAACCGAAATATCATTGGGTTTACCGGAAATGAACTTTTGCTTGTAGGAAGACAGAGTGCCTTTGGTTAAACTCCGTTTCTGAAGGAATATTCAGACCAGTGTTCTCATCCATGAAACACACTCTGTTTTAACGCAAGAAGCATTCTGTTCTTCCAGCGTCTCCAATACAGCAAGAAACATGAGCATGCCCAGAAAAAAATTACTGTACTTTCTACTCAAAATGACTGTGTCTAGTTCAACTCTGCTTATGAAACTCATACAAACCACAGCATCTCTTCATAGATGCTCATTAGTTAATAGTGAAAATCATGTTGGGTTCGTTAACTGTGGAAATTCATTAGAGCCAAATAATCACTGGGTTTACTGGAAATGAACTCTTGCATTTAAGAAGACACAGAGCCTTTGGTTTAACTCCATTTGTGAAGGGAAATTCAGACCAGTGTTCTCATCCATGAAACACACTCTGTTTTAACACAAAGAGCATGCTCTTCTTTCCAGTGTCTGCAATATAGCAAGAAACATGAGCATGCCCAGAAAAAATGAAGTGTGTTTCCTACTCATATGTACCATATCTAGTTGAACTCTGCATATGGAACTGTAACAAACCACAGCATCTGTTACATAGATGCTCTTTAGTTAATAGTGAAAAAAGTGTTGGGTTCGTGAACTGTGTAAATTCATTTGAGCTGAAAAATCACTGGATTTACGGGAAATGAACACTTGCATTTCTGAAGAAATAGAGCCTTTGGTTTAACTCCGTTTCCCGAAGGGAAATTCAGACCAGTGTTCTCATCCATGAATCACACTCTGTTTCAACGCAAACAGCATGCTCTTCTTTCCAGCAACTCCAATACTGCAAGAAACATGAGCATGCCCAGAATAAAAGAACTGTGTTTCCTACTCATACTGACCATATCTAGTTGAACTCTGCTTAAGAATCTGTAACAAACCACAGCATCAATTACATAGATGCCCTTTAGTTAATAGTGAAAATCGTGTTGTGTTCATGAACTGTGTAAATTCATTTGAGCTGAAAAATCACTGGGTTTACCGGAAATGAACTCTTGCATTTAGGAAGACACAGAGCCTTTGGTTTTACTCCGTTTCTGAAGGGAAATTCAGACCAGTGTTCTTATCCATGAAGCACACTCTGTTTTAAGGCAAAGAGCATGCTCTTCTTTCCAGCGTCTCTAATACAGCAAGAAACATGAGCATGCCCAGAAAAAATGAACTGGGTTTCCTACTCATACGGACCATATCTAGTTGAACCCCGCTTATGAAACTCATACATAGAACAGCATCTCTTCATAGATGATCTTTAGTTAATAGTGAAAATCCTGTTGGGTTCGTGAACTGTGTAAATTCATTTGAGCCGAATAATCACTGGGTTTACCTGAAATGAATTGTTGCTTGTAGGAAGACACAGAGCCTTTGGTTTAACTCTGTATCTGAAGGGAAATTCAGACCAGTTTTCTCATCCATGAAACACACTCTGTTTTAATGCAAGATGCATACTCTTCTTTCCAGTTTCTCTAATAAAACAAGAAATATGAGCATGCCCAGAAAAAAATTAGTGTATTTACTACTCAATAGGACCATGTCTAATTCAACTCTGCTTATGAAACTCATACAAACCACAGCATCTCTTCATAGATGCTCTTTAGTTAATAGTGAAAATCGTGTTGGGCTCGTGAACTGGGTAAATTCATTAGAGCGGAATAATCACTGGGTTTACCGGAAATGAACTCTTGCATTTAGGAAGTCACAGAGCCTTTGGTTTAACTCGTTTCTGAAGGGAAATTCAGACCAGTGTTCTCATTCCTGAAACACCCTCTGTTTTAACGCAAGAAGCATCCTCTTCTCTCTAGCATCTCCAATACAACAAGAAACATGAGCATTCCCATTAAAAAAGAACTGTGTTTCGTACTCATACGGACAATATCTAGTTGAACTCTGCTTTTGAAACTGTAACAAACCACAGCATCTCTTCATAGATGCTCTTTAGTTAATAGTGAAAATCGTGTTGGGCTCGTGAACTGGGTAAATTCATTAGAGCGGAATAATCACTGGGTTTAACGGAAATGAACTCTTGCTTGTAGGAAGACACAGAGCCTTTGGTTTAACTCTGTTTCTGAAGGAAAATTCAGACCAGTGTTCAAATCCATGAAACACACTCTGTTTTAACGCAAGAAGCATGCTCTTCTTTCTAGGGTCTCCAATACAGCAAGAAACATGAGCATGCCCAGAAAAAAGAGACTGTATATCCTACTCAAAATGACAGTGTCTAGTTCTACTCTGCTTATGAAACTCACACAAACCAGAGCATGTCTTCATAGATGCTCTTTAGTTAATAGTGAAAATCGTGTTGGGTTCGTGAACTGGGTAAATTCATCTGAGCCAAAAAATCACTGGGTTTACCGGAAATGAACTCTGGCATTTAGGAAGAAACAGAGCCTTTGGTTTAACTCCGTTTCTGAAGTGAAATTCAGACCAGTGTTCTCATCCATGAAACACACTCTGTTTTAACGCAAAGACCATGCTCTTCTTTCCAGCGTCTCTAATACAGCAAGAAATATGAGCATGCCCATAAAAAAAGAACTGTGTTTCGTACTCATACGGACATATTCTTGTTGAACTCTGCTTATGAAACTGTAACAAACCACAGCATCTTTTACATATATGCTCTTTATTTAATAGTGAAAATCGTGTTGTGTTCATGAACTGTGTAATTTCATTTGAGCTGAAAAATCACTGGGTTTACCGGAAATGAACTCTTGCATTTCGGAAGACACAGAGCCTTTGGTTTAACTCCGTTTGTGAAGGGAAATTCAGACCATTGTTTTCATCCATGAAACACACTCTGTTTTAATGCAAGATGCATGCTCTTCTTTCCAGCTTCTCTAATGCAACAAGAAACATGAGCATGCGCAGAAAAAATATACTGTATTTACTACTCAATAGGACCATGTCTAATTCAACTCTGCTTATGAAACTCATACAAACCACAGCATCTTTTCATAGATGCTATTTAGTTAATAGTGTAAATCGTGTTGGGTTTGTGAACTGCGTAAATTCATTTGAGCCAAATAATCACTGGGTTTATTGGAAATGAACTCTTGCTTGTAGGAAGACTCAGAGCCTTTGGTTTAACTCCGTTTGTGAAGGGAAATTCATACCAGTGCTCTTATCCATGAAACACACTCTGTTTTAACGCAACGAGCATGCTCTTCTTTCCAGTGTCTCTATACAGCAAGAAACATGAGCATGATCAGAAAAAAAGAACTGTTTCCTACTCATACGGACCATATCTAGTTGAACTCTGCTTATGAAACTGTAACAAACTGCGGCGAGCCCCGGCCAGCGGGGAAGAAAGCCACGACACAAGGATTCTTCTCCAATCACGGTTTTACTGAAGCGCTTCTTGGTTGGGCGAGAGCTGGAGGTGAGGGGCCCCCGACCAGGGCAGTTGACAGGCTTTTATACAGGATGTGGGCGTGCTCTGCTGGCCTGATACACTAGGCGGATTGGGATTGGTGCATTGCTGTTAGTGGGCGGAGTTGAACGGGAGAGCCGACCTGGTAAACCACCCAGGGCTCTGCCCTAGGAGGAAGTCAGCGCCATCTGAGCAGGAGAGCCGACGTGGTAAACAACCCAGGGCTCCGCCCTGGGAGGAAGTCGGGAAACCGGCTGTCACAACAAACCACAGCATCTCTTACATAGATGCTCTTTAGTTAATAGTGAAAAACGTTTGGATTCATGAACTGTGTAAATTCATTTGAGCCGAAAAATCAAAGGGTTTACCAGAAATGAACTCTTCATTGTAGGAAGACACAGAGCCTTTGGTTTAACTCATTTGTGAAGGGAAATTCAGACCAGTATTCTCATCCATGAAACACCCTCTGTTTTAACGCAAGAAGCATCCTCTTCTGTCCAGTGTCTCCAATACAGCAAGAAACATGAGCATGCCCATAAAAAAGAACTGTGTTTTGTACTCATACGGACCATATCTAGTTGAACTCTGCTTATGAAACTGTAACAAACCACAGCATCTTTTACATAGATGCTCTTTTCTTAATAGTGAAAAATGTGTTGGTTTCGTGAACTGTGTAAATTCATTTGAGCGGAAATATCACTGGGTTTAGGGGAAATGAACTCTTGCTTGTAGGAAGACACAGAACCTTTGGTTTAACTCCGTTTCTGAAGGAATAATCAGACCAGTATTCTCTTCCATGAAACACACTCTGTTTTAACGCAAGGAGCATGCTCTACTTCTAGCATCTCCAATACAGCAAGAAACATGAGCATGCCCAGAAAAAAATTACTTTATGTCCTACTCAAAATGACTGTGTCTAGTTCAACTCTGCTTATGAAACTCATACAAACCAGATATCTCTTCATAGATGCTCTTTAGTTAATAGTGAAAATTGTGTTGGGTTCGTGAACTGGGTAATTTCATTAGAGCCAAAAAATCACTGGGTTTACCGGAAATGAACTCTTGCATTTAGGAAGACACAGAGCCTTTGGTTTAACTCTGTTTCTGAAGGAAAATTCAGACCAGTGTTCAAATCCATGAAACACACTCTGTTTTAACGCAATAAGGATGCTCTTCTCCAGGGTCCCCAATACAGCAACAAACGTGAGCATGCCCAGAAAAAAAGAACTGTATTTCCTACTCAAAAGGACAGTGTCTAGTTCAACTCTGCTTATGAAACTCATGCAAACCACAGCATCTCTTCATAGATGCTGTTTAGTTAATAGTGAAAATCGTGTTGGGTTCGTGAACTGTGTAAATTCATTAGAGCCGAAAAATCACTGGGTTTACGGGAAATGAACTCTTGCATTTAAGAAGCCACAGAGCCTTTGGTTTAACTCCATTTGTGAAGGGAAATTCAGATCAGTGTTCTCATCCATGAAACACACTCTGTTTTAACGCAAAGAGCATGCTCTTCTTTCCAGCGTCTCTAATACAGCAAGAAAAATGAGCATGCCCAGAAAAAAAGAACTGTGTTTCCTACTTATACGGACCATATCTAGTTGAACTCTGCTTATGACACTGTAACAAACCACAGCATCTCTTACATAGATGCTCTTTAGTTAATAGTGAAAAACGTGTTAGGTTCGTGAACTGTGTAAATTCATTTGAGCCAAAAAATCACTGGGTTTACCGGAAATGAACTCTTGCTTGTAGGAAGACAGAGAGTCTTTGGTTTAACTCTATTTGTAAAGTGAAATTCAGACCAGTGGTCTCATCCATGAAAGACCCTCTGTTTAAACGCAAGAAGCATCCTCTTCTGTCCAGCGTCCACAATACAGCAAGAGAAACATGAGCATTCCCAGAAAAAAAGAACTGTATATCGTACTCATACTGACAAATTCTTCTTGACCTCTGCTTATGAAACTGTAACAAACCACAGCATCTTTTACATAGATGCTCTTTATTTAATAGTGAAAATCGTGTTGTGTTCATGAACTGTGTAAATTCATTTGAGCTGAAAAATCACTGGGTTTACCGGAAATGAACACTTGCATTTAGGAAGACACAGAGCCTTTGGTTTAACTCCGTTTATGAAAGGAAATTCAGACCATTGTTGTCATCCATGAAACACACTCTGTTTTAACGCAAAGAGCATGCTCTTCTTTCCAGCTTCTCTAATACAGCATGAAACATGAGCATGCCCAGATAAAATGAACTGTGTTTCCTACTCATATGGAACATATCTAGTTGAACACTGCTTATGAAACTGTAACAAACCACAGCATCTCTTACATAGATTCTCTTTAGTTAATAGTGAAAAACTTTTGAGTTCGTGAACTGTGTAAATTCATTTGAGCCGAAAAATCACAGGGTTTACCAGAAATGAACTCTTGATTGTAGGAAGACACAGAGCCTTTGGTTTAAATCGTTTGTGAAGGGAAATTCAGACCATTGTTGTCATCCATGAAGCACACTCTGTTTTAACGCAAAGAGCATGCACTTCTTTCCAGCGTGTCTAATACAGCAAGAAACATGAGCATGCCCAGGAAAAATGAACTGTGTTTCCTACTCTTATGTACCATATCTAGTTGAACTCTGATTATGGAACTGTAACAAGCCACAGCATCTCTTACATAGATGCTCTTTAGTTAATAGTGAAAATCGTGTGGGGTTCGTGAACTGTGTAAATTCATTTGAGCCTAGAAATCATTGGGTTTAACGGAAATGAACTCTTGCTTGTAGGAAGACACAGAGCCTTTGGTTTAACTCTGTTTCTGAAGGACAATTCAGACCAGTGTTCAAATCCATGAAACACACTCTGTTTTAACGCAAGAAGCATGCTCTTCTTTCCAGAGTCTCCAATACAGCAAGAAACGTGAGCATGCCCAGAAAAAAAGAACTGTATTTCCTACTCAAAAGGACAGTGTCTAGTTCAACTCTGCTTATGAAACTCATACAAACCAGAGCATCTTGTCATAGATGCTCTTTAGTTAAAAGTCAAACTCGTGTTGGGTTCTTGAACTGTGTAAAATCATTTGAGCCGAAATATCACTGGGTTTACAGGAAATGAACTATTGCTTGTAGGAAGACACAGAACTTTCGGTTTCACTCCATTTGTGAAGGGAAATTCAGATCAGTGTTCTCATCCATGAAACACACTCTGTTTTAACACAAAGAGCATGCTCTTCTTTCCAGCGTCTCTAATACATCATGAAAAATGAGCATCCCAGAAAAAAAGAACAGTGTTTCCTACTCATATGGACCATATCTAGTTGAACTCTGCTTATGACACTGTAACAAACCACAGCATCTCTTAATAGATGCTCTTTAGTTAATAGTGAAAATCGTGTTGGGTTCGTGAACTGGGTAAAATCATTAGAGCCAAAAAATCAATGGGTTTACCGGAAATGAACTCTTGCATTTAGGAAGACACAGAGCCTTTGGTATAACTCGGTTTCTGAAGGGAAATTCAGACCAGTATTCTCATCCATGAAGCACACTCTGTTTTAACGCAAAGAGCATGCTCTTCTTTCCAGCGTCTCTAATACAGCAAGAAACATGAGCATGCCCAGAAAAAATGAACTGTGTTTCCTACTCATAAGTACCATATCTAGTTGAACTCTGCTTATGGAACTGTAACAAGCCACAGCATCTCTTACATAGATGCTCTTTAGTTAATAGTGAAAATCCTGTTGGGTTCGTGAACTGTGTAAATACATTTGAGCTGAAAAATCATTGGGTTTAACGGAAATGAACTCTTGCTTGTAGGAAGACACAGAGCCTGTGGTTTAACTGTGTTTCTGAAGGAAAATTCAGACCAGTGTTCAAATCCATGAAACACACTCTGTTTTAACGCAAGAAGCATGCTTTTCTTTCCAGGGTCTCCAATACAGCAAGAAACTTGAGCATGCCCAGAAAAAAAAAAACTGTATTTCCTACTCAAAAGGACAGTGTCTAGTTCAACTCTGCTTATGAAACTCATACAAACCACAGCATCTTTTACTAGATGCTCTTTAGTTAAAAGTAAAACTCGTGTTGGGTTCTTGAACTATGTAAATTCATTTGAGCCCAAATATCACTGGGTTTACGGCACATGAACTCTTGCTTTTAAGAAGACAAGAAGACTTTGGTTTAACTGCATTTGTGAAGGGAAATTCAGATCAGTGTTCTCATCCATGAAACACACTCTGTTTTAACACAAAGAGCATGCTCTTCTTTCCAGCGTCTTTAATACATCATGAAAAAGAGCATCCCAGAAAAAAAGAACTGAGTTTCCTATTCAAACGGACCATATCTAGTTGAACTCTGCTTATGACACTGTAACAAACCACAGCATCTCTTACATAGATGCTCTTTAGTTAATAGTGAAAAACGTGTTAGGTTCGTGAATTGTGTAAATACATTTGAGCCAAAAAATCACTGGGTTTACCGGAAATGAACTCTTGCTTGTAGGAAGACAGAGAGCCTTTGGTTTAACTCTATTTGTGAAGTGAAATTCAGACCAGTGGTCTCATCCATGAAACACCCTCTGATTTAACACAAGAAGCATCCTCTTCTGCCCAGCGTCCCCAATACAGCAAGAGAAACATGAGCATGCCCAGAAAAAAAGAACTGTATTTCGTACTCATATGGACAAATTCGTCTTGAACTCTGCTTATGAAACTGTAACAAACCACGGCTCCTCTTACATAAATGCTCTTCAGTTAAAAGTGATAATCGCGTTGGGTTCTAGAACTGTCTAAAGTCATTTGAGCGGAAAATTCTCTTGGTTTACCAAATATAAACACTTGCTTGTAGGAAAACACACATCCTGGGGTTTAACTCCGTTTCTGAAGGGAAATTTAGACCAGAGTTCTCATCCCTGAAACACACTCTGTTTTAACGCAAGAAGCAAGCTCTTCTTTCTAGAGTGTAAAATACAGAAAGAACCATGAGCATGCCCTGAAAAAAAGAACTGTGTTTCCTACTCAGACAGACCATATGGAGTTCAACTCTGCTTATGAAACTGATACAAATCACAGCTCCTCTTACATAAATGCTCTTTAGTTAATAGTGAGAATCATGTTGGTTTCTTGAACTGCGAAAAATCATTTGGGCCAAAAAAATCACTGGGTTTACCAGAAATGAACTCTTGCTTGTAGGAAGACACAGATCCTGGGGTTCAACTCCGTTTCTGAAGGGAAATTCTGACCAGAGTTCTCATCCATGAAACAGACCCTGTTTTAATGCAAGAAGCAAGCTCTTCTTTCCAGCGTGACCAATACAGCAAGAACCATGAGCATGCCCTTAAAAAAAGAACTGTGTTTCCTACACATACGGACCATATGTAGTTCAACTCTGCTTATAAAACTAATACAAACCACAGCTCCTCTTACATAAATGATCTTTAGTTAATAGTAAGAATATCGTTGGGTTCCTGAACTGTGAAAAATCATTTGAGACCAAAATTCAATGGTTTTACCACAACTGAACTCTTGCTTGTAGGAAGACACAGCTCCTGGGGTTTAACTCCGTTTCTGATGGCAAATTAGGACCAGAATACTCAACCCTGTAAAACACTCTGTTTTAAGGCAAGAATCATCCTCTTCTTTCCAGCGTCTCCAGTATAGTAAGAAACATGAGCATGTCCAGAAAAAAAGAACTGTGTTTTCTACTCATAGGCACCATATGTAGTTCAACTCCTCTTATGAAACTGATACAAACCACAGCTCCTCTTACATTAAAGCTCTTTAGTTAATAGTGAGAATCAGTTTGGGTTGCTGAACTGCGAAATATCATTTGAGCACAAAATTCACATTTTTTACCAGAAATGAACACTTGCTTGTAGGAAGACACAGATCCTGGGGTTTAACTCCGTTTCTGAAGGGAAATTCAGACCAGAGTTCTCTTCCCTGAAACACATCTGTTATAATGCAAGAAGCAAGCTCTTCTTTGCAGAGTCTAAAATACAGCAAGAACCATGAGCATGCCCTGAAAAATGAACTGTGTTTCCAATTCATACGTACCATATGTTGTTCAACGCTGCTTATGAAACTGATACATACCACACCTCCACTTAAATAAATGCTCTTTAGTTAATGGTGAGAATAGCCTTGGGTTCCTGAACTGCGAAAAATCATTTGAACCCCAAATTCACTGAGTTTACCAGAAATGAACTTGCTTGTAGGAAGACACAGATCCTGGGGTTTAACTCGGTTTCTGAATGTAAATTCAGACCAGTGTTCTCATCCATGAAACACCCAATGTTTTACCGCAAGAGGCAAGCTCTTCTTTCCAGATTATAAAATACAGCAAGAACCATGAGCATTCCCTGAAAAAATGAACTGTGTTTCCTACTCAGACGGACCATATGTAGACCAACTCTGCTTATGAAACTGATACAAAACACAGCTCCTCTTACATAAATGAACTTTAGTTAATAGTAAGAATATCGTTGGGTTCCTGAACTGCGAAAAATCATATGAGCGCAAAATTCAATGGTTTTACCAGAACTGAACTCTTGCTGGTAGGAAGACAAAGATCATGGGGTTTAACTCCGTTTCTGACAGCAAATTAGGACCAGAATACTCAACCCTGAAAAACACTCTGTTTTAAGGCAAGAATCATCCTCTTCTTTCCAGCGTCTCCAATATAGTAAGAAACATGAGCATGTCCAGAAAAAAAGAACTGGATTTTCTACTCATACGGACCATATGTAGTTCAACTCCTCTTATGAAACTGATACAAACCACATCTCCTCTTACATTAAAGCTCTTTAGTTAATAGTGAGAATCAGTTTGGGTTGCTGAACTGCGAAAAATCATTTGAGCCCAAAATTCACTTTGTTTACCAGAAAAGAACACTTGCTTGTAGGAAGACACAGATCCTGGGGTTTAACTCTGTTTCTGAAGGGAAATTCCGACCAGAGTTCTCATCCATGAAAGACACCCTGTTTTAATGCAAGAAGCAAGCTCTTCTTTCCAGCGTCTCCAGTACAGCAAGAACCATGAGCATGCCCTGAAAAAAAGAACTGTGTTTCCTACTCATACGGACCATATGTAGTTCAACACTTATGAAACTGATACAAACGACAGCTCTTCTTACATAAATGCTCTTTAGTTAATAGTGAGAATCGCGTGGGGTTCGTGAACTGCAAAAAATCATTTCACCCCAAAATTCACTGGGTTTACCAGAAATGAACTCTTGCTTTTAGGAAGACACAGATCCTGGGGTTTAACTCCGTTTCTGAAGGGAAATTCAGACCAGAATTCTCATCCCTGAAACAACACTGTTTTAACACAAAAAGGAAGCTCTTCTTTCCAGAGTCTAAAATACAGCAAGAACCATGAGCATGCCCTGAAAAAAAACTTGTGTTTACTATTCAAATGGACCATAGGTAGTATAACTGTGCTTATGAAAATGATACAAACCACAGCTCCTGTTCCATAAATGCTCCTTAGTTAATAGTGAGAATCGCGTGGGGTTCGTGAACTGCAAAAAATCATTTCACCCCAAAATTCACTGGGTTTACCAGAAATGAACTCTTGCTTTTAGGAAGACACAGATCCTGGGGTTTAACTCCGTTTCTGAAGGGAAATTCAGACCAGAATTCTCATCCCTGAAACAACACTGTTTTAACACAAAAAGGAAGCTCTTCTTTCCAGAGTCTAAAATACAGCAAGAACCATGAGCATGCCCTGAAAAAAAACTTGTGTTTACTATTCAAATGGACCATAGGTAGTATAACTGTGCTTATGAAAATGATACAAACCACAGCTCCTGTTCCATAAATGCTCCTTAGTTAATAGTGAGAATCGCGTGGGGTTCGTGAACTGCAAAAAATCATTTCACCCCAAAATTCACTGGGTTTACCAGAAATGAACTCTTGCTTTTAGGAAGACACAGATCCTGGGGTTTAACTCCGTTTCTGAAGGGAAATTCAGACCAGAATTCTCATCCCTGAAACAACACTGTTTTAACACAAAAAGGAAGCTCTTCTTTCCAGAGTCTAAAATACAGCAAGAACCATGAGCATGCCCTGAAAAAAAAAGAACTGTGTATCCTACTCATTAAGACCATATGTAGTTCAACTGTGCAAATGAAACTGATACAAACCACAGCTCCTGTTTCATAAATGCTCTTTAGTTAATAGTGAGAATCGCATTGGGTTCCTGAACTGCGAAAAATCATTTGATCACAAAATTCACTGGGTTTACCTGAAATGAACTCTTGCTTGTAGGAAGACACAGATCCTGGGGTTTAACTCCATTTCTGAAGACAAATTCAACCAGAATTCATAACCCTGAAAAACACTCTGTTTTAAGGCAAGAATCATCCTCTTTTTTCCAGCTTCTCCAACACAGTAAGAACAATGAGCATGAACAGAAAAAAAAACAGTGTTTCCTACTCATAGGGACCATATGTAGTTCAACTCTGCTCATGAAATGATACAGACTACAGCTACCCTTACATAAATGCTCTTTAGTTAATAGTGGTAATCGAGTAGGGTTCTAGAATTGTGTAAAGTCATTTGAGCCGAAAATTCACTTTATTTACCAGAAATGAACTCTTGCTGGTAGGAAGACACTGATCATGGGGTTTAATGCCGTTTGTGAAGGGAAATTCAGACCAGAGTTCTCATCCCTGAAACACACTCCATTTTAACGCTAGAAGCAAGCTCTTCTTTCCAGAGTATAAATACAGCAAGAAACATGAGCATGCCCTGAAAAAAAGAACTGTGTTTCCTACTCATACGGACCATATGTAGTTCAACTCTACTTATGAAACTGATACAAACCGCAGCTCATCTTACATCAATGCTCTTTAGGTAATAGTGAGAATCATGTTGGGTTCGTGAACTATGAAAAATCATTTGAGCCCCCAAATCACTGGGTTTACCAGAAATGAAGTCTTGCTTGTAGTAAGACAAAGATACTGGGGTTTAACTCCGTTTATGAAGGCAAATTCAGACCAGAATTCTCAACCCTGAAAAACACTCTGTTTTAAGGCAAGAATCATCCTCTTCTTTCCAGCGTTTCCAATACAGTAAGATCCATGTGCATGCCCAGAAAAAAAGAACTGTGTTTCCTAATCATATGGAGCATATGTAGTTCAACTCTGCTTATGAAATCATACATACCGCAGCTCCTCTTCCATAAATGCTCTTTAATTAAAGGTGATAATCGCGTTGGGTTCTAGAACTGTCTAAAGTCATTTGAATGGAAAATTCTCTTGGTTCAACAGAAATGAACACTTGTTTGTAGGAAGACACAGATCATGGGGTTTAACTCCGTTTCTGAAGGGAAATTCGACCAGAGTCCTCATCCCTGAAACACCCTCTGTTTTAACGCAAGAAACAAGCTCTTCTATCTAGAGTCTAAAATACAGCAAGAACCATGAGCATGCCCTGAATAAAAGAACTGTGTTTCCTACTCAGACAGATCTTATGTAGTTCAACTCTGCTTATGAAACTGATACAAACCACAGATCCTCTTACATAAATGCTCTTCAGTTAATAGTGAGAATAATGTTGGGTTCTTGAACTGCGAAAAAACCATTTGGGCCAAAAAATCACTGGGTTTACCAGAACTGAACTCTTGCTTGTAGGAAGACACAAATGCTGGGGTTTAACTCCGTTTCTGCAGGGAAATTCAGACCAGAGTTCTCATCCCTGAAAAACACTCTGTTATAACACAAGAAGCAAGCTCTTCTTTCCTGAGTCTCCAATATAGAAAGAAACATGAGCATGCCCAGAAAAAAAAAAAAACAACTGTGTTTCCTACTCATAAGGACCATATGTAGTTCAACTCTGCTTATGAAACTGATACAAACCAAAGCTCCTCTTACATTAATGCTGTTTAGTTAATAGTGAGAATCGGTTTGGGATGCTGATATGTGAAAAATCATTTGAGCCCAAAATTCACTTTGTTTACCAGAAATGAACTTTTGCTTGTAGGATGACACAGATCCTGGGGCTTATCTCCGTTTCTGAAGGGAAATTCAGACCAGAGTTCTCATTCCTGACACACTCTGTTATAAAGCAAGAAGCAAGCTCTTCTTTCCAGAGTATAAAATACAGCAAGAACCATGAGCATGCCCTGAAAAAAAGAACTGTGTTTCCTATTCATACTTACCATATGTTGTTCAACTCTGCTTATGAAACTGATACAGACCACACCACCACTTAAATAAATGCTCTTTTGTTAATTGTGAGAATAGTGTTGGGTTCCTGAACAGCGAAAAATCATTTGAGCCCAAAATTCACTGGGTTTACCAGAACTGAACTCTTGATTGTAGGAAGACACTGATCTTGGGGTTTAACTCGGTTTCTGAATGTAAATTCAGACCAGAGTTCTCATCCCTGAAAAACACTCTGTTGTAACGCAAGAAGCAAGCTCTTCTTTCCTGAGTCTCCAATAGAGTAAGAAACATGAGCATGCCCAGAAAAAAAGAATTGTGTTTCCGACTCATACAGACCATGTGTAGTTCAACTCTGCTTATGAAACTGATACAAACCACAGCTCCTCTTACATAAATCCTCTTTAGTTAATAGTGAGAATCATGTTAGGTTCGTGAACTGCAAAAAATCATTTGAGCCCGAAAATCTCTGGGTTTACCAGAAATGAACTCTTGCTTGTAGGAAGACACTGATCCTGGTGTTTAACTCAGTTTCTGAAGACAAATTCAGACCCGTGTTCTCAACCATGAAAAACACTGTGTTTTAAGGCAAGAATCATCCTCTTCTTTCCAGTGTCTCCATATAGTAAGAAACATGAGCATGCCCAGAAAAACAGAACTGTGTTTCCTACTCATACGGACCATATGTAGTTCAACTCTGCTTATGAAACTGATACAAACCACAGCTCCTCTTACATAAATGCTCTTTAGTTAATAGTGAGAATCGCGTTGGGTTCGTGAACTTCGAAAAATCATTTGAGCCCAGAATTCACTGGGTTTACCAGAAATGAACTCTTGCTTGTAGGAAGACACAGATCCTGGGGCTTACCTCCGTTTCTGAAGGGAAATTCAGACCATAGTACACATCCCTGAAACACACTCCGTTATAACGCAAGAAGCAAGCTCTTCTTTCCAGAATATAAAATACAGCAAGAACCATGAACATGCCCTGAAAAAAAGAACTGTGTTTCCTATTCATACTTACCATATGTTGTTCAACTCTGCTTATGAAACTGATACAGACCACACCTCCACTTAAATAAATGCTCTTTAGTTCATTGTGAGAATAGCGTTGGGTTCCTGAACTGCGAAAAATCATATGAGCCCAAAATTCACTGGGTTTACCAGAACTGAACTCTTGCTTGTAGGAAGACACTGTTCTTGGGGTTTAACTCGGTTTCTGAATGTAAATTCAGACCATAGTTCTCATCCCTGAAAAACACTCTCTTATAACGCAAGAAGCAAGTTCTTCTTTCCAGAGTCTAAAATAGAGCAAGAACCATGAGCATGCCCTGAAAAAAAGAACTGTGTTTCCTACTCATAAGGACCATATGTAGTTCAACTCTCCTTATGAAACTGATACAAACCACGGCTCCAATTACATAAATGCTCTTTAGTTAATAGTGAGAATCATGTTGGGTTCTTGAAGTGCGAAAATTCATTTGAACCCAAAAATCACTGTGTTTACCAGAAATGAACTTTCTTGTAGGAAGACACAGATCCTGGGGTTTAACTCCGATTCTGAATGGAAATTCAGACCAGTGTTCTCATCCATGAAACACACTCTGTTTTACCACAAGAAGCAAGCTCTTCTTTCCAGAGTCTAAAATACAGCAAGAACCATGAACATGCACTGAAAAAAAGAACTGTGTTTCCTACTCAGACGGACCATATGTAGTTCAACACTGCTCATGAAACTGATACAAACCACAGCTCCTCTTACATAAATCCTCTTTAATTAATAGAGAAAGTAGCCTTGGGTTCCTAAACTGCGAAAAATGATTTGAGCCAAAATTCACTTGGTTTACCAGAAATGAACTCTTGCTGGTAGGAAGAAAAAGATCATGGTGTTTAACTCTGTTCGTTAAGGGAAATTCATACCAGAGTTCTCATCCATGAAATACACCCAGTTTTAATGCAAGAAGCAAGCTCATTTTTCCAGCGTCACATATACAGCAAGAACCATGAGCATGCCCTGAAAAAAAGAACTGTGTTTCCTACTCATACGGACCATATGTAGTACAACTCTGCTTATGAAACTGATACAAACCTCAGCTCTTCTTACATTAATGCTCTTTAGTTAATAATGAGAATCGGTTTGGGTTGCTGAACTTCGAAAAATCATTTGAGCCCAAAATTCACTTTGTTTAACGGAAATGAACACTTGCTTGTACGAAGACACAGATCCTGGGGTTTAACTCCGTTTCTGAAGGCAAATTCAGACCAGAGTTCTCATCCCTGAAACACACTCTGTTTTAACGCAAGAAGCAAGCTCTTCTTTCCAGAGTCTAAAATAGAGCAAGAACCATGAGCATGCCCTGAAAAAAAGAACTGTGTTTCCGACTCATATGGACCATATGTAGTTCAACTCTGCTTATGAAATTGATACAAACCACAGCTCCTCTAACATAAATCCTCTTTAGTTAATAGTGAGAATCATGTTGGGTTCGTGAACTGCGAAAAATCATTTGAGCCCCAAAATCACTGGGTTTACCAGAAATGAACACTTGCTTGTAGGAAGACACTGATCATGGTGTTTAACTCAGTTTCTGAAGACAAATTCAGACCCTAGTTCTCATCCCTGAAAAACACTCTGTTTAACGCAAAAATCATCCTCTTCTTTCCAGCGTCTCCAATACAGTAAGAACCATGAGCATGCCCAGAAAAAAAGAACTGTGTTTCCTACTCATACGGACCATATGTAGTTCAACTCTGCTTATGAAATGATACAGACCGCAGCTCCTCTTACATAAATACTCTTTAGTTAAAAGTGATAATCGCGTTGGGTTCTAGAACGGTCTAAATTCATTTGAGCCCAATATTCACTTGGTTTACCAGAAATGAACATTTGCTTGTTGGAAGACACAGATCCTGGGGTATAACTCCGTTTCTGAAGGGAAATTCAGACCAGAGATCTCATCCCTAAAACACACTATGTTATAATGCAAGAAGCAAGCTCTTCTTTCCAGAATCTAAAATAGAGCAAGAACCATGAGCATGCCCTGAAAAAAAGAACTGTGTTTCCTACTAATAAGGACCATATGTAGTTCAACTCTCTTTAGAAATTGATACAAACCACAGCTCCTCTTACATAAATCCTCTTTAGTTAATAGTGAGAATCATGTTGGGTTCGTGAACTGCGAAAAATCATATGGGCCAAAAATTCACTGGGTTTACCAGAAATGAACTCTTGGTTGTACGAAGACACTGATCCTGGGGTTTAACTCCGTTTCTGAAGGCAAATCAGACCAGAGTTCTCATCCCTGAAAAACACTCTGTTTTAAGACAAGAATCATCCTCTTGTTTCCAGCGTCTCCAATACAGTAAGAAACATGAGCATTCCCAGAAAAAAGGAACTATGTTTCCTACTCATATGGACTATATGTAGTTCAACTCTGCTTATGAAACTGATACAAACCAAAGCTCCTCTTACATTAATGCTCTTTAGTTAATAGTGAGAATCGGTTTGGGTTGCTGATCTGTGAAAAATCATTTGAGACCAAAATTCACTATGTTTACCAGAAATGAACACTTGCTTGTAGGAAGACACAGATCCTGGGGTTTAACTCCGTTTCTGAAGGGAAATTCAGACTAGAGCTCTCATCCCTAAAACACACTATGTTATAACGCAAGAAACAAGCTCTTCTTTCCAGCGTCTCCAGTACAGCAAGAACCATGAGCATGCCCTGAAAAAAAGAACTGTGTTTCCTACTCATAGGGACCATATGTAGTTCAACTCTTCTTATGAAACTGATACAAACCACAGCTCTTCTTACATAAATGCTCTTTAGTTAATAGTGAGAATCATGTTGGTTTCGTAACTGCGAAAAATCATTTGAGCCCAAAATTGACTGGGTTCACCAGAAATGAACACTTGCTTCTAGGAAGACACTGATACTGGGGTTTAACTCCGTTTCTGAAAGCAAATTCAGACCAGAGTTCTCATCCCTGAAATACACTATGCTTTAATGCAAGAAGCAAGCTCTTCTTTACAGAGAATAAAATACAGCAAGAACCATGAGCATGCCCTGAAAAAAAAACTGTTTTTCCTACTCAAATGGACCATATGTAGTACAACTGTGCTTCTGAAAATGATACAAACCACAGCTCCTGTTACACAAATGCTCTTTAGTTAATAGTGAGAATCGCGTGGGGTTCGTGAACTGCGAAAAATCATTTCACCCCAAAATTCACTGGGTTTACCAGGAATGAACTCTTGCTTGTAGGAAGACACAGATCCTGGGGTTTAACTCCGTTTCTGAAGGGAAATTCAGACCAGAATTCTCATCCCTGAAACAACACTGTTTTAACACAAAAAGGAAGCTCTTCTTTCCAGAGTCTAAAATACAGCAAGAACCATGAGCATGCCCTGAAAAAAAGAACTGTGTATCCTACTCATTAAGACCATATGTAGTTCAACTGTGCTCATGAAACTGATACAAACCACAGCTCCTGTTCCATAAATGCTCTTTAGTTAATAGTGAGAATCGCATTGGGTTCCTCAACTGCGAAAAATCATTTGATCACAAAATTCACTGGGTTTACCTGAAATGAACTCTTGCTTGTAGGAAGACACAGATCCTGGGGTTTAACTCCATTTCTGAAGCCAAATTCGACCAGAATTCATAACCCTGAGAAACACTCTGTTTTAAGGCAAGAATCTTCTTTTTTCCAGCTTCTCCAACACAGTAAGAACAATGAGCATGCCCAGAAAATAAAACGGTGTTTCCTACTCATAGGGACCATATGTAGTTCAACTCTGCTCATGAAATTATACAGACTACAGCTACTCGTACATAAATGCTCTTTAGTTAATAGTGATAATCGAGTAGGGTTCTAGAATTGTGTAAAGTCATTAGAGCCGAAAATTCACTTTGTTTACCAGAAATGAACTCTTGGTGGTAGGAAGACAAAGATCATGGGGTTTAACGCCATTTGTGAAGGGAAATTCAGACCAGAGTTCTCATCCCTGAAACACACTCCATTTTAATGCTAGAAGCAAGCTCTTCTTTCCAGAGTATAAATACAGCAAGAAACATGAGCATGCCCTGAAAAAAAGAACTGTGATTCCTACTCATACGGACCATATGTAGTTCAACTCTACTTATGAAACTGATACAAACCGCAGCTCATCTTACATAAATGCTCTTTAGGTAATAGTGAGAATCATGTTCGTTTCATGAACTGCGAAAAATCATTTGAGCCCAAAATTCTCTGGGTTTACGAGAAATGAACTCTTGCTTGTAGAAGACACAGATCCTGGGGTTTAACTCGGTATCTGAAGGGTAATTCAGACCAGAGTTCTCATCCCTAAAACACACTATGTTATAACGCAAGAAGCAAGCACTTCTTTCCAGAGTCTAAAATAGAGCAAGAATCATGAGCATTCCCTGAAAAAAAGAACTGTGTTTCCTACTCAGACGGACCATATGTAGTTCAACTCTCCTTATGAAACTGATACAAAACACAGCTCCTCTTACATAAATGCTGTTTAGTTAATAGAGAATGTAGCGTTGGTTCTTGTACTGCAAAAAAAATCATTTGAGCCCAAAATTCACTTGGTTTACCAGAAATGAACTCTTGCTGGTAGGAAGACAAAGATCATGGTGCTTAACTACATTTGTGAAGGGAAATTCACACCAGAGTTCTCATCCATTAAACAGACCCTGTTTTAATGCAAGAAGCAAGCTCTTCTTTCCAGCCTCACCAATACAGCAAGAACCATGAGCATGCCTTTAAAAAAAGAACTGTGTTTCCTACACATACGGACCATATGTAGTTCAACTCTGCTTATAAAACTAATACAAACCACAGCTCCTCTTGCATAAATGATCTTTAGTTAATAGTAAGAATATCGTTGGGTTCCTGAACTGTGAAAAATCATTTGAGCCCAAATTCAATGGTTTTACCAGAACTGAACTCTTGCTTGTAGGAAGACACAGATCCTGGGGTTTAACTCCGTTTCTGACGGAAAATTAGGACCAGAATACTCAACCCTGAAAAACACTCTGTTTTAAGGCAAGAATCATCCTCTTCTTTCCAGCGTCTCCAATATAGTAAGAAACATGAGCATGTCCAGAAAAAAAGTACTGTGTTTCCTACTCATAAGGACCATATGTAGTTCAACTCCTCTTATGAAACTGATACAAACCACATCTCCTCTTACATTAAAGCTCTTTAGTTAATAGTGAGAATCAGTTTGGGTTGCTGAACTGCGAAAAATCATTTGAGCCCAAAATTCACTTTGTTTACCAGAAAAGAACACTTGCTTGTAGGAAGACACAGATCCTGGGGTTTAACTCCGTTTCTGAAGGGAAATTCCGACCAGAGTTCTCATCCATGAAACACACCCTGTTTTAATGCAAGAAGCAAGCTCTTCTTTCCAGCGTCTCCAGTACAGCAAGAACCATGAGCATGCCCTGAAAAAAAGAACTGTGTTTCCTACTCATACGGACCATATGTAGTTCAACTCTTATGAAACTGATACAAACGACAGCTCTTCTTACATAAATGCTCTTTAGTTAATAGTGAGAATCATGTTGGTTTTGTAACTGCGAAAAATCATTTGAGCCCAAAATTGACTGGGTTCACCAAAAAAATGAACACTTGCTTGTAGGAAGACACAGATACTGGGGTTTAACTCCGTTTCTGAAAGCAAATTCAGACCAGAGTTCTCATCCCTGAAATACACTATGCTTTAATGCAAGAAGAAAGCTCTTCTTTCCAGAGTCTAAAATACAGCAAGAACCATGAGCATGCCCTGAAAAAAAACCTGTGTTTCCTATTCAAATGGACCATATGTAGTACAACTGTGCTTATGAAAATGATACAAACCACAGCTCCTGTTCCATAAATGCTCTTTAGTTAATAGTGAGAATCGCGTGGGGTTCGTGAACTGCGAAAAATCATTTCACCCCAAAATTCACTGGGTTTACCAGAAATGAACTCTTGCTTGTAGGAAGACACAGATCCTTGGGGTTTAACTCCGTTTCTGAAGGGAAATTCAGACCAGAATTCTCATCCCTGAAACAACACTGTTTTAACACAAAAAGGAAGCTCTTCTTTCCAGAGTCTAAAATACAGCAAGAACCATGAGCATGCCCTGAAAAAAAGACCTGTGTATCCTACTCATTAAGACCATATGTAGTTCAACTGTGCTCATGAAACTGATACAAACCACAGCTCCTGTTACATAAATGCTCTTTAGTTAATAGTGAGAATCGCATTGGGTTCCTGAACTGCGAAAAATCATTTGATCACAAAATTCACTGGGTTTACCTGAAATGAACTCTTGCTTGTAGGAAGACACAGATCCTGGGGTTTAACTCCATTTCTGAAGGCAAATTCAAAAAGAATTCATAACCCTGAAAAACACTCTTTTTTAAGGCAAGAATCATCCTCTTTTTTCCAGCTTCTCCAACACAGTAAGAACAATGAGCATGAACAGAAAAAAAACAGTGTTTCCTACTCATAGGGACCATATGTAGTTCAACTCTGCTCATGAAATGATACAGACTACAGCTACTCTTACATAAATGCTCTTTAGTTAATAGTGATAATCGAGTAGGGTTCTAGAATTGTGTAAAGTCATTTGAGCCGAAAATTCACTTTGTTTACCAGAAATGAACTCTAGCTGGTAGGAAGACACAGATCATGGGGTTTAACGCCGTTTGTGAAGGGAAATTCAGACCAGAGTTCTCATCCCTGAAACACGCTCCATTTTAATGCTAGAAGCAAGCTCTTCTTTCCAGAGTATAAATACAGCAAGAAACATGAGCATGCCCTGAATAAAAGAACTGTGTTTCCTACTCATACGGACCATATGTAGTTCAACTCTACTTATGAAACTGATACAAACCGCAGCTCATCTTACATAAATGCTCTTTAGGTAATAGTGAGAATCATGTTCGTTTCGTGAACTGCAAAAAATCATTTGAGCCCAAAATTCACTGGGTTTGCTAGAAATGAACTCTTGCTTGTAGAAGACACAGATCCTGGGGTTTAACTCGGTATCTGAAGGGTAATTCATACCAGAGTTCTCATCCCTAAAACACACTATGTTATAACGCAAGAAGCAAGCACTTCTTTCCAGAGTCTAAAATAGAGCAAGAATCATGAGCATGCCCTGAAAAAAAGAACTGTTTTTCCTACACATAAGGACCATATGTAGTTGAACTCTGCTTATGAAACTGATACAAACCACGGCTCCTGTTACATAAATGCTCCTTAGTTAAAATTGATAATCGCGTTGGGTTCTAGAACTGTCTAAAGTCATTTGAGGGGAAAATTCTCTTGGTTTACCAAAAATGAACACTTGTTTGTAGGAAGACACAGATCCTGGGGTTTAACTCCGTTTCTGAAGGGAAATTCAGACCAGAGTTCTCATCCCTGAAACACACTCTGTTTTAACGCAAGAAGCAAGCTCTTCTTTCTAGAGTGTAAAACACAGCAAGAACCATGAGCATGCCCTGAAAAAAAGAACTGTGTTTCCTACTCAGACAGACCATATGGAGTTCAACTCTGATTATGAAACTGATACAAACCACAGCTCCTCTTACATTAATGCTCTTTAGTTAATAGTGAGAATCAGTTTGGGTTGCTGAACTGCGAAAAATCATTTGAGCCCAAAATTCACTTTGTTTACCAGAAATGAACACTTGCTTGTAGGAAGACACAGATCCTGGGTTTTAACTCCGTTTCTGAAGGGTAATTAAGACCAGAGTTCTCTTCCCTGAAACACACTCTGGTATAACGCAAGAAGCAAGCTCTTCTTTGCAGAGTCTAAAATACAGCAAGAACCATGAGCATGCCCTGAAAAAAAGAACTGTGTTTCCAATTCATACGTACCATATGTTGTTCAACGCTGCTTATGAAACTGATACATACCACACCTCCACTTAAATAAATGCTCTTTAGTTAATGGTGAGAATAGCCTTGGGTTCCTGAACTGCGTAAAATCATTTGAACACAAAATTCACTGTGTTTACCAGAAATGAACTTGCTTGTAGGAAGACACAGATCCTGGGGTTTAACTCGGTTTCTGAATGTAAATTCAGACCAGTGTTCTCATCCATGAAACACCCACTGTTTTACCACAAGAGGCAAGCTCTTCTTTCCAGAGTCTAACATACATCAAGAACCATGAGCATTCCCTGAAAAAATGAACTGTGTTTCCTAGTCAGACGGACCATATGTAGTTCAACTCTGCTTATGAAACTGATACAAAACACAGCTCCTCTTACATAAATGCTGTTTAGTTAATAGAGAATGTAGCGTTGGTTCTTGTACTGCAAAAAAATCATTTGAGCCCAAAATTCACTTGGTTTACCATAAATGAACTCTTGCTGGTAGGAAGACAAAGATCATGGTGTTTAACTCCGTTTCTGAAGGGAAATTCAGACCAGAATTCTCATCCCTGAAACAACACTGTTTTAGCACAAAAAGGAAGCTCTTCTTTCCAGAGTCTAAAATACAGCAAGAACCATGAGCATGCCCTGAAAAAAAAAAAAACTGTTTTTCCTACTCAAATTGACCATATGTAGTACAACTATGCTTATGAAAATGATACAAGCCACAGCTCCTGTTACACAAATGCTCTTTAGTTAATAGTGAGAATCGCGTCGGGTTCGTGAACTGCAAAAAATCATTTCACCCCAAAATTCACTGGGTTTACCAGAAATGAACTCTTGCTTGTAGGAAGACACAGATCCTTGGGTTTAACTCCGTTTCTGAAGGGAAATTCAGACCAGAATTCTCATCCCTGAAACAACACTTTTTTAACACAAAAAGGAAGCTCTTCTTTCCAGAGTCTAAAATACAGCAAGAACCATGAGCATGCCCTGAAAAAAAGAACTGTGTATCCTACTCATTAAGACCATATGTAGTTCAACTGTGCCCATGAAACTGATACAAACCACTGCTCCTGTTCCATAAATGCTCTTTAGTTAATAGTGAGAATCGCATTGGGTTCCTGAACTGCGAAAAATCATTTGATCACAAAATTCACTGGGTTTACCTGAAATGAACTCTTGCTTGTAGGAAGACACAGATCCTGGGGTTTAACTCCATTTCTGAAGACAAATTCAACCAGAATTCATAACCTGAAAAACACTCTGTTTTAAGGCAAGAATCATCCTCTTTTTTCCAGCGTCTCCAACACAGTAAGAACAATGAGCATGCCCAGAAAAAAAAACGGTGTTTCCTAATCATAGGGACCATATGTAGTTCAACTCTGCTCATGAAATGATACAGACTACAGCTACTCTTACATAAATGCTCTTTAGTTAATAGTGATAATCGAGTAGGGTTCTAGAATTGTGTAAAGTCATTTGAGCCGAAAATTCACTTTGTTTACCAGAAATGAACTCTTGCTGGTAGGAAGACACAGATCATGGGGTTTAATGCCGTTTGTGAAGGGAAATTCAGACCAGAGTTCTCATCCCTGAAACACACTGCATTTTAACGCTAGAAGCAAGCTCTTCTTTCCAGAGTATAAATACAGCAAGAAACATGAGCATGCCCTGAAAAAAAGAACTGTGTTTCCTACTCATAGGGACCATATGTAGATCAACTCTACTTATGAAACTGATACAAACCGCAGCTCATCTTACATAAATGCTCTTTAGGTAATAGTGAGAATCATGTTGGGTTCGTGTACTATGAAAAATCATTTGAGCCCCCAAATCACTGGGTTTACCAGAAATGAAGTCTTGCTTGTAGTAAGACAAAGATACTGGGGTTTAACTCCGTTTATGAAGGCAAATTCAGACCAGAATTCTCAACCCTGAAAAGCACTCTGTTTTAAGGCAAGAATCATCCTCTTCTTTCCAGCGTTTCCAATACAGTAAGAACCATGAGCATGCCCAGAAAAAAAGAACTGTGTTTCCTAATCATACGGAGCGTATGTAGTTCAACTCTGCTTATGAAATGATACATACCGCAGCTCCTCTTCCATAAATGCTCTTTAATTAAAGGTGATAATCGCGTTGGGTTCTAGAACTGTCTAAAGTCATTTGAGTGGAAAATTCTCTTGGTTCAACAGAAATGAACACTTGTTTGTAGGAAGACACAGATCATGGGGTTTAACTCCGTTTCTGAAGGGAAATTCAGACCAGAGTCCTCATCCCTGAAACACCCTCTGTTTTAACGCAAGAAACAAGCTCTTCTATCTAGAGTCTAAAATACAGCAAGAACCATGAGCATGCCCTGAAAAAAAGAACTGTGTTTCCTACTCAGACAGATCATATGTAGTTCAACTCTGCTTATGAAACTGATACAAACCACAGATCCTCTTACATACATGCTCTTTAGTTAATAGTGAGAATAATGTTGGGTTCTTGAACTGCGAAAAACCATTTGGGCCAAAAAATCACTGGGTTTACCAGAACTGAACTCTTGCTTGTAGGAAGACACAAATGCTGGGGTTTAACTCCGTTTCTGCAGGGAAATTCAGACCAGAGTTCTCATCCCTGAAAAACACTCTGTTATAACACAAGAAGCAAGCTATTCTTTCCTGAGTCTCCAATACAGAATGAAACATGAGCATGCCCAGAAAAAAAAAAAACAACTGTGTTTCCTACTCATAAGGACCATATGTAGATCAACTCTGCTTATGAAACTGATACAAACCAAAGCTCCTCTTACATTAATGCTGTTTAGTTAATAGTGAGAATCGCTTTGGGATGCTGATCTGTGAAAAATCATTTGAGCCCAAAATTCACTTTGTTTACCAGAAATGAACTTTTGCTTGTAGGATGACACAGATCCGGGGGCTTATCTCCGTTTCTGAAGGGAAATTCAGACCAGAGTTCTCATTCCTGAAACACACTCTGTTATAAAGCAAGAAGCAAGCTCTTCTTTCCAGAGTATAAAATACAGCAAGAACCATGAGCATGCCCTGAAAAAAAGAACTGTGTTTCCTATTCATACGTACCATATGTTGTTCAACTCTGCTTATGAAACTGATACAGACCACACCACCACTTAAATAAATGCTCTTTTGTTAATTGTGAGAATAGTGTTGGGTTCCTGAACAGCGAAAAATCATTTGAGCCCAAAATTCACTGGGTTTACCAGAAATGAACTCTTGATTGTAGGAAGACACTGATCTTGGGGTTTAACTCGGTTTCTGAATGTAAATTCAGACCAGAGTTCTCATCCCTGAAAAACACTCTGTTGTAACGCAAGATGCAAGCTCTTCTTTCCTGAGTCTCCAATAGAGTAAGAAACATGAGCATGCCCAGAAAAAAAGAACTGTGTTTCCGACTCATACAGACCATATGTAGTTCAACTCTGCTTATGAAACTGATACAAACCACAGCTCCTCTTACATAAATCCTCTTTAGTTAATAGTGAGAATCATGTTGGGTTCGTGAACTGCGAAAAATCATTTGAGCCCCAAAATCTCTGGGTTTACCAGAAATGAACTCTTGCTTGTAGGAAGACACTGATCCTGGTGTTTAACTCAGTTTCTGAAGACAAATTCAGACCCGTGTTCTCAACCATGAAAAACACTGTGTTTTAAGGCAAGAATCATCCTCTTCTTTCCAGCGTCTCCATATAGTAAGAAACATGAGCATGCCCAGAAAAACAGAACTGTGTTTCCTACTCATACGGACCATATGTAGTTCAACTCTGCTTATGAAACTGATACAAACCACAGCTCCTCTTACATAAATGCTCTTTAGTTAATAGTGAGAATCGCGTTGGGTTCGTGAACTTCGAAAAATCATTTGAGCCCAAAATTCACTGGGTTTACCAGAAATGAACTCTTGCTTGTAGGAAGACACAGATCCTGGGGCTTACCTCCGTTTCTGAAGGGAAATTCAGACCATAGTACACATCCCTGAAACACACTCCGTTATAACGCAAGAAGCAAGCTCTTCTTTCCAGAATATAAAATACAGCAAGAACCATGAACATGCCCTGAAAAAAAGAACTGTGTTTCCTATTCATACTTACCATATGTTGTTCAACTCTGCTTATGAAACTGATACAGACCACACCTCCACTTAAATAAATGCTCTTTAGTTCATTGTGAGAATAGCGTTGGGTTCCTGAACTGCGAAAAATCATATGAGCCCAAAATTCACTGGGTTTACCAGAACTGAACTCTTGCTTGTAGGAAGACACTGATCTTGGGGTTTAACTCGGTTTCTGAATGTAAATTCAGACCATAGTTCTCATCCCTGAAAAACACTCTCTTATAACGCAAGAAGCAAGTTCTTCTTTCCAGAGTCTAAAATAGAGCAAGAACCATGAGCATGCCCTGAAAAAAAGAACTGTGTTTCCTACTCATAAGGACCATATGTAGTTCAACTCTCCTTATGAAACTGATACAAACCACGGCTCCAATTACATAAATGCTCTTTAGTTAATAGTGAGAATCATGTTGGGTTCTTGAAGTGCGAAAATTCATTTGAACCCAAAAATCACTGTGTTTACCAGAAATGAACTTTCTTGTAGGAAGACACAGATCCTGGGGTTTAACTCCGATTCTGAATGGAAATTCAGACCAGTGTTCTCATCCATGAAACACACTCTGTTTTACCACAAGAAGCAAGCTCTTCTTTCCAGAGTCTAAAATACAGCAAGAACCATGAACATGCACTGAAAAAAAGAACTGTGTTTCCTACTCAGACGGACCATATGTAGTTCAACACTGCTCATGAAACTGATACAAACCACAGCTCCTCTTACATAAATCCTCTTTAATTAATAGAGAAAGTAGCCTTGGGTTCCTAAACTGCGAAAAATGATTTGAGCCAAAATTCACTTGGTTTACCAGAAATGAACTCTTGCTGGTAGGAAGAAAAAGATCATGGTGTTTAACTCTGTTCGTTAAGGGAAATTTATACCAGAGTTCTCATCCATGAAATACACCCAGTTTTAATGCAAGAAGCAAGCTCATTTTTCCAGCGTCACATATACAGCAAGAACCATGAGCATGCCCTGAAAAAAAGAACTGTGTTTCCTACTCATACGGACCATATGTAGTACAACTCTGCTTATGAAACTGATACAAACCTCAGCTCTTCTTACATTAATGCTCTTTAGTTAATAATGAGAATCGGTTTGGGTTGCTGAACTTCGAAAAATCATTTGAGCCCAAAATTCACTTTGTTTAACAGAAATGAACACTTGCTTGTACGAAGACACAGATCCTGGGGTTTAACTCCGTTTCTGACGGCAAATTCAGACCAGAGTTCTCATCCCTGAAACACACTCTGTTTTAACGCAAGAAGCAAGCTCTTCTTTCCTGAGTCTAAAATAGAGCAAGAACCATGAGCATGCCCTGAAAAAAAGAACTGTGTTTCCGACTCATATGGACCATATGTAGTTCAACTCTGCTTATGAAATTGATACAAACCACAGCTCCTCTTACATAAATCCTCTTTAGTTAATAGTGAGAATCATGTTGGGTTCGTGAACTGTGAAAAATCATTTGAGCCCCAAAATCACTGGGTTTACCAGAAATGAACACTTGCTTGTAGGAAGACACTGATCATGGTGTTTAACTCAGTTTCTGAAGACAAATTCAGACTCTAGTTCTCATCCCTGAAAAACACTCTGTTTAACGCAAAAATCATCCTCTTCTTTCCAGCGTCTCCAATACAGTAAGAACCATGAGCATGCCCAGAAAAAAAGAACTGTGTTTCCTACTCATACGGACCATATGTAGTTCAACTCTGCTTATGAAATGATACAGACCGCAGCTCCTCTTACATAAATACTCTTTAGTTAAAAGTGATAATCGCGTTGGGTTCTAGAACGGTCTAAATTCATTTGAGCCCCAAATTCACTTGGTTTACCAGAAATGAACATTTGCTTGTTGGAAGACACAGATCCTGGGGTATAACTCTGTTTCTGAAGGGAAATTCAGACCAGAGATCTCATCCCTAAAACACACTATGTTATAATGCAAGAAGCAAGCTCTTCTTTCCAGAATCTAAAATAGAGCAAGAACCATGAGCATGCCCTGAAAAAAAGCTCTGTGTTTCCTACTCATAAGGACCATATGTAGTTCAACTCTCTTTAGAAATTGATACAAACCACAGCTCCTCTTACATAAATCCTCTTTAGTTAATAGTGAGAATCATGTTGGGTTCGTGAACTGCGAAAAATCATTTGGGCCAAAAAATCACTGGGTTTACCAGAAATGAACTCTTGGTTGTACGAAGACACTGATCCTGGGGTTTAACTCCGTTTCTGAAGGCAAATCAGACCAGAGTTCTCATCCCTGAAAAACACTCTGTTTTAAGACAAGAATCATCCTCTTGTTTCCAGCGTCTCCAATACAGTAAGAAACATGAGCATTCCCAGAAAAAAGGAACTATGTTTCCTACTCATATGGACTATATGTAGTTCAACTCTGCTTATGAAACTGATACAAACCAAAGCTCCTCTTACATTAATGCTCTTTAGTTAATAGTGAGAATCGGTTTGGGTTGCTGATCTGTGAAAAATCATTTGAGACCAAAATTCACTATGTTTACCAGAAATGAACACTTGCTTGTAGGAAGACACAGATCCTGGGGTTTAACTCCGTTTCTGAAGGGAAATTCAGACTAGAGCTCTCATCCCTAAAACACACTATGTTATAACGCAAGAAACAAGCTCTTCTTTCCAGCGTCTCCAGTACAGCAAGAACCATGAGCATGCCCTGAAAAAAAGAACTGTGTTTCCTACTCATAGGGACCATATGTAGTTCAACTCTTCTTATGAAACTGATACAAACCACAGCTCTTCTTACATAAATGCTCTTTAGTTAATAGTGAGAATCATGTTGGTTTCGTAACTGCGAAAAATCATTTGAGCCCAAAATTGACTGGGTTCACCAGAAATGAACACTTGCTTCTAGGAAGACACTGATACTGGGGTTTAACTCCGTTTCTGAAAGCAAATTCAGACCAGAGTTCTCATCCCTGAAATACACTATGCTTTAATGCAAGAAGCAAGCTCTTCTTTACAGAGAATAAAATACAGCAAGAACCATGAGCATGCCCTGAAAAAAAAACTGTTTTTCCTACTCAAATGGACCATATGTAGTACAACTGTGCTTCTGAAAATGATACAAACCACAGCTCCTGTTACACAAATGCTCTTTAGTTAATAGTGAGAATCGCGTGGGGTTCGTGAACTGCGAAAAATCATTTCACCCCAAAATTCACTGGGTTTACCAGAAATGAACTCTTGCTTGTAGGAAGACACAGATCCTGGGGTTTAACTCCGTTTCTGAAGGGAAATTCAGACCAGAATTCTCATCCCTGAAACAACACTGTTTTAACACAAAAAGGAAGCTCTTCTTTCCAGAGTCTAAAATACAGCAAGAACCATGAGCATGCCCTGAAAAAAAGAACTGTGTATCCTACTCATTAAGACCATATGTAGTTCAACTGTGCTCATGAAACTGATACAAACCACAGCTCTTGTTCCATAAATGCTCTTTAGTTAATAGTGAGAATCGCATTGGGTTCCTCAACTGCGAAAAATCATTTGATCACAAAATTCACTGGGTTTACCTGAAATGAACACTTGCTTGTAGGAAGACACAGATCCTGGGGTTTAACTCCATTTCTGAAGCCAAATTCGACCAGAATTCATAACCCTGAGAAACACTCTGTTTTAAGGCAAGAATCTTCTTTTTTCCAGCTTCTCCAACACAGTAAGAACAATGAGCATGCCCAGAAAATAAAACGGTGTTTCCTACTCATAGGGACCATATGTAGTTCAACTCTGCTCATGAAATTATACAGACTACAGCTACTCGTACATAAATGCTCTTTAGTTAATAGTGATAATCGAGTAGGGTTCTAGAATTGTGTAGTCATTAGAGCCGAAAATTCACTTTGTTTACCAGAAATGAACTCTTGCTGGTAGGAAGACACAGATCATGGGGTTTAACGCCATTTGTGAAGGGAAATTCAGACCAGAGTTCTCATCCCTGAAACACACTCCATTTTAATGCTAGAAGCAAGCTCTTCTTTCCAGAGTATAAATACAGCAAGAAACATGAGCATGCCCTGAAAAAAAGAACTGTGATTCCTACTCATACGGACCATATGTAGTTCAACTCTACTTATGAAACTGATACAAACCGCAGCTCATCTTACATAAATGCTCTTTAGGTAATAGTGAGAATCATGTTCGTTTCATGAACTGCGAAAAATCATTTGAGCCCAAAATTCTCTGGGTTTACAAGAAATGAACTCTTGCTTGTAGAAGACACAGATCCTGGGGTTTAACTCGGTATCTGAAGGGTAATTCAGACCAGAGTTCTCATCCCTAAAACACACTATGTTATAACGCAAGAAGCAAGCACTTCTTTCCAGAGTCTAAAATAGAGCAAGCATCATGAGCATTCCCTGAAAAAAAGAACTGTGTTTCCTACTCAGACGGACCATATGTAGTTCAACTCTCCTTATGAAACTGATACAAAACACAGCTCCTCTTACATAAATGCTGTTTAGTTAATAGAGAATGTAGCGTTGGTTCTTGTACTGCAAAAAAAATCATTTGAGCCCAAAATTCACTTGGTTTACCAGAAATGAACTCTTGCTGGTAGGAAGACAAAGATCATGGTGCTTAACTACATTTGTGAAGGGAAATTCACACCAGAGTTCTCATCCATTAAACAGACCCTGTTTTAATGCAAGAAGCAAGCTCTTCTTTCCAGCCTCACCAATACAGCAAGAACCATGAGCATGCCTTTAAAAAAAGAACTGTGTTTCCTACACATACGGACCATATGTAGTTCAACTCTGCTTATAAAACTAATACAAACCACAGCTCCTCTTGCATAAATGATCTTTAGTTAATATTAAGAATATCGCTGGGTTCCTGAACTGTGAAAAATCATTTGAGCCCAAATTCAATGGTTTTACCAGAACTGAACTCTTGCTTGTAGGAAGACACAGATCCTGGGGTTTAACTCCGTTTCTGACGGAAAATTAGGACCAGAATACTCAACCCTGAAAAACACTCTGTTTTAAGGCAAGAATCATCCTCTTCTTTCCAGCGTCTCCAATATAGTAAGAAACATGAGCATGTCCAGAAAAAAAGTACTGTGTTTCCTACTCATAAGGACCATATGTAGTTCAACTCCTCTTATGAAACTGATACAAACCACATCTCCTCTTACATTAAAGCTCTTTAGTTAATAGTGAGAATCAGTTTGGGTTGCTGAACTGCGAAAAATCATTTGAGCCCAAAATTCACTTTGTTTACCAGAAAAGAACACTTGCTTGTAGGAAGACACAGATCCTGGGGTTTAACTCCGTTTCTGAAGGGAAATTCCGACCAGAGTTCTCATCCATGAAACACACCCTGTTTTAATGCAAGAAGCAAGCTCTTCTTTCCAGCGTCTCCAGTACAGCAAGAACCATGAGCATGCCCTGAAAAAAAGAACTGTGTTTCCTACTCATACGGACCATATGTAGTTCAACTCTTATGAAACTGATACAAACGACAGCTCTTCTTACATAAATGCTCTTTAGTTAATAGTGAGAATCATGTTGGTTTTGTAACTGCGAAAAATCATTTGAGCCCAAAATTGACTGGGTTCACCAAAAAAATGAACACTTGCTTGTAGGAAGACACAGATACTGGGGTTTAACTCCGTTTCTGAAAGCAAATTCAGACCAGAGTTCTCATCCCTGAAATACACTATGCTTTAATGCAAGAAGAAAGCTCTTCTTTCCAGAGTCTAAAATACAGCAAGAACCATGAGCATGCCCTGAAAAAAAACCTGTGTTTCCTATTCAAATGGACCATATGTAGTACAACTGTGCTTATGAAAATGATACAAACCACAGCTCCTGTTCCATAAATGCTCTTTAGTTAATAGTGAGAATCGCGTGGGGTTCGTGAACTGCGAAAAATCATTTCACCCCAAAATTCACTGGGTTTACCAGAAATGAACTCTTGCTTGTAGGAAGACACAGATCCTTGGGGTTTACCTCCGTTTCTGAAGGGAAATTCAGACCAGAATTCTCATCCCTGAAACAACACTGTTTTAACACAAAAAGGAAGCTCTTCTTTCCAGAGTCTAAAATACAGCAAGAACCATGAGCATGGCCTGAAAAAAAGACCTGTGTATCCTACTCATTAAGACCATATGTAGTTCAACTGTGCTCATGAAACTGATACAAACCACAGCTCCTGTTACATAAATGCTCTTTAGTTAATAGTGAGAATCGCATTGGGTTCCTCAACTGCGAAAAATCATTTGATCACAAAATTCACTGGGTTTACCTGAAATGAACTCTTGCTTGTAGGAAGACACAGATCCTGGGGTTTAACTCCATTTCTGAAGGCAAATTCAACCAGAATTCATAACCCTGAAAAACACTCTTTTTTAAGGCAAGAATCATCCTCTTTTTTCCAGCTTCTCCAACACAGTAAGAACAATGAGCATGAACAGAAAAAAAAACAGTGTTTCCTACTCATAGGGAACATATGTAGTTCAACTCTGCTCATGAAATGATGCAGACTACAGCTACTCTTACATAAATGCTCTTTAGTTAATAGTGATAATCGAGTAGGGTTCTAGAATTGTGTAAAGTCATTTGAGCCGAAAATTCACTTTGTTTACCAGAAATGAACTCTAGCTGGTAGGAAGACACAGATCATGGGGTTTAACGCCGTTTGTGAAGGGAAATTCAGACCAGAGTTCTCATCCCTGAAACACACTCCATTTTAATGCTAGAAGCAAGCTCTTCTTTCCAGAGTATAAATACAGCAAGAAACATGAGCATGCCCTGAAAAAAAGAACTGTGTTTCCTACTCATACGGACCATATGTAGTTCAACTCTACTTATGAAACTGATACAAACCGCAGCTCATCTTACATAAATGCTCTTTAGGTAATAGTGAGAATCATGTTCGTTTTGTGAACTGCAAAAAATCATTTGAGCCCAAAATTCACTGGGTTTGCAAGAAATGAACTCTTGCTTGTAGAAGACACAGATCCTGTGGTTTAACTCGGTATCTGAAGGGTAATTCAGACCAGAGTTCTCATCCCTAAAACACACTATGTTATAACGCAAGAAGCAAGCACTTCTTTCCAGAGTCTAAAATAGAGCAAGAATCATGAGCATGCCCTGAAAAAAAGAACTGTTTTTCCTACACATAAGGACCATATGTAGTTGAACTCTGCTTATGAAACTGATACAAACCACGGCTCCTGTTACATAAATGCTCCTTAGTTAAAATTGATAATCGCGTTGGGTTCTAGAACTGTCTAAAGTCATTTGAGGGGAAAATTCTCTTGGTTTACCAAAAATGAACACTTGTTTGTAGGAAGACACAGATCCTGGGGTTTAACTCCGTTTCTGAAGGGAAATTCAGACCAGAGTTCTCATCCCTGAAACACACTCTGTTTTAACGCAAGAAGCAAGCTCTTCTTTCTAGAGTGTAAAACACAGCAAGAACCATGAGCATGCCCTGAAAAAAAGAACTGTGTTTCCTACTCAGACAGACCATATGGAGTTCAACTCTGATTATGAAACTGATACAAACCACAGCTCCTCTTGCATTAATGCTCTTTAGTTAATAGTGAGAATCAGTTTGGGTTGCTGAACTGCGAAAAATCATTTGAGCCCAAAATTCACTTTGTTTACCAGAAATGAACACTTGCTTGTAGGAAGACACAGATCCTGGGGTTTAACTCGGTTTCTGAATGTAAATTCAGACCAGTGTTCTCATCCATGAAACACCCACTGTTTTACCACAAGAGGCAAGCTCTTCTTTCCAGAGTCTAACATACATCAAGAACCATGAGCATTCCCTGAAAAAATGAACTGTGTTTCCTAGTCAGACGGACCATATGTAGTTCAACTCTGCTTATGAAACTGATACAAAACACAGCTCCTCTTACATAAATGCTGTTTAGTTAATAGAGAATGTAGCGTTGGTTCTTGTACTGCAAAAAAATCATTTGAGCCCAAAATTCACTTGGTTTACCAGAAATGAACTCTTGCTGGTAGGAAGACAAAGATCATGGTGTTTAACTCCGTTTCTGAAGGGAAATTCAGACCAGAATTCTCATCCCTGAAACAACACTGTTTTAACACAAAAAGGAAGCTCTTCTTTCCAGAGTCTAAGATACAGCAAGAACCATGAGCATGCCCTGAAAAAAAAAACTGTTTTTCCTACTCAAATTGACCATATGTAGTACAACTATGCTTATGAAAATGATAAAAGCCACAGCTCCTGTTACACAAATGCTCTTTAGTTAATAGTGAGAATCGCGTCGGGTTCGTGAACTGCAAAAAATCATTTCACCCCAAAATTCACTGGGTTTACCAGAAATGAACTCTTGCTTGTAGGAAGACACAGATCCTTGGGTTTAACTCCGTTTCTGAAGGGAAATTCAGACCAGAATTCTCATCCCTGAAACAACACTTTTTTAACACAAAAAGGAAGCTCTTCTTTCCAGAGTCTAAAATACAGCAAGAACCATGAGCATGCCCTGAAAAAAAGAACTGTGTATCCTACTCATTAAGACCATATGTAGTTCAACTGTGCCCATGAAACTGATACAAACCACTGCTCCTGTTCCATAAATGCTCTTTAGTTAATAGTGAGAATCGCATTGGGTTCCTGAACTGCGAAAAATCATTTGATCACAAAATTCACTGGGTTTACCTGAAATGAACTCTTGCTTGTAGGAAGACACAGATCCTGGGGTTTAACTCCATTTCTGAAGACAAATTCAACCAGAATTCATAACCTGAAAAACACTCTGTTTTAAGGCAAGAATCATCCTCTTTTTTCCAGCGTCTCCAACACAGTAAGAACAATGAGCATGCCCAGAAAAAAAAAACGGTGTTTCCTAATCATAGGGACCATATGTAGTTCAACTCTGCTCATGAAATGATAGAGACTACAGCTACTCTTACATAAATGCTCTTTAGTTAATAGTGATAATCGAGTAGGGTTCTAGAATTGTGTAAAGTCATTTGAGCCGAAAATTCACTTTGTTTACCAGAAATGAACTCTTGCTGGTAGGAAGACACAGATCATGGGGTTTAATGCCGTTTGTGAAGGGAAATTCAGACCAGAGTTCTCATCCCTGAAACACACTGCATTTTAACGCTAGAAGCAAGCTCTTCTTTCCAGAGTATAAATACAGCAAGAAACATGAGCATGCCCTGAAAAAAAGAACTGTGTTTCCTACTCATAGGGACCATATGTAGATCAACTCTACTTATGAAACTGATACAAACCGCAGCTCATCTTACATAAATGCTCTTTAGGTAATAGTGAGAATCATGTTGGGTTCGTGTACTATGAAAAATCATTTGAGCCCCCAAATCACTGGGTTTACCAGAAATGAAGTCTTGCTTGTAGTAAGACAAAGATACTGGGGTTTAACTCCGTTTATGAAGGCAAATTCAGACCAGAATTCTCAACCCTGAAAAGCACTCTGTTTTAAGGCAAGAATCATCCTCTTCTTTCCAGCGTTTCCAATACAGTAAGAACCATGAGCATGCCCAGAAAAAAAGAACTGTGTTTCCTAATCATACGGAGCGTATGTAGTTCAACTCTGCTTATGAAATGATACATACCGCAGCTCCTCTTCCATAAATGCTCTTTAATTAAAGGTGATAATCGCGTTGGGTTCTAGAACTGTCTAAAGTCATTTGAGTGGAAAATTCTCTTGGTTCAACAGAAATGAACACTTGTTTGTAGGAAGACACAGATCATGGGGTTTAACTCCGTTTCTGAAGGGAAATTCAGACCAGAGTCCTCATCCCTGAAACACCCTCTGTTTTAACGCAAGAAACAAGCTCTTCTATCTAGAGTCTAAAATACAGCAAGAACCATGAGCATGCCCTGAAAAAAAGAACTGTGTTTCCTACTCAGACAGATCATATGTAGTTCAACTCTGCTTATGAAACTGATACAAACCACAGATCCTCTTACATACATGCTCTTTAGTTAATAGTGAGAATAATGTTGGGTTCTTGAACTGCGAAAAACCATTTGGGCCAAAAAATCACTGGGTTTACCAGAACTGAACTCTTGCTTGTAGGAAGACACAAATGCTGGGGTTTAACTCCGTTTCTGCAGGGAAATTCAGACCAGAGTTCTCATCCCTGAAAAACACTCTGTTATAACACAAGAAGCAAGCTATTCTTTCCTGAGTCTCCAATACAGAATGAAACATGAGCATGCCCAGAAAAAAAAAAAACAACTGTGTTTCCTACTCATAAGGACCATATGTAGATCAACTCTGCTTATGAAACTGATACAAACCAAAGCTCCTCTTACATTAATGCTGTTTAGTTAATAGTGAGAATCGCTTTGGGATGCTGATCTGTGAAAAATCATTTGAGCCCAAAATTCACTTTGTTTACCAGAAATGAAATTTTGCTTGTAGGATGACACAGATCCTGGGGCTTATCTCCGTTTCTGAAGGGAAATTCAGACCAGAGTTCTCATTCCTGAAACACACTCTGTTATAAAGCAAGAAGCAAGCTCTTCTTTCCAGAGTATAAAATACAGCAAGAACCATGAGCATGCCCTGAAAAAAAGAACTGTGTTTCCTATTCATACGTACCATATGTTGTTCAACTCTGCTTATGAAACTGATACAGACCACACCACCACTTAAATAAATGCTCTTTTGTTAATTGTGAGAATAGTGTTGGGTTCCTGAACAGCGAAAAATCATTTGAGCCCAAAATTCACTGGGTTTACCAGAAATGAACTCTTGATTGTAGGAAGACACTGATCTTGGGGTTTAACTCGGTTTCTGAATGTAAATTCAGACCAGAGTTCTCATCCCTGAAAAACACTCTGTTGTAACGCAAGATGCAAGCTCTTCTTTCCTGAGTCTCCAATAGAGTAAGAAACATGAGCATGCCCAGAAAAAAAGAACTGTGTTTCCGACTCATACAGACCATATGTAGTTCAACTCTGCTTATGAAACTGATACAAACCACAGATCCTCTTACATACATGCTCTTTAGTTAATAGTGAGAATAATGTTGGGTTCTTGAACTGCGAAAAACCATTTGGGCCAAAAAATCACTGGGTTTACCAGAACTGAACTCTTGCTTGTAGGAAGACACAAATGCTGGGGTTTAACTCCGTTTCTGCAGGGAAATTCAGACCAGAGTTCTCATCCCTGAAAAACACTCTGTTATAACACAAGAAGCAAGCTATTCTTTCCTGAGTCTCCAATACAGAATGAAACATGAGCATGCCCAGAAAAAAAAAAAAACAACTGTGTTTCCTACTCATAAGGACCATATGTAGATCAACTCTGCTTATGAAACTGATACAAACCAAAGCTCCTCTTACATTAATGCTGTTTAGTTAATAGTGAGAATCGGTTTGGGATGCTGATATGTGAAAAATCATTTGAGCCCAAAATTCACTTTGTTTACCAGAAATGAACTTTTGCTTGTAGGATGACACAGATCCTGGGGCTTATCTCCGTTTCTGAAGGGAAATTCAGACCAGAGTTCTCATTCCTGAAACACACTCTGTTATAAAGCAAGAAGCAAGCTCTTCTTTCCAGAGTATAAAATACAGCAAGAACCATGAGCATGCCCTGAAAAAAAGAACTGTGTTTCCTATTCATACGTACCATATGTTGTTCAACTCTGCTTATGAAACTGATACAGACCACACCACCACTTAAATAAATGCTCTTTTGTTAATTGTGAGAATAGTGTTGGGTTCCTGAACAGCGAAAAATCATTTGAGCCCAAAATTCACTGGGTTTACCAGAAATGAACTCTTGATTGTAGGAAGACACTGATCTTGGGGTTTAACTCTGTTTCTGAATGTAAATTCAGACCAGAGTTCTCATCCCTGAAAAACACTCTGTTGTAACTCAAGATGCAAGCTCTTCTTTCCTGAGTCTCCAATAGAGTAAGAAACATGAGCATGCCCAGAAAAAAAGAACTGTGTTTCCGACTCATACAGACCATATGTAGTTCAACTCTGCTTATGAAACTGATACAAACCACAGCTCCTCTTACATAAATCCTCTTTAGTTAATAGTGAGAATCATGTTGGGTTCGTGAACTGCGAACAATCATTTGAGCCCCAAAATCTCTGGGTTTACCAGAAATGAACTCTTGCTTGTAGGAAGACACTGATCCTGGTGTTTAACTCAGTTTCTGAAGACAAATTCAGACCCGTGTTCTCAACCATGAAAAACACTGTGTTTTAAGGCAAGAATCATCCTCTTCTTTCCAGCGTCTCCATATAGTAAGAAACATGAGCATGCCCAGAAAAACAGAACTGTGTTTCCTACTCATACGGACCATATGTAGTTCAACTCTGCTTATGAAACTGATACAAACCACAGCTCCTCTTACATAAATGCTCTTTAGTTAATAGTGAGAATCGCGTTGGGTTCGTGAACTTCGAAAAATCATTTGAGCCCAAAATTCACTGGGTTTACCAGAAATGAAGTTTCTTGTAGGAAGACACAGATCCTGGGGTTTAACTCCGATTCTGAATGGAAATTCAGACCAGTGTTCTCATCCATGAAAAACACTCTGTTTTACCACAAGAAGCAAGCTCTTCTTTCCAGAGTCTAAAATACAGCAAGAATCATGAACATGCACTGAAATAAAGAACTGTGTTTCCTACTCAGACGGACCATATGTAGTTCAACACTGCTCATGAAACTGATACAAACCACAGCTCCTCTTACATAAATCCTCTTTAGTGAATAGAGAAAGTAGCCTTGGGTTCCTAAACTGCGAAAAATCATTTGAGCCAAAATTCACTTGGTTTACCAGAAATGAACTCTTGCTGGTAGGAAGAAAAAGATCATGGTGTTTAACTCTGTTCCTTAAGGGAAATTCATACCAGAGTTCTCATCCATGAAATACACCCAGTTTTAATGCAAGAAGCAAGCTCATTTTTCCAGCGTCACATATACAGCAAGAACCATGAGCATGCCCTGAAAAAAAGAACTGTGTTTCCTACTCATACGGACCATATGTAGTACAAATCTGCTTATGAAACTGATACAAACCTCAGCTCTTCTTACATTAATGCTCTTTAGTTAATAATGAGAATCGGTTTGGTTTGCTGAACTTCGAAAAATCATTTGAGCCCAAAATTCACTTTGTTTAACAGAAATGAACACTTGCTTGTACGAAGACACAGATCCTGGGGTTTAACTCCGTTTCTGAAGGCAAATTCAGACCAGAGTTCTCATCCCTGAAACACACTCTGTTTTAACGCAAGAAGCAAGCTCTTCTTTCTAGAGTCTAAAATACAGCAAGAACCATGAGCATGCCCTGAAAAAAAGAACTGTGTTTCCGACTCATATGGAACATATGTAGTTCAACTCTGCTTATGAAATTGATACAAACCACAGCTCCTCTTACATAAATCCTCTTTAGTTAATATTGAGAATCATGTTGGGTTCGTGAACTGCGAAAAATCATTTGAGCCCCAAAATCACTGGGTTTACCAGAAATGAACACTTGCTTGTAGGAAGACACTGATCCTGGTGTTTAACTCCGTTTCTGAAGACAAATTCAGACCCGAGTTCTCAACGCTGAAAAACACTCTGTTTTAAGGCAAGAATCATCCTCTTCTTTCCAGCGTCTCCATATAGTAAGAAACATGAGCATGCCCAGAAAAACAGAACTGTGTTTCCTACTCATACGGACCATATGTAGTTCAACTCTGCTTATGAAATGATACAGACCGCAGCTCCTCTTACATAAATACTCTTTAGTTAAAAGTGATAATCGCATTGGGTTCTAGAACTGTCTAAATTCATTTGAGCCCAAAATTCACTTGGTTTACCAGAAATGAACATTTGCTTGTTGGAAGACACAGATCCTGGGGTTTAACTCCGTTTCTGAAGGGAAATTCAGACCAGAGATCTCATCCCTAAAACACACTATGTTATAATGCAAGAAGCAAGCTCTTCTTTCCAGAGTCTAAAATAGAGCAAGAACCATGAGCATGCCCTGAAAAAAAGATCTGTGTTTCCTACTCATAAGGACCATATGTAGTCAACTCTCTTTAGAAATTGATACAAACCACAGCTCCTCTTACATAAATCCTCTTTAGTTAATAGTGAGAATCATGTTGGGTTCGTGAACTGCGAAAAATCATTTGGGCCAAAAAATCACTGGGTTTACCAGAAATGAACTCTTGGTTTTACGAAGACACTGATCCTGGGGTTTAACTCCGTTTCTGAAGGCAAATCAGACCAGAGTTCTCATCCCTGAAAAACACTCTGTTTTAAGACAAGAATCATCCTCTTGTTTCCAGCATCTCCAATACAGTAAGAAACATGAGCATTCCCAGAAAAAAGGAACTATGTTTCCTACTCATATGGACTACATGTAGTTCAACTCTGCTTATGAAACTGATACAAACCAAAGCTCCTCTTACATTAATGCTCTTTAGTTAATAGTGAGAATAGGTTTGGGTTGCTGATCTGTGAAAAATCATTTGAGACCAAAATTCACTATGTTTACCAGAAATGAACACTTGCTTGTAGGAAGACACAGATCCTGGGGTTTAACTCCGTTTCTGAAGGGAAATTCAGACTAGAGCTCTCATCCCTAACACACACTATGTTATAACGCAAGAAGCAAGCTCTTCTTTCCAGAGTCTCAAATAAAGCAAGAACCATGAGCATGCCCTGAAAAAAAGAACTGTGTTTCCTCCTCATAAGGACCATATGTAGATCAACTCTGCTTATGAAACTGATACAAACCAAAGCTCCTCTTACATTAATGCTGTTTAGTTAATAGTGAGAATCGGTTTGGGATGCTGATATGTGAAAAATCATTTGAGCCCAAAATTCACTTTGTTTACCAGAAATGAACTTTTGCTTGTAGGATGACACAGATCCTGGGGCTTATCTCCGTTTCTGAAGGGAAATTCAGACCAGAGTTCTCATTCCTGAAACACACTCTGTTATAAAGCAAGAAGCAAGCTCTTCTTTCCAGAGTATAAAATACAGCAAGAACCATGAGCATGCCCTGAAAAAAAGAACTGTGTTTCCTATTCATACGTACCATATGTTGTTCAACTCTGCTTATGAAACTGATACAGACCACACCACCACTTAAATAAATGCTCTTTTGTTAATTGTGAGAATAGTGTTGGGTTCCTGAACAGCGAAAAATCATTTGAGCCCAAAATTCACTGGGTTTACCAGAAATGAACTCTTGATTGTAGGAAGACACTGATCTTGGGGTTTAACTCTGTTTCTGAATGTAAATTCAGACCAGAGTTCTCATCCCTGAAAAACACTCTGTTGTAACTCAAGATGCAAGCTCTTCTTTCCTGAGTCTCCAATAGAGTAAGAAACATGAGCATGCCCAGAAAAAAAGAACTGTGTTTCCGACTCATACAGACCATATGTAGTTCAACTCTGCTTATGAAACTGATACAAACCACAGCTCCTCTTACATAAATCCTCTTTAGTTAATAGTGAGAATCATGTTGGGTTCGTGAACTGCGAACAATCATTTGAGCCCCAAAATCTCTGGGTTTACCAGAAATGAACTCTTGCTTGTAGGAAGACACTGATCCTGGTGTTTAACTCAGTTTCTGAAGACAAATTCAGACCCGTGTTCTCAACCATGAAAAACACTGTGTTTTAAGGCAAGAATCATCCTCTTCTTTCCAGCGTCTCCATATAGTAAGAAACATGAGCATGCCCAGAAAAACAGAACTGTGTTTCCTACTCATACGGACCATATGTAGTTCAACTCTGCTTATGAAACTGATACAAACCACAGCTCCTCTTACATAAATGCTCTTTAGTTAATAGTGAGAATCGCGTTGGGTTCGTGAACTTCGAAAAATCATTTGAGCCCAAAATTCACTGGGTTTACCAGAAATGAAGTTTCTTGTAGGAAGACACAGATCCTGGGGTTTAACTCCGATTCTGAATGGAAATTCAGACCAGTGTTCTCATCCATGAAAAACACTCTGTTTTACCACAAGAAGCAAGCTCTTCTTTCCAGAGTCTAAAATACAGCAAGAATCATGAACATGCACTGAAATAAAGAACTGTGTTTCCTACTCAGACGGACCATATGTAGTTCAACACTGCTCATGAAACTGATACAAACCACAGCTCCTCTTACATAAATCCTCTTTAGTGAATAGAGAAAGTAGCCTTGGGTTCCTAAACTGCGAAAAATCATTTGAGCCAAAATTCACTTGGTTTACCAGAAATGAACTCTTGCTGGTAGGAAGAAAAAGATCATGGTGTTTAACTCTGTTCCTTAAGGGAAATTCATACCAGAGTTCTCATCCATGAAATACACCCAGTTTTAATGCAAGAAGCAAGCTCATTTTTCCAGCGTCACATATACAGCAAGAACCATGAGCATGCCCTGAAAAAAAGAACTGTGTTTCCTACTCATACGGACCATATGTAGTACAAATCTGCTTATGAAACTGATACAAACCTCAGCTCTTCTTACATTAATGCTCTTTAGTTAATAATGAGAATCGGTTTGGTTTGCTGAACTTCGAAAAATCATTTGAGCCCAAAATTCACTTTGTTTAACAGAAATGAACACTTGCTTGTACGAAGACACAGATCCTGGGGTTTAACTCCGTTTCTGAAGGCAAATTCAGACCAGAGTTCTCATCCCTGAAACACACTCTGTTTTAACGCAAGAAGCAAGCTCTTCTTTCTAGAGTCTAAAATACAGCAAGAACCATGAGCATGCCCTGAAAAAAAGAACTGTGTTTCCGACTCATATGGAACATATGTAGTTCAACTCTGCTTATGAAATTGATACAAACCACAGCTCCTCTTACATAAATCCTCTTTAGTTAATATTGAGAATCATGTTGGGTTCGTGAACTGCGAAAAATCATTTGAGCCCCAAAATCACTGGGTTTACCAGAAATGAACACTTGCTTGTAGGAAGACACTGATCCTGGTGTTTAACTCCGTTTCTGAAGACAAATTCAGACCCGAGTTCTCAACGCTGAAAAACACTCTGTTTTAAGGCAAGAATCATCCTCTTCTTTCCAGCGTCTCCATATAGTAAGAAACATGAGCATGCCCAGAAAAACAGAACTGTGTTTCCTACTCATACGGACCATATGTAGTTCAACTCTGCTTATGAAATGATACAGACCGCAGCTCCTCTTACATAAATACTCTTTAGTTAAAAGTGATAATCGCATTGGGTTCTAGAACTGTCTAAATTCATTTGAGCCCAAAATTCACTTGGTTTACCAGAAATGAACATTTGCTTGTTGGAAGACACAGATCCTGGGGTTTAACTCCGTTTCTGAAGGGAAATTCAGACCAGAGATCTCATCCCTAAAACACACTATGTTATAATGCAAGAAGCAAGCTCTTCTTTCCAGAGTCTAAAATAGAGCAAGAACCATGAGCATGCCCTGAAAAAAAGATCTGTGTTTCCTACTCATAAGGACCATATGTAGTCAACTCTCTTTAGAAATTGATACAAACCACAGCTCCTCTTACATAAATCCTCTTTAGTTAATAGTGAGAATCATGTTGGGTTCGTGAACTGCGAAAAATCATTTGGGCCAAAAAATCACTGGGTTTACCAGAAATGAACTCTTGGTTTTACGAAGACACTGATCCTGGGGTTTAACTCCGTTTCTGAAGGCAAATCAGACCAGAGTTCTCATCCCTGAAAAACACTCTGTTTTAAGACAAGAATCATCCTCTTGTTTCCAGCATCTCCAATACAGTAAGAAACATGAGCATTCCCAGAAAAAAGGAACTATGTTTCCTACTCATATGGACTACATGTAGTTCAACTCTGCTTATGAAACTGATACAAACAAAAGCTCCTCTTACATTAATGCTCTTTAGTTAATAGTGAGAATAGGTTTGGGTTGCTGATCTGTGAAAAATCATTTGAGACCAAAATTCACTATGTTTACCAGAAATGAACACTTGCTTGTAGGAAGACACAGATCCTGGGGTTTAACTCCGTTTCTGAAGGGAAATTCAGACTAGAGCTCTCATCCCTAACACACACTATGTTATAACGCAAGAAGCAAGCTCTTCTTTCCAGAGTCTCAAATAAAGCAAGAACCATGAGCATGCCCTGAAAAAAAGAACTGTGTTTCCTCCTCATAAGGACCATATGTAGATCAACTCTGCTTATGAAACTGATACAAACCAAAGCTCCTCTTACATTAATGCTGTTTAGTTAATAGTGAGAATCGGTTTGGGATGCTGATATGTGAAAAATCATTTGAGCCCAAAATTCACTTTGTTTACCAGAAATGAACTTTTGCTTGTAGGATGACACAGATCCTGGGGCTTATCTCCGTTTCTGAAGGGAAATTCAGACCAGAGTTCTCATTCCTGAAACACACTCTGTTATAAAGCAAGAAGCAAGCTCTTCTTTCCAGAGTATAAAATACAGCAAGAACCATGAGCATGCCCTGAAAAAAAGAACTGTGTTTCCTATTCATACGTACCATATGTTGTTCAACTCTGCTTATGAAACTGATACAGACCACACCACCACTTAAATAAATGCTCTTTTGTTAATTGTGAGAATAGTGTTGGGTTCCTGAACAGCGAAAAATCATTTGAGCCCAAAATTCACTGGGTTTACCAGAAATGAACTCTTGATTGTAGGAAGACACTGATCTTGGGGTTTAACTCTGTTTCTGAATGTAAATTCAGACCAGAGTTCTCATCCCTGAAAAACACTCTGTTGTAACTCAAGATGCAAGCTCTTCTTTCCTGAGTCTCCAATAGAGTAAGAAACATGAGCATGCCCAGAAAAAAAGAACTGTGTTTCCGACTCATACAGACCATATGTAGTTCAACTCTGCTTATGAAACTGATACAAACCACAGCTCCTCTTACATAAATCCTCTTTAGTTAATAGTGAGAATCATGTTGGGTTCGTGAACTGCGAACAATCAGAACAATCATTTGAGCCCCAAAATCTCTGGGTTTACCAGAAATGAACTCTTGCTTGTAGGAAGACACTGATCCTGGTGTTTAACTCAGTTTCTGAAGACAAATTCAGACCCGTGTTCTCAACCATGAAAAACACTGTGTTTTAAGGCAAGAATCATCCTCTTCTTTCCAGCGTCTCCATATAGTAAGAAACATGAGCATGCCCAGAAAAACAGAACTGTGTTTCCTACTCATACGGACCATATGTAGTTCAACTCTGCTTATGAAACTGATACAAACCACAGCTCCTCTTACATAAATGCTCTTTAGTTAATAGTGAGAATCGCGTTGGGTTCGTGAACTTCGAAAAATCATTTGAGCCCAAAATTCACTGGGTTTACCAGAAATGAACTCTTGCTTGTAGGAAGACACAGATCCTGGGGCTTACCTCCGTTTCTGAAGGGAAATTCAGACCATAGTACACATCCCTGAAACACACTCCGTTATAACGCAAGAAGCAAGCTCTTCTTTCCAGAATATAAAATACAGCAAGAACCATGAACATGCCCTGAAAAACAGAACTGTGTTTCCTATTCATACTTACCATATGTTGTTCAACTCTGCTTATGAAACTGATACAGACCACACCTCCACTTAAATAAATGCTCTTTAGTTCATTGTGAGAATAGCGTTGGGTTCCTGAACTGCGAAAAATCATATGAGCCCAAAATTCACTGGGTTTACCAGAACTGAACTCTTGCTTGTAGGAAGACACTGATCTTGGGGTTTAACTCGGTTTCTGAATGTAAATTCAGACCATAGTTCTCATCCCTGAAAAACACTCTCTTATAACGCAAGAAGCAAGTTCTTCTTTCCAGAGTCTAAAATAGAGCAAGAACCATGAGCATGCCCTGAAAAAAAGAACTGTGTTTCCTACTCATAAGGACCATATGTAGTTCAACTCTCCTTATGAAACTGATACAAACCACGGCTCCAATTACATAAATGCTCTTTAGTTAATAGTGAGAATCATGTTGGGTTCTTGAAGTGTGAAAATTCATTTGAACCCAAAAATCACTGTGTTTACCAGAAATGAACTTTCTTGTAGGAAGACACAGATCCTGGGGTTTAACTCCGATTCTGAATGGAAATTCAGACCAGTGTTCTCATCCATGAAACACACTCTGTTTTACCACAAGAAGCAAGCTCTTCTTTCCAGAGTCTAAAATACAGCAAGAACCATGAACATGCACTGAAAAAAAGAACTGTGTTTCCTACTCAGACGGACCATATGTAGTTCAACACTGCTCATGAAACTGATACAAACCACAGCTCCTCTTACATAAATCCTCTTTAATTAATAGAGAAAGTAGCCTTGGGTTCCTAAACTGCGAAAAATGATTTGAGCCAAAATTCACTTGGTTTACCAGAAATGAACTCTTGCTGGTAGGAAGAAAAAGATCATGGTGTTTAACTCTGTTCGTTAAGGGAAATTTATACCAGAGTTCTCATCCATGAAATACACCCAGTTTTAATGCAAGAAGCAAGCTCATTTTTCCAGCGTCACATATACAGCAAGAACCATGAGCATGCCCTGAAAAAAAGAACTGTGTTTCCTACTCATACGGACCATATGTAGTACAACTCTGCTTATGAAACTGATACAAACCTCAGCTCTTCTTACATTAATGCTCTTTAGTTAATAATGAGAATCGGTTTGGGTTGCTGAACTTCGAAAAATCATTTGAGCCCAAAATTCACTTTGTTTAACAGAAATGAACACTTGCTTGTACGAAGACACAGATCCTGGGGTTTAACTCCGTTTCTGACGGCAAATTCAGACCAGAGTTCTCATTACTGAAACACACTCTGTTTTAACGCAAGAAGCAAGCTCTTCTTTCCTGAGTCTAAAATAGAGCAAGAACCATGAGCATGCCCTGAAAAAAAGAACTGTGTTTCCGACTCATATGGACCATATGTAGTTCAACTCTGCTTATGAAATTGATACAAACCACAGCTCCTCTTACATAAATCCTCTTTAGTTAATAGTGAGAATCATGTTGGGTTCGTGAACTGTGAAAAATCATTTGAGCCCCAAAATCACTGGGTTTACCAGAAATGAACACTTGCTTGTAGGAAGACACTGATCATGGTGTTTAACTCAGTTTCTGAAGACAAATTCAGACTCTAGTTCTCATCCCTGAAAAACACTCTGTTTAACGCAAAAATCATCCTCTTCTTTCCAGCGTCTCCAATACAGTAAGAACCATGAGCATGCCCAGAAAAAAAGAACTGTGTTTCCTACTCATACGGACCATATGTAGTTCAACTCTGCTTATGAAATGATACAGACCGCAGCTCCTCTTACATAAATACTCTTTAGTTAAAAGTGATAATCGCGTTGGGTTCTAGAACGGTCTAAATTCATTTGAGCCCCAAATTCACTTGGTTTACCAGAAATGAACATTTGCTTGTTGGAAGACACAGATCCTGGGGTATAACTCTGTTTCTGAAGGGAAATTCAGACCAGAGATCTCATCCCTAAAACACACTATGTTATAATGCAAGAAGCAAGCTCTTCTTTCCAGAATCTAAAATAGAGCAAGAACCATGAGCATGCCCTGAAAAAAAGCTCTGTGTTTCCTACTCATAAGGACCATATGTAGTTCAACTCTCTTTAGAAATTGATACAAACCACAGCTCCTCTTACATAAATCCTCTTTAGTTAATAGTGAGAATCATGTTGGGTTCGTGAACTGCGAAAAATCATTTGGGCCAAAAAATCACTGGGTTTACCAGAAATGAACTCTTGGTTGTACGAAGACACTGATCCTGGGGTTTAACTCCGTTTCTGAAGGCAAATCAGACCAGAGTTCTCATCCCTGAAAAACACTCTGTTTTAAGACAAGAATCATCCTCTTGTTTCCAGCGTCTCCAATACAGTAAGAAACATGAGCATTCCCAGAAAAAAGGAACTATGTTTCCTACTCATATGGACTATATGTAGTTCAACTCTGCTTATGAAACTGATACAAACCAAAGCTCCTCTTACATTAATGCTCTTTAGTTAATAGTGAGAATCGGTTTGGGTTGCTGATCTGTGAAAAATCATTTGAGACCAAAATTCACTATGTTTACCAGAAATGAACACTTGCTTGTAGGAAGACACAGATCCTGGGGTTTAACTCCGTTTCTGAAGGGAAATTCAGACTAGAGCTCTCATCCCTAAAACACACTATGTTATAACGCAAGAAACAAGCTCTTCTTTCCAGCGTCTCCAGTACAGCAAGAACCATGAGCATGCCCTGAAAAAAAGAACTGTGTTTCCTACTCATAGGGACCATATGTAGTTCAACTCTTCTTATGAAACTGATACAAACCACAGCTCTTCTTACATAAATGCTCTTTAGTTAATAGTGAGAATCATGTTGGTTTCGTAACTGCGAAAAATCATTTGAGCCCAAAATTGACTGGGTTCACCAGAAATGAACACTTGCTTCTAGGAAGACACTGATACTGGGGTTTAACTCCGTTTCTGAAAGCAAATTCAGACCAGAGTTCTCATCCCTGAAATACACTATGCTTTAATGCAAGAAGCAAGCTCTTCTTTACAGAGAATAAAATACAGCAAGAACCATGAGCATGCCCTGAAAAAAAAACTGTTTTTCCTACTCAAATGGACCATATGTAGTACAACTGTGCTTCTGAAAATGATACAAACCACAGCTCCTGTTACACAAATGCTCTTTAGTTAATAGTGAGAATCGCGTGGGGTTCGTGAACTGCGAAAAATCATTTCACCCCAAAATTCACTGGGTTTACCAGAAATGAACTCTTGCTTGTAGGAAGACACAGATCCTGGGGTTTAACTCCGTTTCTGAAGGGAAATTCAGACCAGAATTCTCATCCCTGAAACAACACTGTTTTAACACAAAAAGGAAGCTCTTCTTTCCAGAGTCTAAAATACAGCAAGAACCATGAGCATGCCCTGAAAAAAAGAACTGTGTATCCTACTCATTAAGACCATATGTAGTTCAACTGTGCTCATGAAACTGATACAAACCACAGCTCTTGTTCCATAAATGCTCTTTAGTTAATAGTGAGAATCGCATTGGGTTCCTCAACTGCGAAAAATCATTTGATCACAAAATTCACTGGGTTTACCTGAAATGAACACTTGCTTGTAGGAAGACACAGATCCTGGGGTTTAACTCCATTTCTGAAGCCAAATTCGACCAGAATTCATAACCCTGAGAAACACTCTGTTTTAAGGCAAGAATCTTCTTTTTTCCAGCTTCTCCAACACAGTAAGAACAATGAGCATGCCCAGAAAATAAAACGGTGTTTCCTACTCATAGGGACCATATGTAGTTCAACTCTGCTCATGAAATTATACAGACTACAGCTACTCGTACATAAATGCTCTTTAGTTAATAGTGATAATCGAGTAGGGTTCTAGAATTGTGTAGTCATTAGAGCCGAAAATTCACTTTGTTTACCAGAAATGAACTCTTGCTGGTAGGAAGACACAGATCATGGGGTTTAACGCCATTTGTGAAGGGAAATTCAGACCAGAGTTCTCATCCCTGAAACACACTCCATTTTAATGCTAGAAGCAAGCTCTTCTTTCCAGAGTATAAATACAGCAAGAAACATGAGCATGCCCTGAAAAAAAGAACTGTGATTCCTACTCATACGGACCATATGTAGTTCAACTCTACTTATGAAACTGATACAAACCGCAGCTCATCTTACATAAATGCTCTTTAGGTAATAGTGAGAATCATGTTCGTTTCATGAACTGCGAAAAATCATTTGAGCCCAAAATTCTCTGGGTTTACAAGAAATGAACTCTTGCTTGTAGAAGACACAGATCCTGGGGTTTAACTCGGTATCTGAAGGGTAATTCAGACCAGAGTTCTCATCCCTAAAACACACTATGTTATAACGCAAGAAGCAAGCACTTCTTTCCAGAGTCTAAAATAGAGCAAGCATCATGAGCATTCCCTGAAAAAAAGAACTGTGTTTCCTACTCAGACGGACCATATGTAGTTCAACTCTCCTTATGAAACTGATACAAAACACAGCTCCTCTTACATAAATGCTGTTTAGTTAATAGAGAATGTAGCGTTGGTTCTTGTACTGCAAAAAAAATCATTTGAGCCCAAAATTCACTTGGTTTACCAGAAATGAACTCTTGCTGGTAGGAAGACAAAGATCATGGTGCTTAACTACATTTGTGAAGGGAAATTCACACCAGAGTTCTCATCCATTAAACAGACCCTGTTTTAATGCAAGAAGCAAGCTCTTCTTTCCAGCCTCACCAATACAGCAAGAACCATGAGCATGCCTTTAAAAAAAGAACTGTGTTTCCTACACATACGGACCATATGTAGTTCAACTCTGCTTATAAAACTAATACAAACCACAGCTCCTCTTGCATAAATGATCTTTAGTTAATATTAAGAATATCGCTGGGTTCCTGAACTGTGAAAAATCATTTGAGCCCAAATTCAATGGTTTTACCAGAACTGAACTCTTGCTTGTAGGAAGACACAGATCCTGGGGTTTAACTCCGTTTCTGACGGAAAATTAGGACCAGAATACTCAACCCTGAAAAACACTCTGTTTTAAGGCAAGAATCATCCTCTTCTTTCCAGCGTCTCCAATATAGTAAGAAACATGAGCATGTCCAGAAAAAAAGTACTGTGTTTCCTACTCATAAGGACCATATGTAGTTCAACTCCTCTTATGAAACTGATACAAACCACATCTCCTCTTACATTAAAGCTCTTTAGTTAATAGTGAGAATCAGTTTGGGTTGCTGAACTGCGAAAAATCATTTGAGCCCAAAATTCACTTTGTTTACCAGAAAAGAACACTTGCTTGTAGGAAGACACAGATCCTGGGGTTTAACTCCGTTTCTGAAGGGAAATTCCGACCAGAGTTCTCATCCATGAAACACACCCTGTTTTAATGCAAGAAGCAAGCTCTTCTTTCCAGCGTCTCCAGTACAGCAAGAACCATGAGCATGCCCTGAAAAAAAGAACTGTGTTTCCTACTCATACGGACCATATGTAGTTCAACTCTTATGAAACTGATACAAACGACAGCTCTTCTTACATAAATGCTCTTTAGTTAATAGTGAGAATCATGTTGGTTTTGTAACTGCGAAAAATCATTTGAGCCCAAAATTGACTGGGTTCACCAAAAAAATGAACACTTGCTTGTAGGAAGACACAGATACTGGGGTTTAACTCCGTTTCTGAAAGCAAATTCAGACCAGAGTTCTCATCCCTGAAATACACTATGCTTTAATGCAAGAAGAAAGCTCTTCTTTCCAGAGTCTAAAATACAGCAAGAACCATGAGCATGCCCTGAAAAAAAACCTGTGTTTCCTATTCAAATGGACCATATGTAGTACAACTGTGCTTATGAAAATGATACAAACCACAGCTCCTGTTCCATAAATGCTCTTTAGTTAATAGTGAGAATCGCGTGGGGTTCGTGAACTGCGAAAAATCATTTCACCCCAAAATTCACTGGGTTTACCAGAAATGAACTCTTGCTTGTAGGAAGACACAGATCCTTGGGGTTTAACTCCGTTTCTGAAGGGAAATTCAGACCAGAATTCTCATCCCTGAAACAACACTGTTTTAACACAAAAAGGAAGCTCTTCTTTCCAGAGTCTAAAATACAGCAAGAACCATGAGCATGCCCTGAAAAAAAGACCTGTGTATCCTACTCATTAAGACCATATGTAGTTCAACTGTGCTCATGAAACTGATACAAACCACAGCTCCTGTTACATAAATGCTCTTTAGTTAATAGTGAGAATCGCATTGGGTTCCTCAACTGCGAAAAATCATTTGATCACAAAATTCACTGGGTTTACCTGAAATGAACTCTTGCTTGTAGGAAGACACAGATCCTGGGGTTTAACTCCATTTCTGAAGGCAAATTCAACCAGAATTCATAACCCTGAAAAACACTCTTTTTTAAGGCAAGAATCATCCTCTTTTTTCCAGCTTCTCCAACACAGTAAGAACAATGAGCATGAACAGAAAAAAAAACAGTGTTTCCTACTCATAGGGAACATATGTAGTTCAACTCTGCTCATGAAATGATGCAGACTACAGCTACTCTTACATAAATGCTCTTTAGTTAATAGTGATAATCGAGTAGGGTTCTAGAATTGTGTAAAGTCATTTGAGCCGAAAATTCACTTTGTTTACCAGAAATGAACTCTAGCTGGTAGGAAGACACAGATCATGGGGTTTAACGCCGTTTGTGAAGGGAAATTCAGACCAGAGTTCTCATCCCTGAAACACACTCCATTTTAATGCTAGAAGCAAGCTCTTCTTTCCAGAGTATAAATACAGCAAGAAACATGAGCATGCCCTGAAAAAAAGAACTGTGTTTCCTACTCATACGGACCATATGTAGTTCAACTCTACTTATGAAACTGATACAAACCGCAGCTCATCTTACATAAATGCTCTTTAGGTAATAGTGAGAATCATGTTCGTTTTGTGAACTGCAAAAAATCATTTGAGCCCAAAATTCACTGGGTTTGCAAGAAATGAACTCTTGCTTGTAGAAGACACAGATCCTGTGGTTTAACTCGGTATCTGAAGGGTAATTCAGACCAGAGTTCTCATCCCTAAAACACACTATGTTATAACGCAAGAAGCAAGCACTTCTTTCCAGAGTCTAAAATAGAGCAAGAATCATGAGCATGCCCTGAAAAAAAGAACTGTTTTTCCTACACATAAGGACCATATGTAGTTGAACTCTGCTTATGAAACTGATACAAACCACGGCTCCTGTTACATAAATGCTCCTTAGTTAAAATTGATAATCGCGTTGGGTTCTAGAACTGTCTAAAGTCATTTGAGGGGAAAATTCTCTTGGTTTACCAAAAATGAACACTTGTTTGTAGGAAGACACAGATCCTGGGGTTTAACTCCGTTTCTGAAGGGAAATTCAGACCAGAGTTCTCATCCCTGAAACACACTCTGTTTTAACGCAAGAAGCAAGCTCTTCTTTCTAGAGTGTAAAACACAGCAAGAACCATGAGCATGCCCTGAAAAAAAGAACTGTGTTTCCTACTCAGACAGACCATATGGAGTTCAACTCTGATTATGAAACTGATACAAACCACAGCTCCTCTTGCATTAATGCTCTTTAGTTAATAGTGAGAATCAGTTTGGGTTGCTGAACTGCGAAAAATCATTTGAGCCCAAAATTCACTTTGTTTACCAGAAATGAACACTTGCTTGTAGGAAGACACAGATCCTGGGGTTTAACTCGGTTTCTGAATGTAAATTCAGACCAGTGTTCTCATCCATGAAACACCCACTGTTTTACCACAAGAGGCAAGCTCTTCTTTCCAGAGTCTAACATACATCAAGAACCATGAGCATTCCCTGAAAAAATGAACTGTGTTTCCTAGTCAGACGGACCATATGTAGTTCAACTCTGCTTATGAAACTGATACAAAACACAGCTCCTCTTACATAAATGCTGTTTAGTTAATAGAGAATGTAGCGTTGGTTCTTGTACTGCAAAAAAATCATTTGAGCCCAAAATTCACTTGGTTTACCAGAAATGAACTCTTGCTGGTAGGAAGACAAAGATCATGGTGTTTAACTCCGTTTCTGAAGGGAAATTCAGACCAGAATTCTCATCCCTGAAACAACACTGTTTTAACACAAAAAGGAAGCTCTTCTTTCCAGAGTCTAAGATACAGCAAGAACCATGAGCATGCCCTGAAAAAAAAAACTGTTTTTCCTACTCAAATTGACCATATGTAGTACAACTATGCTTATGAAAATGATACAAGCCACAGCTCCTGTTACACAAATGCTCTTTAGTTAATAGTGAGAATCGCGTCGGGTTCGTGAACTGCAAAAAATCATTTCACCCCAAAATTCACTGGGTTTACCAGAAATGAACTCTTGCTTGTAGGAAGACACAGATCCTTGGGTTTAACTCCGTTTCTGAAGGGAAATTCAGACCAGAATTCTCATCCCTGAAACAACACTTTTTTAACACAAAAAGGAAGCTCTTCTTTCCAGAGTCTAAAATACAGCAAGAACCATGAGCATGCCCTGAAAAAAAGAACTGTGTATCCTACTCATTAAGACCATATGTAGTTCAACTGTGCCCATGAAACTGATACAAACCACTGCTCCTGTTCCATAAATGCTCTTTAGTTAATAGTGAGAATCGCATTGGGTTCCTGAACTGCGAAAAATCATTTGATCACAAAATTCACTGGGTTTACCTGAAATGAACTCTTGCTTGTAGGAAGACACAGATCCTGGGGTTTAACTCCATTTCTGAAGACAAATTCAACCAGAATTCATAACCTGAAAAACACTCTGTTTTAAGGCAAGAATCATCCTCTTTTTTCCAGCGTCTCCAACACAGTAAGAACAATGAGCATGCCCAGAAAAAAAAAACGGTGTTTCCTAATCATAGGGACCATATGTAGTTCAACTCTGCTCATGAAATGATACAGACTACAGCTACTCTTACATAAATGCTCTTTAGTTAATAGTGATAATCGAGTAGGGTTCTAGAATTGTGTAAAGTCATTTGAGCCGAAAATTCACTTTGTTTACCAGAAATGAACTCTTGCTGGTAGGAAGACACAGATCATGGGGTTTAATGCCGTTTGTGAAGGGAAATTCAGACCAGAGTTCTCATCCCTGAAACACACTGCATTTTAACGCTAGAAGCAAGCTCTTCTTTCCAGAGTATAAATACAGCAAGAAACATGAGCATGCCCTGAAAAAAAGAACTGTGTTTCCTACTCATAGGGACCATATGTAGATCAACTCTACTTATGAAACTGATACAAACCGCAGCTCATCTTACATAAATGCTCTTTAGGTAATAGTGAGAATCATGTTGGGTTCGTGTACTATGAAAAATCATTTGAGCCCCCAAATCACTGGGTTTACCAGAAATGAAGTCTTGCTTGTAGTAAGACAAAGATACTGGGGTTTAACTCCGTTTATGAAGGCAAATTCAGACCAGAATTCTCAACCCTGAAAAGCACTCTGTTTTAAGGCAAGAATCATCCTCTTCTTTCCAGCGTTTCCAATACAGTAAGAACCATGAGCATGCCCAGAAAAAAAGAACTGTGTTTCCTAATCATACGGAGCGTATGTAGTTCAACTCTGCTTATGAAATGATACATACCGCAGCTCCTCTTCCATAAATGCTCTTTAATTAAAGGTGATAATCGCGTTGGGTTCTAGAACTGTCTAAAGTCATTTGAGTGGAAAATTCTCTTGGTTCAACAGAAATGAACACTTGTTTGTAGGAAGACACAGATCATGGGGTTTAACTCCGTTTCTGAAGGGAAATTCAGACCAGAGTCCTCATCCCTGAAACACACTCTGTTTTAACGCAAGAAACAAGCTCTTCTATCTAGAGTCTAAAATACAGCAAGAACCATGAGCATGCCCTGAAAAAAAGAACTGTGTTTCCTACTCAGACAGATCATATGTAGTTCAACTCTGCTTATGAAACTGATACAAACCACAGATCCTCTTACATACATGCTCTTTAGTTAATAGTGAGAATAATGTTGGGTTCTTGAACTGCGAAAAACCATTTGGGCCAAAAAATCACTGGGTTTACCAGAACTGAACTCTTGCTTGTAGGAAGACACAAATGCTGGGGTTTAACTCCGTTTCTGCAGGGAAATTCAGACCAGAGTTCTCATCCCTGAAAAACACTCTGTTATAACACAAGAAGCAAGCTATTCTTTCCTGAGTCTCCAATACAGAATGAAACATGAGCATGCCCAGAAAAAAAAAAAAACAACTGTGTTTCCTACTCATAAGGACCATATGTAGATCAACTCTGCTTATGAAACTGATACAAACCAAAGCTCCTCTTACATTAATGCTGTTTAGTTAATAGTGAGAATCGCTTTGGGATGCTGATCTGTGAAAAATCATTTGAGCCCAAAATTCACTTTGTTTACCAGAAATGAAATTTTGCTTGTAGGATGACACAGATCCTGGGGCTTATCTCCGTTTCTGAAGGGAAATTCAGACCAGAGTTCTCATTCCTGAAACACACTCTGTTATAAAGCAAGAAGCAAGCTCTTCTTTCCAGAGTATAAAATACAGCAAGAACCATGAGCATGCCCTGAAAAAAAGAACTGTGTTTCCTATTCATACGTACCATATGTTGTTCAACTCTGCTTATGAAACTGATACAGACCACACCACCACTTAAATAAATGCTCTTTTGTTAATTGTGAGAATAGTGTTGGGTTCCTGAACAGCGAAAAATCATTTGAGCCCAAAATTCACTGGGTTTACCAGAAATGAACTCTTGATTGTAGGAAGACACTGATCTTGGGGTTTAACTCGGTTTCTGAATGTAAATTCAGACCAGAGTTCTCATCCCTGAAAAACACTCTGTTGTAACGCAAGATGCAAGCTCTTCTTTCCTGAGTCTCCAATAGAGTAAGAAACATGAGCATGCCCAGAAAAAAAGAACTGTGTTTCCGACTCATACAGACCATATGTAGTTCAACTCTGCTTATGAAACTGATACAAACCACAGATCCTCTTACATACATGCTCTTTAGTTAATAGTGAGAATAATGTTGGGTTCTTGAACTGCGAAAAACCATTTGGGCCAAAAAATCACTGGGTTTACCAGAACTGAACTCTTGCTTGTAGGAAGACACAAATGCTGGGGTTTAACTCCGTTTCTGCAGGGAAATTCAGACCAGAGTTCTCATCCCTGAAAAACACTCTGTTATAACACAAGAAGCAAGCTATTCTTTCCTGAGTCTCCAATACAGAATGAAACATGAGCATGCCCAGAAAAAAAAAAAAACAACTGTGTTTCCTACTCATAAGGACCATATGTAGATCAACTCTGCTTATGAAACTGATACAAACCAAAGCTCCTCTTACATTAATGCTGTTTAGTTAATAGTGAGAATCGGTTTGGGATGCTGATATGTGAAAAATCATTTGAGCCCAAAATTCACTTTGTTTACCAGAAATGAACTTTTGCTTGTAGGATGACACAGATCCTGGGGCTTATCTCCGTTTCTGAAGGGAAATTCAGACCAGAGTTCTCATTCCTGAAACACACTCTGTTATAAAGCAAGAAGCAAGCTCTTCTTTCCAGAGTATAAAATACAGCAAGAACCATGAGCATGCCCTGAAAAAAAGAACTGTGTTTCCTATTCATACGTACCATATGTTGTTCAACTCTGCTTATGAAACTGATACAGACCACACCACCACTTAAAGAAATGCTCTTTTGTTAATTGTGAGAATAGTGTTGGGTTCCTGAACAGCGAAAAATCATTTGAGCCCAAAATTCACTGGGTTTACCAGAAATGAACTCTTGATTGTAGGAAGACACTGATCTTGGGGTTTAACTCTGTTTCTGAATGTAAATTCAGACCAGAGTTCTCATCCCTGAAAAACACTCTGTTGTAACTCAAGATGCAAGCTCTTCTTTCCTGAGTCTCCAATAGAGTAAGAAACATGAGCATGCCCAGAAAAAAAGAACTGTGTTTCCGACTCATACAGACCATATGTAGTTCAACTCTGCTTATGAAACTGATACAAACCACAGCTCCTCTTACATAAATCCTCTTTAGTTAATAGTGAGAATCATGTTGGGTTCGTGAACTGCGAACAATCATTTGAGCCCCAAAATCTCTGGGTTTACCAGAAATGAACTCTTGCTTGTAGGAAGACACTGATCCTGGTGTTTAACTCAGTTTCTGAAGACAAATTCAGACCCGTGTTCTCAACCATGAAAAACACTGTGTTTTAAGGCAAGAATCATCCTCTTCTTTCCAGCGTCTCCATATAGTAAGAAACATGAGCATGCCCAGAAAAACAGAACTGTGTTTCCTACTCATACGGACCATATGTAGTTCAACTCTGCTTATGAAACTGATACAAACCACAGCTCCTCTTACATAAATGCTCTTTAGTTAATAGTGAGAATCGCGTTGGGTTCGTGAACTTCGAAAAATCATTTGAGCCCAAAATTCACTGGGTTTACCAGAAATGAAGTTTCTTGTAGGAAGACACAGATCCTGGGGTTTAACTCCGATTCTGAATGGAAATTCAGACCAGTGTTCTCATCCATGAAAAACACTCTGTTTTACCACAAGAAGCAAGCTCTTCTTTCCAGAGTCTAAAATACAGCAAGAATCATGAACATGCACTGAAATAAAGAACTGTGTTTCCTACTCAGACGGACCATATGTAGTTCAACACTGCTCATGAAACTGATACAAACCACAGCTCCTCTTACATAAATCCTCTTTAGTGAATAGAGAAAGTAGCCTTGGGTTCCTAAACTGCGAAAAATCATTTGAGCCAAAATTCACTTGGTTTACCAGAAATGAACTCTTGCTGGTAGGAAGAAAAAGATCATGGTGTTTAACTCTGTTCCTTAAGGGAAATTCATACCAGAGTTCTCATCCATGAAATACACCCAGTTTTAATGCAAGAAGCAAGCTCATTTTTCCAGCGTCACATATACAGCAAGAACCATGAGCATGCCCTGAAAAAAAGAACTGTGTTTCCGACTCATATGGAACATATGTAGTTGAACTCTGCTTATGAAACTGATACAAACCACGGCTCCTGTTACATAAATGCTCCTTAGTTAAAATTGATAATCGCGTTGGGTTCTAGAACTGTCTAAAGTCATTTGAGGGGAAAATTCTCTTGGTTTACCAAAAATGAACACTTGTTTGTAGGAAGACACAGATCCTGGGGTTTAACTCCGTTTCTGAAGGGAAATTCAGACCAGAGTTCTCATCCCTGAAACACACTCTGTTTTAACGCAAGAAGCAAGCTCTTCTTTCTAGAGTGTAAAACACAGCAAGAACCATGAGCATGCCCTGAAAAAAAGAACTGTGTTTCCTACTCAGACAGACCATATGGAGTTCAACTCTGATTATGAAACTGATACAAACCACAGCTCCTCTTGCATTAATGCTCTTTAGTTAATAGTGAGAATCAGTTTGGGTTGCTGAACTGCGAAAAATCATTTGAGCCCAAAATTCACTTTGTTTACCAGAAATGAACACTTGCTTGTAGGAAGACACAGATCCTGGGGTTTAACTCGGTTTCTGAATGTAAATTCAGACCAGTGTTCTCATCCATGAAACACCCACTGTTTTACCACAAGAGGCAAGCTCTTCTTTCCAGAGTCTAACATACATCAAGAACCATGAGCATTCCCTGAAAAAATGAACTGTGTTTCCTAGTCAGACGGACCATATGTAGTTCAACTCTGCTTATGAAACTGATACAAAACACAGCTCCTCTTACATAAATGCTGTTTAGTTAATAGAGAATGTAGCGTTGGTTCTTGTACTGCAAAAAAATCATTTGAGCCCAAAATTCACTTGGTTTACCAGAAATGAACTCTTGCTGGTAGGAAGACAAAGATCATGGTGTTTAACTCCGTTTCTGAAGGGAAATTCAGACCAGAATTCTCATCCCTGAAACAACACTGTTTTAACACAAAAAGGAAGCTCTTCTTTCCAGAGTCTAAGATACAGCAAGAACCATGAGCATGCCCTGAAAAAAAAAACTGTTTTTCCTACTCAAATTGACCATATGTAGTACAACTATGCTTATGAAAATGATACAAGCCACAGCTCCTGTTACACAAATGCTCTTTAGTTAATAGTGAGAATCGCGTCGGGTTCGTGAACTGCAAAAAATCATTTCACCCCAAAATTCACTGGGTTTACCAGAAATGAACTCTTGCTTGTAGGAAGACACAGATCCTTGGGTTTAACTCCGTTTCTGAAGGGAAATTCAGACCAGAATTCTCATCCCTGAAACAACACTTTTTTAACACAAAAAGGAAGCTCTTCTTTCCAGAGTCTAAAATACAGCAAGAACCATGAGCATGCCCTGAAAAAAAGAACTGTGTATCCTACTCATTAAGACCATATGTAGTTCAACTGTGCCCATGAAACTGATACAAACCACTGCTCCTGTTCCATAAATGCTCTTTAGTTAATAGTGAGAATCGCATTGGGTTCCTGAACTGCGAAAAATCATTTGATCACAAAATTCACTGGGTTTACCTGAAATGAACTCTTGCTTGTAGGAAGACACAGATCCTGGGGTTTAACTCCATTTCTGAAGACAAATTCAACCAGAATTCATAACCTGAAAAACACTCTGTTTTAAGGCAAGAATCATCCTCTTTTTTCCAGCGTCTCCAACACAGTAAGAACAATGAGCATGCCCAGAAAAAAAAAACGGTGTTTCCTAATCATAGGGACCATATGTAGTTCAACTCTGCTCATGAAATGATACAGACTACAGCTACTCTTACATAAATGCTCTTTAGTTAATAGTGATAATCGAGTAGGGTTCTAGAATTGTGTAAAGTCATTTGAGCCGAAAATTCACTTTGTTTACCAGAAATGAACTCTTGCTGGTAGGAAGACACAGATCATGGGGTTTAATGCCGTTTGTGAAGGGAAATTCAGACCAGAGTTCTCATCCCTGAAACACACTGCATTTTAACGCTAGAAGCAAGCTCTTCTTTCCAGAGTATAAATACAGCAAGAAACATGAGCATGCCCTGAAAAAAAGAACTGTGTTTCCTACTCATAGGGACCATATGTAGATCAACTCTACTTATGAAACTGATACAAACCGCAGCTCATCTTACATAAATGCTCTTTAGGTAATAGTGAGAATCATGTTGGGTTCGTGTACTATGAAAAATCATTTGAGCCCCCAAATCACTGGGTTTACCAGAAATGAAGTCTTGCTTGTAGTAAGACAAAGATACTGGGGTTTAACTCCGTTTATGAAGGCAAATTCAGACCAGAATTCTCAACCCTGAAAAGCACTCTGTTTTAAGGCAAGAATCATCCTCTTCTTTCCAGCGTTTCCAATACAGTAAGAACCATGAGCATGCCCAGAAAAAAAGAACTGTGTTTCCTAATCATACGGAGCGTATGTAGTTCAACTCTGCTTATGAAATGATACATACCGCAGCTCCTCTTCCATAAATGCTCTTTAATTAAAGGTGATAATCGCGTTGGGTTCTAGAACTGTCTAAAGTCATTTGAGTGGAAAATTCTCTTGGTTCAACAGAAATGAACACTTGTTTGTAGGAAGACACAGATCATGGGGTTTAACTCCGTTTCTGAAGGGAAATTCAGACCAGAGTCCTCATCCCTGAAACACACTCTGTTTTAACGCAAGAAACAAGCTCTTCTATCTAGAGTCTAAAATACAGCAAGAACCATGAGCATGCCCTGAAAAAAAGAACTGTGTTTCCTACTCAGACAGATCATATGTAGTTCAACTCTGCTTATGAAACTGATACAAACCACAGATCCTCTTACATACATGCTCTTTAGTTAATAGTGAGAATAATGTTGGGTTCTTGAACTGCGAAAAACCATTTGGGCCAAAAAATCACTGGGTTTACCAGAACTGAACTCTTGCTTGTAGGAAGACACAAATGCTGGGGTTTAACTCCGTTTCTGCAGGGAAATTCAGACCAGAGTTCTCATCCCTGAAAAACACTCTGTTATAACACAAGAAGCAAGCTATTCTTTCCTGAGTCTCCAATACAGAATGAAACATGAGCATGCCCAGAAAAAAAAAAAAACAACTGTGTTTCCTACTCATAAGGACCATATGTAGATCAACTCTGCTTATGAAACTGATACAAACCAAAGCTCCTCTTACATTAATGCTGTTTAGTTAATAGTGAGAATCGCTTTGGGATGCTGATCTGTGAAAAATCATTTGAGCCCAAAATTCACTTTGTTTACCAGAAATGAAATTTTGCTTGTAGGATGACACAGATCCTGGGGCTTATCTCCGTTTCTGAAGGGAAATTCAGACCAGAGTTCTCATTCCTGAAACACACTCTGTTATAAAGCAAGAAGCAAGCTCTTCTTTCCAGAGTATAAAATACAGCAAGAACCATGAGCATGCCCTGAAAAAAAGAACTGTGTTTCCTATTCATACGTACCATATGTTGTTCAACTCTGCTTATGAAACTGATACAGACCACACCACCACTTAAATAAATGCTCTTTTGTTAATTGTGAGAATAGTGTTGGGTTCCTGAACAGCGAAAAATCATTTGAGCCCAAAATTCACTGGGTTTACCAGAAATGAACTCTTGATTGTAGGAAGACACTGATCTTGGGGTTTAACTCGGTTTCTGAATGTAAATTCAGACCAGAGTTCTCATCCCTGAAAAACACTCTGTTGTAACGCAAGATGCAAGCTCTTCTTTCCTGAGTCTCCAATAGAGTAAGAAACATGAGCATGCCCAGAAAAAAAGAACTGTGTTTCCGACTCATACAGACCATATGTAGTTCAACTCTGCTTATGAAACTGATACAAACCACAGATCCTCTTACATACATGCTCTTTAGTTAATAGTGAGAATAATGTTGGGTTCTTGAACTGCGAAAAACCATTTGGGCCAAAAAATCACTGGGTTTACCAGAACTGAACTCTTGCTTGTAGGAAGACACAAATGCTGGGGTTTAACTCCGTTTCTGCAGGGAAATTCAGACCAGAGTTCTCATCCCTGAAAAACACTCTGTTATAACACAAGAAGCAAGCTATTCTTTCCTGAGTCTCCAATACAGAATGAAACATGAGCATGCCCAGAAAAAAAAAAAACAACTGTGTTTCCTACTCATAAGGACCATATGTAGATCAACTCTGCTTATGAAACTGATACAAACCAAAGCTCCTCTTACATTAATGCTGTTTAGTTAATAGTGAGAATCGGTTTGGGATGCTGATATGTGAAAAATCATTTGAGCCCAAAATTCACTTTGTTTACCAGAAATGAACTTTTGCTTGTAGGATGACACAGATCCTGGGGCTTATCTCCGTTTCTGAAGGGAAATTCAGACCAGAGTTCTCATTCCTGAAACACACTCTGTTATAAAGCAAGAAGCAAGCTCTTCTTTCCAGAGTATAAAATACAGCAAGAACCATGAGCATGCCCTGAAAAAAAGAACTGTGTTTCCTATTCATACGTACCATATGTTGTTCAACTCTGCTTATGAAACTGATACAGACCACACCACCACTTAAAGAAATGCTCTTTTGTTAATTGTGAGAATAGTGTTGGGTTCCTGAACAGCGAAAAATCATTTGAGCCCAAAATTCACTGGGTTTACCAGAAATGAACTCTTGATTGTAGGAAGACACTGATCTTGGGGTTTAACTCTGTTTCTGAATGTAAATTCAGACCAGAGTTCTCATCCCTGAAAAACACTCTGTTGTAACTCAAGATGCAAGCTCTTCTTTCCTGAGTCTCCAATAGAGTAAGAAACATGAGCATGCCCAGAAAAAAAGAACTGTGTTTCCGACTCATACAGACCATATGTAGTTCAACTCTGCTTATGAAACTGATACAAACCACAGCTCCTCTTACATAAATCCTCTTTAGTTAATAGTGAGAATCATGTTGGGTTCGTGAACTGCGAACAATCATTTGAGCCCCAAAATCTCTGGGTTTACCAGAAATGAACTCTTGCTTGTAGGAAGACACTGATCCTGGTGTTTAACTCAGTTTCTGAAGACAAATTCAGACCCGTGTTCTCAACCATGAAAAACACTGTGTTTTAAGGCAAGAATCATCCTCTTCTTTCCAGCGTCTCCATATAGTAAGAAACATGAGCATGCCCAGAAAAACAGAACTGTGTTTCCTACTCATACGGACCATATGTAGTTCAACTCTGCTTATGAAACTGATACAAACCACAGCTCCTCTTACATAAATGCTCTTTAGTTAATAGTGAGAATCGCGTTGGGTTCGTGAACTTCGAAAAATCATTTGAGCCCAAAATTCACTGGGTTTACCAGAAATGAAGTTTCTTGTAGGAAGACACAGATCCTGGGGTTTAACTCCGATTCTGAATGGAAATTCAGACCAGTGTTCTCATCCATGAAAAACACTCTGTTTTACCACAAGAAGCAAGCTCTTCTTTCCAGAGTCTAAAATACAGCAAGAATCATGAACATGCACTGAAATAAAGAACTGTGTTTCCTACTCAGACGGACCATATGTAGTTCAACACTGCTCATGAAACTGATACAAACCACAGCTCCTCTTACATAAATCCTCTTTAGTGAATAGAGAAAGTAGCCTTGGGTTCCTAAACTGCGAAAAATCATTTGAGCCAAAATTCACTTGGTTTACCAGAAATGAACTCTTGCTGGTAGGAAGAAAAAGATCATGGTGTTTAACTCTGTTCCTTAAGGGAAATTCATACCAGAGTTCTCATCCATGAAATACACCCAGTTTTAATGCAAGAAGCAAGCTCATTTTTCCAGCGTCACATATACAGCAAGAACCATGAGCATGCCCTGAAAAAAAGAACTGTGTTTCCTACTCATACGGACCATATGTAGTACAAATCTGCTTATGAAACTGATACAAACCTCAGCTCTTCTTACATTAATGCTCTTTAGTTAATAATGAGAATCGGTTTGGTTTGCTGAACTTCGAAAAATCATTTGAGCCCAAAATTCACTTTGTTTAACAGAAATGAACACTTGCTTGTACGAAGACACAGATCCTGGGGTTTAACTCCGTTTCTGAAGGCAAATTCAGACCAGAGTTCTCATCCCTGAAACACACTCTGTTTTAACGCAAGAAGCAAGCTCTTCTTTCTAGAGTCTAAAATACAGCAAGAACCATGAGCATGCCCTGAAAAAAAGAACTGTGTTTCCGACTCATATGGAACATATGTAGTTCAACTCTGCTTATGAAATTGATACAAACCACAGCTCCTCTTACATAAATCCTCTTTAGTTAATATTGAGAATCATGTTGGGTTCGTGAACTGCGAAAAATCATTTGAGCCCCAAAATCACTGGGTTTACCAGAAATGAACACTTGCTTGTAGGAAGACACTGATCCTGGTGTTTAACTCCGTTTCTGAAGACAAATTCAGACCCGAGTTCTCAACGCTGAAAAACACTCTGTTTTAAGGCAAGAATCATCCTCTTCTTTCCAGCGTCTCCATATAGTAAGAAACATGAGCATGCCCAGAAAAACAGAACTGTGTTTCCTACTCATACGGACCATATGTAGTTCAACTCTGCTTATGAAATGATACAGACCGCAGCTCCTCTTACATAAATACTCTTTAGTTAAAAGTGATAATCGCATTGGGTTCTAGAACTGTCTAAATTCATTTGAGCCCAAAATTCACTTGGTTTACCAGAAATGAACATTTGCTTGTTGGAAGACACAGATCCTGGGGTTTAACTCCGTTTCTGAAGGGAAATTCAGACCAGAGATCTCATCCCTAAAACACACTATGTTATAATGCAAGAAGCAAGCTCTTCTTTCCAGAGTCTAAAATAGAGCAAGAACCATGAGCATGCCCTGAAAAAAAGATCTGTGTTTCCTACTCATAAGGACCATATGTAGTCAACTCTCTTTAGAAATTGATACAAACCACAGCTCCTCTTACATAAATCCTCTTTAGTTAATAGTGAGAATCATGTTGGGTTCGTGAACTGCGAAAAATCATTTGGGCCAAAAAATCACTGGGTTTACCAGAAATGAACTCTTGGTTTTACGAAGACACTGATCCTGGGGTTTAACTCCGTTTCTGAAGGCAAATCAGACCAGAGTTCTCATCCCTGAAAAACACTCTGTTTTAAGACAAGAATCATCCTCTTGTTTCCAGCATCTCCAATACAGTAAGAAACATGAGCATTCCCAGAAAAAAGGAACTATGTTTCCTACTCATATGGACTACATGTAGTTCAACTCTGCTTATGAAACTGATACAAACCAAAGCTCCTCTTACATTAATGCTCTTTAGTTAATAGTGAGAATAGGTTTGGGTTGCTGATCTGTGAAAAATCATTTGAGACCAAAATTCACTATGTTTACCAGAAATGAACACTTGCTTGTAGGAAGACACAGATCCTGGGGTTTAACTCCGTTTCTGAAGGGAAATTCAGACTAGAGCTCTCATCCCTAACACACACTATGTTATAACGCAAGAAGCAAGCTCTTCTTTCCAGAGTCTCAAATAAAGCAAGAACCATGAGCATGCCCTGAAAAAAAGAACTGTGTTTCCTCCTCATAAGGACCATATGTAGATCAACTCTGCTTATGAAACTGATACAAACCAAAGCTCCTCTTACATTAATGCTGTTTAGTTAATAGTGAGAATCGGTTTGGGATGCTGATATGTGAAAAATCATTTGAGCCCAAAATTCACTTTGTTTACCAGAAATGAACTTTTGCTTGTAGGATGACACAGATCCTGGGGCTTATCTCCGTTTCTGAAGGGAAATTCAGACCAGAGTTCTCATTCCTGAAACACACTCTGTTATAAAGCAAGAAGCAAGCTCTTCTTTCCAGAGTATAAAATACAGCAAGAACCATGAGCATGCCCTGAAAAAAAGAACTGTGTTTCCTATTCATACGTACCATATGTTGTTCAACTCTGCTTATGAAACTGATACAGACCACACCACCACTTAAATAAATGCTCTTTTGTTAATTGTGAGAATAGTGTTGGGTTCCTGAACAGCGAAAAATCATTTGAGCCCAAAATTCACTGGGTTTACCAGAAATGAACTCTTGATTGTAGGAAGACACTGATCTTGGGGTTTAACTCTGTTTCTGAATGTAAATTCAGACCAGAGTTCTCATCCCTGAAAAACACTCTGTTGTAACTCAAGATGCAAGCTCTTCTTTCCTGAGTCTCCAATAGAGTAAGAAACATGAGCATGCCCAGAAAAAAAGAACTGTGTTTCCGACTCATACAGACCATATGTAGTTCAACTCTGCTTATGAAACTGATACAAACCACAGCTCCTCTTACATAAATCCTCTTTAGTTAATAGTGAGAATCATGTTGGGTTCGTGAACTGCGAACAATCATTTGAGCCCCAAAATCTCTGGGTTTACCAGAAATGAACTCTTGCTTGTAGGAAGACACTGATCCTGGTGTTTAACTCAGTTTCTGAAGACAAATTCAGACCCGTGTTCTCAACCATGAAAAACACTGTGTTTTAAGGCAAGAATCATCCTCTTCTTTCCAGCGTCTCCATATAGTAAGAAACATGAGCATGCCCAGAAAAACAGAACTGTGTTTCCTACTCATACGGACCATATGTAGTTCAACTCTGCTTATGAAACTGATACAAACCACAGCTCCTCTTACATAAATGCTCTTTAGTTAATAGTGAGAATCGCGTTGGGTTCGTGAACTTCGAAAAATCATTTGAGCCCAAAATTCACTGGGTTTACCAGAAATGAAGTTTCTTGTAGGAAGACACAGATCCTGGGGTTTAACTCCGATTCTGAATGGAAATTCAGACCAGTGTTCTCATCCATGAAAAACACTCTGTTTTACCACAAGAAGCAAGCTCTTCTTTCCAGAGTCTAAAATACAGCAAGAATCATGAACATGCACTGAAATAAAGAACTGTGTTTCCTACTCAGACGGACCATATGTAGTTCAACACTGCTCATGAAACTGATACAAACCACAGCTCCTCTTACATAAATCCTCTTTAGTGAATAGAGAAAGTAGCCTTGGGTTCCTAAACTGCGAAAAATCATTTGAGCCAAAATTCACTTGGTTTACCAGAAATGAACTCTTGCTGGTAGGAAGAAAAAGATCATGGTGTTTAACTCTGTTCCTTAAGGGAAATTCATACCAGAGTTCTCATCCATGAAATACACCCAGTTTTAATGCAAGAAGCAAGCTCATTTTTCCAGCGTCACATATACAGCAAGAACCATGAGCATGCCCTGAAAAAAAGAACTGTGTTTCCTACTCATACGGACCATATGTAGTACAAATCTGCTTATGAAACTGATACAAACCTCAGCTCTTCTTACATTAATGCTCTTTAGTTAATAATGAGAATCGGTTTGGTTTGCTGAACTTCGAAAAATCATTTGAGCCCAAAATTCACTTTGTTTAACAGAAATGAACACTTGCTTGTACGAAGACACAGATCCTGGGGTTTAACTCCGTTTCTGAAGGCAAATTCAGACCAGAGTTCTCATCCCTGAAACACACTCTGTTTTAACGCAAGAAGCAAGCTCTTCTTTCTAGAGTCTAAAATACAGCAAGAACCATGAGCATGCCCTGAAAAAAAGAACTGTGTTTCCGACTCATATGGAACATATGTAGTTCAACTCTGCTTATGAAATTGATACAAACCACAGCTCCTCTTACATAAATCCTCTTTAGTTAATATTGAGAATCATGTTGGGTTCGTGAACTGCGAAAAATCATTTGAGCCCCAAAATCACTGGGTTTACCAGAAATGAACACTTGCTTGTAGGAAGACACTGATCCTGGTGTTTAACTCCGTTTCTGAAGACAAATTCAGACCCGAGTTCTCAACGCTGAAAAACACTCTGTTTTAAGGCAAGAATCATCCTCTTCTTTCCAGCGTCTCCATATAGTAAGAAACATGAGCATGCCCAGAAAAACAGAACTGTGTTTCCTACTCATACGGACCATATGTAGTTCAACTCTGCTTATGAAATGATACAGACCGCAGCTCCTCTTACATAAATACTCTTTAGTTAAAAGTGATAATCGCATTGGGTTCTAGAACTGTCTAAATTCATTTGAGCCCAAAATTCACTTGGTTTACCAGAAATGAACATTTGCTTGTTGGAAGACACAGATCCTGGGGTTTAACTCCGTTTCTGAAGGGAAATTCAGACCAGAGATCTCATCCCTAAAACACACTATGTTATAATGCAAGAAGCAAGCTCTTCTTTCCAGAGTCTAAAATAGAGCAAGAACCATGAGCATGCCCTGAAAAAAAGATCTGTGTTTCCTACTCATAAGGACCATATGTAGTCAACTCTCTTTAGAAATTGATACAAACCACAGCTCCTCTTACATAAATCCTCTTTAGTTAATAGTGAGAATCATGTTGGGTTCGTGAACTGCGAAAAATCATTTGGGCCAAAAAATCACTGGGTTTACCAGAAATGAACTCTTGGTTTTACGAAGACACTGATCCTGGGGTTTAACTCCGTTTCTGAAGGCAAATCAGACCAGAGTTCTCATCCCTGAAAAACACTCTGTTTTAAGACAAGAATCATCCTCTTGTTTCCAGCATCTCCAATACAGTAAGAAACATGAGCATTCCCAGAAAAAAGGAACTATGTTTCCTACTCATATGGACTACATGTAGTTCAACTCTGCTTATGAAACTGATACAAACCAAAGCTCCTCTTACATTAATGCTCTTTAGTTAATAGTGAGAATAGGTTTGGGTTGCTGATCTGTGAAAAATCATTTGAGACCAAAATTCACTATGTTTACCAGAAATGAACACTTGCTTGTAGGAAGACACAGATCCTGGGGTTTAACTCCGTTTCTGAAGGGAAATTCAGACTAGAGCTCTCATCCCTAACACACACTATGTTATAACGCAAGAAGCAAGCTCTTCTTTCCAGAGTCTCAAATAAAGCAAGAACCATGAGCATGCCCTGAAAAAAAGAACTGTGTTTCCTCCTCATAAGGACCATATGTAGTTCATCTCTGCTTATGAAACTGATAAAAAAAACGGTTCCTCTTACATAAACACTCTTTAGTTAATAGTGAGAATCATGTTGGGTGTGTGAACTGCGAAAAATCATTTGAACCCCAAATTCACTGTGTTTACCAGAAATGAACTTGCTTGTAGGAAGACACAGATCCTGGGGTTTAACTCCGTATCTGAAGGGTAATTCAGACCAGTGTTCTCATCCATGAAACACACTCTGTTTTACCGCAAGAAGCAAGTTCTTTTTTCCAGAGTCTAAAATACAGCAAGAACCATGAGAATAACCTGAAAAAAAGAACTGTGTTTCCTACTCAGACGGACCATATGTAGTTCAACTCTGCTTATGAAACTGATACAAAACACAGCTCCTCTTACATAAATGCTCTTTATTTAATAGAGAAAGTAGCATTGCGTTCCTGAACTGTGAAAAATCATTTGAGCCCAAAATTCACTGGGTTTACCGGAACTGAACTATTGCTTGTAGATAGAAACAGATCATGGGGTTTAACTCCGTTTATGAAGCAAATTCAGACCAGATTTCTCAGCGCTGAAAAGCACTCTGTTTTAAGGCAAGAATCATCCTCTTCTTTCCAGCGTCTCCAATACACTAAGAACCGTGAGCATGCCCCGAAAAAAAGAATTGTGTTTCCTACTCATACGGACCATATGTAGTTCAACTCTAATTATGAAATGATACAGACCGCAGCTCCTCTTACATAAATCTCTTTAGATAATAGTGAGAATCATGTTGAGTTCGTGAACTGCGAAAAATCATTTGAGCCCCCAAATCACTGGGTTTACCAGAAATGACCTCTTGCTTGTAGGAAGACACTGATCCTGGTGTTTAACTCCGTTTCTGAAGACAAATTCAGACCCGAGTTCTCAACCCTGAAAAACACTCTGTTTTAAGGCAAGAATCATCCTCTTCTTTCCAGCGTCTCCATATAGTAAGAAACATAAGCATGCCCAGAAAAAAAGAACTGTGTTTCCTACTCATACGAACCATATGTAGTTCAACTCCGCTTATGAAACTGATACAAACCACAGCTCCACTTACATAAATGCTTTTTAATTAATAGTGAGAATAGCGTAGGGTTCGTGAACTTCGAAAAATCATTTGAGCCCCAAATTCACTGGGTTAACCAGAAATGAACTCTTGCTTGTAGGAAGACACAGATCCTGGGGCTTAACTCCGTTTCTGAAGGGAAATTCAGACCAGAGTTCTCATCCCTGAAACTAAATCTGTTATAATGCAAGAAGCAAGCTCTTCTTTCCAGAGTATAAAATACAGCAAGAACCATGAGCATGCCCTGAAAAAAAGAACTGTGTTTCCTATTCATACGTACCATATGTTGTTCAACTCTGCTTATGAAACTGATACAGAACACACCTCCACTTAAATATATGCTCTTTAGTTAATTGTGAGAATAGCGTTGGGTTCCTGAACTGCCAAAAATCATTTGAGCCCAAAATTCACCTGGTTTACCAGAACTGAACTCTTGCTTGTAGGAAGACAATGATCTTGGGGTTTAACTCCATTTCTGAATGTAAATTCAGACCAGAGTTCTCATCCCTGAAAAACACTCTGTTGTAACTCAAGATGCAAGCTCTTCTTTCCTGAGTCTCCAATAGAGTAAGAAACATGAGCATGCCCAGAAAAAAAGAACTGTGTTTCCGACTCATACAGACCATATGTAGTTCAACTCTGCTTATGAAACTGATACAAACCACAGCTCCTCTTACATAAATCCTCTTTAGTTAATAGTGAGAATCATGTTGGGTTCGTGAACTGCGAACAATCATTTGAGCCCCAAAATCTCTGGGTTTACCAGAAATGAACTCTTGCTTGTAGGAAGACACTGATCCTGGTGTTTAACTCAGTTTCTGAAGACAAATTCAGACCCGTGTTCTCAACCATGAAAAACACTGTGTTTTAAGGCAAGAATCATCCTCTTCTTTCCAGCGTCTCCATATAGTAAGAAACATGAGCATGCCCAGAAAAACAGAACTGTGTTTCCTACTCATACGGACCATATGTAGTTCAACTCTGCTTATGAAACTGATACAAACCACAGCTCCTCTTACATAAATGCTCTTTAGTTAATAGTGAGAATCGCGTTGGGTTCGTGAACTTCGAAAAATCATTTGAGCCCAAAATTCACTGGGTTTACCAGAAATGAAGTTTCTTGTAGGAAGACACAGATCCTGGGGTTTAACTCCGATTCTGAATGGAAATTCAGACCAGTGTTCTCATCCATGAAAAACACTCTGTTTTACCACAAGAAGCAAGCTCTTCTTTCCAGAGTCTAAAATACAGCAAGAATCATGAACATGCACTGAAATAAAGAACTGTGTTTCCTACTCAGACGGACCATATGTAGTTCAACACTGCTCATGAAACTGATACAAACCACAGCTCCTCTTACATAAATCCTCTTTAGTGAATAGAGAAAGTAGCCTTGGGTTCCTAAACTGCGAAAAATCATTTGAGCCAAAATTCACTTGGTTTACCAGAAATGAACTCTTGCTGGTAGGAAGAAAAAGATCATGGTGTTTAACTCTGTTCCTTAAGGGAAATTCATACCAGAGTTCTCATCCATGAAATACACCCAGTTTTAATGCAAGAAGCAAGCTCATTTTTCCAGCGTCACATATACAGCAAGAACCATGAGCATGCCCTGAAAAAAAGAACTGTGTTTCCTACTCATACGGACCATATGTAGTACAAATCTGCTTATGAAACTGATACAAACCTCAGCTCTTCTTACATTAATGCTCTTTAGTTAATAATGAGAATCGGTTTGGTTTGCTGAACTTCGAAAAATCATTTGAGCCCAAAATTCACTTTGTTTAACAGAAATGAACACTTGCTTGTACGAAGACACAGATCCTGGGGTTTAACTCCGTTTCTGAAGGCAAATTCAGACCAGAGTTCTCATCCCTGAAACACACTCTGTTTTAACGCAAGAAGCAAGCTCTTCTTTCTAGAGTCTAAAATACAGCAAGAACCATGAGCATGCCCTGAAAAAAAGAACTGTGTTTCCGACTCATATGGAACATATGTAGTTCAACTCTGCTTATGAAATTGATACAAACCACAGCTCCTCTTACATAAATCCTCTTTAGTTAATATTGAGAATCATGTTGGGTTCGTGAACTGCGAAAAATCATTTGAGCCCCAAAATCACTGGGTTTACCAGAAATGAACACTTGCTTGTAGGAAGACACTGATCCTGGTGTTTAACTCCGTTTCTGAAGACAAATTCAGACCCGAGTTCTCAACGCTGAAAAACACTCTGTTTTAAGGCAAGAATCATCCTCTTCTTTCCAGCGTCTCCATATAGTAAGAAACATGAGCATGCCCAGAAAAACAGAACTGTGTTTCCTACTCATACGGACCATATGTAGTTCAACTCTGCTTATGAAATGATACAGACCGCAGCTCCTCTTACATAAATACTCTTTAGTTAAAAGTGATAATCGCATTGGGTTCTAGAACTGTCTAAATTCATTTGAGCCCAAAATTCACTTGGTTTACCAGAAATGAACATTTGCTTGTTGGAAGACACAGATCCTGGGGTTTAACTCCGTTTCTGAAGGGAAATTCAGACCAGAGATCTCATCCCTAAAACACACTATGTTATAATGCAAGAAGCAAGCTCTTCTTTCCAGAGTCTAAAATAGAGCAAGAACCATGAGCATGCCCTGAAAAAAAGATCTGTGTTTCCTACTCATAAGGACCATATGTAGTCAACTCTCTTTAGAAATTGATACAAACCACAGCTCCTCTTACATAAATCCTCTTTAGTTAATAGTGAGAATCATGTTGGGTTCGTGAACTGCGAAAAATCATTTGGGCCAAAAAATCACTGGGTTTACCAGAAATGAACTCTTGGTTTTACGAAGACACTGATTCTGGGGTTTAACTCCGTTTCTGAAGGCAAATCAGACCAGAGTTCTCATCCCTGAAAAACACTCTGTTTTAAGACAAGAATCATCCTCTTGTTTCCAGCATCTCCAATACAGTAAGAAACATGAGCATTCCCAGAAAAAAGGAACTATGTTTCCTACTCATATGGACTACATGTAGTTCAACTCTGCTTATGAAACTGATACAAACCAAAGCTCCTCTTACATTAATGCTCTTTAGTTAATAGTGAGAATAGGTTTGGGTTGCTGATCTGTGAAAAATCATTTGAGACCAAAATTCACTATGTTTACCAGAAATGAACACTTGCTTGTAGGAAGACACAGATCCTGGGGTTTAACTCCGTTTCTGAAGGGAAATTCAGACTAGAGCTCTCATCCCTAACACACACTATGTTATAACGCAAGAAGCAAGCTCTTCTTTCCAGAGTCTCAAATAAAGCAAGAACCATGAGCATGCCCTGAAAAAAAGAACTGTGTTTCCTCCTCATAAGGACCATATGTAGTTCATCTCTGCTTATGAAACTGATAAAAAAAACGGTTCCTCTTACATAAACACTCTTTAGTTAATAGTGAGAATCATGTTGGGTGTGTGAACTGCGAAAAATCATTTGAACCCCAAATTCACTGTGTTTACCAGAAATGAACTTGCTTGTAGGAAGACACAGATCCTGGGGTTTAACTCCGTATCTGAAGGGTAATTCAGACCAGTGTTCTCATCCATGAAACACACTCTGTTTTACCGCAAGAAGCAAGTTCTTTTTTCCAGAGTCTAAAATACAGCAAGAACCATGAGAATAACCTGAAAAAAAGAACTGTGTTTCCTACTCAGACGGACCATATGTAGTTCAACTCTGCTTATGAAACTGATACAAAACACAGCTCCTCTTACATAAATGCTCTTTATTTAATAGAGAAAGTAGCATTGCGTTCCTGAACTGTGAAAAATCATTTGAGCCCAAAATTCACTGGGTTTACCGGAACTGAACTATTGCTTGTAGATAGAAACAGATCATGGGGTTTAACTCCGTTTATGAAGCAAATTCAGACCAGATTTCTCAGCGCTGAAAAGCACTCTGTTTTAAGGCAAGAATCATCCTCTTCTTTCCAGCGTCTCCAATACACTAAGAACCGTGAGCATGCCCCGAAAAAAAGAATTGTGTTTCCTACTCATACGGACCATATGTAGTTCAACTCTAATTATGAAATGATACAGACCGCAGCTCCTCTTACATAAATCTCTTTAGATAATAGTGAGAATCATGTTGAGTTCGTGAACTGCGAAAAATCATTTGAGCCCCCAAATCACTGGGTTTACCAGAAATGACCTCTTGCTTGTAGGAAGACACTGATCCTGGTGTTTAACTCCGTTTCTGAAGACAAATTCAGACCCGAGTTCTCAACCCTGAAAAACACTCTGTTTTAAGGCAAGAATCATCCTCTTCTTTCCAGCGTCTCCATATAGTAAGAAACATAAGCATGCCCAGAAAAAAAGAACTGTGTTTCCTACTCATACGAACCATATGTAGTTCAACTCCGCTTATGAAACTGATACAAACCACAGCTCCACTTACATAAATGCTTTTTAATTAATAGTGAGAATAGCGTAGGGTTCGTGAACTTCGAAAAATCATTTGAGCCCCAAATTCACTGGGTTAACCAGAAATGAACTCTTGCTTGTAGGAAGACACAGATCCTGGGGCTTAACTCCGTTTCTGAAGGGAAATTCAGACCAGAGTTCTCATCCCTGAAACTAAATCTGTTATAATGCAAGAAGCAAGCTCTTCTTTCCAGAGTATAAAATACAGCAAGAACCATGAGCATGCCCTGAAAAAAAGAACTGTGTTTCCTATTCATACGTACCATATGTTGTTCAACTCTGCTTATGAAACTGATACAGAACACACCTCCACTTAAATATATGCTCTTTAGTTAATTGTGAGAATAGCGTTGGGTTCCTGAACTGCCAAAAATCATTTGAGCCCAAAATTCACCTGGTTTACCAGAACTGAACTCTTGCTTGTAGGAAGACAATGATCTTGGGGTTTAACTCCATTTCTGAATGTAAATTCAGACCAGAGTTCTCATCCCTGAAAAACACTCTGTTATAACGCAAGAAGCAAGCTCTTCTTTCCTGAGTCTCCAATATAGTAAGAAACATGAGCATGCCCAGAAAAAAAGAATTGTGTTTCCGACTCATACAGACCATATGTAGTTCAACTCTGCTTATGAAATTGATACAAACCACAGCTCCACTTACATAAATCCACTTTAGTTAATAGTGAGAATCATGTTGCGTTGGTTAACTGCGAAAAATCCTTTGGGCCCCCAAATCACTGGGTTTACCAGAAATGAACTCTTGCTTGTAGGAAGACACTGATCCTGGTGTTTAACTCCGTTTCTGAAGACAAATTCAGACCCGAGTTCTCAACCCTGAAAAACACTCTGTTTTAAGGCAAGAATCATCCTCTTCTTTCCAGCGTCTCCATATAGTAAGAAACATGAGCATGCCCAGAAAAACAGAACTGTGTTTCCTACTCATACGGACCATATGTTGTTCAACTCTGCTCATGAAACTGATACAAACCACAGCTCCTCTTACATAAATGCTCTTTAGTTAATAGTGAGAATCATGTTGGGTATTTGAAGTGCGAAAAATCATTAGAACCCAAAAATTCCTGTGTTTACCAGAAATTAACTTGCTTGTAGGAAGACACAGATCTTGGGGTTTAACTCCGTTTCTGAAGGGAAATTCAGACCAGAGTTCTCATCCCTGAAGCACACTCTGTTTTACCACAAGAAGCAACCTCTTCTTTCCAGAGACTAAAATACAGCTAGAACCATGAGCATGCCCTGAAAAAAAGAACTGTGTTTCCTACTCAGACGGACCATATGTAGTTCAACTCTGCTCATGAAACTGATACAAACCAAAGCTCCTCTTACATAAATCCTCTTTAGTTAATAGAGAAAGTAGCGCATGGTTCTTGAACTGCAAAAAATCATTTGAGCCAAAATTCACTTGGTTTACCAAAAATGAATTCTTGCTGGTAGGAAGACAACGATCATGGTGTTTAACTCTGTTTGTTAAGGGAAATTCATGCCAGAGTTCTCATCCATGAAATACACCCTGTTTTAATGCAAGAAGCAAGCTCTTTATTCCAATGTCACAAATACATCAAGAACCATGAGCATGCCCTGAAAAAAAGAACTGTGTTTCCGACTCATACGGACCATATGTAGTTCAACTCTGCTTATGAAACTGATATAAACCACAGCTCCTCTTACATTAGTGCTCTTTAGTTAATAGTGAGAATCGGTTTGGGTTGCTGAACTGCGAAAAATCATTTGAGCCCAAAATTCACTTTGTTTACCAGAAATGAACACTTGGTTGTAGGAAGACAGAGATCCTGGGGTTTAACTCCATTTCTGAAGGGAAATTCAGACCAGAGTTCTCATCCCTGAAACACACTTAGTTTTAAAGCAAGAAGCAAGCTCTTCTTTCCAGTGTCACCAATACAGCAAGAACCATTAGAATGCCCTTAAAAAAAGAACTGTGTTGTCTACACATAGGGACCATATGTAGTTCAACTCTGCTCATGAAATTGATACAAACCACAGCCCCTCTTACATAAATGCTCTTTAGTTAATAGTGAGAATCATGTTGGGTTCTTGAAGTGCGAAAAATCATTTGAACCAAAAAATCACTGTTTTCCAGAAATGAACTTGCTTGTCGGAAGACACAGATCTTGGGGTTTAACTCCGTTTCTGAAGGGAAATTCAGACCAGAGTTCTCATCCCTGAAGCACACTCTGTTTTACCACAAGAAGCAAGCTCTTCTTTCCAGAGTCTAAAATAGAGCAAGAACCATGAGCAGGCACTGAAAAAAAGAACTGTGTTTCCTACTCAGGCGGACCATATGTAGTTCAACTCTGCTCATGAAACTGATAAAGACCACACCTCCACTTAAATAAATGCTCTTTAGTTAATTGTGAGAATAGCTTTGGGTTCCTGAACTGTGAAAATCATTGGAGACCAATATTCACTGGGTTTACCAGAACTGAACTCTTGCTTGTAGGAAGACACAGATCCTGGGGTTTAACTCCGTTAATTAAGGGAAATTCAGACCAGAGTTCTCATCCATGAAACACATTCTGTTTTAACGCAAGAAGCAAGCTCTTCTTTCCAGAGTCTAAAATACAGCAAGAACCATGAGCATGCCCTGAAAAAAGGAACTGTGTTTCCTAGTCATATGTACCATATGTTGTTCAACTCTGCTTATGAAACTGATACAGACCACACCTCCATTAAATAAATGCTCTTTAGTTAATAGTGAGAATCCCGTTTTGGTTCGTGAACTGCGAAAAATCATTTGAGCCAAAATTCACTGGGTTAACTAGAAATGAACTCTTGCTTTTAGGAAGACACGGATCCTGGGGTTTAACTCCGTTTCTGAAGGGAAATTCAGACCAGAGTTCTCATCCCTGAAACGCACTCTGTATAAACGCAAGAAGCAAGCTCTTCTTTCCAGAGTCTAAAATACAGCAAGAACCATGAGCATGCCCTGAAAAAAAGAACTGTGTTTCCGACTAATACGGACCATATGTAGTTCAACTCTGCTTATGAAATTAATACAAACCACAGCTCCTCTTACATAAATCCTCTTTAGTTAATAGTGAGAACGATGTTGGGTTCGTGAACTGCGAAAAATCATTTGAGCCCCAAATCACTGGGTTTACCAGAAATGAACACTTGCTTGTAGGAAGACACTGATCCTGGTGTTTAACTCAGTTTCTGAAGACAAATTCAGACCCGAGTTCTCAACCCTGAAAAACACTCTGTTTTAAGGCAAGAATCATCCTCTTCTTTCCAGCGTCTCCATATACTAAGAAACATGAGCATGCCCAGAAAAAAAGAACTATGTTTCCTACTCATACGGGCCATATGTAGTTCAACTCTGCTTATGAAACTGATACAAACCACAGCTCCTCTAACATAAATGCTCTTTAGTTAATACTGAGAATCGCGTTGGGTTCGTGAACTGTGAAAAATCATTTGAGCCCAAAATTCACTGGGTTTACCAGAACTGAACTCTTGCTTGTAGGAAGACACAGATCCTGGGGTTTAACTCCGTTAATTAAGGGAAATTCAGACCAGAGTTCTCATCCATGAAACACATTCTGTTTTAATGCAAGAAGCAAGCTCTTCTTTCCAGAGTCTAAAATACAGCAAGAACCATGATCATGCCCTGAAAAAAGGAACTGTGTTTCCTAGTCATATGTACCATATGTTGTTCAACTCTGCTTATGAAACTGATACAGACCACACCTCCATTAAATAAATGCTCTTTAGTTAATAGTGAGAATCACATTGGGTTCGTGAACTGCGAAAAATCATTTGAGCCAAAATTCACTGGGTTAACGAGAAATGAACTCTTGCTTTTAGGAAGACACAGGTCCTGGGGTTTAACTCCGTTTCTGAAGGGAAATTCAGACCAGAGTTCTCATCCCTGAAACGCACTCTGTATAAACGCAAGAAGCACGCTCTTCTTTCCAGAGTCTAAAATAAAGCAAGAACCATGAGCATGCCCTGAAAAAAAGAACTGTGTTTCCGACTCATACGGACCATATGTAGTTCAACTCTGCTCATGAAACTGATACAAACCACAGCCCCTCTTACATAAATGCTCTTTAGTTAATAGTGAGAATCATGTTGGGTTCTTGAAGTGCGAAAAATCATTTGAACCAAAAATTCACTGTGTTTACCAGATATGAACTTGCTTGTAGGAAGACACAGACCTTGGGGTTTAACTCCGTTTCTGAAGGGAAATTCAGACCAGAGTTCTCATCCCTGAAGCACACTCTGTTTTACCACAAGAAGCAAGCTCTTCTTTCCAGAGTCTAAAATAGAGCAAGAACCATGAGCAGGCCCTGAAAAAAGGAACTGTGTTTCCTAGTCATATGTACCATATGTTGTTCAACTCTGCTTATGAAACTGATACAGACCACACCTCCATTAAATAAATGCTCTTTAGTTAATAGTGAGAATCGCGTTTTGGTTCGTGAACTGCGAAAAATCATTTGAGCCAAAATTCACTGGGTTAACGAGAAATGAACTCTTGCTTTTAGGAAGACACAGATCCTGGGGTTTAACTCCGTTTCTGAAGGGAAATTCAGACCAGAGTTCTCATCCCTGAAACGCACTCTGTATAAACGCAAGAAGCAAGCTCTTCTTTCCAGAGTCTAATATAAAGCAAGAACCATGAGCATGCCCTGAAAAAAAGAACTGTGTTTCCGACTCATACGGACCATATGTAGTTCAACTCTGCTTATGAAATTGATACAAACCACAGCTCCTCTTACATAAATCCTCTTTAGTTAATAGTGAGAACAATGTTGGGTTCGTGAACTGCGAAAATCATTTGAGCCCCAAATCACTGGGTTTACCAGAAATGAACACTTGCTTGTAGGAAGACACTGATCCTGGTGTTTAACTCAGTTTCTGAAGACAAATTCAGACCCGAGTTCTCAACCCTGAAAAACACTCTGTTTTAAGGCAAGAATCATCCTCTTCTTTCCAGCGTCTCCATATACTAAGAAACATGAGCATGCCCAGAAAAAAAGAACTATGTTTCCTACTCATACGGGCCATATGTAGTTCAACTCTGCTTATGAAACTGATACAAACCACAGCTCCTCTAACATAAATGCTCTTTAGTTAATACTGAGAATCGCGTTGGGTTCGTGAACTGTGAAAAATCATTTGAGCCCAAAATTCACTGGGTTTACCAGAACTGAACTCTTGCTTGTAGGAAGACACAGATCCTGGGGTTTAACTCCGTTAATTAAGGGAAATTCAGACCAGAGTTCTCATCCCTGAAACGCACTCTGTATAAACGCAAGAAGCACGCTCTTCTTTCCCGAGTCTAAAATAAAGCAAGAACCATGAGCATGCCCTGAAAAAAAGAACTGTGTTTCCGACTCATACGGACCATATGTAGTTCAACTCTGCTTATGAAACTGATACAAACCACAGCCCCTCTTACATAAATGCTCTTTAGTTAATAGTGAGAATCATGTTGGGTTCTTGAAGTGCGAAAAATCATTTGAACCAAAAATTCACTGTGTTTACCAGATATGAACTTGCTTGTAGGAAGACACAGATCTTGGGGTTTAACTCCGTTTCTGAAGGGAAATTCAGACCAGAGTTCTCATCCCTGAAGCACACTCTGTTTTACCACAAGAAGCAAGCTCTTCTTTCCAGAGTCTAAAATAGAGCAAGAACCATGAGCAGGCCCTGAAAAAAAGAACTGTGTTTCTTACTCAGACGGACCATATGTAGTTCAACTCTGCTCATGAAACTGATAAAGACCACACCTCTACTTAAATAAATGCTCTTTAGTTAATTGTGGGAATAGCGTTGGGTTCCTGAACTGTGAAAAATCATTTGAGCCCAAAATTCACTGGGTTTACCAGAACTGAACTCTTGCTTGTAGGAAGACACAGATCCTGGGGTTTAACTCCATTAATTAAGAGAAATTCAGACCAGAGTTCTCATGCCTGAAACACATTCTGTTTTAATGCAAGAAGCAAGATCTTCTTTCCAGAGTCTAAAATACAGCAAGAACAATGAGCATGCCCTGAAAAAAGAACAGTGTTTCCTACTCATAAGGACCATATGTAGTTCAACTCTGCTTAGGAAACTGATACAAACCATGGCTCATCTTACATTAGTGCTCTTTAGTTAATAGTGAGAATCGGTTTGGGTTGCTGAACTGCGAAAAATCATTTGAGCCCAAAATTCACTTTGTTTACTAGAAATGAACACTTGCTTGTAGGAAGACAGAGATCCTGGGTTTTAACTCCATTTCTGAAGGGAAATTTAGACCAGAGTTCTCATCCCTGAAACTCACTTTGTTTTAAAGCAAGAAGCAAGCTCTTCTTTCCAGCATCACCAATACAGCAAGAACCATTAGAAAGCCCTTAATAAAAGAACTGTTTTTTCTACACATAGGGATCATATGTAGTTCAACTCTGCTCATGAAACTGATACAAACCACAGCCCCTCTTACATAAATGCTCTTTAGTTAATAGTGAGAATCATGTTGGGTTCTTGAAGTGCGAAAAATCATTTGAACCCAAAAATCACTGTGTTTACCAGAAATGAACTTGCTTGTAGGAAGACACAGATCTTGGGGTTTAACTCCGTTTCTGAAGGGAAATTCAGACCAGAGTTCTCATCCCTGAAACACACTCTGTTTTACCACAAGAAGCAAGCTCTTCTTTCCAGAGTCTAAAATAGAGCAAGAACCTTGAGCATGCCCTGAAAAAAAGAACTGTGTTTCCTACTCAGACGGACCATATGTAGTTCAACTCTGCTTATGAAACTGATACAAACCACAGCTCCTCTTATATTAGTGCTCTTTAGTTAATAGTGAGAATCGGTTTGGGTTGCTGAACTATGAAAAATCATTTGAGCCCAAAATTCACTTTGTTTACCAGAAATGAACACTTGCCTGTAGGAAGACACAGATCCTGGGGTTTAACTCCATTTCTGAAGGGAAATTCAGAACAGAGTTCTCTTCCCTGAAACACACTTTGTTTTAAAGCAAGAAGCAAGCTCTTCTTTCCAGAGTATAAAATACAGCAAGAACCATGAGCATTCCCTTAAAAAAAGAACTGTGTTTTTTTACACATACGGACCATATGTAGTACAACTCTGCTCATGAAACTGATACAGACCACACCTCCACTTAAATAAATGCTCTTTAGTTAATTGTGAGAATAGCGTTGGGTTCCTGAACTGTGAAAAATCATTTGAGCCCAAAATTCAATGGGTTTACCAGAACTGAACGCTTGCTTGTAGGAAGACACAGATCCTGGGGTTTAACTCCGTTAATTAAGGGAAATTCAGACCAGAGTTCTCATCCCTGAAACACATTCTGTTTTAATGCAAGAAGCAAGATCTTCTTTCCAGATTCTAAAATACAGCAAGAACCATGAGCATGCCCTGAAAAAAAAGAACAGTGTTTCCTACTCATAAGGACCATATGTAGTTCAACTCTGCTTAGGAAACTGATACAAACCATGGCTCCTCTTACATAAATGCTCTTTAGTTAATTGTTAGAATAGCGGATGGTTCGTGAACTGCGAAAAATCATTTGCGCCCAAAAATTACTGGGTTTACCAGAAATGAACTCTTGATTGTAGGAAGACACAGATCCTGGGGTTCAACTCCGTTTCTGAAGGCAAATTGAGAACAGAGTTCTCATGCCTGAAAAACACTCTGTTTTAATGCAAGAATCATCCTCTACTTTCCAACTTCTCCAATATAGTAAGAAACATGAGCATGCCCAGAAAAAAAGAACTGTGTTTCCGACTCATACAGACTATATGTAGTTCAACTCTGCTTATGAAACTGATACAAACAACAGCTCCTCTTTCATAAATCCTCTTTTGTTAATAGTGAGAATCATGTTGGGTTCGTGAACTGCGAAAAATCATTTGAGCCCAAAAATCACTGGGTTTACCAGAAATGAACTCTTGCTTGTAGGAAGACACAGATCCTGGGGTTTAACTCGGTTTCTGCAGGAAAATTCAGACCCGAGTTCTCATAACTGAAACACACTCTGTTTAAACGAAGAAGCAAGCTCTTCTTTCCAGACTCTAAAATACAGAAAGAACCATGAGCATGCCCTGAAAAAAGAACTGTGTTTCCTAGTCATATGTACCATATGTTGTTCAACTCTGCTAATGAAACTGATACAGACCACACCTCCAATTAAATAAATGCTCTTTAGTTAATTGTGAGAATAGTGTTGTGTTCCTGAACTGAGAAAAATCATTTGAGCCCATAATTCACTGGGTTTAGCAGAACTGAACTCTTGCTTGTCAGAAGACACAGATCCTGGGGTTTAACTCCGTTAATGAAGAGAAATTCAGACCCGAGTTCTCATAACTGAAACACACTCTGTTTAAACGAAGAAGCAAGCTCTTCTTTCCAGAGTCTAATATACAGCAAGAACGATGAACATGGCCTGAAAAAAAGAACTGTGTTTCCTATTCATACGGACAATATGTAGTTCAACTCTTCTTATAAAACTGATACAGACCACACCTCCATTAAATAAATGCTCTTTAGTTAATAGTGAGAATCCCGTTGGGTTCGTGAACTGTGAAAAATCATTTGAGCCAAAATTCACTGGGTTAACGAGAAATGAACTCTTGCATTTAGGAAGACACAGATCCTGGGGTTTAACTCCGTTTCTGAAGGGAAATTCAGACCAGAGGTTCTCATCCCTGAAACGCACTCTGTATAAACGCAAGAAGCACGCTCTTCTTTCCAGAGTCTAAAAGAAAGCAAGAACCATGAGCATGCCCTGAAAAAAAGAACTGTGTTTCCAACTCATACGGACCATATGTAGTTCAACTCTGCTCATGAAACTGATACAAACCACAGCCCCTCTTACATAAATGCTCTTTAGTTAATAGTGAGAATCATGTTGGGTTCTTGAAGTGCGAAAAATCATTTGAACCAAAAATTCACTGTGTTTACCAGATATGAACTTGCTTGTAGGAAGACACAGATCTTGGGGTTTAACTCCGTTTCTGAAGGGAAATTCAGACCAGAGTTCTCATCCCTGAAGCACACTCTGTTTTACCACAAGAAGCAAGCTCTTCTTTCCAGAGTCTAAAATAGAGCAAGAACCATGAGCAGGCACTGAAAAAAAGAACTGTGTTTCCTACTCAGACGGACCATATGTAGTTCAACTCTGCTCATGAAACTGATAAAGACCACAGCTCTACTTAAATAAATGCTCTTTAGTTAATTGTTAGAGTAGCGGATGGTCCGTGAACTGCGAAAAATCATTTGTGCCCAAAAATTACTGGGTTTACCAGAAATGAACTCTTGCTTGTAGGAAGACACAGATCCTGGGATTTAACTCCATTTCCGAAGGGAAATTCAGACCAGAGTTCTCATCCCTGAAACGCACTCTGTATAAACGCAAGAAGCAAGCTCTTCTTTCCAGAGTCTAAAATAAAGCAAGAACCATGAGCATGCCCTGAAAAAAAGAACTGTGTTTCCGACTCATACGGACCATATGTAGTTCAACTCTGCTTATGAAACTGATACAAACCACAGCTCCTCTTACATTAGTGCTCTTTAGTTAATAGTGAGAATCGGTTTGGGTTGCTGAACTGCGAAAAATCATTTGAGCCCAAAATTCACTTTGTTTACTAGAAATGAACACTTGGTTGTAGGAAGACAGAGATCCTGGGGTTTAACTCCATTTCTGAAGGGAAATTCATACCAGAGTTCTCATCCCTGAAACTCACTTTGTTTTAAAGCAAGAAGCAAGCTCTTCTTTCCAGCATCACCAATACAGCAAGAACCATTAGAATGCCCTTAATAAAAGAACTGTTTTTTCTACACATAGGGACCATATGTAGTTCAACTCTGCTCATGAAACTGATACAAACCACAGCCCCTCTTACATAAATGCTCTTTAGTTAATAGTGAGAATCATGTTGGGTTCTTGAAGTGCGAAAAATCATTTGAACCCAAAAATCACTGTGTTTACCAGAAATGAACTTGCTTGTAGGAAGACACAGATCTTGGGGTTTAACTCTGTTTCTGAAGGGAAATTCAGACCAGAGTTCTCATCCCTGAAACACACTCTGTTTTACCACAAGAAGCAAGCTCTTCTTTCCAGAGTCTAAAATAGAGCAAGAACCTTGAGCATGCCCTGAAAAAAAGAACTGTGTTTCCTACTCAGACGGACCATATGTAGTTCAACTCTGCTTATGAAACTGATACAAACCACAGCTCCTCTTACATTAGTGCTCTTTAGTTAATAGTGAGAATCGGTTTGGGTTGCTGAACTATGAAAAATCATTTGAGCCCAAAATTCACTTTGTTTACCAGAAATGAACACTTGCTTGTAGGAAGACACAGATCCTGGGGTTTAACTCCATTTCTGAAGGGAAATTCAGAACAGAGTTCTCTTCCCTGAAACACACTTTGTTTTAAAGCAAGAAGCAAGCTCTTCTTTCCAGAGTATAAAATACAGCAAGAACCATGAGCATTCCCTTAAAAAAAGAACTGTGTTTTTTTACACATACGGACCATATGTAGTACAACTCTGCTCATGAAACTGATACAGACCACACCTCCACTTAAATAAATGCTCTTTAGTTAATTGTGAGAATAGCGTTGGGTTCCTGAACTGTGAAAAAATCATTTGAGCCCAAAATTCAATGGGTTTACCAGAACTGAACGCTTGCTTGTAGGAAGACACAGATCCTGGGGTTGAACTCCGTTAATTAAGGGAAATTCAGACCAGAGTTCTCATCCCTGAAACACATTCTGTTTTAATGCAAGAAGCAAGATCTTCTTTCCAGATTCTAAAATACAGCAAGAACCATGAGCATGCCCTGAACAAAAGAACAGTGTTTCCTACTCATAGTGAGAATAGCGTAGGGTTCGTGAACTGCAAAAAATCATTTGAGCCCAAAATTCATTGGGTTTACCAGAAATGAACTCTTGCTTGTAGGAAGACACAGATCCTGGGGTTTAACTCCGTTTCTGAAGTGAAATTCAGACCAGAGTTCTCATCCATGAAACACACCCTGTTTAATGCAAGAAGCATGCTCTTCTTTCCAGAGTCTAAAATACAGCAAGAAAAAGGAGCATGCACTGAAAAAAATACTGTGTTTTGTACTCATACAGACCATATGTGGTTCAACTCTTCTTATGAAACTGATACAAACCACAGCTCCTCTTACATAAATGCTCTTTAGCTAATAGTGAGAATCATGTTGGGTTCGTGAACTGCGAAAAATCATTTGAGCCCAAAATTAACTGGGTTAAGCAGAAATGAACTCTTGCTTGTAGGAAGACACAGATCCTGGGGTTTAACTCCATTTCTGAAGGGAAATTCAGACCAGAGTTCGCATCCTTGAAACACTCTCTGTTATAATGCAAGAAGCAAGATCTTCTTTCCAGCGTCTTCAATATTGTATTAAACATGAGCATGCCCAGACAAAAAGAACTGTGATTCCGACTCATACAGAACATATGTAGTTCAACTCTGCTTTTGAAACTAATACAAACCACAGCTCCTCTTACATAAATCCACTTTAGTTAATTGTGAGAATCATGTTGGGTTCGTGAACTGGGAAAAATCATTTGAGCCCAAAATTCACTTGGTTTACAGGTAATGAACTCTTGCTTGTAGGAAGACACTGATCCTGGGGTTTAACTCCGTTTCTGAAGACAAATTCAGACCAGAATTCTCAACCCTGAAAAACACTCTGTTTAAACGAAAAAGCAAGCTCTTCTGTCCAGAGTCTAAAATACAGAAAGAACCATGAGCATTGCCTGAAAAAAAGAACTGTGTTTCCTACTCATACAGACTATATGTAGTTCAACTCTGCTTATGAAACTGATACAAGCCACAGCTCCTCTTACATAAATCCACTTTAGTTAATAGTGAGAATCATGTTGGGTTCATGAACTGCGAAAAATCATTTGAGCCCAAAAATCACTGGGTTTACCCGAAATGAATCTTGCTTGTAGGAATACACAGATCCTATGGTTTAACTCCGTTCCTGAAGGGAAATTCTGACCAGAGTTCTCATCCCTGAAACACACTCTGTTTTAACGAAGAAGCAAGCTCTTTTTTTTGAGTCTAAAATACAGCAAGAACCATGAGCATGGCCTGAAAAAAAGAACTGTGTTTCCTATTCATATGGACAATATTTAGATCAACTCTGCTTTCGAAACTGATACAGACCACATCTCCTCTTACAAATGTGCTCCTTATTTCATAGCAAGAATAGCGATGGGTTCCTGAATTGTGAAAAATCATTTGAGCCCAAAATTCACTGGGTTTACCAGAACTGAACTCTTGCTTTTAGGAAGACACATATCCTGGGGTTTAAATCCATTTAGCAGGGAAATTCAGACCAGAGTTGTCATACCTGAAACACACTCTGTTTAAACGAAGAAGCAAGCTCTTCTTTCCAGAGTCTAAAATACAGCAAGAACCATGAGCATCGCCTAAAAAAAAGAAATGTGTTTCCTACTCATACAGACCATATTTAGTTCAACTCTGCTTATTAAACTGAAACAAACCACAGCTCCTCTTACATAAATCCTCTTTCGTTAATAGAGAGAATAGCGAAGGGTTTGTGAACTGTGAAAAACCATTTGAGCCCAAAACTCTCTGGGTTTACAGGTAATGAACTCTTGCTTGTAGGAAGACACTGATCCTGGGGTTTCACTCCGTTTCTGAAGACAAATTCAGACCAGAATTCTCAACCCTGGAAAACACTCTGTTCTAAGGCAAGAAGCAAGTTCTTTTTTCCAGCGTTTCCAATACAGCAAGAACCATGAGCATGCCCTGAAAAAAAGAACTGTGTTTCCTACTAATACGGACCATATGTAGTTCAACTCTGCTTATGAAACTGATACAAACCACAGCTCCTCTTACATAAATGCTCTTTAGTTAATAGTGAGAATCGCGTTGGGTTTGTGAACTGCAAAAAATCATTTGAGCCCAAAATTAACTGGGTTAACCAGAAATGAACTCTTGCTTGTAGGAAGACACAGATCCTGGGGATTAACTCCGTTTCTGAAGGGAAATTAAGACCAGAGTTCTCATCCCTGAAACACTCTCTGTGGTAACGCAAGAAGCAAGCTCTTCTTTCCAGAGTCTCCAATATTGTAAGAAACATGAGCATGCCCAGAAAAAAAGAACTGTGTTTCCGACTCATACAGACCATATGTAGTTCAACTCTGCTTATGAAACTGATACAAACCACAGCTCCTCTTACATAAATCCACTTTAGTTAATTGTGAGAATCATGTTGGGTTCGTGAACTGAGAAAAATCATTTGAGCCCAAAAATCACTGGGTTTACCAGAAATGAACTCTTGCTTGTAGGAAGATACATACCCTGGGGTTTAAATCTGTTTCTGCAGGGAAATTCAGACCAGAGTTCTTATCCGTGAAAAACACTCTGTTTGAACGAAGAAGCAAGCTCTTCTTTCCAGAGTCTAAAATACAGCAAGAACCATGAGCTGTGCCTGAAAAAAAGAACTGTGTTTCCTAATCATACAGACTATATGTAGTTCAACTCTGCTTATGAAACTGATACAAACCACAGCTCCTCTTACATAAATCCTCTTTTGTTAATAGTGAGAATAGCGTAGGGTTCGTGAACTGCAAAAAATCATTTGAGCCCAAAATTCATTGGGTTTACCAGAAATGAACTCTTGCTTGTAGGAAGACACAGATCCTGGGGTTTAACTCCGTTTCTGAGGGGAAATTCAGACCAGAGTTCTCATCCATGAAACACACCCTGTTTAATGCAAGAAGCATGCTCTTCTTTCCAGAGTCTAAAATACAGCAAGAACCATGAGCATGCCCTGAAAAAAATACTGTGTTTTGTACTCATACAGACCATATGTGATTCAACTCTGCTTATGAAACTGATACAAACCACAGCTCATCTTACATAAATGCTCTTTAGCTAATAGTGAGAATCATGTTGGGTTCGTGAACTGCGAAAAATCATTTGAGCCCAAAATTAACTGGGTTAAGCAGAAATGAACTCTTGCTTGTAGGAAGACACAGATCCTGGGGTTTAACTCCGTTTCTGAAGAGAAATTCAGACCAGAGTTCTCATCCTTGAAACACTCTCTGTTATAATGTAAGAAGCAAGATCTTCTTTCCAGCGTCTCCAATATTGTATGAAACATGAGCATGCCCAGACAAAAAGAACTGTGTTTTCGACTCATACAGACCATATGTAGTTCAACTCTGCTTATGAAACTAATACAAACCAAGCTCCTCTTACATAAATCCACTTTAGTTAATAGTGAGAATCATGTTTGGTTCGTGAACTGCTAAAAGTCATTTGAGCACAAAAATCACTGGGTTTACCATAAATGAACTCTTGCTTGTAGGAAGACATATATCCTGGGGTTTAAATCCGTTTCTGCAGGGAAATTCAACCAGAGTTCTCATCCCTGAAACACACTCTGTTTAAACGAAGAAGCAAGCTCTTCTTTCCAGAGTCTAAAATACAGCAAGAACCATGAGCATGGCCTGAATAATAGAACTGTGTTTCATATTCATACAGACCATATTTAGATCAACTCTGCTTTCGAAACTGATATAGACCACACCTCCTCTTACATAAATGCTCTTTATTTCATTATGAGAATAGCGATGGGTTCCTGAATTGCGAAAAATCATTTGAGCCCAAAATTCACTGGGTTTACCAGAACTGAACTCTTGCTTTTAGGAAGACACAGATCCTGGGGATTAACTCCGTTTCTGAAGGAAAATTCAGACCAGAGTTCTCATCCCTGAAACACACTCTGTTATAACAGAAGAAGCCATCTCTTCTTTCCAGAGTCTAAAATGCAGCAAGAAACATGAGCATGCCATGAAAAAAAGAACTGTGTTCCCTACTCATAAGGACCATATGTATTTCAACTCTGCTTATGAAACTGATACAAACCACAGCTCCCCTTACATAAATCCTCTTTTGTTAATAGTGACAATAACGTAGGTTTCGTGACTGCGAAAAATCATTTGAGCCCAAAATTCACTGTGTTTATCGGAAATGAACTCTTGCTTGTAGGAAGACACAGATCCTGGGTTTTAACTAAATTTCTACATGGAAATCAAACCAGAGTTCTCATCAATGAAACACACTCTGTAAAAACGAAGAGGCAAGCTCTTCTTTACAGAGTCTAAAATACAGCAAGAACCATGAGCATGCCCAGAAAAAAGATATGAGTTTCCTACTAATACAGACCATATGTAGTTCAACTCTGCTTATGAAACTGATACAAACCAAAGCTCCTCTTACATAAATCCTCTTTAGTTAATAGTGAGAATAGCGTAGGGTTCGCGAACTGCGAAAAATCATTTGAGCCCAAAATTGACTGGGTTTACCAGAAATGAACTCTTGCTTGTAGGAAGACACAGATCCTGGGGTTTAACTCCGTTTGTGCAGGCAAAATCAGACCAGAGTTCTCATGCCTGAAAAACACTCTGTTTTAAAGGAAAAATCATCCTCTTCTTTCCAGCGTCTCCAATATAGTAAGAAACATGAGCATGCCCCCCAAAAAAGCACTGTTTCCTACTCATATGGACCATATGTAGTTCAACTCTTCTTATGAAATGATACACACCACAGCTCCACATACATAAATGCTCTTTAGTTAATAGTGATAATCGCGTTGGGTTCTAGAACTGTGTAAAGTCATTTGAGCCGAAAATTCACTTGGTTTACCTGAAATGAACTCTTGCTTGTAGGAAGACACAGATCATGGGGTTTAACTCCGTTTGTGAAGGGAAATTCAGACCAGAGTTCTCATCCATGAAACAATCCCTGTTTTAATGCAAGAAGCAAGCTCTTCTTTCCAGAGTCTAAAATACAGCAAGAACCATGAGCATGACCTGAAAAAAAGAACAGTGTTTCCTACTCATACGGACCATAGGTAGTTCCACTCTGCTTATGAAACTGATACAAACCACAGCTCCTCTTACATAAATGCTCTTTAGTTAATAGTGAGAATTGCGTTTTGGTTCGTGAACTGCTAAAAATAATTTGAGCCCAAAATTCACTGGTTTAACCAGAAATGAACTATTGCTTGTAGGATGAAACGGATCCTAGGGTTTAACTCCGTTTCTGAAGGCAAATTCAGAGCAGAGTTCTCATCCCTGAAACACAATCTGTTTTAATGCAAGAAGCAAGCTCTTATTTCCAGAGTCTAAAATACAGCAAGAACCATGAGCATGCCCTGGAAAAAGAACTGTGTTTCCTAATCATACGGACCATACATAGTCCAACTCTGCTTATGAAACTGATACAGACCACAGCTCCTCTTACATAAATGCTCTTTAGTTAATAGTGATAATCTCGTTGATTTCTAGAACTGTGTAAAGTCATTTGAGCCGAAAATTCACTTGGTTTACCAGAAATGAACTTTTGCTTGTGTAAAGACACTGAACCTGGGGTTTAACTCCATTTCTGAAGGGAAATTCAGACCAGAATTCTCATCCCTGAAAAACACTCTGTTTTAAGGCAAGATAGTTCCTCTTCTTTCAAGCTTCTCCAATACAGTAAGAACCATGAGCATGTGCAGAAAAAAGAACTGTGTTTCCTATTCATACAGACCATATGTAGTTCAACTCCTGTTATGAAACTGATACAGACCACAGCTCCTCTTACATAAATGCTCTTTAGTTAATAGTGAGAATCGCGTTGGGTTCCTGAACTGCGAAAAATCATTTGAGCCAAAAATTCACTTGGTTTAAAAGAAATGATCTCTTGCTTGCAGGAAGACACAGATCATGGGGTTTATCTCTGTTTGTGAAGGGAAATTCAGACCAGACTTCTCATCCATGAAACACACTCTATTTTAAGGCAAGAATCATCCTCTTCTTTCCAGTGTGTCCAATAGAGTACGAACCATGATCATGCCCAGAAAAAAAGAACTGTGTTTGTACTCATACAGACCAAATATAGTTCAGCTATGCTTATAAAATGATACAGACCACAGCTCCTCTTACATAAATGCTCTTTAGTTAATAGTGAGAATCGCGTTGGGTTTGAGAACTGCAAAAAATCATTTGAGCACAAAATTCACTGGTTTTACCAGAAATGAACTCTTCCTTATAGAAAGACACTGATCCTGGGGTGGAACTTCGTTTCTGCAGGGAAATTCAGACCAGAGTTCTCATCCCTGAAACACTCTGCTTTAACATAAGAAGCAAGCTCTTCTTTCCAGAGTCTAAAATACAGCAAGAACCATGAGCATGCCCTGAAAAAAAGAACTGTGTTCCCTACTCATCCGGACCATAGTTCAACTCTGCTTATGAAACTGATACAAACCAAAGCTCCACTTACATAAATGCTCTTGAGTTAATAGTGAGAATCGGTTTGGGTTGGTGAACTGCGAAAAATCATTAGAGGCCAAAATTCACTTGGTTTACCAGAAATGAGCTCTTGCTTGTAGGAAGACACAGATCCTATGGTTTAAGTCCGTTTGTGAAGGGAAATTCAGACCAGAGTTCTCATCCCTGAAAAACATTCTGTTTTAAGGCAAGAATCAATCTCTTCTTTCCAGCATCTTCAATATAGTAAGAACCATGAGCATGCCCCCCCCAAAAAAAGCACTGTGTTTCCTACTCATATGGACCATATGTAGTTCAACTCTTCTTATGAAACTGATACAAACCACAGCTCCTCTTACATAAATGCTCTTTAGTTAATGGTGAGAATTGCGTTTTGGTTCGTGAACTGCCTAAAATCATTTGAGCCCAAAATTCACTGGTTTAACCAGAAATGAACTATTGCTTGTAGGAAGACACAGATCCTGGGGTTTAACTCCATTTCTGAAGGGAAATTCAGACCAGAATTCTCATCCCTGAATAACACTCTGTTTTAAGGCAAGAATCATCCTCTTCTTTCCAAATCACTGGGTTTACCAGAAAAGAACTCTTGCTTGTAGGAAGACACAGATCCTGGGGTTTAACTCCGTTTCTGAAGGGAAATTCAGACCAGTGTTCTCATCCCTGAAACACCCTCTGTTTTAAGACAAGAAGCAAGCTCTTATATCCAGAGTCTAAAATACAGCAAAAACCATGAGCATGCCCCGAAAAAAATAACTGTGTTTCCTACTCATACAGAACATATGTAGTTCAACTCTGATTATGAAACTGATACAAACCACGGCTCCTCTTAAATAAAGGCTCTTTAGTTAATAGTGAGAATGGCGTTTTGGTTCGTGAGCTGCGAAATATCATTTGAGCTTAAAATTCAATGAGTTCACCAGAAAGGAACTCTTGCTTGTAGGAAGACACAGATCCTGGGGTTTATCTCCGTTTCTGAAGGTAAATTCAGACCATAGTTCTCATCTCTGAAAGACACTCTGATTTAATGTAAGAAGCAAGCTCTTCTTTACAAAGTCTAAAATACAGCAAGAAACATGAGCATGCCCTGAAAAAAAGAACTGTGTTTCCTACTCATGCGGACCATATGTAGTTCAACTCTGCTTATGAAACTGATACAAACAACAGCTCCTCTTACATAAATGTGTTTTAGTTAATGGTGAGAATCGCGTTGGGTTCGTGAACTGCAAAAAATCATTTGAGCACAAAATTCACTGGGTTTACCTGAAATGAACTCCTCCTTGTAGGAAGACACAGATCCTGGGGTTTAACTCAGTTTCTGAAGGCAAATTCAGACCAGAATTCTCATCCCTGAATAACACTCTGTTTTAAGGCAAGAATCATCCTCTTCTTTCCAGCGTGTCCAATACAGTACGAACCATGAGCATTCACAGAAAAAAAGAAATGTGTTTGTACTCATACAGACCAAATGTAGTTCAACTCTGCTTATGGAATGATACAGACAACAGCTCCTCTTACATAAATGCTCTTTAGTTAATAGTGATAATCGCGTTGGGTACTAGAACTGTGTAAAGTCATTGGAGCCGAAAATTCACTTGGTTTACCACAAATGAAATCTTGCTTGTAGGAAGACACAGATCATGGGGTTTAACTCCGTTTGTGAAGGGAAATTCACAGCAGAGTTCTCATCCATGAAACACACCCTGTTTTAATGCAAGAAGCAAGCTCTTCTTTCCAGAGTCTAAAATACAGCAAGAACCATGAGCATGCCCTGAAAAAAATATCTGTGTTTCCTACTCATACGGACCATACGTAGTTCAACTCTGCTTATGAAATGATACAGACCACAGCTCCTCTGACATAAATGCTCTTTTGTTAATAGTGATAATCGTGTTGTGTTCTACAACTGTGTAAAATCATTAGAGCTGAAAGTTCACTTGGTTTAACAGAAATGAACTCGTGCTTGTCGGAAGACACAGATCATGGGGTTTTACTCCGTTTCTGAAGGGAAATTCAGACCAGAGTTCTCATCCATGAAACACAATCTGTTTTAACGCAAGAAGCAAGCTCTTATTTCCAGAGTCTAAAATACAACAAGAAACATGAGCATGCCCTGAAAAAAAGAACTGTGTTTCCTACTCATACGACCATATGTATTCCAACTCTGCTTATGAAACTGATACAGACCACAGCTCCTCTTACATAAATGCTCTTTAGTTAATAGTGATAATCTCATTGATTTCTAGAACTGTGTAAAGTCATTTGAGCAGAAAATACCCTTGGTTTACCAGAAATGAACTCTTGCTGGTAGGAAAACACAGATCATGGTGTTTAACTCCGTATGTAAAGGGAAATTCAGACCAGAGTTCTCATCCATGAAACACACCCTGTTTTAATGCAAGAAGTAAGCTCTTCCTTCCAGAGTCTAAAATACAGCAAGAAACATGAGCATGCCCGGAAAAAAATAACTGTGTTTCATACTCATACAGACCATGTGTAGTTCAACTCTGCTTATGAAACTGATACAAACCACGGCTCCTCATACATAAATGCTCTTTAGTTAATAGTGAGAATCATGTTGGGTTCGAGAACTGCGAAAAATAATTTGAGCACAAAATTCACTGGTTTTACCAGAAATGAACTCTTGCTTGTAGGAAGACACTGATCCTGGGGTTTAACTCCGTTTCTGAAGGCAAATTCAGACCAAAATTCTCATCCCTGAAAAACACTCTGTTTTAAGGCAAGAAAGTTCCTCTTCTTTCCAGCTTCTCCAATACAGTAAGAACCATGAGCATGTCCAGAAAAAAGAACTGTTTTTGTACTCATACAGACCAAATATAGTTCAACTATGCTTATGAAATGATACAGGACACAGCTCCTCTTACATAAATGCTCTTTAGTTAATAGTGATAATCGCGTTGGGTACTAGAAATGTGTAAAGGCATTTGAGCCAAAAATTCACTTGGTTTAACAGAAATGATCTATTGCTTGCAGTAATACACAGATCATGGGGTTTAACTCCGTTTGTGAAGGGAAATTCAGACCACAGTTCTCATCCATGAAACAAACCCTGTTTTAATGCAAGAAGCAAGCTCTTCTTTCCAGAGTCTGAAATACAGCAAGAACCATGAGCATGCCCTGAAAAAAAGAACTGTGTATCCTAATCAAACGGATCATATTTAGTTCATCTCTGCTTATGAAACTGATACAAACCACAGCTCGTCTTACATAAATGCTCTTTAGTTAATAGTGAGAATCATGTTCGGTTCGTGAACCGCGAAAAATCATTTGAGCCCAAAATTCCCTGGGTTTACCAGAAATGAACTCTTGCTTGTATGAAGAAACTGAACCTGGGGTTTAACTCCGTTTCTGAAGGGAAATTCTGAGCAGAATTCTCATCCCTGAAAAACACTCTATTTTAAGGCAAGAATCATCCTCTTCTTTCCATCGTGTCCAATACAGTACGAACCATGAGCATGCCCAGAAAAAAAAACTGTGTTTGTACTCATACGGACAAAATATACTTCAGCTGTGCTTATGAAATGATACAGACCACTGCTCCTCTTACATAAATGCTCTTTAGTTGAAAGTGATAATCGCGTTTTGGTTCTAGAATTGCGAAAAATCATTTGAGCCCAAAATTCACTGGGTTTACCAGAAATGAACTCTTGCTTGTAGGAAGACACAGATCCTGGGGTTTAACTCCGTTTCTGCAGGGTAATTCAGACTAGAGTTCTCATCCTTGAAACACACTCTGTTTTAACGGAGAAGCAAGCTCTTCTTTCCAGTCTAAAATACAACAAGAACCATGAGCATTGCCTGAAAAAATGAACAGTGTTTACTATTCATACAGACCATAATTAGTTCAACTCTGCTTATGAAACTGATGCAGACCACACCACCTCTTACTTAAATGCTCTTTAGATAATAGTGGGAATAGCGTTGGATTCCTGAACTGCGAAAAATCATTTGAGGCCAAAATTCACTGGGTTTACGATAACTGAACTCTTGCTTGTATGAAGACACACATCCTGGGGTTTAACTCCGTTACTGAAGGGAAATACAGACTAGTGTTCAAATCCATGAATCACACTCTGTTTTCACGCAAGAAGCAAGAACTTCTTTCCAGTGTCTAAAATATAGCAAGAACCATGAGCATGCCCAGAAACAAAGAACTGTGTTTCCTACTCATACAGACCATATGTGGATCAACTCCGGTTATGAAACTGATACAAACCACAGCTCCTCTTACATAAATGCTCTTTAGTTAATATTGAGAATCGTGTTGGGATCGTGAACTGCGAAAAGTATTTTGAGCCCAAAATTCACTGGGTTAACCAGAAATGAACTCTTGCTTGTAGGAAGTCACCGATCCTGGGGTTTAATTATGTTTCTGAAGAGAAATTCAGACCAGAGTTCTCATCCATGAAACACACCCTGTTTTAATGCAAGAAGCAAGGTCTTCTTTCCCGAATCTAAAATACAGCAGGAACCATGAGCATGCCCTGAAAAAAAGAACTGTGTTTCCTACTCATACAGACCATATTTAATTCAACTCTGCTTATGAAACTGCTACAGACCACAGCTCCTCTTACATAAATGCTCTTTAGTTAATAGTGATAATCGCGTTGCATTCTAGAACTGTGTATAATCATTTGAGCCGAAAATTCACTTGATTTACAAGAAATGAACTCTTGTTTGTAGGAAGACACAGATCATGGGGTTTAACTCCATTTCTGAAGGCAAATTCAGACCAGATTTCTCATCCATTAAACACACTCTGTTTTAACGCAAGAAGCAAGCTCTTCTTTCCAGAGTCTAAAATAAAGCAAGAACCATGAGCATGCCCTGAAAACAAGAACAGTGTTTCCTACTCATACGGACCATATTTAGTTCATCTCTGCTTATGAAACTGATACAAACCACAGCTCCTCTTACATAAATTCTCTTTAGTTGATAGTGAGAGTCGCGTTTTGGTTCGTGTACTGCGAAAAATCATTTGAGCTCAAAATTCACTGGTTTAACCAGAAATGAACTCTTGCTTGTAGGAAGACACAGATCCTGGGGTTTAACTCCATTTCTGAAGGGAAATTCAGACCAGTGTTCTCATCCCTGAAACACCCTCTGTTTTAACACAAGAAGCAAGCTCTTATATCCAGAGTCTAAAATACAGCAAAAACCATGAGCATGCCCTGAAAAAAAGAATTGTGTTTCCTACACATACAGACCATATGTAGATCAACTCCGGTTATGAAACTGATACAAACCACAGCACCTCTTATATAAATGCTGTTTAGTTAATAGTGAGAATGGCGTTGGGTTCTAGAACTCTGTAAAATCACTTGAGCCCTAAATTCACATGGTTTACAAGAAATGAACTATTGCGTGTAGGAAGAGCCAGATCCTGAGGTTAAACTCCGTTTCTACATTGAAATTCAGACCAGAGTTCTCATCCCTGAAAAACACTCTGTTTTAAGGCAAGAAAGAACCTCTTCTTTCCAGCTTCTCCAATACAGTAAGAACCATGAGCATGCCCAGAAAAAAGAACTGTGTTTCCTACTCATACACACCATATGTAGTTCAACTCCTGTTATGAAACTGATACAAACCACAGCTCCTCTTAAATAAATCCTCTTTACTTAATAGTGGGAATCGCGTTTTGGTTCGTGAACTGATAAAATCATTGGAGCCGAAAATTCAATGAGTTTACCAGAAAAGAACACTTGCTTGTAGGAAGACACAGATCCTGGGGTTTTACTCAGTTTCTGAAGGTAAATTCAGACCAGAATTCTCATCCCTGAAAAACACTCTCTTTTAAGTCAAGAATCATCCTCTTCTTTCCAGCGCGTCCAATACAGTACAAATCATGAGCATTCCCCGAAAAAAAGAACTGTGTTTGTACTCCTACGGAACAAATATAGTTCAACTTTGCTTATGAAATGATACAGACAACAGCTCCTATTACATAAATGCTCTTTACTTAATAGTGAGAATTGCGTTTTGGTTCGTGAAATTCAAAAAATCATTTGAGCCGAAAATTCACTTGGTTTACCAGAAATGAACTCTTGCTTGTAAGAACACACAGATCCTGGGGTTTAACTCCGTTTCTTTAGGGAAATTCAGACCAGTATTCTCATCCCTGAAACACACTCTGTTTTAATGCAAGGAGCAAGCTCTTATATCCAGAGTCTAAAATACAGCAAAACCCATGAGCATGCACTGAAAAAAAGAACTGTGTTTCCTACTCATACAGACCATATGGAGATCAACTCCGGTTATGAAACTGATACAAACTACAGCACCTCTTATATAAATGCTGTTTTGTTAATAGTGAGAATCGCGTTGGATTCTAGCACTCTGTAAAATAACTTGAGCACAAAATTCACATGGTTTACAAGAAATGAATTCTTGCATGTAGGAAGACCCAGATCCGGGGCTTAACTCCGTTTCTGAAGTGAAATTCAGACCAGAGTTCTCATGCCTGATAAACACTCTGTTTTAAGGCAAGAAAGATCCTCTTCTTTCCAGAGTCTAAAATACAGAAAGAAACATGAGCATGCCCTCAAAAAAAGAACTGTGTTTCCTTCTCATACGGACCATATTTAGTTCAACTCTGCTTATGAAACTGATACAAACCACTGCTCATCTTACATAAATGCTCTTTAGTTAATAGTGAGAATCGCGTTTTGGTTCGTGAACTGCGTAAAATAATTTTAGCCCAAAATTCACTGGTTTAACCAGAAATGAAATCTTACTTGTAGGAAGATACAGATCCTGGAATATAACTCCGTTTCTGAAGAGAAATTCAGAGCAGTGTTCTCATCCCAGAAACACATTCTGTTTTACCGCAAGAAGCAAGCTCTTATTTCCAGAATCTAAATTACAGCAAGAACCATGAGCATGCCCAGAAAAAAAGAACTCTGTTTCCTAGTCATACAGACCATATGTAGATCAACTACGGTTATGAAACTGATACAAACCAAAGCTCCTCTTACAAAAATGCTCTTTAGTTATTATTGAGAATCGTGTTGGGATCGTGAACTGTGAAAAGTATTTTGAGACCCAAATTCCATGGGTTAACCAGAAATGAACTCTTGCTTGTAGGAAGACACAGATCCTGGGGTTTAACTCCGTTTCTGAAGGGAAATTCAGACCAGAGTTCTCATCCATGAAACACACCCTCTTTTAATGCAAGAAGCAAGCTCTTCTTTCCAGAGTCTAAAATACATCATGAACCATTAGCATGCCCTGAAAAAAATAACTGTGTTTCCTACTCATAAGGACCATACTTAGTTCAACTCTGCTTATGAAACTGATGCAAACCACAGCTCGTCTTACATAAATGCTCTTTAGTTAATAGTGAGAATAGCATTTTGTTTCGTGAACTGCGAAAAAAAACATTTGAGCCCAAAATTCACTGGTTTAACCAGAAATGAACTCTTGCTTGTAGGAAGACACAGATCTTGGTGTTTAACTCCGTTTCTGAAGGGAAATTCAGACCAGTGTTCTCATCCCTGTAACACACTCTGTTTTACTGCAAGAAGCGAGATCTTATTTCCAGAGTCTAAAATACAGCAAGAACAATGAGCACGCCCTGAAAAAAGAACTGTGTTTCCTACTCATACGGACCATATTTAGTTCATCTGTGATTATGAAACTGATACAAACCACAGCTCCTCTAACATAAATGGTCTTTAGTTAATAGTGAGAATCGCGTTTGGTTCGTGAACTGTGAAAAATTGTTTGAGCCAAAAATTCAAGGGGTTAACCAGAAATGAACTCTTGCTTGTAGGAAGACACAGATCCTGGGGTTTAACTCCGTTTCTGAAGGGAAATTCAGACCAGTGTTGTCATCCATGAAACATAACTATGTTTTAAAGCAAGGAGCAAGCTCTTATTTCCAGAATCTAAAATACAGCAAGAAACATGAGCATGCCCTGAAAAAAAGAACTGTGTTTCCTACTCATACGGACCTTATTTAGTTCATCTCTGCTTATGAAACTGATACAAACCACAGCTCCTCTTACATAAATGCTTTTTAGTTAATAGTGAGAATCGCGTTCGGTTCTAGAACTGTGTAAAATCATTTGAGCCGAAAATCAAAGAGTTTACAAGAAAAGGACTCTTGCTTGTAGGAAGACCCAGATCCTGGGGTTAAACTCCGTTTCTGAAGTGAAATTCAGACCAGAGTTCTCATCCCTGAAATACATTCTGTTTTAAGGCAAGAAAGAACCTCTTCTTTCCAGCTTCTCCAATACAGTAAGAACCATGAGCATGCCCAGAAAAAAGAACTGTGTTTCCTACTCATACACACCATATGTAGTTCAACTCCTGTTATGAAACTGATACAAACCACAACTCCTCTTACATAAATCCTCTTAAGTTAATAGTGAGATTCGCGTTTTGGTTCGTGAACTGAGTAAAATCATTTGAGCCAAAAATTCAATGAGTTACCAGAAAAGAACTCTTGCTTGTAGGAAGACACAGATCCTGGGGTTTAACTCCATTTCTAAAGGGAAATTCAGACCAGAGTTCTCATCCATTAAACACACTCTGTTTTAACGCAAGAAGCAAGCTCTTATTTCCAGAATCTAAAATACAGCAAGCACCGTGGGCATGCCCTGAAAAAATGAACTGTGTTTCATAATCATATAGACCATATGTAGATCAACTCCAGTTATGAAACTGATACAAACCACAGCACCTATTAAATAAATGCTGTTTTGTTAATAGTGAGAATCGCGTTGGATTCTAGCACTCTGTAAAATAACTTGAGCACAAAATTCACATGGTTTACAAGAAATGAATTCTTGCATGTAGGAAGACCCAGATCCGGGGCTTAACTCCGTTTCTGAAGTGAAATTCAGACCAGAGTTCTCATGCCTGATAAACACTCTGTTTTAAGGCAAGAAAGATCCTCTTCTTTCCAGAGTCTAAAATACAGAAAGAAACATGAGCATGCCCTCAAAAAAAGAACTGTGTTTCCTTCTCATACGGACCATATTTAGTTCAACTCTGCTTATGAAACTGATACAAACCACTGCTCATCTTACATAAATGCTCTTTAGTTAATAGTGAGAATCGCGTTTTGGTTCGTGAACTGCGTAAAATAATTTTAGCCCAAAATTCACTGGTTTAACCAGAAATGAAATCTTACTTGTAGGAAGATACAGATCCTGGAATATAACTCCGTTTCTGAAGAGAAATTCAGAGCAGTGTTCTCATCCCAGAAACACATTCTGTTTTACCGCAAGAAGCAAGCTCTTATTTCCAGAATCTAAATTACAGCAAGAACCATGAGCATGCCCAGAAAAAAAGAACTCTGTTTCCTAGTCATACAGACCATATGTAGATCAACTACGGTTATGAAACTGATACAAACCAAAGCTCCTCTTACAAAAATGCTCTTTAGTTATTATTGAGAATCGTGTTGGGATCGTGAACTGTGAAAAGTATTTTGAGACCCAAATTCCATGGGTTAACCAGAAATGAACTCTTGCTTGTAGGAAGACACAGATCCTGGGGTTTAACTCCGTTTCTGAAGGGAAATTCAGACCAGAGTTCTCATCCATGAAACACACCCTCTTTTAATGCAAGAAGCAAGCTCTTCTTTCCAGAGTCTAAAATACATCATGAACCATTAGCATGCCCTGAAAAAAATAACTGTGTTTCCTACTCATAAGGACCATACTTAGTTCAACTCTGCTTATGAAACTGATGCAAACCACAGCTCGTCTTACATAAATGCTCTTTAGTTAATAGTGAGAATAGCATTTTGTTTCGTGAACTGCGAAAAAAAACATTTGAGCCCAAAATTCACTGGTTTAACCAGAAATGAACTCTTGCTTGTAGGAAGACACAGATCTTGGTGTTTAACTCCGTTTCTGAAGGGAAATTCAGACCAGTGTTCTCATCCCTGTAACACACTCTGTTTTACTGCAAGAAGCGAGATCTTATTTCCAGAGTCTAAAATACAGCAAGAACAATGAGCACGCCCTGAAAAAAGAACTGTGTTTCCTACTCATACGGACCATATTTAGTTCATCTGTGATTATGAAACTGATACAAACCACAGCTCCTCTAACATAAATGGTCTTTAGTTAATAGTGAGAATCGCGTTTGGTTCGTGAACTGTGAAAAATTGTTTGAACCAAAAATTCAAGGGGTTAACCAGAAATGAACTCTTGCTTGTAGGAAGACACAGATCCTGGGGTTTAACTCCGTTTCTGAAGGGAAATTCAGACCAGTGTTGTCATCCATGAAACATACTATGTTTTAAAGCAAGGAGCAAGCTATTATTTCCAGAATCTAAAATACAGCAAGAAACATGAGCATGCCCTGAAAAAAAGAACTGTGTTTCCTACTCATACGGACCTTATTTAGTTCATCTCTGCTTATGAAACTGATACAAACCACAGCTCCTCTTACATAAATGCTTTTTAGTTAATAGTGAGAATCGCGTTCGGTTCTAGAACTGTGTAAAATCATTTGAGCCGAAAATCAAAGAGTTTACAGGAAAAGGACTCTTGCTTGTAGGAAGACCCAGATCCTGGGGTTAAACTCCGTTTCTGAAGTGAAATTCAGACCAGAGTTCTCATCCCTGAAATACATTCTGTTTTAAGGCAAGAAAGAACCTCTTCTTTCCAGCTTCTCCAATACAGTAAGAACCATGAGCATGCCCAGAAAAAAGAACTGTGTTTCCTACTCATACACACCATATGTAGTTCAACTCCTGTTATGAAACTGATACAAACCACAACTCCTCTTACATAAATCCTCTTAAGTTAATAGTGAGATTCGCGTTTTGGTTCGTGAACTGAGTAAAATCATTTGAGCCAAAAATTCAATGAGTTACCAGAAAAGAACTCTTGCTTGTAGGAAGACACAGATCCTGGGGTTTAACTCCATTTCTAAAGGGAAATTCAGACCAGAGTTCTCATCCATTAAACACACTCTGTTTTAACGCAAGAAGCAAGCTCTTATTTCCAGAATCTAAAATACAGCAAGCACCGTGGGCATGCCCTGAAAAAATGAACTGTGTTTCATAATCATATAGACCATATGTAGATCAACTCCAGTTATGAAACTGATACAAACCACAGCACCTATTAAATAAATGCTGTTTTGTTAATAGTGAGAATCGCGTTGGATTCTAGCACTCTGTAAAATAACTTGAGCACAAAATTCACATGGTTTACAAGAAATGAATTCTTGCATGTAGGAAGACCCAGATCCGGGGCTTAACTCCGTTTCTGAAGTGAAATTCAGACCAGAGTTCTCATGCCTGATAAACACTCTGTTTTAAGGCAAGAAAGATCCTCTTCTTTCCAGAGTCTAAAATACAGCAAGAACCATGAGCATGCCCTGTAAAAAAGAACTGTGTTTCCTACTCATATGGACCATATTTAGTTCAACTGTGATTATGAAACTGATACAAACCACAGCTCCTCTAACATATATGGTCTTTAGTTAATAGTGAGAATCGCGTTTGGTTCGTGAACTGTGAAAAATTGTTTGAGCCAAAAATTAAAGGGGTTAACCAGAAATGAACTCTTTCTGGTAGGAAGACACAGATCCTGGGGTTTAACTCCGTTTCTGAAGGGAAATTCAGACCACTGTTCTCATCCCTGAAACACACTCTGTTTTAACGCAAGAAGCAAGCTCTTATTTCCAGAGTCTAAAATACAGCAAGAACCATGAGCATGCCCTGAAAAAAAGAACTGTGTTTCCTACTCATACGGACCATATGTAGTCCAACTCTGCTTAGGAAACTGATACAGAACACAGCTCCTCTTACATAAATGCTTTTTAGTTAATACTGATAATCGCGTTCAGTTCTAGAACTGTGTAAAATCATTTGAGCCGAAAATTTAATGAGTTTGCAGAAAAGAACTCTTGCTTGTAGGAAGACCCAGATCCTGGGGTTAAACTCCGTTTCTGAATTGAAATTCAGACCAGAGTTCTCATCCCTGAAATACACTCTGTTTTAAGGCAAGAAAGAACCTCTTCTTTCCAGCTTCTCCAATACAGTAAGAACCATGCGCATGCCCAGAAAAAAGAACTGTGTTTCCTACTCATACACACCATATGTAGTTCAACTCCTGTTATGAAACTGATAGAAACCACAACTCCTCTTACATAAATCCTCTTTACTTAATAGTGAGAATCGCGTTTTGGTTCGTGAACTGCGTAAAATCATTTGAGCCGAAAATTCAATGAGTTTACCAGAAAAGAACTCTTGCTTGTAGGAAGACACAGATCCTGGGGTTTAACTCCATTTCTAAAGGGAAATTCAGACCAGAGTTCTCATCCATTAAACACACTCTGTTTTAACGCAAGAAGCAAGCTCTTATTTCCAGAATCTAAATTATAGCATGAACCATTAGCATGCCCTGAAAAAAATAACTGTGTTTCCTACTCATAAGGACCATATATACTTCAACTCTGCTTATGAAACTGATACAAACCACAGCACCTCTTAAATAAATGCTGTTTAGTTAATAGTGAGAATCGCGTTGGGTTCTACAACTCTGTAAAATAACTTGAGCCCAAAATTCACATGGTTTACAAGAAATGAACTCTTCCGTGTAGGAAGACCCAGATCCTGGGGTTTAACTCTGTTTCTGATGGGAAATTCAGACCAGAGTTCTCATCCATGAAACACACCCTCTTTTAATGCTAGAAGCAAGCTCTTCTTTCCAGAGTCTAAAATACAGCAAGAACCATGAGCATGCCCTCAAAAAAAGAACTGTGTATCCTAATCATAGGGACCATATTTAGTTCAACTCTGCTTATGAAACTGATACAAACCACAGCTAGTCTTACATAAATGCTCTTTAGTTAATAGTGAGAATCGCGTTTTGGTTCGTGAACTGCGTAAAATCATTTGAGCCCAAAATTCACTGGTTTAACCAGAAATGAAATCTTACTTGTAGGAAGATACAGATCCTGGGGTATAACTCCGTTTCTGAAGGGAAATTCAGACCAGTGTTCTCATCCCAGAAACACATTCTGTTTTAACACAAGAAGCAAACTCTTATTTCCAGAGTCTAAAATACAGCAAGAACCATGAGCATGCCTTGAAAAAAAGAACTGTGTTTCCTACTCAAAAGGACCATATATAGTTCAACTCTGCTTATGAAACTGATACAGAACACAGCTCCTGTTACATAAATGCTCTTTAGTTAAAAGTGATAATTGCGATGGGTTCTAGAACTGTGTAAAATCATTTGAGCCGAAAATTCACTTGGTTTACAAGAAATGAACTCTTGTTTGTAGGAAGACACAGATCATGGGGTTTAACACCATTTCTGAAGGGAAATTCAGACCAGAGTTCTCATCCATTAAACACACTTTGTTTTAACGCAAGAAGCAAGATCTTATTTCCAGAATCTAAAATACAGCAAGAACCATGGGCATGCCCTCAAAAAAAGAACTGAGTTTCCTAATCATACAGACCATATGTAGATCAACTCCGGTTATGAAACTGATACAAACCACAGCACCTCTTAAATAAATGCTGTTTAGTTAATGGTGAGAATCGCATTGGGTTCTAGCACTCTGTAAAATAACTTGAGCACAAAATTCACATGGTTTACAAGAAATCAATTCTTGCGTGTAGGAAGACCCAGATCCTGGGGTTTAACTCCGTTTCTGAAGGGAAATTCAGACCAGAGCTCTCATCCCTGAAACACACTCTGTTTTAACGCAAGAAGCAAGCTCTTATTTCCAGAATCTAAAATACAGCAAGCACCAAGGGCATGCCCTGAAAAAATGAACTGTGTTTCATAATCATATAGACCATATGTAGATCAACTCCAGTTATGAAACTGATACAAACCACAGCACCTATTAAATAAATGCTGTTTTGTTAATAGTGAGAATCGCGTTGGATTCTAGCACTCTGTAAAATAACTTGAGCACAAATTTCACATGGTTTACAAGAAATGAATTCTTGCATGTAGGAAGACCAAGATCCGGGGCTTAACTCCGTTTCTGAAGTGAAATTCAGACCAGAGTTCTCATGCCTGATAAACACTCTGTTTTAAGGCAAGAAAGATCCTCTTCTTTCCAGAGTCTAAAATACAGCAAGAACCATGAGCATGCCCTGTAAAAAAGAACTGTGTTTCCTACTCATATGGACCATATTTAGTTCAACTGTGATTATGAAACTGATACAAACCACAGCTTCTCTAACATATATGGTCTTTAGTTAATAGTGAGAATCGCGTTTGGTTCGTGAACTGTGAAAAATTGTTTGAGCCAAAAATTAAAGGGGTTAACCAGAAATGAACTCTTTCTGGTAGGAAGACACAGATCCTGGGGTTTAACTCCGTTTCTGAAGGGAAATTCAGACCACTGTTCTCATCCCTGAAACACACTCTGTTTTAACGCAAGAAGCAAGCTCTTATTTCCAGAGTCTAAAATACAGCAAGAACCATGAGCATGCCCTGAAAAAAAGAACTGTGTTTCCTACTCATACGGACCATATGTAGTCCAACTCTGCTTAGGAAACTGATACAGAACACAGCTCCTCTTACATAAATGCTTTTTAGTTAATACTGATAATCGCGTTCAGTTCTAGAACTGTGTAAAATCATTTGAGCCGAAAATTTAATGAGTTTGCAGAAAAGAACTCTTGCTTGTAGGAAGACCCAGATCCTGGGGTTAAACTCCGTTTCTGAATTGAAATTCAGACCAGAGTTCTCATCCCTGAAATACACTCTGTTTTAAGGCAAGAAAGAACCTCTTCTTTCCAGCTTCTCCAATACAGTAAGAACCATGAGCATGCCCAGAAAAAAGAACTGTGTTTCCTACTCATACACACCATATGTAGTTCAACTCCTGTTATGAAACTGATAGAAACCACAACTCCTCTTACATAAATCCTCTTTACTTAATAGTGAGAATCGCGTTTTGGTTCGTGAACTGCGTAAAATCATTTGAGCCGAAAATTCAATGAGTTTACCAGAAAAGAACTCTTGCTTGTAGGAAGACACAGATCCTGGGGTTTAACTCCATTTCTAAAGGGAAATTCAGACCAGAGTTCTCATCCATTAAACACACTCTGTTTTAACGCAAGAAGCAAGCTCTTATTTCCAGAATCTAAATTATAGCATGAACCATTAGCATGCCCTGAAAAAAATAACTGTGTTTCCTACTCATAAGGACCATATATACTTCAACTCTGCTTATGAAACTGATACAAACCACAGCACCTCTTAAATAAATGCTGTTTAGTTAATAGTGAGAATCGCGTTGGGTTCTACAACTCTGTAAAATAACTTGAGCCCAAAATTCACATGGTTTACAAGAAATGAACTCTTCCGTGTAGGAAGACCCAGATCCTGGGGTTTAACTCTGTTTCTGATGGGAAATTCAGACCAGAGTTCTCATCCATGAAACACACCCTCTTTTAATGCTAGAAGCAAGCTCTTCTTTCCAGAGTCTAAAATACAGCAAGAACCATGAGCATGCCCTCAAAAAAAGAACTGTGTTTCCTAATCATATGGACCATATTTAGTTCAACTCTGCTTATGAAACTGATACAAACCACAGCTCGTCTTACATAAATGCTCTTTAGTTAATAGTGAGAATCGCGTTTTGGTTCGTGAACTGCGTAAAATCATTTGAGCCCAAAATTCACTGGTTTAACCAGAAATGAAATCTTACTTGTAGGAAGATACAGATCCTGGGGTATAACTCCGTTTCTGAAGGGAAATTCAGACCAGTGTTCTCATCCCAGAAACACATTCTGTTTTAACACAAGAAGCAAACTCTTATTTCCAGAGTCTAAAATACAGCAAGAACCATGAGCATGCCTTGAAAAAAAGAACTGTGTTTCCTACTCAAAAGGACCATATATAGTTCAACTCTGCTTATGAAACTGATACAGAACACAGCTCCTGTTACATAAATGCTCTTTAGTTAAAAGTGATAATTGCGATGGGTTCTAGAACAGTGTAAAATCATTTGAGCCGAAAATTCACTTGGTTTACAAGAAATGAACTCTTGTTTGTAGGAAGACACAGATCATGGGGTTTAACACCATTTCTGAAGGGAAATTCAGACCAGAGTTTTCATCCATTAAACACACTTTGTTTTAACGCAAGAAGCAAGCTCTTATTTCCAGAATCTAAAATACAGCAAGAACCATGGGCATGCCCTCAAAAAAAGAACTGAGTTTCCTAAACATACAGACCATATGTAGATCAACTCCGGTTATGAAACTGATACAAACCACAGCACCTCTTAAATAAATGCTGTTTAGTTAATGGTGAGAATCGCATTGGGTTCTAGCACTCTGTAAAATAACTTGAGCACAAAATTCACATGGTTTACAAGAAATCAATTCTTGGGTGTAGGAAGACCCAGATCCTGGGGTTTAACTCCGTTTCTGAAGGGAAATTCAGACCAGTGTTGTCATCCCTGAAACATAACTCTGTTTTAACACAAGGTGCAAGCTCTTATTTCCAGAATCTAAAATACAGCAAGAAACATGAGCATGCCTTGAAAAAAAGAACTGTGTTTCCTACTCATACGGACCTTATTTAGTTCATCTCTGCTTATGAAACTGATACAAACCACAGCTCCTCTTACATAAATGCTCTTTAGTTAATAGTGAGAATCGCGTTGGGTTCGTGAACTGCGAAAAATATTTTCAGCCTAAAATTCAATGGGTTAACCAGAAATGAACTCTTGTTTGTAGGAAGACACAGATCATGGGGTTTAACACCGTTTCTGAAGGGAAATTCAGACCAGAGTTCTCATCCATTAAACACACTCTGTTTTAACGCAAGAAGCAAGCTCTTATTTCCAGAATCTAAAATACAGCAAGAACCATGGGCATGCCCTCAAAAAAAGAACTGTGTTTCCTAATCATACAGACCATATGTAGATCAACTCCGGTTATGAAACTGATACAAACCACAGCACCTCTTAAATAAATGCTGTTTAGTTAATGGTGAGAATCGCATTGGGTTCTAGCACTCTGTAAAATAACTTGAGCACAAAATTCACATGGTTTACAAGAAATCAATTCTTGCGTGTAGGAAGACCCAGATCCTGGGTTTAACTCCGTTTCTGAAGTGAAATTCAGACCAGAGTTCTCATCCCTAATAAACACTCTGTTTTAAGGCAAGAAAGATCCTCTTCTTTCCAGAGTCTAAAATACAGCAAGAACCATGGGCATGCCTTGTAAAAGAGAACAGTGTTTCCTACTCATATGGACCATATTTAGTTCATCTGTGATTATGAAACTGATACAAACCACAGCTCCTCTAACATAAATGGTCTTTAGTTAATAGTGAGAATCACGTTTGGTTCGTGAACTGCGAAAAATTGTTTGAGCCAAAAATTCAAGGGGTTAACCAGAAATGAACTCTTGCTTGTAGGAAGGCACAGATCCTGGGGTTTAACTCCGTTTCTGAAGGGAAATTCAGACCAGAGTTCTCATCCATGAAACACACCTTCTTTTAATGCAAGAAGCAAGCTCTTCTTTCCAGAGTCTCAAATACATCATGAACCATTAGCATGCCCTGAAAAAAAGAACTGTGTTTCCTACTCATACGGACCTTATTTAGTTCATCTCTGCTTATGAAACTGATACAAACCACAGCTCCTCTTACATAAATGCTTTTTAGTTAATAGTGAGAATCGCGTTCGGTTCTAGGACTGTGTAGAATCATTTGGGCCGAAAATTCAATGAGTTTACCAGAAAAGAACTCTTGCTTGTAGGAAGACCCAGATCCTGGGGTTAAACTCCGTTTCTGAAGTGAAATTCAGACCAGAGTTCTCATCCCTGAAATACATTCTGTTTTAAGGCAAGAAAGAACCACTTCTTTCCAGCTTCTCCAATACAGTAAGAACCATGAGCATGCCCAGAAAAAAGAACTGTGTTTCCTACTCATACACACCATATGTAGTTCAACTCCTGTTATGAAACTGATACAAACCACAGCTCCTCAACATAAATCCTCTTAAGTTAATAGTGAGATTCGCGTTTTGGTTCGTGAACTGTGTAAAATCATTTGAGCCGAAAATTCAATGAGTTTACCAGAAAAGAACTCTTGCTTGTAGGAAGACCCAGATCCTGGGGTTAAACTCCGTTTCTGAATTGAAATTCAGACCAGAGTTCTCATCCCTGAAATACACTCTGTTTTAAGGCAAGAAAGATCCTCTTCTTTCCAGAGTCTAAAATACAGCAAGAACCATGGGCATGCCCTGTAAAAGAGAACAGTGTTTCCTACTCATATGGACCATATTTAGTTCATCTGTGATTATGAAACTGATACAAACCACAGCTCCTCTAACATAAATGGTCTTTAGTTAATAGTGAGAATCACGTTTGGTTCGTGAACTGCGAAAAATTGTTTGAGCCAAAAATTCAAGGGGTTAACCAGAAATGAACTCTTGCTGGTATGAAGACACAGATCCTGGGGTTTAACTCCGTTTCTGAAGGGAAATTCAGACCACTGTTCTCATCCCTGAAACACACTCTGTTTTAACGCAAGAAGCAAGCTCTTATTTCCAGAGTCTAAAATACAGCAAGAACCATGAGCGTGCCCTGAAAAAAAGAACTGTGTTTCCTACTCATACGGACCATATGTAGTCCAACTCTGCTTTTGAAACTGATACAGAACACAGCTCCTCTTACATAAATGCTTTTTAGTTAATAGTGATAATCGCGTTCGGTTCTAGAACTGTGTAAAATCATTTGAGCCGAAAATTCAATGAGTTTACCAGAAAAGAACTCTTGTTTGTAGGAAGACCCAGATCCTGGGGTTAAACTCCGTTTCTGAATTGAAATTCAGACCAGAGTTCTCATCCCTGAAATACACTCTGTTTTAAGGCAAGAAAGAACCTCTTCTTTCCAGCTTCTCCAATACAGTAAGAACCATGAGCATGCCCAGAAAAAAGAACTGTGTTTCCTACTCATACACACCATATGTAGTTTAACTCCTGTTATGAAACTGATACAAACCACAACTCCTCTTACATAAATCCTCTTTACTTAATAGTGAGAATCGCGTTTTGGTTCGTGAACTGCGTAAAATCATTTGAGCCGAAAATTCAATGAGTTTACCAGAAAAGAACTCTTGCTTGTAGGAAGACACAGATCCTGGGGTTTAACTCCATTTCTAATGGGAAATTCAGACCAGAGTTCTCATCCATTAAACACACTCTGTTTTAACGCAAGAAGCAAGCTCTTATTTCCAGAATCTAAATTACAGCAAGAACCATGAGCATGCCCAGAAAAAAAGAACTGTGTTTCCTAGTCATACAGACCATATGTAGATCAAATCCGGTTATGAAACTGATACAAACCACAGCTCCTCTTACAAAAATGCTCTTTAGTTAATATTGAGAATCGTGTTGGGATCGTGAACTGCGAAAAGTATATTGAGCCCAAAGTTCCATGGGTTAACCAGAAATGAACTCTTGCTTGTAGGAAGACACAGATCCTGGGGTTTAACTCCGTTTCTGAAGGGAAATTCAGACCAGAGTTCTCATCCATGAAACACACCTTCTTTTAATGCAAGAAGCAAGCTCTTCTTTCCAGAGTCTAAAATACAGCATGAACCATTAGCATGCCCTGAAAAAAATAACTGTGTTTCCTACTCATAAGGACAATATTTAGTTCAACTCTGCTTATGAAACTGATGCAAACCACAGCTCGTCTTACATAAATGCTCTTTAGTTAATAGTGAGAATCGCATTTTGGTTCGTGAACTGGGAAAAAAACATTTGAGCCCAAAATTCACTGGTTTAACCAGAAATGAACTCTTGCTTGTAGGAAGACACAGATCCTGGGGTTTAACTCCGTTTCTGAAGGGAAATTCAGACCAGTGTTGTCATCCCTGAAACATAACTCTGTTTTAACACAAGGTGCAAGCTCTTATTTCCAGAATCTAAAATACAGCAAGAAACATGAGCATGCCTTGAAAAAAAGAACTGTGTTTCCTACTCATACGGACCTTATTTAGTTCATCTCTGCTTATGAAACTGATACAAACCACAGCTCCTCTTACATAAATGCTCTTTAGTTAATAGTGAGAATCGCGTTGGGTTCGTGAACTGCGAAAAATATTTTCAGCCTAAAATTCAATGGGTTAACCAGAAATGAACTCTTGTTTGTAGGAAGACACAGATCATGGGGTTTAACACCGTTTCTGAAGGGAAATTCAGACCAGAGTTCTCATCCATTAAACACACTCTGTTTTAACGCAAGAAGCAAGCTCTTATTTCCAGAATCTAAAATACAGCAAGAACCATGGGCATGCCCTCAAAAAAAGAACTGTGTTTCCTAATCATACAGACCATATGTAGATCAACTCCGGTTATGAAACTGATACAAACCACAGCACCTCTTAAATAAATGCTGTTTAGTTAATGGTGAGAATCGCATTGGGTTCTAGCACTCTGTAAAATAACTTGAGCACAAAATTCACATGGTTTACAAGAAATCAATTCTTGCGTGTAGGAAGACCCAGATCCTGGGTTTAACTCCGTTTCTGAAGTGAAATTCAGACCAGAGTTCTCATCCCTAATAAACACTCTGTTTTAAGGCAAGAAAGATCCTCTTCTTTCCAGAGTCTAAAATACAGCAAGAACCATGGGCATGCCCTGTAAAAGAGAACAGTGTTTCCTACTCATATGGACCATATTTAGTTCATCTGTGATTATGAAACTGATACAAACCACAGCTCCTCTAACATAAATGGTCTTTAGTTAATAGTGAGAATCACGTTTGGTTCGTGAACTGCGAAAAATTGTTTGAGCCAAAAATTCAAGGGGTTAACCAGAAATGAACTCTTGCTGGTATGAAGACACAGATCCTGGGGTTTAACTCCGTTTCTGAAGGGAAATTCAGACCACTGTTCTCATCCCTGAAACACACTCTGTTTTAACGCAAGAAGCAAGCTCTTATTTCCAGAGTCTAAAATACAGCAAGAACCATGAGCGTGCCCTGAAAAAAAGAACTGTGTTTCCTACTCATACGGACCATATGTAGTCCAACTCTGCTTTTGAAACTGATACAGAACACAGCTCCTCTTACATAAATGCTTTTTAGTTAATAGTGATAATCGCGTTCGGTTCTAGAACTGTGTAAAATCATTTGAGCCGAAAATTCAATGAGTTTACCAGAAAAGAACTCTTGTTTGTAGGAAGACCCAGATCCTGGGGTTAAACTCCGTTTCTGAATTGAAATTCAGACCAGAGTTCTCATCCCTGAAATACACTCTGTTTTAAGGCAAGAAAGAACCTCTTCTTTCCAGCTTCTCCAATACAGTAAGAACCATGAGCATGCCCAGAAAAAAGAACTGTGTTTCCTACTCATACACACCATATGTAGTTTAACTCCTGTTATGAAACTGATACAAACCACAACTCCTCTTACATAAATCCTCTTTACTTAATAGTGAGAATCGCGTTTTGGTTCGTGAACTGCGTAAAATCATTTGAGCCGAAAATTCAATGAGTTTACCAGAAAAGAACTCTTGCTTGTAGGAAGACACAGATCCTGGGGTTTAACTCCATTTCTAATGGGAAATTCAGACCAGAGTTCTCATCCATTAAACACACTCTGTTTTAACGCAAGAAGCAAGCTCTTATTTCCAGAATCTAAATTACAGCAAGAACCATGAGCATGCCCAGAAAAAAAGAACTGTGTTTCCTAGTCATACAGACCATATGTAGATCAAATCCGGTTATGAAACTGATACAAACCACAGCTCCTCTTACAAAAATGCTCTTTAGTTAATATTGAGAATCGTGTTGGGATCGTGAACTGCGAAAAGTATATTGAGCCCAAAGTTCCATGGGTTAACCAGAAATGAACTCTTGCTTGTAGGAAGACACAGATCCTGGGGTTTAACTCCGTTTCTGAAGGGAAATTCAGACCAGAGTTCTCATCCATGAAACACACCTTCTTTTAATGCAAGAAGCAAGCTCTTCTTTCCAGAGTCTAAAATACAGCATGAACCATTAGCATGCCCTGAAAAAAATAACTGTGTTTCCTACTCATAAGGACAATATTTAGTTCAACTCTGCTTATGAAACTGATGCAAACCACAGCTCGTCTTACATAAATGCTCTTTAGTTAATAGTGAGAATCGCATTTTGGTTCGTGAACTGGGAAAAAAACATTTGAGCCCAAAATTCACTGGTTTAACCAGAAATGAACTCTTGCTTGTAGGAAGACACAGATCCTGGGGTTTAACTCCGTTTCTGAAGGGAAATTCAGACCAGTGTTGTCATCCCTGAAACATAACTCTGTTTTAACACAAGGTGCAAGCTCTTATTTCCAGAATCTAAAATACAGCAAGAAACATGAGCATGCCTTGAAAAAAAGAACTGTGTTTCCTACTCATACGGACCTTATTTAGTTCATCTCTGCTTATGAAACTGATACAAACCACAGCTCCTCTTACATAAATGCTCTTTAGTTAATAGTGAGAATCGCGTTGGGTTCGTGAACTGCGAAAAATATTTTCAGCCTAAAATTCAATGGGTTAACCAGAAATGAACTCTTGTTTGTAGGAAGACACAGATCATGGGGTTTAACACCGTTTCTGAAGGGAAATTCAGACCAGAGTTCTCATCCATTAAACACACTCTGTTTTAACGCAAGAAGCAAGCTCTTATTTCCAGAATCTAAAATACAGCAAGAACCATGGGCATGCCCTCAAAAAAAGAACTGTGTTTCCTAATCATACAGACCATATGTAGATCAACTCCGGTTATGAAACTGATACAAACCACAGCACCTCTTAAATAAATGCTGTTTAGTTAATGGTGAGAATCGCATTGGGTTCTAGCACTCTGTAAAATAACTTGAGCACAAAATTCACATGGTTTACAAGAAATCAATTCTTGCGTGTAGGAAGACCCAGATCCTGGGTTTAACTCCGTTTCTGAAGTGAAATTCAGACCAGAGTTCTCATCCCTAATAAACACTCTGTTTTAAGGCAAGAAAGATCCTCTTCTTTCCAGAGTCTAAAATACAGCAAGAACCATGGGCATGCCCTGAAAAAAATAACTGTGTTTCCTACTCATAAGGACCATACTTAGTTCAACTCTGCTTATGAAACCTATGCAAACCACAGCTCGTCTTACATAAATGCTCTTTAGTTAATAGTGAGAATCGCATTTTGGTTCGTGAACTGCGAAAAAAACATTTGAGCCAAAAATTGACTGGTTTAACCAGAAATGAACTCTTGCTTGTAGGAAGACACAGATCTTGGTGTTTAACTCCGTTTCTGAAGGGAAATTCAGACCACTGTTCTCATCCCTGAAACACACTCTGTTTTAACGCAAGAAGCAAGCTCTTATTTCCAGAGTCTAAAATACAGCAAGAACCATGAGCGTGCCCTGAAAAAAAGAACTGTGTTTCCTACTCATACGGACCATATGTAGTCCAACTCTGCTTTTGAAACTGATACAGAACACAGCTCCTCTTACATAAATCTTTTTAGTTAATAGTGATAATCGCGTTCGGTTCTAGAACTGTGTAAAATCATTTGAGCCGAAAATTCAATGAGTTTACCAGAAAAGAACTCTTGTTTGTAGGAAGACCCAGATCCTGGGGTTAAACTCCGTTTCTGAATTGAAATTCAGACCAGAGTTCTCATCCCTGAAATACACTCTGTTTTAAGGCAAGAAAGAACCTCTTCTTTCCAGCTTCTCCAATACAGTAAGAACCATGAGCATGCCCAGAAAAAAGAACTGTGTTTCCTACTCATACACACCATATGTAGTTCAACTCCTGTTATGAAACTGATACAAACCACAACTCCTCTTACATAAATCCTCTTTACTTAATAGTGAGAATCGCGTTTTGGTTCGTGAACTGCGTAAAATCATTTGAGCCGAAAATTCAATGAGTTTACCAGAAAAGAACTCTTGCTTGTAGGAAGACACAGATCCTGGGGTTAACTCCATTTCTAATGGGAAATTCAGACCAGAGTTCTCATCCATTAAACACACTCTGTTTTAACGCAAGAAGCAAGCTCTTATTTCCAGAATCTAAATTACAGCAAGAACCATGAGCATGCCCAGAAAAAAAGAACTGTGTTTCCTAGTCATACAGACCATATGTAGATCAAATCCGGTTATGAAACTGATACAAACCACAGCTCCTCTTACAAAAATGCTCTTTAGTTAATATTGAGAATCGTGTTGGGATCGTGAACTGCGAAAAGTATATTGAGCCCAAAGTTCCATGGGTTAACCAGAAATGAACTCTTGCTTGTAGGAAGGCACAGATCCTGGGGTTTAACTCCTTTTCTGAAGGGAAATTCAGACCAGAGTTCTCATCCATGAAACACACCTTCTTTTAATGCAAGAAGCAAGCTCTTCTTTCCAGAGTCTCAAATACATCATGAACCATTAGCATGCCCTGAAAAAAATAACTGTGTTTCCTACTCATAAGGACCATACTTAGTTCAACTCTGCTTATGAAACCTATGCAAACCACAGCTCGTCTTACATAAATGCTCTTTAGTTAATAGTGAGAATCGCATTTTGGTTCGTGAACTGCGAAAAAAACATTTGAGCCAAAAATTGACTGGTTTAACCAGAAATGAACTCTTGCTTGTAGGAAGACACAGATCTTGGTGTTTAACTCCGTTTCTGAAGGGAAATTCAGACCAGTGTTCTCATCCCTGTAACAAACTCTGTTTTACCACAAGAAGCGAGCTCTTATTTCCAGAGTCTAAAATACAGCAAGAACAATGAGCACGCCCTGAAAAAAGAACTGTGTTTCCTACTCATACGGACCATATTTAGTTCATCTGTGATTATGAAACTGATACAAACCACAGCTCCTCAAACATAAATGGTCTTTAGTTAATAGTGAGAATCACGTTTGGTTCGTGAACTGCGAAAAATTGTTTGAGCCAAAAATTCAAGGGGTTAACCAGAAATGAACTCTTGCTTGTAGGAAGGCACAGATCCTGGGGTTTAACTCCGTTTCTGAAGGGAAATTCAGACCAGAGTTCTCATCCATGAAACACACCTTCTTTTAATGCAAGAAGCAAGCTCTTCTTTCCAGAGTCTCAAATACATCATGAACCATTAGCATGCCCTGAAAAAAAGAACTGTGTTTCCTACTCATACGGACCTTATTTAGTTCATCTGTGCTTATGAAACTGATACAAACCACAGCTCCTCTTACATAAATGCTTTTTAGTTAATAGTGAGAATCGCGTTCGGTTCTAGGACTGTGTAGAATCATTTGGGCCGAAAATTCAATGAGTTTACCAGAAAAGAACTCTTGCTTGTAGGAAGACCCAGATCCTGGGGTTAAACTCCGTTTCTGAAGTGAAATTCAGACCAGAGTTCTCATCCCTGAAATACATTCTGTTTTAAGGCAAGAAAGAACCACTTCTTTCCAGCTTCTCCAATACAGTAAGAACCATGAGCATGCCCAGAAAAAAGAACTGTGTTTCCTACTCATACACACCATATGTAGTTCAACTCCTGTTATGAAACTGATACAAACCACAGCTCCTCAACATAAATCCTCTTAAGTTAATAGTGAGATTCGCGTTTTGGTTCGTGAACTGCGTAAAATCATTTGAGCCGAAAATTCAATGAGTTTACCAGAAAAGAACTCTTGCTTGTAGGAAGACACAGATCCTGGGGTTTAACTCCATTTCTAAAGGGAAATTCAGACCAGAGTTCTCATCCATTAAACACACTCTGTTTTAACACAAGAAGCAAGCTCTTATTTCCAGAATCTAAATTACAGCAAGAACCATGAGCATGCCCAGAAAAAAAGAACTGTGTTTCCTAGTCATACAGACCATATGTGGATCAACTCCGGTTATGAAACTGATACAAACCACAGCTCCTCTTACATAAATGCTCTTTAGTTAATATTGAGAATCGTGTTGGGATCGTGAACTGCGAAAAGTATTTTGAGCCCAAAGTTCCATGGGTTAACCAGAAATGAACTCTTGCTTGTAGGAAGACACAGATCCTGGGGTTTAACTCCGTTTCTGAAGGGAAATTCAGACCAGAGTTCTCATCCATGAAACACACCTTCTTTTAATGCAAGAAGCAAGCTCTTCTTTCCAGAGTCTAAATACAGCATGAACCATTAGCATGCCCTGAAAAAAATAACTGTGTTTCCTACTCATAAGGACAATATTTAGTTCAACTCTGCTTATGAAACTGATGCAAACCACAGCTCGTCTTACATAAATGCTCTTTAGTTAATAGTGAGAATCGCATTTTGGTTCGTGAACTGGGAAAAAAACATTTGAGCCCAAAATTCACTGGTTTAACCAGAAATGAACTCTTGCTTGTAGGAAGACACAGATCCTGGGGTTTAACTCCGTTTCTGAAGGGAAATTCAGACCAGTGTTGTCATCCCTGAAACATAACTCTGTTTTAACACAAGGTGCAAGCTCTTATTTCCAGAATCTAAAATAAAGCAAGAAACATGAGCATGCCTTGAAAAAAAGAACTGTGTTTCCTACTCATACGGACCTTATTTAGTTCATCTCTGCTTATGAAACTGATACAAACCACCGCTCCTCTTACATAAATGCTCTTTAGTTAATAGTGAGAATCGCGTTGGGTTCGTGAACTGCAAAAAATATTTTCAGCCTAAAATTCAATGGGTTAACCAGAAATGAACTCTTGTTTGTAGGAAGACACAGATCATGGGGTTTAACACCGTTTCTGAAGGGAAATTCAGACCAGAGTTCTCATCCATTAAACACACTCTGTTTTAACGCAAGAAGCAAGCTCTTATTTCCAGAATCTAAAATACAGCAAGAACCATGGGCATGCCCTCAAAAAAAGAACTGTGTTTCCTAATCATACAGACCATATGTGGATCAACTCCAGTTATGAAACTGATACAAACCACAGCTCCTCTTACATAAATGCTCTTTAGTTAATATTGAGAATCGTGTTGGGATCCTGAACTGCGAAAAGTATTTTGAGCCCAAAGTTCCATGGGTTAACCAGAAATGAACTCTTGCTTGTAGGAAGACACAGATCCTGGGGTTTAACTCCGTTTCTGAAGGGAAATTCAGACCAGAGTTCTCATCCATGAAACACACCTTCTTTTAATGCAAGAAGCAAGCTCTTCTTTCCAGAGTCTAAAATACAGCATGAACCATTAGCATGCCCTGAAAAAAATAACTGTGTTTCCTACTCATAAGGACAATATTTAGTTCAACTCTGCTTATGAAACTGATGCAAACCACAGCTCGTCTTACATAAATGCTCTTTAGTTAATAGTGAGAATCGCATTTTGGTTCGTGAACTGCAAAAAAAACATTTGAGCCCAAAATTGACTGGTTTAACCAGAAATGAACTCTTGCTTGTAGGAAGACACAGATCTTGGTGTTTAACTCCGTTTCTGAAGGGAAATTCAGACCAGTGTTCTCATCCCTGTAACACACTCTGTTTTACCGCAAGAAGCGAGCTCTTATTTCCAGAATCTAAAATACAGCAAGAAACATGAGCATGCCCTGAAAAAAAGAACTGTGTTTCCTACTCATACTGACCTTATTTAGTTCATCTCTGCTTTTGAAACTGATACAAACCACAGCTCCTCTTACATAAATGCTCTTTAGTTAATAGTGAGAATCGCGTTGGTTTCGTGAACTGCGAAAAATATTTTCAGCCCAAAATTCAATGGGTTAACCAGAAATGAACTCTTGCTGGTAGGAAGACACAGATCCTGGGGTTATACTCCGTTTCTGAAGTGAAATTCAGACCAGAGTTCTCATCCCTGAAAAACACTCTGTTTTAAAGCAAAAAAAAATCCTCTTCTTTCCACAGTCTAAAATACAGCAAGAACCATGAGCATGCCCTGAAAAAAAGAACTGTGTTTCCTAATCATATGGACCATATTTAGTTCAACTCTGCTTATGAAACTGATACAAACCACAGCTCGTCTTACATAAATGCTCTGTAGTTAATAGTGAGAATCACGTTTTGGTTCTTGAACAGCGAAAAATCATTTGAGCCCAAAATTCACTGGTTTAACCAGAAATGAAATCTTACTTGTAGGAAGATACAGATCCTGGGGTATAACTCCGTTTCTTAAGGGATATTCAGACCAGTGTTCTCATCCCAGAAACATATTCGGTTTTAACGCAAGAAGCAAACTCTTATTTCCAGCGTCTAAAAACAGCAAGAACCATGAGCATGCCCTAAAAAAATGAACTGTATTTCCTACTCAAAAGGACCATATATAGTTCAACTCTGCTTATGAAACTGATACAGAACACAGCTCCTCTTACATAAATGCTCTTTAGTTAATAGTGAGAATTGCATTTTGGTTCGTGAACTGTGAAAAAAATATTTGAGCCCAAAATTCACTGGTTTTACCAGAAATGAACTCTTGCTTGTAGGAAGGCACAGATCTTGGGGTTTAACTCCGTTTCTGAAGGGAAATTCAGACCAGTGTTCTCATCCCTGTAACACACTCTGTTTTACCGCAAGAAGCGAGCTATTATTTCCAGAGTCTAAAATACAGCAAGAACAATGAGCACGCCCTGAAAAAAGAACTGTGTTTCCTACTCATACGGACCATATTTAGTTCATCTGTGATTATGAAACTGATACAAACCACAGCTCCTCTAACATAAATGGTCTTTAGTTAATAGTGAGAATCCCATTGGGTTCGTGAACTGTGAAAAATTGCTTGAGCCAAAAATTCAAGTTGTTAACCAGAAATGAACTCTTGCTTGTAGGAAGACACAGATCCTGGGGTTTAACTCCATTTCTGAAGGGAAATGTAGACCAGTGTTGTCATCCCTGAAACATAACTCTGTTTTAACGCAAGGAGCAAGCTCTTATTTCCAGAATCTAAAATACAGCAAGAAACATGAGCATGCCCTGAAAAAAAGAACTGTGTTTCCTACTCATATGGACCTTTTTTAGTTCATCTCTGCTTTTGAAACTGATACAAACCACACCTCCTCTTACATAAATGATTTTAGTTAATAGTGAGAATCGCGTTGGGTTCTAGAACTCTGTAAAAACATTTGAGCCGAAAATTCAATGAGTTTACCAGAAAAGAACTCTTGCTTGTAGGAATACCCAGATCCTGGAGTTAAACTCCTTTTCTGAAGTGAAATTCAGAACAGAGTTCTCATCCCTGAAATACACTCTGTTTTAAAGCAAGAAAGAACCTCTTCTTTCCAGCTTCTCCAATACAGTAAGAACCATGAGCATGACCAGAAAAAAGAACTGTGTTTCCTACTCATACACACCATATGTAGTTCAACTCCTGTTATGAATCTGATACAAACCACAGCTCCTCTTACATAAATCCTCTTAAGTTAATGGTGAGATTCGCGTTTTGGTTCGTGAACTGAGTAAAATCATTTGAGCCGAAAATTCAATGAGTTTACCAGAAAAGAACTCTTGCTTGTAGGAAGTCACAGATCCTGGGGTTTAACTCCATTTCTAAAGGGAAATTCAGACCAGAGTTCTCATCCATTAAACACACTCTGTTTTAACGCAAGAAGCAAGCTTTTATTTCCAGAATCTAAATTACAGCAAGAACCATGAGCATGCCCAGAAAAAAAGAACTGTGTTTTCTAGTCATACAGACCATATGTGCATCAACTCCGGTTATGAAACTGATACAAACGACAGCTCCTCTTACATAAATGCTCTTTAGTTTATATTGAGAATCGTGTTGGGATCGTGAACTGCGAAAAGTATTTTGAGCCCAAAGTTCCATGGGTTAACCAGAAATGAACTCTTGCTTGTAGGAAGACACAATCCTGGGATTTAACTCCGTTTCTGAAGGGAAATTCAGACCACTGTTCTCATCCCTGAAACACACTCTGTTTTAACGCAAGGAGTAAGCTCTTATATCCAGAGTCTAAAATACAGCAAAAACCATGAGCATGCCCTGCAAAAAAGAACTGTGTTTCCTACTCATACAGACCGTATGTAGATCAACTCCGGTTATAAAACTGATACAAACCACAGCACCTCTTATATAAATGCTGTTTAGTTAATAGTGAGAATCGAGTTGGGTTCTAGAACTCTGTAAAATCACTTGAGCCCCAAATTCACATGGTTTACAAGAAATGAATTCTTGCGTGTAGGAAGACACAGATCCTGGGGTTAAACTCAGTTTCTGAAGTGAAATTCAGACCAGAGTTCTCATCCCTGAAAAACACTCTGTTTTAGGGCAAGAAAGAACCTCTTCTTTCCAGCATCTCCAATACAGTAAGAACCATGAGCATGCCCAGAAAAAAGAACTGTGTTTCCTACTCATACACACCATATGTAGTTCAACTCCTGTTATGAAACTGATACAAACCACAGCTCCATTTATATAAATCCTCTTTACTTAATAGTGAGAATCGCGTTTTGGTTCGTGAACTGCGTAAAATCATTGGAGCCGAAAATTCAATGAGTTTACCAGAAAAGAACTCTTGGTTGTAGGAAGACACAGATCCTGGGGTATAACTCCGTTTCTGAAGGGAAATTCAGACCACTGTTCTCATCCCTGAAACACACTCTGTTTTAATGCAAGGAGCAATGTCTTATTTCCAGAGTCTAAATTACAGCAAGAATCATGGGCATGCCCTGAAAAAAAGAACTGTGTTTCCTATTCATAAGGACCATATGTAGTCCAAATCTGCTTATGAAACTGATAAAGACCACAGCTCCACCTACATAAATGCTTTTTAGTTCCTAGTGAGAATTGCGTTTTGGTTTGTGAATTGCGAAAAATCATTTGAGCCCAAAATTCATTGGTTTAACCAGAAACGATATCTTCCTTATAGGAAGACACAGGTGCTGGGGTTTAACTCCATTTCTGAAGGGAAATTCAGACCAGTGTTCTCATCCCTGAAAGACACTCTGTTTTAACGCAAGAAGCAAGCTCTTATTTCCAGAATCTAAAATACAGCAAGAACCATGAGCATGCCCTGAAAATAGAACTGTGTTTCCTACTCATAAGGACCATATATAGTTCAACTCTCCTTATGAAACTGATACAGAACACAGCTCCTCTTACATAAATGCTCTTTAGTTAATAGTGATAATCGCGATGGGTTCTAGAACTGTTTAAAATCATTTGAGCCGAAAATTCACTTGGTTTACAAGAAATGAACTCTTGTTTGTAGGAAGACACAGATCATGGGGTTTAACTCCGTTTCTGAAAGAAACTCAGAACAGAGTTCTCATCCCTGAAAAACACTCTCTATTATGGCAAGAAAGATCCTCTTCTTTCCAGATTCTAAAATACAGCAAGAACCATGAGCATGCCCTGTAAAAAAGAACTGTGCTTCCTATTCATACGGACCATATGTAGATCAACTCTGCTTATGAAACTGATACAGACCACAGCTCCTCTTACATAAATGCTTTATAGTTAATAGTGAGAATCGCGTTTTGGTTCATGAACTGCAAAAAATCATTTGAGCCCAAAATTCACTGGTTTAACCAGAAATGAACTCTTGCTTGTAGGAAGACACAGATGCTGGGGTTTAACTCCGTTTCTGAAGGGAAATTCAGACCAGTGTTCTCATCCCTGAACCACACTCTGTTTTAACGCAAGGAGCAAGCTCTTATTTCCAGAGTCTAAAATACAGCAAAAACCATGAGCATGCCCTGTAAAAAAGAACTGTGTTTCCTACTCATACGGACCATATTTAGTTCATCTGTGATTATGAAAATGATACAGAACACAGCTCCTCTTACATAAATGCTCTTTAGTTAATAGTGAGAATTGCGATGGGTTCTAGAACTGCGAAAAATTGTTTGAGCCCAAAATTCAATGGGTTAACCAGAAATGAACTCTTGCTTGTTGGAAGACACAGATCCTGCGGTTTAACTCAGTTTCTGAAGGCAAATTCAGACAAGAATTCTCATCCCTGAAAAACACTCTGTTTTAAGGCAAGATACATCCTCTTCTTTCCAAGGTGTCCAATACAGTACGAACCATGAGCATTCCCAGAAAAAAAGAACTGTGTTTGTACTCATACGGACCAAATGTAGTTCAACTCTACTTAGGAAATGATACAGACAACAGCTCCTCTTACATAAATGCTCTTTAATTGATAGTGAGAGTCGCGTTTTGGTTCATGAACTGCGAAAAATCATTTGAGCCCAAAATTCACTGGTTTAACCAGAAATGAACTCTTGCTTGTAGGAAGACACAGATGCTGGGGTTTAACTCCGTTTCTGAAGGGAAATTCAGACCAGTGTTCTCATCAATGAAACACACTCTGTTTTAACGCAAGGAGCAAGCTCTTATATCCAGAGTCTAAAATACAGCAAAAACCATGAGCATGCCCTGAAAAAAAGAACTGTGTTTCCTACTCATACAGACCATATGTAGATCAACTCCGGTTATGAAACTGATACAAACCACAGCACCTCTTATATAAATGCTGTTTAGTTAATAGTGAGAATCGCGTTGGGTTCTAGAACTCTGTAAAATCACTTGAGCCCCAAATTCACATGGTTTACAAGAAATGAATTCTTGCGTGTAGGAAGACACAGATCCTGGGGTTAAACTCAGTTTCTGAAGTGAAATTCAGACCAGAGTTCTCATCCCTGAAAAACACTCTGTTTTAGGGCAAGAAAGAACCTCTTCTTTCCAGCTTCTCCAATACAGTAAGAACCATGAGCATGCCCAGAAAAAAGAACTGTGTTTCCTAATCATACACACCGTATGTAGTTCAACTCCTGTTATGAAACTGATACAAACCACAGCTCCTCAACATAAATCCTCTTAAGTTAATAGTGAGAATCGCGTTTTGGTTCGTGAACTAGTTAAAATCATTGGAGCCGAAAATTCAATGAGTTTACCAGAATAGAACTCTTGGTTGTAGGAAGACACAGATACTGGGGTTTAACTCCGTTTCTGAAGGTAAATTCAGACCAGAGTTCTCATCCATTAAACACACTCTGCTTTAACGCAAGAAGCAAGCTCTTATTTCCAGAATCTAAAATACAGCAAGAACCATGCACATGCCCTGAAAAAAAGAACTGTGTTTCCAAGTCAAACAGACCATATGTAGATCAACTCCGGTTATGAAACTGATACAAACCACAGCTCCTCTTACAAAAATGCTCTTCAGTTAATAGTGAGAATCGCGTTGGGTTCGTGAACTGCGAAAAATATTTTGAGCCCAAAATTCTATGGGTTAACCAGAAATGAATTCTTGCTTGTAGGAAGACACAGATCCTGGTGTTTAACTCCGTTTCTGAAGGGAAATTCAGACCAGAGTTCTCATCCATTAAACACACTCTGCTTTAACACAAGAAGCAAGCACTTCTTTCCAGCGTCTAAAATACAGCAAGAACGATGAGCATGCCCTGTAAAAAAGAACTGTGTTTCCTACTCATACGGACAATATTTAGTTCAACTCTGCTTATGAAACTGATACTAACCACAGCTCATCTTACATAAATGCTCTTTAGTTAATAGTGAGAATCGTGTTTTGGTTCGTGAACTGTGAAAAATCATTTGAGCCCAAAATTCACTGGTTTAACCAGAAATGAACTCTTGCTTGTAGGAAGACACAGATGCTGGGGTTTAACTCCGTTTCTGAAGGGAAATTCAGACCACTGTTCTCATCCCTGAAACACACTCTGTTTTAATGCAAGGAGCAATCTCTTATTTCCAGAGTCTAAAATACAGCAAGAACCATGAGCATGCCCTGAAAAAAAGAACTGTGTTTCCTACTCATACAGAACATATGTAGTCCAAATCTGCTTATGAAACTGATACAGAACACAGCTCCTCTTACATAAATCTTTTTAGTTAATAGTGATAATCGCGTTCGGTTCTAGAACTGTGTAAAATCATTTGAGCCGAAAATTCAATGAGTTTACCAGAAAAGAACTCTTGTTTGTAGGAAGACCCAGATCCTGGGGTTAAACTCCGTTTCTGAATTGAAATTCAGACCAGAGTTCTCATCCCTGAAATACACTCTGTTTTAAGGCAAGAAAGAACCTCTTCTTTCCAGCTTCTCCAATACAGTAAGAACCATGAGCATGCCCAGAAAAAAGAACTGTGTTTCCTACTCATACACACCATATGTAGTTCAACTCCTGTTATGAAACTGATACAAACCACAACTCCTCTTACATAAATCCTCTTTACTTAATAGTGAGAATCGCGTTTTGGTTCGTGAACTGCGTAAAATCATTTGAGCCGAAAATTCAATGAGTTTACCAGAAAAGAACTCTTGCTTGTAGGAAGACACAGATCCTGGGGTTTAACTCCATTTCTAATGGGAAATTCAGACCAGAGTTCTCATCCATTAAACACACTCTGTTTTAACGCAAGAAGCAAGCTCTTATTTCCAGAATCTAAATTACAGCAAGAACCATGAGCATGCCCAGAAAAAAAGAACTGTGTTTCCTAGTCATACAGACCATATGTAGATCAAATCCGGTTATGAAACTGATACAAACCACAGCTCCTCTTACAAAAATGCTCTTTAGTTAATATTGAGAATCGTGTTGGGATCGTGAACTGCGAAAAGTATATTGAGCCCAAAGTTCCATGGGTTAACCAGAAATGAACTCTTGCTTGTAGGAAGGCACAGATCCTGGGGTTTAACTCCTTTTCTGAAGGGAAATTCAGACCAGAGTTCTCATCCATGAAACACACCTTCTTTTAATGCAAGAAGCAAGCTCTTCTTTCCAGAGTCTCAAATACATCATGAACCATTAGCATGCCCTGAAAAAAATAACTGTGTTTCCTACTCATAAGGACCATACTTAGTTCAACTCTGCTTATGAAACCTATGCAAACCACAGCTCGTCTTACATAAATGCTCTTTAGTTAATAGTGAGAATCGCATTTTGGTTCGTGAACTGCGAAAAAAACATTTGAGCCAAAAATTGACTGGTTTAACCAGAAATGAACTCTTGCTTGTAGGAAGACACAGATCTTGGTGTTTAACTCCGTTTCTGAAGGGAAATTCAGACCACTGTTCTCATCCCTGAAACACACTCTGTTTTAACGCAAGAAGCAAGCTCTTATTTCCAGAGTCTAAAATACAGCAAGAACCATGAGCGTGCCCTGAAAAAAAGAACTGTGTTTCCTACTCATACGGACCATATGTAGTCCAACTCTGCTTTTGAAACTGATACAGAACACAGCTCCTCTTACATAAATCTTTTTAGTTAATAGTGATAATCGCGTTCGGTTCTAGAACTGTGTAAAATCATTTGAGCCGAAAATTCAATGAGTTTACCAGAAAAGAACTCTTGTTTGTAGGAAGACCCAGATCCTGGGGTTAAACTCCGTTTCTGAATTGAAATTCAGACCAGAGTTCTCATCCCTGAAATACACTCTGTTTTAAGGCAAGAAAGAACCTCTTCTTTCCAGCTTCTCCAATACAGTAAGAACCATGAGCATGCCCAGAAAAAAGAACTGTGTTTCCTACTCATACACACCATATGTAGTTCAACTCCTGTTATGAAACTGATACAAACCACAACTCCTCTTACATAAATCCTCTTTACTTAATAGTGAGAATCGCGTTTTGGTTCGTGAACTGCGTAAAATCATTTGAGCCGAAAATTCAATGAGTTTACCAGAAAAGAACTCTTGCTTGTAGGAAGACACAGATCCTGGGGTTAACTCCATTTCTAATGGGAAATTCAGACCAGAGTTCTCATCCATTAAACACACTCTGTTTTAACGCAAGAAGCAAGCTCTTATTTCCAGAATCTAAATTACAGCAAGAACCATGAGCATGCCCAGAAAAAAAGAACTGTGTTTCCTAGTCATACAGACCATATGTAGATCAAATCCGGTTATGAAACTGATACAAACCACAGCTCCTCTTACAAAAATGCTCTTTAGTTAATATTGAGAATCGTGTTGGGATCGTGAACTGCGAAAAGTATATTGAGCCCAAAGTTCCATGGGTTAACCAGAAATGAACTCTTGCTTGTAGGAAGGCACAGATCCTGGGGTTTAACTCCTTTTCTGAAGGGAAATTCAGACCAGAGTTCTCATCCATGAAACACACCTTCTTTTAATGCAAGAAGCAAGCTCTTCTTTCCAGAGTCTCAAATACATCATGAACCATTAGCATGCCCTGAAAAAAATAACTGTGTTTCCTACTCATAAGGACCATACTTAGTTCAACTCTGCTTATGAAACCTATGCAAACCACAGCTCGTCTTACATAAATGCTCTTTAGTTAATAGTGAGAATCGCATTTTGGTTCGTGAACTGCGAAAAAAACATTTGAGCCAAAAATTGACTGGTTTAACCAGAAATGAACTCTTGCTTGTAGGAAGACACAGATCTTGGTGTTTAACTCCGTTTCTGAAGGGAAATTCAGACCAGTGTTCTCATCCCTGTAACAAACTCTGTTTTACCACAAGAAGCGAGCTCTTATTTCCAGAGTCTAAAATACAGCAAGAACAATGAGCACGCCCTGAAAAAAGAACTGTGTTTCCTACTCATACGGACCATATTTAGTTCATCTGTGATTATGAAACTGATACAAACCACAGCTCCTCAAACATAAATGGTCTTTAGTTAATAGTGAGAATCACGTTTGGTTCGTGAACTGCGAAAAATTGTTTGAGCCAAAAATTCAAGGGGTTAACCAGAAATGAACTCTTGCTTGTAGGAAGGCACAGATCCTGGGGTTTAACTCCGTTTCTGAAGGGAAATTCAGACCAGAGTTCTCATCCATGAAACACACCTTCTTTTAATGCAAGAAGCAAGCTCTTCTTTCCAGAGTCTCAAATACATCATGAACCATTAGCATGCCCTGAAAAAAAGAACTGTGTTTCCTACTCATACGGACCTTATTTAGTTCATCTGTGCTTATGAAACTGATACAAACCACAGCTCCTCTTACATAAATGCTTTTTAGTTAATAGTGAGAATCGCGTTCGGTTCTAGGACTGTGTAGAATCATTTGGGCCGAAAATTCAATGAGTTTACCAGAAAAGAACTCTTGCTTGTAGGAAGACCCAGATCCTGGGGTTAAACTCCGTTTCTGAAGTGAAATTCAGACCAGAGTTCTCATCCCTGAAATACATTCTGTTTTAAGGCAAGAAAGAACCACTTCTTTCCAGCTTCTCCAATACAGTAAGAACCATGAGCATGCCCAGAAAAAAGAACTGTGTTTCCTACTCATACACACCATATGTAGTTCAACTCCTGTTATGAAACTGATACAAACCACAGCTCCTCAACATAAATCCTCTTAAGTTAATAGTGAGATTCGCGTTTTGGTTCGTGAACTGCGTAAAATCATTTGAGCCGAAAATTCAATGAGTTTACCAGAAAAGAACTCTTGCTTGTAGGAAGACACAGATCCTGGGGTTTAACTCCATTTCTAAAGGGAAATTCAGACCAGAGTTCTCATCCATTAAACACACTCTGTTTTAACACAAGAAGCAAGCTCTTATTTCCAGAATCTAAATTACAGCAAGAACCATGAGCATGCCCAGAAAAAAAGAACTGTGTTTCCTAGTCATACAGACCATATGTGGATCAACTCCGGTTATGAAACTGATACAAACCACAGCTCCTCTTACATAAATGCTCTTTAGTTAATATTGAGAATCGTGTTGGGATCGTGAACTGCGAAAAGTATTTTGAGCCCAAAGTTCCATGGGTTAACCAGAAATGAACTCTTGCTTGTAGGAAGACACAGATCCTGGGGTTTAACTCCGTTTCTGAAGGGAAATTCAGACCAGAGTTCTCATCCATGAAACACACCTTCTTTTAATGCAAGAAGCAAGCTCTTCTTTCCAGAGTCTAAATACAGCATGAACCATTAGCATGCCCTGAAAAAAATAACTGTGTTTCCTACTCATAAGGACAATATTTAGTTCAACTCTGCTTATGAAACTGATGCAAACCACAGCTCGTCTTACATAAATGCTCTTTAGTTAATAGTGAGAATCGCATTTTGGTTCGTGAACTGGGAAAAAAAACATTTGAGCCCAAAATTCACTGGTTTAACCAGAAATGAACTCTTGCTTGTAGGAAGACACAGATCCTGGGGTTTAACTCCGTTTCTGAAGGGAAATTCAGACCAGTGTTGTCATCCCTGAAACATAACTCTGTTTTAACACAAGGTGCAAGCTCTTATTTCCAGAATCTAAAATAAAGCAAGAAACATGAGCATGCCTTGAAAAAAAGAACTGTGTTTCCTACTCATACGGACCTTATTTAGTTCATCTCTGCTTATGAAACTGATACAAACCACCGCTCCTCTTACATAAATGCTCTTTAGTTAATAGTGAGAATCGCGTTGGGTTCGTGAACTGCAAAAAATATTTTCAGCCTAAAATTCAATGGGTTAACCAGAAATGAACTCTTGTTTGTAGGAAGACACAGATCATGGGGTTTAACACCGTTTCTGAAGGGAAATTCAGACCAGAGTTCTCATCCATTAAACACACTCTGTTTTAACGCAAGAAGCAAGCTCTTATTTCCAGAATCTAAAATACAGCAAGAACCATGGGCATGCCCTCAAAAAAAGAACTGTGTTTCCTAATCATACAGACCATATGTGGATCAACTCCAGTTATGAAACTGATACAAACCACAGCTCCTCTTACATAAATGCTCTTTAGTTAATATTGAGAATCGTGTTGGGATCCTGAACTGCGAAAAGTATTTTGAGCCCAAAGTTCCATGGGTTAACCAGAAATGAACTCTTGCTTGTAGGAAGACACAGATCCTGGGGTTTAACTCCGTTTCTGAAGGGAAATTCAGACCAGAGTTCTCATCCATGAAACACACCTTCTTTTAATGCAAGAAGCAAGCTCTTCTTTCCAGAGTCTAAAATACAGCATGAACCATTAGCATGCCCTGAAAAAAATAACTGTGTTTCCTACTCATAAGGACAATATTTAGTTCAACTCTGCTTATGAAACTGATGCAAACCACAGCTCGTCTTACATAAATGCTCTTTAGTTAATAGTGAGAATCGCATTTTGGTTCGTGAACTGCAAAAAAAACATTTGAGCCCAAAATTGACTGGTTTAACCAGAAATGAACTCTTGCTTGTAGGAAGACACAGATCTTGGTGTTTAACTCCGTTTCTGAAGGGAAATTCAGACCAGTGTTCTCATCCCTGTAACACACTCTGTTTTACCGCAAGAAGCGAGCTCTTATTTCCAGAATCTAAAATACAGCAAGAAACATGAGCATGCCCTGAAAAAAAGAACTGTGTTTCCTACTCATACTGACCTTATTTAGTTCATCTCTGCTTTTGAAACTGATACAAACCACAGCTCCTCTTACATAAATGCTCTTTAGTTAATAGTGAGAATCGCGTTGGTTTCGTGAACTGCGAAAAATATTTTCAGCCCAAAATTCAATGGGTTAACCAGAAATGAACTCTTGCTGGTAGGAAGACACAGATCCTGGGGTTATACTCCGTTTCTGAAGTGAAATTCAGACCAGAGTTCTCATCCCTGAAAAACACTCTGTTTTAAAGCAAAAAAAAATCCTCTTCTTTCCACAGTCTAAAATACAGCAAGAACCATGAGCATGCCCTGAAAAAAAGAACTGTGTTTCCTAATCATATGGACCATATTTAGTTCAACTCTGCTTATGAAACTGATACAAACCACAGCTCGTCTTACATAAATGCTCTGTAGTTAATAGTGAGAATCACGTTTTGGTTCTTGAACAGCGAAAAATCATTTGAGCCCAAAATTCACTGGTTTAACCAGAAATGAAATCTTACTTGTAGGAAGATACAGATCCTGGGGTATAACTCCGTTTCTTAAGGGATATTCAGACCAGTGTTCTCATCCCAGAAACATATTCGGTTTTAACGCAAGAAGCAAACTCTTATTTCCAGCGTCTAAAAACAGCAAGAACCATGAGCATGCCCTAAAAAAATGAACTGTATTTCCTACTCAAAAGGACCATATATAGTTCAACTCTGCTTATGAAACTGATACAGAACACAGCTCCTCTTACATAAATGCTCTTTAGTTAATAGTGAGAATTGCATTTTGGTTCGTGAACTGTGAAAAAAATATTTGAGCCCAAAATTCACTGGTTTTACCAGAAATGAACTCTTGCTTGTAGGAAGGCACAGATCTTGGGGTTTAACTCCGTTTCTGAAGGGAAATTCAGACCAGTGTTCTCATCCCTGTAACACACTCTGTTTTACCGCAAGAAGCGAGCTATTATTTCCAGAGTCTAAAATACAGCAAGAACAATGAGCACGCCCTGAAAAAAGAACTGTGTTTCCTACTCATACGGACCATATTTAGTTCATCTGTGATTATGAAACTGATACAAACCACAGCTCCTCTAACATAAATGGTCTTTAGTTAATAGTGAGAATCCCATTGGGTTCGTGAACTGTGAAAAATTGCTTGAGCCAAAAATTCAAGTTGTTAACCAGAAATGAACTCTTGCTTGTAGGAAGACACAGATCCTGGGGTTTAACTCCATTTCTGAAGGGAAATGTAGACCAGTGTTGTCATCCCTGAAACATAACTCTGTTTTAACGCAAGGAGCAAGCTCTTATTTCCAGAATCTAAAATACAGCAAGAAACATGAGCATGCCCTGAAAAAAAGAACTGTGTTTCCTACTCATATGGACCTTTTTTAGTTCATCTCTGCTTTTGAAACTGATACAAACCACACCTCCTCTTACATAAATGATTTTAGTTAATAGTGAGAATCGCGTTGGGTTCTAGAACTCTGTAAAAACATTTGAGCCGAAAATTCAATGAGTTTACCAGAAAAGAACTCTTGCTTGTAGGAATACCCAGATCCTGGAGTTAAACTCCTTTTCTGAAGTGAAATTCAGAACAGAGTTCTCATCCCTGAAATACACTCTGTTTTAAAGCAAGAAAGAACCTCTTCTTTCCAGCTTCTCCAATACAGTAAGAACCATGAGCATGACCAGAAAAAAGAACTGTGTTTCCTACTCATACACACCATATGTAGTTCAACTCCTGTTATGAATCTGATACAAACCACAGCTCCTCTTACATAAATCCTCTTAAGTTAATGGTGAGATTCGCGTTTTGGTTCGTGAACTGAGTAAAATCATTTGAGCCGAAAATTCAATGAGTTTACCAGAAAAGAACTCTTGCTTGTAGGAAGTCACAGATCCTGGGGTTTAACTCCATTTCTAAAGGGAAATTCAGACCAGAGTTCTCATCCATTAAACACACTCTGTTTTAACGCAAGAAGCAAGCTTTTATTTCCAGAATCTAAATTACAGCAAGAACCATGAGCATGCCCAGAAAAAAAGAACTGTGTTTTCTAGTCATACAGACCATATGTGCATCAACTCCGGTTATGAAACTGATACAAACGACAGCTCCTCTTACATAAATGCTCTTTAGTTTATATTGAGAATCGTGTTGGGATCGTGAACTGCGAAAAGTATTTTGAGCCCAAAGTTCCATGGGTTAACCAGAAATGAACTCTTGCTTGTAGGAAGACACAATCCTGGGATTTAACTCCGTTTCTGAAGGGAAATTCAGACCACTGTTCTCATCCCTGAAACACACTCTGTTTTAACGCAAGGAGTAAGCTCTTATATCCAGAGTCTAAAATACAGCAAAAACCATGAGCATGCCCTGCAAAAAAGAACTGTGTTTCCTACTCATACAGACCGTATGTAGATCAACTCCGGTTATAAAACTGATACAAACCACAGCACCTCTTATATAAATGCTGTTTAGTTAATAGTGAGAATCGAGTTGGGTTCTAGAACTCTGTAAAATCACTTGAGCCCCAAATTCACATGGTTTACAAGAAATGAATTCTTGCGTGTAGGAAGACACAGATCCTGGGGTTAAACTCAGTTTCTGAAGTGAAATTCAGACCAGAGTTCTCATCCCTGAAAAACACTCTGTTTTAGGGCAAGAAAGAACCTCTTCTTTCCAGCATCTCCAATACAGTAAGAACCATGAGCATGCCCAGAAAAAAGAACTGTGTTTCCTACTCATACACACCATATGTAGTTCAACTCCTGTTATGAAACTGATACAAACCACAGCTCCATTTATATAAATCCTCTTTACTTAATAGTGAGAATCGCGTTTTGGTTCGTGAACTGCGTAAAATCATTGGAGCCGAAAATTCAATGAGTTTACCAGAAAAGAACTCTTGGTTGTAGGAAGACACAGATCCTGGGGTATAACTCCGTTTCTGAAGGGAAATTCAGACCACTGTTCTCATCCCTGAAACACACTCTGTTTTAATGCAAGGAGCAATGTCTTATTTCCAGAGTCTAAATTACAGCAAGAATCATGGGCATGCCCTGAAAAAAAGAACTGTGTTTCCTATTCATAAGGACCATATGTAGTCCAAATCTGCTTATGAAACTGATAAAGACCACAGCTCCACCTACATAAATGCTTTTTAGTTCCTAGTGAGAATTGCGTTTTGGTTTGTGAATTGCGAAAAATCATTTGAGCCCAAAATTCATTGGTTTAACCAGAAACGATATCTTCCTTATAGGAAGACACAGGTGCTGGGGTTTAACTCCATTTCTGAAGGGAAATTCAGACCAGTGTTCTCATCCCTGAAAGACACTCTGTTTTAACGCAAGAAGCAAGCTCTTATTTCCAGAATCTAAAATACAGCAAGAACCATGAGCATGCCCTGAAAATAGAACTGTGTTTCCTACTCATAAGGACCATATATAGTTCAACTCTCCTTATGAAACTGATACAGAACACAGCTCCTCTTACATAAATGCTCTTTAGTTAATAGTGATAATCGCGATGGGTTCTAGAACTGTTTAAAATCATTTGAGCCGAAAATTCACTTGGTTTACAAGAAATGAACTCTTGTTTGTAGGAAGACACAGATCATGGGGTTTAACTCCGTTTCTGAAAGAAACTCAGAACAGAGTTCTCATCCCTGAAAAACACTCTCTATTATGGCAAGAAAGATCCTCTTCTTTCCAGATTCTAAAATACAGCAAGAACCATGAGCATGCCCTGTAAAAAAGAACTGTGCTTCCTATTCATACGGACCATATGTAGATCAACTCTGCTTATGAAACTGATACAGACCACAGCTCCTCTTACATAAATGCTTTATAGTTAATAGTGAGAATCGCGTTTTGGTTCATGAACTGCAAAAAATCATTTGAGCCCAAAATTCACTGGTTTAACCAGAAATGAACTCTTGCTTGTAGGAAGACACAGATGCTGGGGTTTAACTCCGTTTCTGAAGGGAAATTCAGACCAGTGTTCTCATCCCTGAACCACACTCTGTTTTAACGCAAGGAGCAAGCTCTTATTTCCAGAGTCTAAAATACAGCAAAAACCATGAGCATGCCCTGTAAAAAAGAACTGTGTTTCCTACTCATACGGACCATATTTAGTTCATCTGTGATTATGAAAATGATACAGAACACAGCTCCTCTTACATAAATGCTCTTTAGTTAATAGTGAGAATTGCGATGGGTTCTAGAACTGCGAAAAATTGTTTGAGCCCAAAATTCAATGGGTTAACCAGAAATGAACTCTTGCTTGTTGGAAGACACAGATCCTGCGGTTTAACTCAGTTTCTGAAGGCAAATTCAGACAAGAATTCTCATCCCTGAAAAACACTCTGTTTTAAGGCAAGATACATCCTCTTCTTTCCAAGGTGTCCAATACAGTACGAACCATGAGCATTCCCAGAAAAAAAGAACTGTGTTTGTACTCATACGGACCAAATGTAGTTCAACTCTACTTAGGAAATGATACAGACAACAGCTCCTCTTACATAAATGCTCTTTAATTGATAGTGAGAGTCGCGTTTTGGTTCATGAACTGCGAAAAATCATTTGAGCCCAAAATTCACTGGTTTAACCAGAAATGAACTCTTGCTTGTAGGAAGACACAGATGCTGGGGTTTAACTCCGTTTCTGAAGGGAAATTCAGACCAGTGTTCTCATCAATGAAACACACTCTGTTTTAACGCAAGGAGCAAGCTCTTATATCCAGAGTCTAAAATACAGCAAAAACCATGAGCATGCCCTGAAAAAAAGAACTGTGTTTCCTACTCATACAGACCATATGTAGATCAACTCCGGTTATGAAACTGATACAAACCACAGCACCTCTTATATAAATGCTGTTTAGTTAATAGTGAGAATCGCGTTGGGTTCTAGAACTCTGTAAAATCACTTGAGCCCCAAATTCACATGGTTTACAAGAAATGAATTCTTGCGTGTAGGAAGACACAGATCCTGGGGTTAAACTCAGTTTCTGAAGTGAAATTCAGACCAGAGTTCTCATCCCTGAAAAACACTCTGTTTTAGGGCAAGAAAGAACCTCTTCTTTCCAGCTTCTCCAATACAGTAAGAACCATGAGCATGCCCAGAAAAAAGAACTGTGTTTCCTAATCATACACACCGTATGTAGTTCAACTCCTGTTATGAAACTGATACAAACCACAGCTCCTCAACATAAATCCTCTTAAGTTAATAGTGAGAATCGCGTTTTGGTTCGTGAACTAGTTAAAATCATTGGAGCCGAAAATTCAATGAGTTTACCAGAATAGAACTCTTGGTTGTAGGAAGACACAGATACGGGGGTTTAACTCCGTTTCTGAAGGTAAATTCAGACCAGAGTTCTCATCCATTAAACACACTCTGCTTTAACGCAAGAAGCAAGCTCTTATTTCCAGAATCTAAAATACAGCAAGAACCATGCACATGCCCTGAAAAAAAGAACTGTGTTTCCAAGTCAAACAGACCATATGTAGATCAACTCCGGTTATGAAACTGATACAAACCACAGCTCCTCTTACAAAAATGCTCTTCAGTTAATAGTGAGAATCGCGTTGGGTTCGTGAACTGCGAAAAATATTTTGAGCCCAAAATTCTATGGGTTAACCAGAAATGAATTCTTGCTTGTAGGAAGACACAGATCCTGGTGTTTAACTCCGTTTCTGAAGGGAAATTCAGACCAGAGTTCTCATCCATTAAACACACTCTGCTTTAACACAAGAAGCAAGCACTTCTTTCCAGCGTCTAAAATACAGCAAGAACGATGAGCATGCCCTGTAAAAAAGAACTGTGTTTCCTACTCATACGGACAATATTTAGTTCAACTCTGCTTATGAAACTGATACTAACCACAGCTCATCTTACATAAATGCTCTTTAGTTAATAGTGAGAATCGTGTTTTGGTTCGTGAACTGTGAAAAATCATTTGAGCCCAAAATTCACTGGTTTAACCAGAAATGAACTCTTGCTTGTAGGAAGACACAGATGCTGGGGTTTAACTCCGTTTCTGAAGGGAAATTCAGACCACTGTTCTCATCCCTGAAACACACTCTGTTTTAATGCAAGGAGCAATCTCTTATTTCCAGAGTCTAAAATACAGCAAGAACCATGAGCATGCCCTGAAAAAAAGAACTGTGTTTCCTACTCATACAGAACATATGTAGTCCAAATCTGCTTATGAAACTGATACAGACCACAGCTCCACCTACATAAATGCTTTTTAGTTCATAGTGAGAATTGCGTTTTGGTTCGTGAATTGTGAAATATCATTTGAGCCCAAAATTCATTGGTTTAACTAGAAATGATATCTTGCTTGTAGGAAGACACAGATGCTGGGGTTTAACTCCGTTTCTGAAGGGAAATTCAGACCAGTGTTCTCATCCCTGATAGACACTCTGTTTTAATGCAAGAAGCAAGCTCTTATTTCCAGAGTCTAAAATACAGCATGAACCATGAGCATGCCCGGGAAAAAAAGAACTGTGTATCCTAATCATACAGACCATATTTAGTTCAACTCTGCTTATGAAACTGATACAGACCACAGCTCCTCTTACATAAATGCTCTTTACTTAATAGTGATAATCGCGTTGCGTTCTAGAACTGTGTAAAATCATTTGTGCCGAAAATTCACTTGGTTTACAAGAAATGAACTCTTGTTTGTAGGAAGACACAGATCATGGGGTTTAACTCCATTTCTGAAGGGAAATTCAGACCAGAGTTCTCATCAATTAAAGACACTCTGTTTTAACGCAAGAAGCAAGCTCTTATTTCCAGAATCTAAAATACTACAAGAACCATGAGCATGCCCTGAAAAAAAGAACTGTGTTTCCTACTCACAGAGAACATATGTAGGTCAACTCAGGTTATGAAACTGATACAAACCATAGCACCTCTTAAATAAATGTTGTTTAGTTAATAGTGAGAATCGCGTCGGGTTCTAGAACTCTGTAAAATAACTTGAGCCCAAAATTCACATGGTTTACAAGAAATGAACTCTTGCATGTAGGAAGACCCAGATCCTGGGGTTTAACTCCGATGCTGAAGTGAAATTCGGACCAGAGTTCTCATCCCTGAAAAACACTGTGTTTTAATGCAAGAACGATCCTCTTCTTTCAAGAGTCTAAAATACAGCAAGATCCATGAGCATGCCCTGTAAAAAAGAACTGTGTATCCTAATCATATGGACCATATGTAGTCCAACTCTGCTTATGAAATTGATACAGACCACAGCTCCTCTTACATAAATGCTTTTTAGTTAATAGTGAGAATTGCGTTTTCGTTCGCGGAACTGCGAAAGATCATTTGAGCCCAATATTCACTGGTTTAACCAGAAATGACCTCTTGCTTGTAGGAAGACACAGATGCTGGGGTTTAACTCCGGTTCTGAAGGGAAATTCAGACCAGTGTTCTCACCTCTGAAACACACTCTGTTTTAACACAAGAAGGAAGCTCTTATTTCCATAGTCTGAAATACATCAAGAACCATGAGCATGCCCTGTAAAAAAGACCTGTGTTTACTACTCATAGGGACCATATTTAGTTCATCTGCGATTATGAAACTGATACAGAACACAGCTCCTCTTACATAAATGCTCTTTAGTTAATAGTGAGAATCGCGATGGGTTCTAGAACTGTGAAAAATTGTTTGAGCCCAAAATTCAATGGGTTAACCAGAAATGAACTCTTGCTTGTAGGAAGACACAGATCCTGCGGTTTAACTCCGTTTCTGAAGGCAAATTCAGACCAGAATTCTCATCCCTGAAAAACACTCTGTTTTAAGGCAAGAATCATCGTCTTCTTTCCAGTGTGTCCAATACAGTACGAACCATGAGCATTCCCAGAAAAAAAGAACTGTGCTTGTACTCATACGGACCAAATGTAGTTCAACTATACTTAGGAAATGATACAGACAACAGCTCCTCTTACATAAATGCTCTTTAGTTGATAGTGAGAGTAGCGTTTTGGTTCCTGAACTGCGAAAAATTATTTGAGCCCAAAATTCACTGGTTTAACCAGAAATGAACTCTTGCTTGTAGGAAGACACAATCCTGGGATTTAACTCCGTTTCTGAAGGGAAATTCAGACCACTGTTCTCATCCCTGAAACACACTCTGTTTTAAAGCAAGGAGTAAACTCTTATATCCAGAGTCTAAAATACAGCAAAAACCGTGAGCATGCCCTGCAAAAAAGAATTGTGTTTCCTACTCATACAGACCATATGTAGATCAACTCCGGTTATAAAACTGATACAAACCACAGCACCTCTTATATAAATGCTGTTTAGTTAATAGTGAGAATCGCGTTGGGTTCTAGAACTCTGTAAAATCACTTGAGCCCCAAATTCACATGGTTTACTAGAAATGAATTCTTGCGTGTAGGAAGACACAGATCCTGGGGTTAAACTCAGTTTCTGAAGTGAAATTCAGACCAGAGTTCTCATCCCTGAAAAACACTCTGTTTTAGGGCAAGAAAGAACCTCTTCTTTCCAGCTTCTCCAATACAGTAAGAACCATGAGCATGCCCAGAAAAAAGAACTGTGTTTCCTTATCATACACACCATATGTAGTTCAACTCCTGTTATGAAACTGATACAAACCACAGCTCCTATTACATAAATCCTCTTAAGTTAATAGTGAGAATCGCGTTTTGGTTCGTGAACTAGTTAAAATCATTGGAGCCGAAAAATCAATGAGTTTACCAGAATAGAACTCTTGGTTGTAGGAAGACACAGATACTGGGGTTTAACTCCGTTTCTGAAGGTAAATTCAGACCAGAGTTCTCATCCATTAAACACACTCTGCTTTAACGCAAGAAGCACGCTCTTATTTCCAGAATCTAAAATACAGCAAGAACCATGCACATGCCCTGAAAAAAAGAACTGTGTTTCCAAGTCAAACAGACCATATGTAGATCAACTCCGGTTATGAAACTGATACAAACCACAGCTCCTCTTACATCAATGCTCTTTAGTTAATAGTGAGAATCGCGTTTTGGTTCGTGAACTGCAAAAAATATTTTGAGCCCAAAATTCTATGGGTTAACCGGAAATGAACTCTTGCTTGCAGGAAGACACAGATCCTGGTGTTTAACTCCGTTTCTGAAGGGAAATTCAGACCAGAGTTCTCATCCATTAAACACACTCTGCTTTAACACAAGAAGCAAGCTATTCTTTCCAGAGTCTAAAATACAGCAAGAACCATGAGCATGCCCTGAAAAAAAGAACTGTGTTTCCTACTCATACAGATGATATTTAGTTCAACTCTGCTTATGAAACTGATACAAACCACAGCTCATCTTACATAAATGCTCTTTAGTTAATAGTGAGAATCGCGTTTTGGTTCGTGAACTGTGAAAAATCATTTGAGCCCAAAATTCACTGGTTTAACAAGAAATGAACTCTTGCTTGTAGGAAGACACAGATGCTGGGGTTTAACTCCGTTTCTGAAGGGAAATTCAGACCACTGTTCTCATCCCTGAAACACACTCTGTTTTAATGCAAGGAGCAATCTCTTATTTCCAGAGTCTAAAATACAGCAAGAACCATGAGCATGCCCTGAAAAAAAGAACTGTGTTTCCTACTCATACAGAACATATGTAGTCCAAGTCTGCTTATGAAACTGATACAGACCACAGCTCCACCTACATAAATGCTTTTTAGTTCATAGTGAGAATTGCGTTTTGGTTCGTGAATTGCGAAATATCATTTGAGCCCAAAATTCATTGGTTTAACCAGAAATGATATCTTGCTTGTAGGAAGACACAGATGCTGGGGTTTAACTCTGTTTCTGACGGTAAATTCAGACCAGAGTTCTCATCCATTAAACACACTCTGTTTTAACGAAAGAAGCAAGCTCTTATTTCCAGAATCTAAAATACAGCAAGAACCATGAGCATGTCCTGAAAAAAAGAACTGTGTTTCCTACCCATACGGACCATATTTAGTTCAACTCTGCTTATGAAACTGATACAGATCACAGCTCCTCTTACATAAATGCTCTTTAGTTAATAGTGATGATCGCGTTGCGTTCTAGAACTGTGCAAAATCATTTCAGCCGAAAATTCACTTGGTTTACAAGAAATGAACTCTTGTTTGTAGGAAGACACAGATCATGGGGTTTAACTCCATTTCTGAAGGGAAATTCAGACAAGAGTTCTCATCAATTAACGACACTCTGTTTTAACGCAAGAAGCAAGCTCTTATTTCCAGAATCTAAAATACTGCAAGAACCATGAGCATGCCGTGAAAAAAAGAACTGTGTTTCCTACTCACACAGACCTTATGTAGATCAACTCAGGTTATGAAACTGATACAAACCACAGCACCTCTTAAATAAATGTTGTTTAGTTAATAGTGAGAATCGCGTCGGGTTCTAGAACTCTGTAAAATAACTTGAGCCCAAAATTCACATGGTTTACAAGAAATGAACTCTTGCGTGTAGGAAGACCCAGATCCTGGGGTTTAACTCCGATGCTGAAGTGAAATTCGGACCAGAGTTCTCATCCCTGAAAAACACTGTGTTTTAAGGCAAGAACGATCCTCTTCTTTCAAGAGTCTAAAATACAGCAAGAACCATGAGCATGCCCTGAAAAAAAGAACTGTGTATCCTAATCATACGGACCATATGTAGTCCAAATCTGCTTATGAAATTGATACAGACCACAGCTCCTCTTACATAAATGCTTTTTAGTTAATAGTGAGAATTGCGTTTTGGTTCGTGAACTGCAAAAAATCATTTGAGCCCAATATTCACTGGTTTAACCAGAAATGAACTCTTGCTTGTAGGATGACACAGATCCTGGGGTTTAACTCCGGTTCTGAAGGGAAATTCAGACCAGGGTTCTCACCTCTGAAACACACTCTGTTTTAACACAAGAAGCAAGCTCTTATTTCCATAGTCTGAAATACAGCAAGAACCATGAGCATGCCCTGTAAAAAAGACCTGTGTTTACTACTCATATGGACCATATTTAGTTCATCTGTGATTATGAAACTGATACAGAACACAGCTCCTCTTATATAAATGCTCTTTAGTTAATAGTGAGAATCGCGATGGGTTCTAGAACTGCGAAAAATTGTTTGAGCCCAAAATTCAATGGGTTAACCAGAAATGAACTCTTGCTTGTAGGAAGACACAGATCCTGCGGTTTAACTCAGTTTCTGAAGGCAAATTCAGACCAGAATTCTCATCCCTGAAAAACACTCTGTTTTAAGGCAAGAATCATCCTCTTCTTTCCAGTGTGTCCAATACAGTACGAACCATGAGCATTCCCAGAAAAAAAGAACTGTGTTTGTACTCATACGGACCAAATGTAGTTCAACTCTACTTAGGAAATGATACAGACAACAGCTCCTCTTACATAAATGCTCTTTAGTTAATAGTGATAATCGCAATGGGTTCTAGATCTGTGTAAATTCATTTGAGTGGAAAATTCACTTGGTTTACAAGAAATCAACTATTGTTTGTAGGAAGACACAGATCATGGGGTAGAACTCCGTTTCTGAAGGGAAATTCAGACCACTGTTCTCATCCCTGAAACACACTCTGTTTTAACGCAAGAGCAAGCTCTTATTTCCAGAGTCTAAAATACAGCAAGAACCATGAGCATGCCCTGAAAAAAAGAACTGTGTTTCCTACTCATAAGGACCATATGTAGTCCAACTCTGCTTATGAAACTGATACAGACCACAGCTCCTTTTACTTAAATGCTTTTTAGTTAATAGTGAGAATTGCGTTTTGGTTCCTGAACTGCGAAAAATCATTTGAGCCCAAAATTCACTGGTTTAACCAGAAATGATCTCTTGCTTGTAGGAAGACACAGATCCTGGGGTTTAACTCCGTTTCTGAAGGGAAATTCAGACCAGGGTTCTCATCCCTGAAACACACTCTGTTTTTACGCAAGAAGCAAGCTCTTATATCCAGAGTCTTAAATACAGCAAGAACCGTGAGCATGCCCTGAAAAAAAGAACTGTGTTTCCTTCTCATAAGGACTGTATGTAGTCCAACTCTGCTTATGAAACTGCTACAGAACACAGCTCCTCTTACATAAATCCTCTTTAGTTAATAGTGATAATCGCGAGGGGTTCTACAACTGTATAAAATCATTTTAGCCGAAAATTCACTTGGTTTACAAGAAATGACCTCTTGTTTGTAGGAAGACACAGATCATGGGGTTTAACTCCATTTCTGAAGGGAAATTCAGACCAGAGTTCTCATCCATTAAACACACTCCGTTTTAATGCAAGAAGCAAGCTCTTATTTCCAGAATCTAAAATACAGCAAGAACCATGAGCATGCCCTGAAAAAGAGAACTCTGTTTCCTACTCATACAGACCATATGTAGATCAACTCCGGTTATGAAACTGATATAAACCACAGCACCTCTTAAATAAATGCTGTTTAGTTAATAGTGAGAATCGCGTTGGGTTCTAGAACTCTGTAAAATAACTTGAGTACAAAATTCACATGGTTTACAAGAAATGAATTCTTGCGTGTAGGAAGACCCAGATCCTGGGGTTTAACTCCGTTTCTGAAGTGAAATTCAGACCAGAGTTCTCATCCCTGAAAAACACTCTGTTTTAAGGCAAGAAAGATCCTCTTCTTTCCAGAGTCTAAAATACAGAAAGAAACATGAGCATGCCCTCAAAAAAAGAACTGTGTTTCCTTCTCATACGGACCATATTTAGTTCAACTCTGCTTATGAAACTGATACAAAACACAGCTCGTCTTACATAAATGCTCTTTAGTTAATAGTGAGAATTGCGTTTTGCTTCCTGAACTGTGAAAAATCATTTGAGCCCAAAATTCACTGGTTTAACCAAAAATAAATTCTTGCTTGTAGGAAGACACAGAAGCTGGGGTTTAACTCTGTTTCTGAAGGGAAATTCAGACCAGTGTTCTCATCCCTGAAACACACTCTGTTTTAATGCAAGGAGCCAGCTCTTATTTCCAGAGTCTCAAGTACAGCAAGAACCATGAGCATGCCCTGAAAAAAAGAACTGTGTTTTTTACTCATACGGAGCATATGTAGTCCAACTCTGCTTATGAAACTGATACAGACCACAGCTCCTCTTACATAAATGCTCTTTAGTTAATAGTGAGAATTGCGTTTTGGTTCGTGAACTGCGAAAAATATTTTGAGCCCAAAATTCAATGGGTTAATGAGAAATGAACTCTTGCTTGTAGGAAGACACATATCCTGGGGTTTAAATCCGTTTCTGAAGGGAAATTCAGACCAGAGTTCTCCTCCATGAAACACACCCTCTTTTAATGCAAGAAGCAAGCTCTTCTTTCCAGAGTCTAAAATACAGCAAGTACCATGAGCATTTCCTGAAAAAAAGAACTGTGTTTCCTACTCATACGGACCATATGTAGTCCAACACTGCTTATGAAACTGATACAGACCACAGCTCCTCTTACATAAATGCTTTTTTAGTTAATAGTGAGAATTGCGTTTTGGTTCCTGAACTGGGAAAAATCATTTGAGCCCAAAATTCATTGGTTTAACCAGCAATGATATCTTGCTTGTAGGAAGACACAGATACTGGGGTTTAACTCTGTTTCTGAAGGGAAAATCAGACCAGTGTTCTCATCCCTGAAACACACTCTGTTTTAACGGAAGAAGCAAGCTCTTATTTCCAGAGTCTAAAATACAGCAAGAACCATGAGCATGCCCTGAAAAAAAGAACTGTGTTTCCTACTCATAAGGACCATATACAGTTCAACTCTCCTTATGAAACTGATACAGAACACAGCTCCTCTTACATAAATGCTCTTTAGTTAATAGTGATAATCGCAATGGGTTCTAGAACTGTTTAAAATCATTAGAGCCGAAAATTCACTTGGTTTACAAAAAATGAACTCCTGTTTGTAGGAAGACAGAGATCATGGGGTTTAACTCCGTTTCTTTAGTGAAATTCAGAACAGAGTTCTCATCCCTGAAAAACACTCTCTATTATGGCAAGAAAGATCCTCTTCTTTCCAGAGTCTAAAATACAGCAAGAACCATGAGCATGCCCTGTAAAAAAGAACTGTGCTTCCTATTCATACGGACCATATGTAGTCCAACTCTGCTTATGAAACTGATACAGACCACAGCTCCTCTTACATAAATGCTCTTTAGTTAATACTGATAATCGTGTTGGGTTCTAGAACTGCGTAAAGTCTTTTGAGCCGAAAATTCACTTGGTTTGCCAGAAATGAACTCTTGCTGGTAGGAAGACACAGATCCTGGGGTTTAACTCTGTTTGTTAAGGGAAATTCAGACCAGAGTTCTCATCCCTGATACACATTCTGTTTTAAAGAAGAAGCAAGCTCTTCTTTCCAGAGTCTAAAATACAGCAAGAACCATGAGCATGGTCTGAAAAGAACTGTGTTTCCTATTCATACAGATCATATGTAGTTCAACTCTACCTATGAAACTGATACAAACCACAGCTCCTGTTACATACATGCTCTTTAGTAAATAGTGATAATCATGGTTGGGTTCTAGAACTGTGACAAATCATTTGAGCAGAAAATTCTCTTTGTTTAACAGAAATGAATTCTTGCTGGTAGGACGACACAGATCCTGGGGTTTAACTCCGTTTCTGAAGGGAAATTCAGACCAGAGTTCTCATCTCTGAAACACACTCTGCTTTAATGCAAGAATCATCCTCTTCTTTCCAGCGACTCCAATATAGTAAGAAATATGAGCATGCCCTGAAAAAAAGCCTGTTTTTCCTACTCATACAGACCATGTGTAGTTCAACTGTGCTTATGAAACTGATACAAAGCACAGCTCCTGTTACATACATGCTCTTTAGTTAATAGTGAGAATCGCGTTGGGTTCGTGAACTGTGAAAAATCATTTGAGCCCAAGATCACTGGGTTTACAATAAATGAACTCTTGCTTGTAGGAAGACACAGATCTTGGGGCTAACCTCTGATTCTGATGTGAAATTCAGACCAGAATTTTCATCCCTGAAACAAACACTGTTTTAACACAAGAAGCAAGCCTTTCTATCCAGCGTCTCCAATACAGTAACAAACATGAGCATTCCGAGAAAAAAAGAACTGTGTTTCCTACTCATACAGACCATATGTAGTTAAACTCTGCTTATGAAACTGATTCAAACCACAGCTCCTCTTACATAATTCATACTTTAGTTAATAGTGAGAATCGCGCTGGGTTCCTGAACTGGGAAAAATAATTTGAGCACAAAATTCACTGTGTTTTCCTGAAATGAACTCTGGCTGGTAGGAAGACACAGATCCTGGGGTTTAACTCCATTTCTGAAGGCAAATTCAACCATAAATCTCAACCCTGAAAAACACTCTGTTTTAAGGCAAGAATCATCCTCTTCTTTCCACCTTCTCCAATACACTAGGAACCAAGAACATGCCAAGAAAAATAAAAAACTGTGTTTCCTACTCATACAGAACATATGTTGTTCAACTCTGCTTATGAAATGATACAGACCACAGCTCCTCTTACATGAATTCTCTTTAGTTAATAGTGATAATCATGGTTGGATACTAGAACTGTGTAAAATCATTTGAGCATAAAATTCACTTGGTTTAACAGAAATGAACTCCTGCTTGTAGGGAGACACAGATCATGGGGTTAAACTCCGGTTCTGAAGGAAAATTCAGACCAGTGTTCAAATCCATGAAACACACTCTGTTTTCATGCAAGAAGCAAGCTCTTCTTTCCAGCGTCTCCAATACAGTGAGAACCATGAGCATGCCCAGAAAAAAGAACTGTGTTTCCTAATCATACGGACCATATGTAGTTCAACTCTGCTTATGAAACTGATACAAACCACAGCTCCTCTTACATAAATGCTCTTTAGTTAATAGTGAGAATCGCGTTGGGTTCATGAACTGCGAAAAATCATTTGAGCCCAAGATCACTGGGTTTACCAGAAATGAACTCTTGCTTGTAGGAAGACAGAGATCCTGGGGCTTACCTCTGATTCTGATGCGAAATTCAGACCAGAATTCTCATCCCTGAAATAAACACTGTTTTTACACAAGATGCAAGCTCTTCTATCCAGCGTCTCCAATACAGTAAGAAACATGAGCATTCCCAGAAAAAAAGAACTGTGTTTCCTACTCATACAGACCATATGTAGTTGAACTCTGCTTATGAAACTGATACAAACCACAGCTCCTCTTACATAAATGCTCTTTAGTTAATAGTGAGAATCGCGTTGGGTTGGTGAACTGCAAAAAATCATTTGAACCCAAAATTCACTGGGTTAACCAGAAATGAAGTCTTGCTTGTAGGAAGACACAGATCCAGGGGTTTGACTCCGTTTCAGAAGGGAAATTCAGACCAGAATTCTCATCCATGAAACACACTCTGTTTTAACGCAAGAAGCAAGCTCTTCTTTCCAGAGTCTTAAATATAGCAAGATCCATGAGCATGGTCTGAAAAAAAGAACTGTGTTTGCTATTCATACGGACCATATGTAGTTTAACTGTGTTTATGAAACTGATACAAACCACAGCTCCTGTTACATACAAGCTCTTTAGTTAATAGAGATAATCACGGTTGGTTTCTAGTACTGTGTAAAATCATTTGAGCTGAAAATTCTCTTTGTTTAACAGAAAAGAATTCTGGCTGGTATCAAGACACAGATCCTGGGGTTTAACTCCGTTTCTGAAGGGAAATTCAGAACAGAGTTCTCATCTCTGAAACACACTCTGCTTTAATGCAAGAATCATCCTCTTCTTTCCACCGACTCCAATATAGTAAGAACCATGAGCATGACCTGAAAAAAAACCTGTTTTTCCTACTCATACAGACCATGTGTAGTACAGCTGTGCTTATGAAACTGTGTTTCCTACTCATACAGACCATATGTAGTTCCACTCTGCTAATGAAACTGATACAAACCACAGCTCCTCTTACATAAATCCTCTTTAGTTAATAGTGAGAATCGCGTTTTGGTTCGAGGTTTGGGAAAAATCATTGGAGCTCAAAATACCCTGGGTTTACCAGAAAACAACACTTGCTTGTAGGAAGACACACATCCTGGGGTTTAACTCTGTTTCTGATGGGAAATTCAGACCAGAGTTCTCATCGCTGAAACACACTCGGATTTAAAGCAAGAAGCAAGCTCTTTTTTCCAGAGTAAAAAATACAGCAAGAATCATGAGGATGGCCTGAAAAAACGAACTGTGTTTCCTACTCATGCGGACCATAAGTAGTTCAACTCTGCTTATGAAACTGATACAAACCACAGCTCCTCTTACATAAATGCTCTTTAGTTAATAGTGAGAATCGTGTTGGGTTCGTGAACTGCGAAAAATCATTTGAGCCCAAAATCACTGGTTTTACCAGAAATGAACTCTTGCTTGTAGGAAGACACTGATACTGGGGTTTAACTCCATTTCTCATGGCAAATTCAGACCAGAGTTCTCATCCCTGAAAAACACTGTTTTAAGGCAAGAATCATCCTCTTCTTTCCAGCGTCTCCAAAATAGTAAGAACTATGATCATGCCAAGAATAAAAGAACTGTGTTTCCTACTAATACAGAACATATGCAGTTCAACTCTGCTTATGAAACTGATACAAAACACAGCTCCTCTTACATAAATCCTCTTTAGTTACTAGTGAGAATTGCGTTGGGTTCGTGAACTGCGAAAAATCATTTGAGCCCAACATTCACTTTGTTTAACAGAAATGAAATCTTGCTTGTAGGAAGACACAGATCCTGGGGTTTAACTCCGTTTCTGAAGTGAAATTCAGACCAGAGTTCTCATCCCTGAAACATACTATGCTGTAATGGAAGAAGCAAGCACTTCTTTCCAGAGTCTAAAATACAGCAAGAACCATGAGCATGCCCTGAAAAAAAAACTGTTTTCCCTACTCCTATGTACCACAGGTAGTTCAACCATGCTTATGAAACTGATACAAACCACAGCTCCTCTTACATAAATGCTCTTTAGTTAATAGTGAGAATCTCATTGGGTTCTTGAATTGCGAAAAATCATTTGACCCCAAAATTCACTGGGATTACCAGAAATGAACTCTTGCTTGTAGAAAGACACAGATCCTGGGGTTTAACTGCGTTTCTGAAGGGAAATTCAGACCAGAGTTCTCATCCCTGAAAAACTCTGTTTTAAGGCAAGAATCATCCTCTTCTTTCCAGCGTGTCCAATATAGTAAGAAACATGAGCCTGCCAAGAAAAAAGAGAACTGTGTTTCCTACTCATACAGATCATATGTATTACAACTCTGCTTATGAAATGATACAGAGCATACCTCCTCTTACAAAAATGTTCTTTAGTTAATATTGATTATCGCGTTGGGATCTAGAACTGTGTAAAGTCTTTTGAGCTGAAAATTCACTTGGTTTACCACAAATGAACTCTTGCTTGTAGAAAGACACAGATCTTGGGTTTAACTCCGTTTCTGAAGGGAAATTCAGACCAGAGTTCTCATCCATGAAACACACCCTGTTTTAATGCAAGAAGCAAGCACTTCTTTCCAGCGACTAGAATACAGCAAGAACCATGTGCATGCCCTGAAAAAAAGAACTGTGTTTCCTATTCATACGGACCATATGTAGTTGAACTCTGCTTATGAAACTGATACACACCACACCTCCTCTTACATAAATCCTCTTTAGTTAATAGTGGGAATAACATAGGGTTCGTGTACTGCTTACAATCATTTCAGCCCCAAATGCACTGGGTATACCAGAAATGAACTCATGCTTGTAGGAAGACACAGATCCTGGGGTTTAACTCCGATGCTAAAGAGAAATTCAGACCAGAGTTCTCATCCCTGAAACACACTCTGTTTTAACGCAGAACCACCCTCTTCTTTCCAGTGTCTAAAATACAGCAAGAACCATGAGCATGCCCTGAAAAAAAGAACTGTGTTTCCTCCTCATACAGACCATATGTAGTTCAAATCTGCTTATGAAACTGATACAAACCACAGCTCCTCTTACATAAATGCTCTTTATTTAATAGTGAGAATCGTGTTGGGTTCGTGAACTGCGAAAAATCATTTGAGCCCAAAATTCACTGGGTTTACCAGAAATGAACTCTTGCTTGTAGGAAGACACTGATACTGGGGTTTAACTCCGTTTCTCATGGCAAATTCAGACCGGAGTTCTCATCCCTGAAAAACACTCTGTTTTAAGGCAAGTATCATCCTCTTCTTTCCAGCATCTCCAATATAGTAAGAACCATGATCATGCCAAGAAAAAAGAACTGTGATTCCTACTAATACAGACCATATGTAGTTAAACTCTGCTTATGAAACTGATACAAACCACAGCTCCTCTAATATAAATCCTCTTTAGTTAATAGTGAGAATAGCGTTGGGTTCGTGAACTGCAAAAAATCATTTGAGCCCAAAATTCACTTGGTTTAACAGAAATGAACTCTTGCTTGTAGGAAGACACAGATCCTGAGGTTTACCTCCGTTTCTGAAGTGAAATTCAGACCAGAGGTCTCATCCCTGAAACACACTATACTTTAATGCAAGAAGCAAGCTCTTCTTTCCAGAGTCTAAAATACAGCAAGAACCATGAGCATGCCCTGAAAAAAAACCTGTTTTCCTACTCATATGGACCATATGTAGATCAACTGTACTTATGAAACTGATACAAACCACAGCTCCTGTTACATAAATGCTCTTAAGTTAATAGTGAGAATCGCGTGGGGTTCGTGAACTGCGAAAAATCATTTGAGCCTAAAATTTACTGGGTTTACCTGAAATGAACTCTTGCTTGTAGGAAGACACTGATCCTTGGGTTTAACTCCATTTATGAAGGCAAATTCAGACCAGAGTTCTCATCCCTGAAAAACTCCGTTTTAAGGCAAGAATCATCCTCTTCTTTCCAGCGTCTCCAATATAGTAACAAACATGAGCCTGCCAAGAAAAAAAAGAACTGTGTTTCCTACTCATACAGATCATATGTATTCCAACTCTGCTTATGAAATGATACAGACCATACCTCCTCTTACAAAAATGTTCTTTAGTTAATATTGATTATCGCGTTGGGATCTAGAACTGTGTAAAGTCTTTTGAGCTGAAAATTCACTTGGTTTACCACAAATGAACTCTTGCTTGTAGAAAGACACAGATCTTGGGGTTTAACTCCGTATCTGAAGGGAAATTCAGACCAGAGTTCAAATGCATGAAACACACCGTCTTTTAATGCAGGAAGCAAGCTCTTCTTTCCAGAGTCTAAAATACAGCAAGAACCATGAGCATGCCCTGAAAAAAAGAACTGTGTATCCTAATCATACAGACCATATTTAGTTCAACTCTGCTTATGAAACCGATACAAACTACAGCTCATCTTACATAAATGCTCTTTAGTTAATAGTGAGAATCGCGTTGGGTTCGTGAACTGCTAAAAATATTTTGAGCCCAAAATCCAATGGGTTAACCAGAAATTAACTCTTGTTTGTAGGAAGACACAGATCCTGGGGTTTAACTCCGTTTCTGAAGGGAAATTCAGACCAGAGTTCGAATTTCATGAAACACACCCTCTTAAAATGCAAGAAGCAAGCTCTTCTTTCCAGAGTCTAAAATACAGCAAGAACCATGAGCATGCCCTGAAAAAAAGAACTGTGTATCCTAATCATACAGACCATATTTAGTTCAACTCTGCTTATGAAACTGATACAAACTACAGCTCGTCTTACATAAATGCTCTTTAGTTAATAGTGAGAATCGCGTTGGGTTCGTGAACTGCAAAAAATCATTTGAGCCCAAAATACACTGGTTTAACCAGACATGAACCCTTGCTTGTAGGAAGACACAGATCCTGGGGTTTAACTCCGTTTCTGAAGGGAAATTCAGACCAGTGTTCTCATCCCTGAAACACACTCTGTTTTAACGCAAGAAGCAAGCTCTTATTTCCAGAGTCTAAAATACAGCAAGAACCATGAGCATGCCCTGAAAAAAAGAACTGTGTTTCCTACTCATACATACCATATGTAGGCCACCTCTGCTTATAAAACTGATACAGAACACAGCTCCTCTTACATAAATGCTCATTAGTTAATATTGATAATCGCGATGGATTCTAGAACTGTGTAAAATATTTGAGCCGAAAATTCAATGAGTTTACCAGACAAGAACTCTTGCTTGTAGGAAGACCGAGATCCTGGGGTTAAAGTCCGTTTCTGAAGTGAAATTCAGACCAGAGTTCTCATCCCTGAAAAACACTCTGTTTTAAGCAAGAAAGTACCTCTTCTTTCCAGCTTCTCCAATACAGTAAGAACCATGAGCATGCCCAGAAAAAAGAACTGTGTTTCCTACTCATACACACCATATATAGTCAACTCCTGTTATTAAACTGATACAAACCACAGCTCCTCTTACGTAAATCCTCTTCAGTTAATAGTGAGAATCGCGTTTTGGTTCGTGAACTGTGTAAAATCATTTGAGCCGAATATTCACTTGGTTTACAAATAATGAACTCTTGTTTGTAGGAAGACACAGATCATGGGGTACAACTCCGTTTCTGAAGGGGAATTCAGACCAGAGTTCTCATCCATTAAACACACTCTGTTTTAAAGCAAGAAGCAAGCTCTTATTTCCAGAATCTAAAACACAGCAAGAACCATGAGCATGCCCTGAAACAAAGAACTGTGTTTCCTACTCATATGGACCATACTTAGTTCATCTCTGCTTATGAAACTGATACAAACCACAGCTGCTCTTACATAAATGCTCTTTAGTTAATAGTGAGAATCGCATTGGGTTCGTGAACTGCTAAAAATATTTTGAGCCCAAAATTCAATGGGTTAACCAGAAATGAACTCTTGCTTGTAGGAAGACACAGATCCTGGGGTTTACCTCTATTTCTGAAGGGAAATTAAGAACAGTGTTCTCATCCCTGAAACACACTCTGTTTTAACGCAAGAAGCAAGCTCTTCTTTCCAGAGTCTAAAATACAGCAAGAACAATGAGCATGCCCTGAAAAAAGAACTTAGTTTCCTATTTATACGGACCATATTTAGTTCATCTCTGCTTATGAAACTGATACAAACCACAGCGGCTCTTACATAAATGCTCTTTATTTAATAGTGAGAATCGTGTTGGGTTCGTGAACTGCGAAAAATCATTTGAGCCCAAAATTCACTGGGTTTACCAGAAATGAACTCTTGCTTGTAGGAAGACACTGATACTGGGGTTTAACTCCGTTTCTCATGGCAAATTCAGACCGGAGTTCTCATCCCTGAAAAACACTCTGTTTTAACGCAAGTATCATCCTCTTCTTTCCAGCGTCTCCAATATAGTAAGAACCATGATCATGCCAAGAAAAAAGAACTGTGATTCCTACTAATACAGACCATATGTAGTTAAACTCTGCTTATGAAACTGATACAAACCACAGCTCCTCTAATATAAATCCTCTTTAGTTAATAGTGAGAATAGCGTTGGGTTCGTGAACTGCAAAAAATCATTTGAGCCCAAAATTCACTTGGTTTAACAGAAATGAACTCTTGCTTGTAGGAAGACACAGATCCTGAGGTTTACCTCCGTTTCTGAAGTGAAATTCAGACCAGAGGTCTCATCCCTGAAACACACTATACTTTAATGCAAGAAGCAAGCTCTTCTTTCCAGAGTCTAAAATACAGCAAGAACCATGAGCATGCCCTGAAAAAAAACCTGTTTTCCTACTCATATGGACCATATGTAGATCAACTGTGCTTATGAAACTGATACAAACCACAGCTCCTGTTACATAAATGCTCTTAAGTTAATAGTGAGAATCGCGTGGGGTTCGTGAACTGCGAAAAATCATTTGAGCCTAAAATTTACTGGGTTTACCTGAAATGAACTCTTGCTTGTAGGAAGACACTGATACTGGGGTTTAACTCCGTTTATGAAGGCAAATTCAGACCAGAGTTCTCATCCCTGAAAAACTCTGTTTTAAGGCAAGAATCATCCTCTTCTTTCCAGCGTCTCCAATATAGTAACAAACATGAGCCTGCCAAGAAAAAAAAGAACTGTGTTTCCTACTCATACAGATCATATGTATTCCAACTCTGCTTATGAAATGATACAGACCATACCTCCTCTTACAAAAATGTTCTTTAGTTAATATTGATTATCGCGTTGGGATCTAGAACTGTGTAAAGTCTTTTGAGCTGAAAATTCACTTGGTTTACCACAAATGAACTCTTGCTTGTAGAAAGACACAGATCTTGGGGTTTAACTCCGTTTCTGAAGGGAAATTCAGACCAGAGTTCAAATGCATGAAACACACCCTCTTAAAATGCAAGAAGCAAGCTCTTCTTTCCAGAGTCTAAAATACAGCAAGAACCATGAGCATGCCCTGAAAAAAAGAACTGTGTATCCTAATCATACAGACCGTATTTAGTTCAACTCTGCTTATGAAACTGATACAAACTACAGCTCGTCTTACAAAAATGCTCTTTAGTTAATAGTGAGAATCGCGTTGGGTTCGTGAACTGCAAAAAATCATTTGAGCCCAAAACACACTGGTTTAACCAGACATGAACCCTTGCTTGTAGGAAGACACAGATCCTGGGGTTTAACTCCGTTTCTGAAGGGAAATTCAGACCAGTGTTCTCATCCCTGAAACACACTCTGTTTTAACGCAAGAAGCAAGCTCTTATTTCCAGAGTCTAAAATACAGCAAGAACCATGAGCATGCCCTGAAAAAAAGAACTGTGTTTCCTACTCATACATACCATATGTAGGCCACCTCTGCTTATAAAACTGATACAGAACTCAGCTCCTCTTACATAAATGCTCTTTAGTTAATATTGATAATCGCGATGGGTTCTAGAACTGTGTAAAATCATTTGAGCCGAAAATTGAATGAGTTTACCAGAAAAGAACTCTTGCTTGTAGGAAGACCGAGATCCTGGGGTTAAAGTCCATTTCTGAAGTGAAATTCAGACCAGAGTTCTCATCCCTGAAATACACTCTGTTTTAAGCAAGAAAGTACCTCTTCTTTCCAGTTTCTCCAATACAGTAAGAACCATGAGCATGCCCAGAAAAAAGAACTGTGTTTCCTACTCATACACACCATATGTAGTCAACTCCTGTTATTAAACTGATACAAACCACAGCTCCTCTTACGTAAATCCTCTTAAGTTAATAGTGAGAATCGCGTTTTGGTTCGTGAACTGTGTAAAATCATTTGAGCCGAATATTCACTTGGTTTACAAATAATGAACTCTTGTTTGTAGGAAGACACAGATCATGGGGTACAACTCCGTTTCTGAAGGGGAATTCAGACCAGAGTTCTCATCCATTAAACACACTCTGTTTTAAAGCAAGAAGCAAGCTCTTATTTCCAGAATCTAAAACACAGCAAGAACCATGAGCATGCCCTGAAACAAAGAACTGGGTTTCCTACTCATATGGACCATACTTAGTTCATCTCTGCTTATGAAACTGATACAAACCACAGCTGCTCTTACATAAATGCTCTTTAGTTAATAGTGAGAATCGCATTGGGTTCGTGAACTGCTAAAAATATTTTGAGCCCAAAATTCAATGGGTTAACCAGAAATGAACTCTTGCTTGTAGGAAGACACAGATCCTGGGGTTTACCTCTATTTCTGAAGGGAAATTAAGAACAGTGTTCTCATCCCTGAAACACACTCTGTTTTAACGCAAGAAGCAAGCTCTTCTTTCCAGAGTCTAAAATACAGCAAGAACAATGAGCATGCCCTGAAAAAAGAACTTAGTTTCCTACTTATACGGACCATATTTAGTTCATCTCTGCTTATGAAACTGATACAAACCACAGCGGCTCTTACATAAATGCTCTTTAGTTAATAGTGAGAATCGCGTTTTGGATCGTGAACTGGGAAAAATCATTTGAGCCCAAAAATCACTGGTTTAACCAGAAATGAACTCTTTCTTGTAGGAAGACACAGATCCTGGGGTTTACCTCCGTTTCTGAAGGGAAATTAATAACAGTGTTCTCATCCCTGAAACACACTCTGTTTTAACGCAAGAAGCAAGCTCTTCTTTCCAGAGTCTAAAATACAGCAAGAACCACGAGCATGCCCTGAAAAAAAGAACTGTGTTTCCTAATTATACGGACCATATTTAGTTCATCTCTGCTTATGAAACTGATACAAACCACAGGTGCTCTTACGTAAATGCTCTTTAGTTAATAGTGAGAATCTCGTTGGGTTTCGTGAACTACGAAAAATATTTTGAGCCCAAAATTCAATGGGTTAACCAGAAATGAACTCTTGCTTGTAGGAAGACACAGATCATGGGGTACAAATCCGTTTCTGAAGGGAACTTCAGACCAGATTTCTCATCCATTAAACACACTCTGTTTTAATGCAAGAAGCAAGCTCTTATTTCCAGAATCTAAAATACAGCAAGAACCATGAGCATGCCCTGAAAAAAAGAACTGAGTTTCCTACTCATACAGACCATATGTAGAACAACTCTGGTTATGAAACTGATACAAACCACAGCAACTCTTAAATAAATGCTGTTTAGTTAACAGTGAGAATCGCTTTGGGTTCTAGAACTCTGTAAAATAACTTGAGCTCAAAATTCACATGGTTTACAAGAAATGAATTCTTGCGTGTAGGAAGACCCAGATCCTGGGGTTTAACTCCGTTTCTGAAGTGAAATTCAGACCAGTGTTCTCATCCCTGAAACACGCTCTGTTTTAACGCAAGGAGCAAGCACTTATTTCCAGAGTCTTAAATACAGCAAGAACCATGAGCATGCCCTGAAAAAAAGAACTGTGTTTCCTACTCATACGGACCATATGTAGTCCAACTCTGCTTATGAAACTGATACAGACCACAGCTCCTCTTACATTAATGCTTTTTAGTTAATAGTGAGAATTGCGTTTTGGTTCGTGAACTGGGAAAAATCATTTGAGGCCAAAATTCACTGGTTTAACCAGAAATGAAATCTTGTTTGTAAGAAGACACAGATCCATGGGTTTAACTCCGTTTCTGAAAGGAAATTCAGACTAGTGTTCTCATCCCTGAAACACACTCTGTTTTAACGCAAGGAGCAAGCTCTTATTTCCAGAGTCTAAAATACAGCATGAACCATGAGCATGCCCTGAAAAAAAGGAACTGTGTTTCCTACTTATACGGACCTTATGTAGTTCAACTCTGCTTATGAAACTGATACAGACCACAGCTCGTCTTACATAAATGCTCTTTAGTTAATAGTGAGAATCGCGTTGGGTTCGTGAACTGCTAAAAATATTTTGAGCCCAAAATTCAATGGGTTAACCACAAATTAACTCTTGTTTATAGGAAGACACAGATCCTGGGGTTTAACTCCGTTTCTGAAGGGAAATTCAGACCAGAGTTCAAATTCATGACACACACCCTCTTAAAATGCAAGAAGCAAGCTCTTCTTTCCAGAGTCTAAAATACAGCAAGAACCATGAGCATGCCCTGAAAAAAAGAACTGTGTATCCTAATCATACAGACCATATTTAGTTCAACTCTGCTTATGAAACTGATACAAACTACAGCTCGTCTTACATAAATGCTCTTTAGTTAATAGTGAGAATCGCGTTGGGTTCGTGAACTGCAAAAAATCATTTGAGCCCAAAATACACTGGTTTAACCAGACATGATATCTTGCTTGTAGGAAGACCCAGATCCTGGGGTTAAAGTCCGTTTCTGAAGTGAAATTCAGACCAGAGTTCTCATCCCTGAAACACACTCTGTTTTAACGCAAGAAGCAAGCTCTTATTTCCAGAGTCTAAAATACAGCAAGAACCATGAGCATGCCCAGAAAAAAGAACTGTGTTTCCTACTCATACACACCATATGTAGTCAACTCCTGTTATTAAACTGATACAAACCACAGCTCCTCTTACGTAAATCCTCTTAAGTTAATAGTGAGAATCACGTTTTTGTTCGTGAACTGTGTAAAATCATTTGAGCCGAAAATTGACTTGGTTTACAAATAATGAACTCTTCTTTGTAGGAAGACACAGATCATGGGATACAACTCCGTTTCTGAAGGGAAATTCAGACCAGTGTTTTCAACCCTGAAACACGCTCTGTTTTAACGCAAGGAGCAAGCACTTATTTCCAGAGTCTTAAATACAGCAAGAACCATGAGCATGCCCTGAAAAAAAGAACAGAATTTCCTACTCATACAGACCATATGTAGATCAACTCCGGTTATGAAACTGATACAAACCACAGCAACTCTTAAATAAATGCTGTTTAGTTAATAGTCAGTATTGCGTTTTGGTTCGTGAGCTGCTAAAATCATTTGAGGCCAAAATTCACTGGTTTAACCAGAAATGATATCTTGCTTGTAGGAAGACACAGATCCGTGGGTTACACTCCGTTTCTGAAGTGAAATTCAGACGAGAGTTCTCATCCCTGAAAAACACTCTGTGGTAAGGCAAGAAAGATCCTCTTCTTTCCAGCTTCCCCAATACAGTAAGAACCATGACCGTGCCCAGAAAAAAGAACTGTGTTTCCTACTCATACACACCATATGTAGTTCAACTCCTGTTATGAAACTGATACAAACTACTGCTCCTCTTACATAATCCTCTTTAGTTCATAGTGAGAATCGAGTTTTGTTTCGTGAACTGCGAAAAATCATTTGAGCCTAAAATTTACTGGGTTTACCTGAAATGAACTCTTGCTTGTAGGAAGACACTGATACTGGGGTTTAACTCCGTTTCTGAAGGTAAATTCAGAGCAGAGTTCCCATCCCTGAAACACACTCTGATTTAGCGCAAGAAGCAAGCTCTTCTTTCCAAATTCTAAAATACAGCTCGTCTTACATAAATGCTCTTTAGTTAATAGTGATAATCGCGTTTTTTCTAGATCTATGTAAAATCATTTGAGCCGGAAATTCACTTGGTTTACTAGAAATGGACTCTTGATTGTGGGAAAACGCAGATCATGGGGTTTAACTCCTTTTTTGAAAGGAAATTCAGACGAGAGTTTGCATCCCTGAAAAACACTCTGTTTTATGGCAAGAATCATCCTATTCTTTCCAGCGTCTCCAATACAGTCAGAAACATGAGCATGCCCTGAAAAAAAGAACTGTATTTCCTAATCATACAGACCATTTGTAGTTCAACTCTGCTTATGAAACTGTTACAAACCACAGCTCCTCTTACATAAATCCTCTTTAGTTAATACTGAGAATCATGTTGGGTTCGTGAATGGTGAAAAATCATTAGAGCCCAAAATTAACTGGATTTACCAGAAATGAACTCTTGCTTGTAGGAAGACACAGATCCTGGGGTTTAACTCCGTTTCGGAAGGCAAATTCAGTCCAGAGTACTCATCTCTGAAACACACTCTGTTTTAATGCAAGAAGCAAGCTCTTCTTTCCAGAGTCAAAAATACAGCAAGAACCATGAGCATGGCCTGAAAAAAATAACTGTATTTCCTACTCATACGTTCCATATGTAGTTCAAATCTCATTATGAAACTGTTACAAACCACACCTCCTCTTACATAAGTGCTCTTTAGTTAATAGTGAGAATCGCGTTGGGTTCGAGAACTGCGAAAAATAATTTGAGCCCAAAATTTACTGGGTTTACCTTAAATGAACTCTTGCTTGTAGGAATACACAGATCCTCCGGTTTAACTCCGTTTCTGAAGGGAAATTCAGACCAGAGTTCTCATCCCTGAAACACACTCCGTTTTAACGCAAGAATCATCCTCTTCTTTCAAGCGTCTCCAATACAGTACGAACCATGAGCATGCCCACAAAAAAAGAACTGTGTATCCTACTCATACCGACCATATGTAGTTCCACTCTGCTTATGAAATGATACAGAACATAGCTTCTCTTACATAAATGCTCTTTAGATAATATTGATAATCGTGTTGGGTTCTAGAACTGTAAAAAATTGGAGCCGAAAATTCACTAGGTTTAACAGTAATGAACTCGTGCTTGTAGAAGACACAGATCATGGGGTTTAACTCCGTTTCTGATGGGAAATTCAGACCAGAGTTCTCATCACTTAAAAACACTCTGTTTAAAGGCAAGAATTATCCCCTTCTTTCCAGCTTCTCGAATACAGTAAGAACCATGAGCATGCCCAGAAAAAAGAACTGTGTTTCCTAATCATAAAGGCCATATGTAGTTCAACTCTGTTTATGAAACTGATACAAACAACAGCTCCTCTTCCATAAATCCTCCTTAGTTCATAGTGAGAATCGCTTTTTGGTTCGTGAACTGCAAAAAATCATTTTAGCCCAAAATTCCCTGCGTTTACCAGAAGAGAACTCTTGCTTTTAGGAAGACACAGACCCTGGTGTTTAACTCCGTTTCTGAAGTTAAATTCAGACCAGAGTTCTCATCCGTGAAACACACTCTGTTTTAACGCAAGAATCATCCTCTTCTTTCCATCCTCTCCAATACAGTACGAACCATGAGCATGCCCAGAAAAAAGAACTGTGTTTCCTACTCATACAGACCATATGATGTTCAACTCTGCTTATGAAACTGTTTCAAACCACAGCTCCTCTTACATAAATGCTCTTTAGTTAATAGTGAGAATCGCGTTGGGTTTGTGAACTGGGAAAAATCATTTGAGCCCAAAATTCACTGGGTTTACCTGAAATTAACTCCTGCTTGTAGGAAGACACAGATCCTGGGGTTTAACTCCGTTTCTGAAGGGAAATTCAGACAAGAGTTCTCATCCTTAAAACACACTGTGTTTAATGCAAGATGCAAGTTCTTCTCTCCAGATTCGCCAATACAACAAGAACCATGAGCATACCCAGAAAAAAAGAATTGTGTTTCCTACTCATTCGGACCATATGTAGTTCAACTCTGCTTATGAAACTGATACACTTACATACATGCGCTTTAGTTAATAGTGATAATCGCGTTGGGTACTAGAACTGTGTAAGGTCATTTGAGCCCACAATTCACTGGGTTTACCTGAAATGAACTCATGCTTGTAGGAAGACACAGATCCTGGGGTTTAACTCCGTTTCTGAAGGGAAATTCAGACAAGAGTTCTCATCCTTAAAACACACTGTGTTTAATGCAAGATGCAAGCTCTTCTTTCCAGATTCTCCAATACAACAAGAACCAGGAGCATGCCCAGAAAATAAGAATTGTGTTTCCTACTCATTTGGATCATATGTAGTTCAACTCTGCTTATGAAAGTGATACAAACCCAAGCATCTCTTACATAAATGCTGTTTAGTTAATAGTGAGAATCATTTTGGGTTCGTGAACTGGAAAAAACCTTTTGAGCCAAAATTCACTGGCTTAACCAAAAATGAACTCTTGCTTGTAGGAAGACACAGATCCTGTGGTTTAACTCCGTTTCTGAAGGGAAATTCAGATCAGAGTTCTTATCCCTGAAGCGCACTCAGTTTTAACGCTAGAAGCAAGCCCTTCTTTGCAGAGTCTAAAATACAGCAAGAACCAGGAGCATGCCCTGAAAAAAAGAACTGTGTTTCCTACTCATAAGGACCATATGTAGTTCAACTCTGCTTATGAAACTGATACAAACCACAGCTCCTCTTACATAAAGTCTCATAAGTTAATAGTGAGAATCATGTTCTGTTGGTGTACTGTGTAAAACCTTTTTAGCCCAAAATTCACTATGTTTACCAGAAATGATATCCTGCTTGTAGGACAACACAGATCCTGGGGTTTAACTCCGTTTCTGAAGGGAAATTCAGACCAGAGTTCTTATCCCTGAAACACACTCTGTTTTAACGCTAGAAGCAAGCCCTTCTTTGCAGAGTCTAAAATACAGCAAGAACCAGGAGCATGCCCTGAAAAAAAGAACTGTGTTTCCTATTCTTACTTACCATATGTTGTTCAACTCTGCTCATGAAACTGATACAAACAACAGCTCCTCTTACATAAATGCTCTTTAGTTAATAGTGAGAATAGCGTTGGGTTCTTGAACTGTGAAAAATCATTTGAGCCCCAAATTCCCTGGGTTTACCAGAAATGAACTCTTGCTTGTAGAAAGACACATATCCTGGGGTTTAACTCCGTTTCTGAAGGGAAATTCAGACCCGAATTCTCATACCTGAAAAACACTCTGTTTTAAGGCATGAATGAACCTCTTCTTTCTAGGGTCACGAATATGTTAAGAACCATGAGCATGCCAAGAAAAAAATAACTGTGTTTCCTACACATACGGACCATATGTAGTTCAAATCTGCTTATGAAACTGATACAGAGCACAGCTCCTCTTACATAAATTCTCTTTAGATAATAGTGATAATCATGTTGTGTACTAGAGCTGTGGAAAAAAATTTGAGCCGAAAATTCACTTGGTTTACCTGAAATGATCTATTGCTTGTAGGAAGAAACAGATCTTGGGGTTTAACTCCTTTTCTGAAGGGAAATTCAGACCAGTGTTCTCATCCATGAAACACACTCTGTTTCAATGCAAGAATCAAGTTCTTCTTTCCAGAGTCTCCAAAACAACAAGACCTTGAGCATGCCCCGAAAAAAAGAACTGGACTTCCTACTCATACGGACCATATGTAGTTCAACTCTGCTTATCAAACTGATACAAACCACAGCTCCTCTTACATAAATAATCTATAGTTAATAGTGAGAATCGGTTTGGGTTGGTGAACTGCGAAAAACCATTTGAGCCCAAAATTCACTTAGTTTACCAGAAATGAACTCTTGCTTTTAGGAAGACAGATCCTGGTGTTTAACTCCCTTTCTGAAGCGAAATTCAGACAAGAGTTCTCATCCCTGAAACACACTCTGTTTTCACGCAAGAAAAAAGTCTTCTTTCCAGAGTCTAAAATACAGCAAGAACCATGAGCATGCCCTGAAAAAAAGAAATGTGTTTCCTACTCATACGGACCGTATGGAGTTCAACTCTGCTTATGAAACTGATACAAACCACAGCTCTGCTTACATAAATGCTCTTTAGTTAATAGTGAGAATCGCCTTGGGATCGTGAACTGCGAAAAATCATTTGAGCCCAAAATTTACTGGGGTAACCAGAAATAAACTATTGCTTGTAGGAAGACGCAGATACTGGGGTTTAAGTCAGTTTCTGAAGGGAAATTCAGACCAGAATTCTCATACCTGAAAAAAACTTTGGTTTAAGGCATGAATCATACTCTTCTTTCCAGGGTCTCCAATATAGTAAGAACCATGAGCATGCCAAGAAAAAATAACTGTGTTTCCTACTCATGCGTACCATATGTAGTTCAAATCTGCTTATGAAACTGATACAGACCACAGCTCCCCTTACATAAATGCTAGTTAGATAATAGTGATAATCATGTTGTGCTCTAGAACTGTAGAAAAAAATTTGACTCGAAAATTCACTTGGTTTACCTGAAATGAACTCTTGCTTGTAGGAAGACACAGATCATGGGGTTTAACTCCTTTTCTGAAGAGAAACTCAGATGAGCGTTCTCATCCCTGAAACACACTCTGCTTTAACGCTAGAAGCAAGCCCTTCTTTGCAGAGTCTAAAATACAGCAAGAACCAGGAGCATGCCCTGAAAAAAAGAACTGTGTTTCCTACTCATAAGGACCATATGTAGTTCAACTCTGCTTATGAAACTGATACAAACCACAGCTCCTCTTACATAAAGTCTCATAAGTTAATAGTGAGAATCATGTTCTGTTGGTGTACTGTGTAAAACCTTTTTAGCCCAAAATTCACTTTGTTTACCTGAAATGATATCCTGCTTGTAAGACAACACAGATCCTGGGGTTTTATCCGTTTCTGAAGGGAAATTCAGACCAGAGTTCTTATCCCTGAAACGCACTCTGTTTTAACGCTAGAAGCAAGCCCTTCTTTGCAGATTCTAAAATACAGCAAGAACCAGGAGCATGCCCTGATAAAAAGAACTGTGTTTCCTATTCTTACTTACCATATGTTGTTCAACTCTGCTCATGAAACTGATACAAACCACAGCTCCTCTTACATAAATGCTCTTTAGTTAATAGTGAGAATAGCGTTGGGTTCTTGAACTGTGAAAAATCATTTGAGCCCCAAATTCCCTGGGTTTACCAGAAATGAACTCGTGCTTGTAGGAAGACACAGATCCTGGGGTTTAACTCTGTTTCTGAAGGGAAATTCAGACCCGAATTCTCATACCTGAAAAACACTGTTTTAAGGCATGAATGAACCTCTTCTTTCTAGGGTCACCAATACAGTAAGAACCATGAGCATGCCAAGAAAAAAATAACTGTGTTTCCTACACATACGGACCATATGTAGTTCAAATCTGCTTATGAAACTGATACAGAGCACAGCTCCTCTTACATAAATTCTCTTTAGATAATAGTGATAATCATGTTGTGTAGTAGAGCTGTGGAAAAAAATTTGAGCCGAAAATTCACTTGGTTTACCTGAAATGAACTATTGCTTGTAGGAAGAAACAGATCATGGGGTTTAACTCCTTTTCTGAAGGTAAATTCAGACCAGTGTTCTCATCCATGAAACACACTCTGTTTTAATGCAAGAAGCAAGTTCTTCTTTCCAGAGTCTCCAATACAACAAGACCATGAGCATGCCCCGAAAAAAAGAACTGGGCTTCCTACTCATACGGACCATATGTAGTTCAACTCTGCTTATCAAACTGATACAAACCACAGCTCCTCTTACATAAATGCTCTATAGTTAATAGTGAGAATCGGTTTGGGTTGGTGAACTGCGAAAAACCATTTGAGCCCAAAATTCACTTAGTTTACCAGAAATGAACTCTTGCTTTTAGGAAGACAGATCCTGGTGTTTAACTCCCTTTCTGAAGCGAAATTCAGACCAGAGTTCTCATCCCTGAAACACACTCTGTTTTCACGCAAGAAAAAAGTCTTCTTTCCAGAGTCTAAAATACAGCAAGAACCAAGAGCATGCCCTGAAAAAAAGAAATGTGTTTCCTATTCATACGGACCGTATGGAGTTCAACTCTGCTTATGAAACTGATACAAACCACAGCTCTGCCTACATAAATGCTCTTTAGTTAATAGTGAGAATCGCGTTGGGAACGTGAACTGCGAAAAATCATTTGAGCCCAAAATTCACAGGGGTAACCAGAAATGAACTCTTGCTTGTAGGAAGACACAGATCCTGGGGTTTAACTCCGTTTCTGAAGGGAAATTCAGACCAGAGGTCTCATACCTGAAACACACTCTGTTTTAAGACAAGAAGCCTCCTCTTCTTTCCAGCGTCACCAATACAGCAAGAACCATGATCATGCCCAGTAAAAATGAACTGTGTTTCCTACTCATACGGACCATATGTAGTTCAACTCTGCTTATGAAACTGATACAAACCACAGCTCCTCTTACATAAAGTCTCATAAGTTAATAGTGAGAATCATGTTCTGTTGGTGTACTGTGTAAAACCTTTTGAGCCCAAAATGGACCTTGTTTACCAGAAATGATATCCTGCTTGTAGGACAACACAGATCCTGGGGTTTAACTCCGTTTCTGAAGGCAAATTCAGACCAGAGTTCTTATCCCTGAAACGCACTCTGTTTTAACGCTAGAAGCAAGCCCTTCTTTGCAGAGTCTAAAATACAGCAAGAACCAGGAGCATGCCCTGAAAAAAAGAACTGTGTTTCCTATTCATAAGGACCATATGTAGTTCAATTCTGCTTATGAAACTGATACAAACCACAGCTCCTCTTACATAAATCCTCTTTAGTTAATAGTGAGAATAGCGTTGGGTTTGTGAACTGCGAAAAATCATTTTCCCTGAAAATTCACTGGGTTTACCATAAATGAACTCTTGCTTGTAGGAAGACACAGATCATGGGGTTCAACTCCCTTTCTGAAGGGAAATTCAGACCAGAGTTCTCATCCATGAAACACACTGTGTTTTAACTAAGAAGCAAGCTCTTCTTTCCAGATTCTAAATTACAGCAAGGACCATGATCATGGCCTGAAAAAAAGAAGTGTTTCCTATTCATAAGGACCATATGTAGTGCAACTCTGCTTATGAAACTGATACAAACCACACCTCCTCTTACATAAATGCTCTTTAGTTAATAGTGAGAATAGCGTTGGGTTCTTGAATTGTGAATAATCATTTGATCCCAAAATTCCCTGGGTTTACCAGAAATGAACTCTGGCTTGTAGGAAGACCCAGATCCTGGGGTTTAACTCCGTTTCTGAAGGGAAATTCAGACCAGAATTCTCATACCTGAAAAACATTCTGGTTTAAGGCATGAATCATACTCTTCTTTCCTGGGTCTCCAATACAGTAAGAACCATGATCATGCCAAGAAGAAAATAACTGTGTTTCCTACTCATGCGGACCATATGTAGTTCAAATCTGCCTTTGAAACTGATACAGACCACAGGTCCTCATACATAAATGCTCTTTAGATAATAGTTATAATCATGTTGTGTTCTAGAACTGTGGAAAAATATTTGAGCCGAAAATTCACTTGATTTACCTGAATTGAACTCTTGCTTGTAGGAAAAAAACAGATCATGTGGTTTAACTCCTTTTCTGAAGGGAAATTCAGGCCAGTGTTCTCATCTATGAAACACACTCTATTTTAATGCAGGAAGCAATCTCTTCTTTCCAGAGTCTCCAATACAACAAGACCATGAGCATGCCCAGAAAAAAAGAACTGTGTTTCCTACTTATTCGGACCATATGTAGTTCAACTCTGGTAATCAAACTGATACAAACCACAGCTCCTCTTACATAAATGCTCTATAGTTAATAGTGAGAATCCTGTTGGGTTCCTGAACTGCGAAAAATCATTTGAGCCCAAAATTCCTTGGTTTACCAGAAATGAACTCTTGCTTGTAGGAAGACACAGATGCTGGGGTGTAACTCCGTTTGTGAAGGGAAATTCAGACCAGCATTCTCATCCCTGAAACACAATCTGCTTTAACACAAGAAGCAAGCTCTTCTTTCAGATTCTAAAATACAGCAAGAACAATGAGCATGCCCCGAAAAAAAGAAATGTGTTTCCTACTAATACGAACCATATGTAGTTCAACTCTGCTTAAGAAACTGATACAAACCACTGCTCCGCATACATAAATGCTGTTTAGTTAATAGTGAGAATCGCGTTGGGTTCGTGAACTGCGAAAATCATTTGAGCCCAAAATTCACTGGGAAACCAGAAATGAACTCTTGCTTGTAGGAAGACACAGACCCTGGGGTTTAACTCCATTTCTGAAGGGAAATTCAGACCAGAGTTCTCATCCCTGAAACACACTGTATTTTAAGACAAGAAGCCTCCTATTCTTACCAGGGTCTCCAATACAGTAAGAACCATGAGCATGCCAAGAAAAAAATAACTGTGTTTCCTACTGATGTGGACCATATGTAGTTCAAATCTGCTCATGAAACTGATACACAACACAGCTCCTCTTACATAAATGCTCTTTAGATAATAGTGATAATCATGTTGTGTTCTAAAACTGTGGAAAAAAATTTGAGCCATAAATTCACTTGGTTTACGTGAAATGAACTCTTGCTTGTTGGAAGAAACAGATCTTGGGATTTAACTCCTTTTCTGAAGGGAAATTCAGACCAGTGTTCTCATCCATGAAACACACTCTGTTTTAAAGCAAGAAGAAGCTCTTCTTTCAAGAGTCTCCAATACAACAAGACCATGAGCATGCCCAGAAAAAAAGAACTGTGTTTCCTACTCAAACGGACCATATGTAGTTAAACTCTGCTTATGAAACTGATACAAACCACAGCTCCTCTTACATAAATCCTCTTTAGTTAATAGTGAGAAGAGCGTTTGGTTTGTGAACTGTGAAAAATCATTTGAGCCGAAAATTCACCAGGTTTACCATAAATGAACTGTTGCTTGTAGGAAGACACCTATCATGGGGTTTAACTCCGTTACTGAAGGGAAATTCAGACAAGAGTTCTCGTACCTGAAACACACTCTGTTTTAACGAAGAAGCAAGCTCTTCTTTCCAGGATTAAATTACAGCAAGAACCATTAGCATGGCCTGAAAAAAAGAACTGTGTTTCCTACTCATACGGACCATATGTAGTTCAACTCTGCTTATGAAACTGATACAAACCACAGCTCCTCTTACATAAAGTCTCTTTTGTTAATAGTGAGAATCATGTTCTGTTGGTGTACTGTGTAAAATCTTTTGAGCCCAAAATTCACTTTGTTTACCAGAAACGATATCCTGCTTGTAGGACAACACAGATCCTGGGCTTTAACTCCATTTCTGAAGGGAAATTCAGACCAGAGTTCTCATCCCTGAAACACACTCTGTTTTAACGCAAGAAGCAAGCTCTTCTTTCAAGGGTCTCCAATACAGTAAGAACCATAAGCATGCCAAGAAAAAAGAACGGTGTTTCCTACTCATAGGGACCATATGTAGTTCAACTCTGCTTATGTAACTGATACAAACCACACCTTCTCTTACATAAATACTCTTTAGTTAATAGTGAGAATAGCGTTGGGTTCGTGAACTGCGAAAAATCATTTGAGCCCAAAATTCACTGGGGTAACCAGAAATGAACTCTTACTTGTAGGAAGACACAGATACTGGGGTTTAACTCCGATTCTGAAGGGAAATGCAGACCAGAATTATCATCCCTGAAATACACTCTGTTGTAAGGCATGAATCATCCTCTTATTTCCAGGTCTGCAAAACAGTAAGAACCATGTGCATGGCAAGAAAAAAAGAACTGTGTTTCCTACTCATATGGACAATATGTAGTTTAACTCTGCTTATGAAACTTATTCAAACCACAGCTCTGCTTACATAAATGCTCTTTAGTTAATAGTGAGAATCGCGTTGGGATCGTGAACTGCGAAAAATCATTTGAGCCCAAAATTCACTGCGTTTACCAGAAATGAACGCTTGTTTGTAGGAAGACACAGATCCAGGGGTTTAACTCCATTTCTGAAGGGAAATTCAGACCTGAATTCTCATCCCTGAGAAACACTCTGTTTTAAGGCATGAATCATCCTCTCCTTTCCAGGGTCTCCAATACAGTAAGAAGCATGAGCATGCCAGGAAAAAAAAAAAAAAACTGTGTTTCCAACTCATACAGACCATATGTAGTTCAACTCTGCTTATGAAACTGATAAAGACCACAGATCCTCCTACATAAATGCTCTTTAGTTAATAGAGAGAATACAGTTGGATTCGTGAACTGCAATAAATCATTTGAGCCCAAAATTCAATTGGTTAACCAGAAATGAACTCTTGATTGTACGAAGACACAGATCCTGGGGTTTAACTCCGTTCCTGAAGGGAAATTCAGAACAGAGTTCTCATCCCTGAAACACACTCTGTTTTAACGAAGAAGAAAGTTCTTCTTTCCAGAGTATAAATTACAGCAAGAACCATGAGCATGGTCTGAAAAAAAGAACTGTGTTCCCTATTCATATGGACCATATGTAGTTCAACTCTGCTTATGAAACTGATGCAAACAATACATCCTCTTACCTAAATGCTCTTTAGTTAATAGTGAGAATAGCGTTGGGTTCTAGAACTGTGTAAAATCATTTGAGCCCAAAATTTACTTGGTTTACCAGAAATGAACTCTTGCTTGTAGGAAGACACAGATCATTCGGTTTAACTCCATTTCTGAAGGGAAATTCAGACCAGAGTTCGCATCCATGAAACACACTCTGTTTTATTGCAAGAAGCAAGCTCTTCTTTCCAGAATGTCCAATACAGCAAGAACCATGAGCATGCCCAGAGAAAAGATCTGTGCTTCCTACTCATACGGAATATATGTAGTTCAACTCTGCTTATGAAACTGATAAAAACCATAGCTCCTCCTACAATAATCCTATTTAGTTATTAGTGAGAATAGAATAGGGTTCATGAACTGCAAACAATCATTTGAGCCCAAAATTCCCTGGGTATACCAGAAATGAACTCTTGCTTGTAGGAAGACACAGATCCTGGGGTTTAACTCCGTTTCTGAAGGGAAATTCAGACCAGAGTTCTCATCCCTGAAACACACTCTGTTTTAACGCAAGAAGCAAGCTCTTCTTTCCATAGTCTAAAATAAGCAAGAACCATGAGCATGCCCTGAATAAAAGAACTGTGTTTCCTACTCATACGGACCATATTTACTTCAACTCTGCTCATGAAACTGATACAAACCACACCTCCGCTTACATAAATGCTCTTTAGTTACTAGTGATAATCAAGGTTGGGTTCTAGAAGTGTGTAAAGTCTTTTGAGCCCAAAATTCACTTGGCTTACCAGAATTGAACCCTTGCTTGTAGGGAGACACTGATCCTGGGGATTAACTCCGTTTCTGAAGGAAAATTCAGACCAGAATTCTCATCCCTGAAAAACACTCTGTTTTAAGGCATGAATCATTCTCTTCTTTCCAGGGTCTCCAAAACAGTAAGAACCATGAGCATGCCAAAAAAAAATAACTGTGCTTCCTACTCATACGGACCATATGTAGTTCAACTCTGCTTATGAAATTGATACAAAACACAGCTCTGCTTACATAAATGCTCTTTAGTTAATAGTGAGAATGACGTTGGGATCGTGAAATGCGAAAAATCATTTGAGCCCAAAATTCACTGGGGTAACCAGAAATGAACTCTTGCTTGTAGGAAGACACAAATGCTGGGGTTAAACTCCATTTCTGAAGGGAAATTCAGAACAGAGTTCTCATCCCTGAAACACACTCTGTTTTAAGACAAGAAGCATCCTCTTCTTTCCAGCGTCACCAATACAGCAAGAACCATGACCATGCCCAGAAAAAATGAACTGTGTTTCCTACTAATACGGACCATATGTAGTTCAACTCTGCTTATGAAACTGATACAAACAACAGCTCCTCATACATAAAGTCTCTTTAGTTAATAGTGAGAATCATGTTCTGTTGGTGTACTGTGTAAAATAATTTGAGCCCAAAATTCACTTGGTTTACCAGAAATGAACTCTTGCTTGGAGGAAGACACAGATCCTGGGGTTTAACTCCCTTTCTGAAGGGAAATTCAGACCAGAGTTCTCATCACTGACACAATCTCTTTTAACGGAAGAAGCAAGCTCTTCTTTCCAGAGTATAAAATACAGCATGAACCATGAGCATGCCTTGAAAAAAAGAAATGTGTTTCCTACTCATACGGACCATATGGAGTTCAACTCTGCTTATGAAACTGATACAAACCACAGCTCTGCTTACATAAATGCTCTTTAGTTAATAGTGTGACTCGCGTTGGGATCGTGAACTGCGAAAAATCATTTGAGCCCAAAATTCACTGGGCTAACCAGAAATGAACTCTTGCTAGTAGGAAGAAACAGATCCTGGGTTTTAACTCCAATTCTGAAGGGAAATTCAGACCAGAGTTCTCATTCCTGAAACACACTCTGTTTTAAGACAAGAAGCATCCTCTTCTTTCCAGCGTCACCAATGCAGCAAGAACCATGATCATGCCCAGAAAAAAAGAACTGTGTTTCCTACTCATAAGGACCATATTTAGTTCAACTCTGCTTATGAAACTGATACAAACCACAGCTCCTCATACATAAAGTCTCTTTAGTTAATAGTGAGAATCATGTTCTGTTGGTGTACTGTGTAAAATAATTTGAGCCCAAAATTCACTTGGTTTACCAGAAATGAACTCTTGCATGGAGGAAGACACAGATCCTGGGGTTTAACTCCCTTTCTGAAGGGAAATTCAGACCAGAGTTCTCATCACTGACACAATCTCTTTTAACGGAAGAAGCAAGCTCTTCTTTCCAGAGTCTAAAATACAGCATGAACCATGAGCATGCCTTGAAAAAAAGAAATGTGTTTCCTACTCATACGGACCATATGGAGTTCAACTCTGCTTATGAAACTGATACAAACCACACAGCTCTGCTTACATAAATGCTCTTTAGTTAATAGTGTGACTCGCGTTGGGATCGTGAACTGCGAAAAATCATTTGAGCCCAAAATTCACTGGGCTAACCAGAAATGAACTCTTGCTAGTAGGAAGAAACAGATCCTGGGTTTTAACTCCAATTCTGAAGGGAAATTCAGACCAGAGTTCTCATCCCTGAAACACACTCTGTTTTAAGACAAGAAGCATCCTCTTCTTTCCAGCGTCACAATGCAGCAAGAACCATGATCATGCCCAGAAAAAAAGAACTGTGTTTCCTACTCATAAGGACCATATTTAGTTCAACTCTGCTTATGAAACTGATACAAACCACAGCTCCTCTAACATAAAGTCTCTTTAGTTAATTGTGAGAATCATGTTCTGTTGGTGTACTGTGTAAAATCATTTGAGCCCAAAATTCACTGCGTTTACCAGAAATGAATTCTTGTTTGTCGGAAGACACAGACCCTGGGGTTTAACTCCGTTTCTGAAGGGAAATTCAGACCAGAATTCTCATCCCTGAGAAACACTCTGTTTTAAGGCATGAATCATCCTCTCCTTTCCAGGGTCTCCAATACAGTAAGAAGCATGAGCATGCCAGGAAAAAAAGAACTGTGTTTCCTTCTAATACGGACCATATGTAGTTCAACTCTGCTTATGAAACTGATACAAACCACAGCTCCTCTAAAATAAATCCTCTTTATTTAATAGTGAGAATAGCGTAGGGTTAATGAACTGCGAAAAATCATATGAGCACATAATTCACTGGGTTTACAAGAAATGAACTCTTGCTTGTGGAAAGACACAGATATGTGGGTTGAACTCCGTTTCTGAAGGGAAATTCAGACCAGAGTTCTCATCCCTGAAAAATACTCTGTTTTAAGGCAAGAATCATGCTCTTCTTTCCAGCGCCACCAATAAAGTAAGGACCATGAGCATGCCCAGAAAAAAAGAACTGTGTTTCCTACTCATACGGACCATATGTAGTTCAACTCTGATTATGAAACTGATACAAACCACAGCTCCTCTTACATAAATGCTCTTTAGTTAATAGTCAGAATCATGTTGTGTTAGTGAACTGCGAAATATCATTTGAGCCCAAAATTCACTGGGTTTACCAGAAATGAACTCTTGCTTGTAGGAAGACATAGATCATGGGGTTCAACTCCGTTTCAGAAGGGAAATTCAGACCAGAATTCTCATCCCTGAAAAACACTCTGTTTTAAGGCATGAATCATCCTCTCCTTTCCAGGTTCTCCAATAGAGTAAGAAGCATGAGCATGCCAGGAAAAAAAGAACTGTGTTTCCTACTCATACGGAACATATGTAATTCAACTCTGCTTATGAAACTGATAAAGACCACAGATCCTCTTAAATAAATGCTCTTTAATAGTGAGAATTGCGTTGGGTTCGTTTACTGCGAAAAATCATTTGAGCCCAAAATTCACTGGGTTTACCAGAAATGAACTCTTGTTTGTAGGAAGACACAGATCCTGGGGATTAACTCCGTTTTTGAAGGGAAATTCAGACCACAATTCTCGTCCCTGAGAAACACTCTGTTTTAAGGCATGAATCATCCTCTCCTTTCCAGGGTCTCCAATACAGTAAGAAGCATGAGCATGCCAGGAAAAAAGAACTGTGTTTCCTACTCATACAGACCATATGTAGTTCAACTCTGCTCATGAAACTGATAAAGACCACAGCTCCTCTTACATAAATGCTCTTTAGTTAATAGTGAGAATAGCGTTGGGTTCGTGAACTGCAATAAATCATTTGAGCCCAAAATTCAATCGGTTAACCAGAAATGAACTCTTGCTTGTAGGAAGACACAGATCCTGGGGTTTAACTCCATTTCTGAAGGGAAATTCAGACTAGACTTCTCATCCCTGAAACACACTCTGTTATAACGAAGAAGAAGGTTCTTCTTTCCAGAGTCTAAAATACAGCAAGAACCATGAGCATGGTCTGAAAAAAAGAACTGTGTTCCCTATTCATATGGACCATATGTAGTTAAACTCTGCTTATGAAACTGATGCAAACCACACCTCCTCTTACATAAATGCTCTTAAGTTAATAGTGAGAATAGTGATGGGTTCTAGAACTGTGTAAATTCATTTGAGCCCAAAATTCACTTGGTTTACCAGAAATAAACTCTTGCTTGTAGGAAGACACAGATCCTGGGGTTTAACTCAGTTTCTGAAGGGAAATTCAGAACAGAGTTAGCATCCCTGAAACACACTCTGTTTTAATGCAAGAAGCAAGCTCTTCTTTCCATAATCTAAAATACAGCAAGAACCATGAGCATGCCTTGAAAAAAAGAACTGTGTTTTCTACTCATACGGACTATATTTACTTCAACTCTGCTCATGAAACTGATACAAACCACAGCTCCGCTTACATAAATCCTCTTTAGTTAATAGTGAGAATCAAGTTTGGTTGGTGAACTGTGGTAAATCATTTGAGACCAAAACTCACTGGGTTTACAAGAAATTAACTCTTGATTGTAGGAAGACACTGATCCTGGGGTTTAACTCCGTTTGTGAAGGGAAATTCAGACCAGAGTTCTCACCCATGAAATACAGCCTGTTTTAATGCGAGAAGCAAGGTCTTCTTTCGAGCGTCTCCAATACAGCAAGAACCATGACCATTCCCTGAAAAAAAGAACTGTGTTTCCTACTCATACGGACCATATATAGTTCAACTCTGCTTATGAAACTGATAAAAACCACAGCTCCGCATACATAAATGCTGTTTAGTTAATAGTGAGAATCGCGTTGGGTTCGTGAACTGCGAAAAATCATTTGAGCCCAAAATTCACTGGGTTACCCAGAAATGAACTCTTGCTTGTAGGAAGACACAGATCCTGGGGTTTAACTCCATTTCTGAAGGAAAATTCAGACCAGAGTTCTCATCCCTGAAACACACTCTATTTTAAGACAAGAAGCATCCTCTTCTTTCCAGGGTCTCCAATACAGTAAGAACCATAATCATGCCTAGAAAAAAGAACGGTGTTTCCTACTCATATGGACGATATGTAGTTCAAATCTGCTTATGAAACTGATACCCACCACAGCTTCTTTTACATAAATGCTCATTAATTAATAATGATAATCGCTTTGTGTTCTAGAACTGAGGAAAATCATTTGAGCCGAAAATTTACTTGGTTTACCAGAAATGAACTCTTGCTTGTAGGAAGACACAGAACCTGGGGTTTAACTCCATTTCTGAAGGGAAATTCAGACCAGAATTCTCATCCCTGAAACACACTCTGTTTTAATGCAAGAAGCAAGCTCTTCTTTCCAGAATCTAAAATACAGCAAGAACCATGAACATGCCCTGAAACAAAGAAATGTGTTTCCTACTCATACGGACCATATGGAGTTCAACTCTGCTTATGAAACTGATACAAACCACAGCTCGGCTTACATAAATCCTCTTTAGTTAATAGTGAGAATCGCGTTGGGATCGTGTACTGCGAAAAATCATTTGAGCCCAAAATTCACTTGGTTTAACAGAAATGAACTCTTGCTTGTAGGGAAACACAGATCATGGGGTTTATCTCTGTTTCTGAAAAGAAATTCAGACCAGAGTTCTCATTCATGAATCACACTCTGTTTTAAGGCAAGAAACAAGCTCTTCTTTCCAGCGTCTCCAATACAGTAAGAACGCTGAGCATGCCCAGAAAAAAAAAAATACCTGTGTTTACTACTCATACGGACCATATGTAGGTCAACTCTGCTTATTAAATTATACAGACATCAGCTCCTTTTACATAAATGCTCTTTAGTTAATAGTGATAATCGCATTGGGTTCTAGAACTGTGTAAAGTCATTTGAGCCGAAAATTCACTTGGTTTACCAGAACTCAACTCTTGCTGGTCGGAAGACACAGATCATGGGGTTTAACTAGGTTTGTAAAGGGAAATCCAGAACAGAGATCTCATCCATGAAACACACCCTGTTTTAATGCAAGAAGCAAGCTCTTCTTTCCGGCGTCTCCAATAAGCAAGACCATGAGCATGCACTGAAAAAAAGAACTGTGTTAACTACTCATACGTACCACATGTAGTTCAACTCTGCTTATGAAATGATACAGACCAGAGCTACTCATACATAAATGCTCTTTAGTTAAAAGTGATAATCGTGTAGGGTTCTAGAACTGTGTAACGTCATTTGAGCCGAAAATCACTTGGTTTGCCAGAAATGAACTCTTGCTTGTAGGAAGACACAGATCATTGGGTTTAACTTCGTTTTTGATGCTAAATTCAGACCAGAGTTCTCATCCATTAAACACACGCTGTTTTAATGCAAGAAGCAAGCTCTTCTCTTCAGGGTCTCCAATACAGCTAGAACCATGATCATGCCCTGAAAAAAAGAACTGTGTTTCCTACTCATACGGACCATATATACTTCAACTCTGCTCATGAAACTGACACAAACCACAGCTCCGCTTACATAAATGCTCTTTAGTTAATAGTGAGAATCATGTTGGGTTGGTGAACTGCGAAAAATCATTTGAGCCCCAAATTTACTTGGTATACCAGAAATGAACATTTGCTTGGAGGAATACACTGATCCTCGGGTTTAACTCGGTTTGTGAAGGGAAATTCAGACCAGAGTTCTCACCTATGAAACACAGCCTGTTTTAATGCCAGAAGGAAGGTCTTCTTTCCAGCGTCTCCAATACAGCAAGAACCATGAGCATTCCCTGAAAAAAAGAACTGTGTTTCCTACTAATACGGACCATATATAGTTCAACTATGCTAATGAACTTGATACAAACCAGCGCTCCTCTTACATAAATCCTCTTTAGTTAATAGTGAGAATAGCATAGAGTTCGTGAACTGCGAAAAACCATTTGAGTCAAAAATTCACTGGGTATACCAGAAATGAACTCTTGCTTAAAGGAAGTCACAGATCCTTGGGTTTAACTGCGTTTCTGAAGGGAAATTCAGACCAGATTTCTCATCCCTGAAAAACACTCTATTTTAAGGCATGAATCAACCTCTTCTTTCCAGCATCTCCAATACAGTAAGAACCATGAGCATTAACAGGAAAAAAAGAACTGTACTCATACGTACCATATGTAGTTCAACTCTGCTTATGAAATGATACAGACCAGAGCTCCTCATACATAAATGCTCTTTAGGTAAAAGTGATAATCTCGTTGTGTTCTAGAACTGTGTAACGTCATTTGAGCCGAAAATTCACTTGGTTTAACAGAAATGAACTCTTGCTTGTAGGAAGACACAGATCATGGGGTTAACTCCGTTTTTGAAGCTAAATTCAGACCAGAGTTCTCATCCATGAAACACACCCTGTTTTAATGCAAGAAACAAGCACTTCTTTCCAGCGTCTCCAATACAGCAAGAAGCATGAGCACGCCCTTAAAAAAATAACTGTGTTTCCTACTCATACGGACCATATGTAGTTCAACTCTGCTTATGAAACTGATACAAACCACAGCTCTTCTTACATAAATGCTCTTTAGTTAATAGTGAGATTCGGTTTGGGTTGGTGAACTGGGAAAAATCATTTGAGCCCAAAATTCACTTGGTTTAACAGAAATGAACTCTTGCTTGTAGGAAGACACAGATCCTGGGTTTTAACTCTGTTTCTGAAGGGAAATTCAGCCCAGAGTTCTCATCACTGAAACACACTCTGTTTTATCAAAAGAAACAAGCTCTTCTTTCCAGAATCTAAAATACAGCAAGAACCATGAGCATGGTCTGAAAAAAAGGACTGTGTTTCCTATTCATACGGACCATATGTAGTTGAACTCTGCTTATGAAACTGATACACACCACACCTCCTCTTACATAAATCCTCTTTAGTTAATTGTGGGAATAGCATAGGGTTCGTGAACTGCTAACTATCATTTGAGCCCAAAATTCACTGGGTATACCAGACATAAACTCTTGCTTGTAGGAAGACAATGATCCTGTGGTTTAACTCCGTTACTGAAGGGAAATTCCGACCAGAATTCTCCTCCCTGAAAAACACTCTTTTTAAAGGCAAGAATCATTCTCTTCTTTCCAGCTTCTCCAATACAGTAAGAACCATGATCATGCCAAGAAAAAAAGAACTGTGTTTCCTACTCATACGGACCATGTGTAGTCCAACTCTGCATATGAAAATGATACACACCACAGCTCCTCTTACATAAATGCTAGTTAGTTAATAGTGATAATCAAGGTTGGGTTCTAGAACTGTGTAAAATCATTTGAGCCCAAAATTCACTTGGTTTGCCAGAAATGAACTCTTGCTTGTAGCAAGACACAGATCATGGGGTTTAACTCCGTTTTTGAAGCTAAATTCAGACCAGAGTTCTCATCCATGAAACACACCCTGTTTTAATGCAAGAAGCAAGCTCTTCTTTACAGCGTCTCCAATACAGCAAGACCATGAGCATGCACTGAAAAAAAGAACTGTGTTTCCTACTCATACGTACCACATGTAGTTCAACTCTGCTTATGAAATGATACAGACCAGAGCTCCTCATACATAAATGCTCTTTAGTTAAAAGTGATAATCATGTAGGGTTCTAGAACTGTGTATTGTCATTTGAGCCCAAAATTCACTTGGTTTAACAGGAATGAACTCTTGCTTGTAGGAAGACACAGATCCTGGGGTTTAACGATGTTTCTGAAGGGAAATTCAGCACAGAGTTCTCATCCCTGAAACTAACTCTGTTTTAACAAAAGTAGCAAGCTCTTCTTTCCAGAAACTAAAATACAGCAAGAACCATGAGCATGGTCTGAAAAAAAAAAAAAACTGTGTTTCCTATTCATACGGACCATATGTAGTTGAACTCTTCTTATGAAACTGATACACACCACACCTCCTCTTACATAAATCCTCTTTAGTTAATTGTGAGAATAGCATAGGGTTCGTGAACTGCTAACAATCATTTGAGCCCAAAATTCACTGGGTATATCAGAAATGAACTCTTGTTGTAGGAAGACAAAGATCCTGTGGTTTAACTCCGTTACTGAAGGGAAATTCAGACCAGAATTCTCATCCCTGAAAAACAATCTTTTTAAAGGCAAGAATCATCCTCTTCTTTCCAGCTTCTCCAATACAGTAAGAACCATGATCATGCCAAGAAAAAAAGAACTGTGTTTCCTACTCATACGGACCATGTGTAGTCCAACTCCGCATATGAAAATGATACAGACCACAGCTCCTCATACATAAATGCTCTTTAGGTAAAAGTGATAATCTCGTTGTGTTCTAGAACTGTGTAACGTCATTTGAGCCGAAAATTCACTTGGTTTAACAGAAATGAACTCTTGCTTGTAGGAAGACACAGATCATGGGGTTAACTCCGTTTTTGAAGCTAAATTCAGACCAGAGTTCTCATCCATGAAACACACCCTGTTTTAATGCAAGAAGCAAGCTCTTCTTTCCAGCGTCTCCAATACAGCAAGACCATGATCATGCACTGAAAAAAAGAACTGTGTGTCCTACTCATACGTACCACATGTAGTTCAACTCTGCTTATGAAATGATACACACCAGAGCTCCTCATACATAATTGTTCTTTAGTTAAAAATGATAATCTCATTGTGTTCTAGAACTGTGTAACGTCATTTGAGCCGAAAATTCACTTGGTTTAACAGAAATGAACTCTTGCTTGTAGGAAGACACAGATCATGGGGTTAACTCCGTTTTTGAAGCTAAATTCAGACCAGAGTTCTCATCCATGAAACACACGCTGTTTTAATGCAAGAAGCAAGCTCTTCTCTTCAGCGTCTCCAATACAGCTAGAACCATGATCATGCCCTGATAAAAAGAACTGTGTTTCCTACTCATACGGACCATATATACTTCAACTCTGCTCATGAAACTGATACAAATCACAGCTCCGCTTACATAAATGCTCTTTAGTTAATAGTGAGAATCATGTTGGGTTGGTGAACTGCGAAAAATCATTTGAGCCCCAAATTTACTGGGTATACCAGAAATGAACATTTGCTTGGAGGAATACACTGATCCTCGGGTTTAACTCCGTTTGTGAAGGGAAATTCAGACCAGAGTTCTCACCCATGAAACACAGCCTGTTTTAAAGCCAGAAGGAAGGTCTTCTTTCCAGCGTCTCCAATACAGCAATAACCATGAGCATTCCCTGAAAAAAAGAACTGTGTTTCCTACTAATACGGACCATATATAGTTCAACTATGCTTATGAACTTGATACAAACCAGCGCTCCTCTTACATAAATCCTCTTTAGTTAATAGTGAGAATAGCATAGGGTTCGTGAACTGCGAAAAATAATTTGAGCCCAAAATTCACTGGGTATACCAGAAATGAACTCTTGCTTAAAGGAAGTCACAGATCCTTGGGTTTAACTCCGTTTCTGAAGGGAAATTCAGACCATATTTCTCATCCCTGAAAAACACTCTGTTTTAAGGCAAGAATCAACCTCTTCTTTCCAGCATCTCCAATACAGTAAGAACCATGAGCATTAACAGGAAAAAAAGAACTGTACTCATACGTACCATATGTAGTTCAACTCTGCTTATGAAAAGATACAGACCAGAGCTCCTCATACATAAATGCTCTTTAGGTAAAAGTGATAATCTCATTGTGTTCTAGAACTGTGTAACGTCATTTGAGCCGAAAATTCACTTGGTTTAACAGAAATGAACTCTTGCTTGTAGGAAGACACAGATCCTGGGGTTTAACGCTGTTTCTGAAGGGAAATTCAGCACAGAGTTCTCATCCCTGAAACACACTCTGTTTTAACAAAAGTAGCAAGCTCTTCTTTCCAGAAACTAAAATACAGCAAGAACCATGAGCATGGTCTGAAAAAAAAAAAAAACTGTGTTTCCTATTCATACGGACCATATGTAGTTGAACTCTGCTTATGAAACTGATACACACCACACCTCCTCTTACATAAATCCTCTTTAGTTAATTGTGAGAATAGCATAGGGTTCGTGAACTGCTAACAATCATTTGAGCCCAAAATTCACTGGGTATACCAGAAATGAACTCTTGCTTGTAGGAAGACAAAGATCCTGTTCTTTAACTCCGTTACTGAAGGGAAATTCAGACCAGAATTCTCATCCCTGAAACACAATCTGTTTTAACGAAGAAGCAATCTCTTCTTTCCGGAGTCTAAAACACAGCAAGAACCATGAGCATGGTATGAAAAAAAGACCTGTGTTTCCTATTCCTACAGACCATATGTAGTTCAACTATGCTTATGAAACTGATACAGACCACACCTCCTCTTACATAAGTGCTCTTTAGTTAATAGTGAGAATCATGTTAGGTTCGTGAACTGCGAAAAATCATTTGAGACCAAAATTCACTGGGTTTACCAGAAATGAACTCTTGCTTGTAGGAAGACACAGATCATGGGGTTTAACTCCGGTTCTGAAGGGAAATCAGACCAGAGTTCTCATCCCTGAAAAACACTCTGTTCTAAGGCAAGAATCAACCTCTTCTTTCCAGCATCTCCAATACAGGAAGAACCATGAGCATTAACAGGAAAAAAAGAACTGTACTCAGACGTACCATATGTAGTTCAACTCTGCTTATGAAATGATACAGACCAGAGCTCCTCATACAAAATGCTGTTTAGGTAAAAGTGATAATCTCATTGTGTTCTAGAACTGTGTAACATCATTTGAGCCGAAAATTCACTTGGTTTAACAGAAATGAACTCTTGCTTGTAGGAAGACACAGATCATGGGGATAACTCCGTTTCTGAAGGGAAATTCAGACCAGAGTTCTCATCCATGAAACACACCCTGTTTTAATGCAAGAAGCAAGCTCTTCTTTCCAGCGTCTCCAATACAGCAAGAAGCATGAGCACGCCCTTAAAAAAAGAACTGTGTTTCCTACTCATACGGACCCTATGTAGTTCAACTCTGCTTATGAAACTGATACAAACCACAGCTCTTCTTACATAAATGCTCTTTAGTTAATAGTGAGAATCGGTTTGGGTTGGTGAACTGGGAAAAATCATTTGAGCCCAAAATTCACTTGGTTTAACAGAAATGAACTCTTGCTTGTAGGAAGACACAGATCCTGGGTTTTAACTCTGTTTCTGAAGGGAAATTCAGCCCAGAGTTCTCATCCCTGAAACACACTCTGTTTTAACAAAAGAAACAAGCTCTTCTTTCCAGAATCTAAAATACAGCAAGAACCATGAGCATGGTCTGAAAAAAAGTACTGTGTTTCCTATTCATACGGACCATATGTAGTTGAACTCTGCTTATGAAACTGATACACACCACACCTCCTCTAACATAAATCCTCTTTAGTTAATAGTGGGAATAACATAGGGTTCGTGTACTGCTTACAATCATTTGAGCCCAAAATTCACTGGGTATACCAGAAATGAACTCTTGCTTGTAGGAAGACAATGATCCTGTGGAATAACTGCGTTACTGAAGGGAAATTCCGACTAGAATTCTCATCCCTGAAAAACACTCTTTTTAAAGGCAAGAATCATCCTCTTCTTTCCAGCTTCTCAGATACAGTAAGAACCATGATCACGCCAAGAAAAAAAGAACTCTGTTTCCTACTCATATGGACCATGTGTAGTCCAACTCTGCATATGAAAATGATACAGACCACAGCTCCTCTTACATAAATGCTATTTAGTTAATAGTGATAATCAAGGTTGGGTTCTAGAACTGTGTAAATTCATTTGAGCCCAAAAATCACTTGGTTTACCAGAAATGAACTCTTGCTTGTTGGAAGACACAGATCATGGGGTTTAACTCCGTTTTTGAAGGGAAATTCAGACCAGAGTTCTCATCCATGAAACACACTCTGTTTTAATGCAAGAAGCAATCACTTCTTTCCAGCTCCTCCAATACAGCAAGAACCATGAGCATGCCCTGAAAAAAGGAACTGTGTTTCCTACTCATACAGACCATATGTAGTTCAACTCTGCTTATGAAACTGATACAAACCACAGGTCCTCTAACATAAATCCTCTTTAGTTTATAGTGAGAATAGCGTAGGATGAATGAACTGTGAAAAATCATTTGAGCCCACAATTCACTGGGTTTCCAAGAAATGAACTCTTGCTTGTGGGAAGACACAGATACCGGGGTTGAACTCCATTTGTGAAGGGAAATTCAGACCAGAGTTCTCATCCCTGAAACACACTCTGTTTTAACGAAGAAGCAAGCTCTTCTTTCCAGAGTCTAAAACACAGCAAGAACCATGAGCATGGTATGAAAAAAAGACCTGTGTTTCCTATTCCTACGGACCATATGTAGTTCAACTATGCTTATGAAACTGATACAGACCACACCTCCTCTTACATAAGTGCTCTTTAGTTAATAGTGAGAATCATGTTAGGTTCATGAACTGCGAAAAATCATTTGAGACCAAAATTCACTGGGTTTACCAGAAATGAACTCTTGCTTGTAGGAAGACACAGATCATGGGGTTTAACTCCGGTTCTGAAGGGAAATTCAGACCAGAGTTCTCATTCCTGAAACACACTCTGTTTTAATGCAAGAAGCAAGCTCTTCTTTCCAGCATCTCCAATACAGCTAGAACCATGAGCATGCAGAGATAAAAGAACTGTGCTTCCTACTCATATGGAATATATGTAGTTCAACTCTGCTTATGAAACTGATACAAACCATAGCTCCTCTTACATAAATCCTCTTTATTTATTAGTGAGAATAGAATAGGGTTCATGAACTGTGAACAATCATTTGAGCCCAAAATTCACTGGGTATACCAGAAATGAACTCTTGCTTATAGGAAGACACAGATGCAGGGGTTTAACTCCGTTTCTGAAGGGAAATTCAGACCAGAGTTCTCATCACTGAAACACACTCTGTTTTACCCCAAGAAGCAAGCTCTTCTTTCCATAGGCTAAAATACAGCAAGAAGCATAAGAATGCCCTGAAAAAAAGAACTGTGTTTCCTACTCATACGGACCATATATACTTCAACTCTGCTCATGAAACTGATACAAAACACATCTCCGCTTACATAAATGCTCTTTAGTTAATAGTGAGAATCATGTTGGGTTAGTGAATTGCGAAAAATCATTTGAGCCCCAAACTCACTGGGTATACAAGAAATGAACTCTTGCTTAGAGGAATACACTGATCCTGGGGTTTAACTCCGTTTGTGAAGCGAAATTCAGACCAGAGTTCTCACCCATGAAACACAGCCTGTTTTAATGCAAGAAGCAAGGTCTTCTTTCCAGCGTCTCCAATACAGCAAGAACCATGAGCATTCCCTGAAAAAAAGAACTGTGTTTCCTACTCATACGGACCATATATAGTTCAACTCTGCTTGCACCTGATACAAACCAGAGCTCCTCTTACATAAATCCTCTTTAGTTAATAGTGAGAGTAGCTAAGGTTCGTGAACTGCGAAAAATAATTTGAGCCCAAAATTCACTGGGTATACCAGAAATGAACTCTTGTTTAAAGGAAGTCACAGATCCTTGGGTTTAACTCTGTTTCTGAAGGGAAATTCAGACCAGATTTCTCATCCCTGAAAAATACTCTGTTTTAAGGCAAGAATCAACCTCTTGTTTCCAGCGTCTCCCATACAGTAAGAATCATGAGCATTAGCAGGAAAAAAAGAACTGTACTCATACGTACCATATGTAGTTCAACTCTGCTTATGAAATGATACACACCAGAGCTCCTCATTCATAAATGCTCTTTAGTTAAAAGTGATAATCGCATAGGGTTCTAGAACTGTGTAAAGTCATTTGAGCCGAAAATTCACTTGGTTTAACAGAAATGAACTCTTGCTTGTAGGAAGACACAGATAATGGGGTTAACTCCGTTTTTGAAGCTAAATTCAGACCAGAGTTCTCATCCATGAAACACACCCTGTTTTAATGCAAGATGCAAGCTCTTCTTTCCAGCATCTCCAATACAGCAAGAAGCATGAGATGCCCTTAAAAAAAGGTACTGTGTTTCCTACTCATACGGACCATATGTAGTTTAATTCTGCTTATGAAACTGATACAAACCACAGCTCTTCTTACATAAATGCTCTTTAGTTAATAGTGAGAATCGGTTTGGGTTGGTGAACTGGGAAAAATCATTTGAGCCCAAAATTCACTTGGTTTAACAGAAATGAACTCTTGCTTATAGGAAGACACAGATCCTGGGGTTTAACTCTGTTTCTGAAGGGAAAGTCAGACCAGAGTTCTCATCCCTGAAACACACTCTGTTTTAACAAAAGAAACAAGCTCTTCTTTCCAGAATCTAAAATACAGCAAGAACCATGAGCATGGTCTGAAAAACGAACTGTGTTTGCTATTCATACGGACCATATGTAGTTGAACTCTGCTTATGAAACTGATACACACCACACCTCCACTTACATAAATCCTCTTTAGTTAATAGTTAGAATAGCATAGGGTTCGTGAACTTCGAACAATCATTTGAGCCCAAAATTCACTGGGTATACCAGAAATGAACTCTTGCTTGTTGGAAGACAAAGATCCTGTGGTTTAATTCCATTACTGAAGGGAAATTCAGAGCAGAATTCTCATCCCTGTAAAACACTCTTTTTAAAGGCTAGAATCATGCTCTTCTTTCCAGCTTCTCCAATACACTAAGAACCATGATCATGCCAAGAAAAAAAGAACTGTGTTTCCTACTCATACGGATCATGTGTAGTTCAACTCTGCTTATGAAATGATACAGACGAGAACTCCGCTTACATAAATGCTCTTTAGTTAATAGTGATAATCGCTTTGGGTTCTAGAACTGTGTAACATCATTTGAGCCGAAAATTCACTTGGTTTACCAGAAATGAACTCTTGCTTGTAGGAAGACACAGATAATGGGGTTTAACTCCGTTTTTGAAGCGAAATTCAGACCAGAATTCTCATCCCTGAAACACACACTGTTTTAACCCAAGAAGCAAGCTCTTCTATCCAGCGTCTCAAATACAGTAAGAAACATGAGCATTCCCAGAAAAAAAGAACTGTGTTTCCTACTCATACAGACCATATGTAGTTAAACTCTGCTTATGGAACTGATTCAAACCACAGCTCCTCTTACATAATTCCTGTTTAGTTAATAGTGAGAATCGCGTTGCGTTTCTGTACTGGAAAAAAACATTTGAGCACGAAATTCACTGGGTTTTCCTGAAATGAACTCTTGCTTGTAGGAAGAAACAGATCCTGGACTTTAACTCCATTTCTGAAGGTAAATTCAACCAGAATTCTCAACCCTGAAAAACACTCTGTTTTAAGGCAAGAATCATCCTCTTCTTTCCACCTTGTCCAATACACTAAGAACCATGAGCATGCCAGAAAAAAAAAAAACTGTGTTTCCTACTCACACGTACCATATGTAGTTCAACTCTGCTTATGAAATGATACAGACCACAGCTCCTCTTACATGAATGCACTTTAGTTAATAGTGATAATCATGGTTGGGTTCTAGAACTGTGTAAAATCAGATGAGCCGAAAATTCACTTGGTTTGCCAGAAATGAACTCTTGCTGGTAGGAAGACACAGATCTTAGGGTTTAACTCCGTATGTGAAGGGAAATTCAGACCAGAATTCTCATCACTGAAACACACTCTGTTTTAACGAAGAAGCAAGCTCTTCTTTCCAGAGTCTAAAATACAGCAAGAACCATGAGCATGGTCTGAAAAAAAGAACTGTGTTTGCTATTCATACAGACCAAATGTAGTTCAACTCTGCTTATGAAACTGATACAAACCAAAGCTCCTGTTAAATACATGCTCTTTAGTTAATAGTGATAATCACGGTTGGGTTCTAGAACTGTGTAAAATCATTTGAGCAGAAAATTCTCTTTGTTTAACAGAAATGCACTCTTGCTGGTAGGAAGACACAGATCCTGGGGTTTAACTCCGTTTCTGGAGAGAAATTCAGACCAGAGTTCTCATTTCTGAAACACACTCTGCTTTAATGCAAGAATCATCCTCATTTTTCCAGCGACTCCAATATAGTAAGAAATATGAGACGGCCTGAAAAAACACCTGTTTTTCCTAATCATACAGACCATGTGTAGTTCAACTCTGCTTATGAAAGTGATACAAACCACAGCTCCTGTTACATACATGCTCTTTAGTTAATAGTGACAATCACGTAGGGTTTGTGAACTGGAAAAAATCATTTGAGCCCAAAATTCACTGGGTTTACCAGAAATGAACTCTTGCTTGTAGGAAGACACAGATCCTGGGGTTTAACTCCGTTTCTGATGGGAAATTCAGACCAGAGTTCTCATCCCTGAAACACACTCTGTTTTAACGAAGAAGCAAGCTCTTTTTTCCCAGGGTCTCCAATACAGTAAGAACCATGAGCATGCCAAGAAAAAAAGAACTGTATTTCCTACTAATACGGACCATATGTAGTCCAACTCTGCTTATGAAACTAATACAGACTACAGCTCCTCTTACATAAATGCTCTTTAGTTAATAGTGATAATCGCGTTGGGTTCTAGAACTGTGTAAAATCATTTGTAGCCCATTATTCATTTGGTTTACCAGAAATGAACTCTTGCTTGTAGGAAGACACGATCCTGGGGTTTAACTCAGTTTCTGAAGGGAAATTCAGACCAGAGTTCTCATCCATGAAACTCACTCTGTTTTAGTGCAAGAAGCAAGCTCTTCTTTCCAGCGTCTCCAATACAGCAAGAACCATGAGCATGACCAGAAAAAAAGAACTGTGTTTCCTACTCATACGGGTCATATGTAGTTCAACTCTGCTTATGAAACTGATACAGACCATATCTCCTCTTACATAAATGCTTTTTAGTTAATAGTGATAATGGCGTTCGGTTCTAGAACTGTGTAAAATCATTTGAGCACAAAATTCACTTCGTTTACCAGAAATGAACTCTTGCTTGTAGGGAGACACATATCCTGGGGTTTAACTTCGGTTCTGAAGAGAAATTCAGACCAGAAATGTCATCCCTGAAAGACACACTGTTTTAACACAAGAAGCAAGCTCTTCTTTCAAGAGCCTAAAATACAGCAAGAACCATGAGCATGCCCTGAAAAAAAGAACTGTGTTTAATACTCATACATACCATATGTAGTCCAACTCTGCTTATGAACCTGATACAAACCACAGCTACTCTAACATAAATCCTCTTCAGTTAATAGTGACAATATCATTGGGTTCGTGAACTGCGAAAAATCATTTGAGCCCAAAATTCACTTGGATTAACAGAAATGAACTCTTGATTGTAGGAAGGCACAGATCCTGGGTTTTAACTCTGTTTCTGAAGGGAAATTCAGACCAGAGTTCTCATCCCTGAAACAAACTATGCTTTAATGCAAGAAGCAAGCTCTTCTTTCCAGAGTCTAAAATACAGCAAGAACCATGAGTATGCCCTGAAAAAAAAAACTGTTTTTCCTACTCATATGGACCATATGTAGTTCAACTGTGCTTATGAAACTGATACAAACCACAGCTCCACTTACATAAATGCTCTTTAGTTAATAGTGATAATCAAGGTTGGGTTCTAGAACTATGTAAAATCATTTGAGCAGAAAATTCTCTTTGTTTAATAGAAATGAACTCTTGCTGGTAGGAAGACACAGATCCTGGGGTTTAACTTCATTTCTGAAGGGAAATTCAGACCAGAGCTCTCATCCCTGAAACATACTCTGCTTTAATGCAAGTATCGTCCTCTTCTTTCCAGCGACTCCAATATAGTAAGAAACATGAGCATGCCCTGAAAAAATAGTTTTTCTACTCATACAGACCATGTGTAGTTCAACTGTGCTTATGAAACTGATACAAACCACAGCTCCTGTTACATACATGCTCTTTAGTTAATAGTGGGAATCGCGTAGGTTTCCTGAACTGCGAAAAATCATTTGAGCCCAAAATTCACTGGGTTTACCAGAAATGAACTCTTGCTTGTAGGAAGACACATATCCTGGGGTTTAACTCCGTTTCTGAAGGCAAATTCAGACCAGAGTTCTCATCCCTGAAAAAAACTCTGTTTTAAGGCAAGAATCATCCTCTTCTATCCAGCGTCTCCAATACAGCAAGAACCATGAGCATACCCAGAAAAAAAAAGAACTGTGTTTCCTACTCATACTTACCATATGTAGTTCAACTCTGCTTATGAAATTATACAGACTACACCTCCTCTAAATAAATGCTCTTTAGTTAATAGTGAGAATCGCGTTGGGTTTCTGTACTCTGAAAAAACATTTATCACAAAATTCACTGGGTTTTCCTGAAATGAACTCTTGCTTGTAGGAAGACACAGATCCTGGGGTTTAACTCTATTTCAGAAGGCAAATTCAACCAGAATTGTCAACCCTGGAAAACACTCTGTTTTAAGGCAAGAATCATCCTCTTCTTTCCACCTTCTCCAATACACTAAGAACCATGAGCCTGCCCAGAAAAAAAAAATTTGTTTCCTACTCATACGGACCATATGTTGTTCAACTCTGCTTATGAAATGAAACAGACCACAGCTCCTCTTACATGAATGATCTTTAGTTAATAGTGATAATCATGGTGGGGTTCTAGAACTGTGTAAAATCATTTGAGCCCAAAATTCACTTGGTTTACCAGAAATGAACTCTTGCTTGTAGGGAGACACAGATCATGAGGTTTAACTCCGTTTCTGAAGGGAAATTCAGACCAGCGTTCTCATCCATGAAACATACTCTGTTTTAAGACAAGAAGCAAGCTATTCTTTCCAGCCTCTCAAATACATTAAGAATAATGAGCATGCCCTGAAAAAAAGAACTGTGTTTCCTACTCATACAGACCATATGCAGTTCAACTCTGCTTATGAAACTGATACAAACCACAGCTCCTCTTACATAAATGCTCTTTAGTTAATAGTGAGAATCGCGTTGGGTTCCTGAACTGCAAAAAATAATTTGAGGCCAAAATTCACTGTGTTTACCAGAATGAATTCTTGCTTGTAGGAAGACACAGATTCTAGGGTTTAACTCTATTTCTGAAGGTAAATTCAGACCAGAGTTCTCATCCTTGAAACACACTCTGTTTTGGGGCATGAATCATCCTTTTCTGTCAAGGGTCTCCAATACAGTAACAACCGTGAGCATGCCAAGAAAAAAAGAACTGTGTTTCCTACTCATATAGGTCATATGTAGTTCAGCTCTGCTTATGAAACTGATACAGACCATATCTCCTCTTACATAAATGCTCTTTAGTTAATAGTGATAATGGCGTTCGGTTCTAGAACTGTGTAAAATCATTTGAGCACAAAATTCACTTCGTTTACCAGAAATGAACTCTTGCTTGTAGGAAGACACAAATCATGGGGCTTAACTCCATTTCAGAAGGGAAATTCAGACCAGAGTTCTCATCCATGAAACACACTCTGTTTTAATGCAAGAAGCAAGCTCTTCTTTCCAGCGTCTCCAATATAGCAAGAACAATGAGCATGCCCAGAAAAAAAGAACTGTGTTTCCTACACATACGGACCATATGTAGTTCAACTCTGCTAATGAAACTGATACAAACCACAGCTCCTCTTACATAAATGCTCTTTAATTAATAGTGAGAATCGAGTTGTGTTCGTGAACTACGAATAATCATTTGAGCACAAAATTCACTGGGTTAACCAGAAATGAACTCTTGCTTGTAGGGAGACACATATCCTTGGGTTTAACTACGGTTCTGAAGAGAAATTCAAACCAGAAATGTCATCCCTGAAACACACACTGTTTTAACACAAGAAGCAAGCTCTTCTTTAAAGAGCCTATAATACAGCAAGAACCATGAGCATTCCCTGAAAAAAAGAACTGTGTTTAATACTCATACAGACTATATGTAGTCCAACTCTGCTTATGAAACTGATACAAACCACAGCTACTCTAACATAAATCCTCTTCAGTTAATAGTGACAATATCATTGGGTTCGTGATCTGTGAAAAATCATTTGAGCCCAAAATTCACTGGGTTTTCCTGAAATGAACTCTTGATTGTAGGAAGGCACAGATCCAGGGTTTTAACTTTGTTTCTGAAGGGAAATTCAGACCAGAGTTCTCATCCCTGAAACAAACTATGCTTTAATGCAAGAAGCAAGCTCTTCTTTCCAGAGTCTAATATACAGCAAGAACCATGAGTATGCCCTGAAAAAAAAACTGTTTTTCCTACTCATCTGGACCATATGTAGTTCAACTGTGCTTATGAAACTGATACAAACCACAGCTCCACTTACATAAATGCTCTTTATTTAATAGTGAGAATAGCGTTGGGTTTCTGAACACTGAAAAATCATTTGAGCCCAAAATTCACAGGGTTTACCAAACTGAACTCTTGCTTGTAGGAAGACACAGATCCTTGGGTTTAACTCCGTTTCTGAAGGCAAATTCAGACCAGAGTTCTCATCCCTGAAAAACACTCTGTTTTAAGGCAAGAATCATCCTCTTCTTTCCAGCGTCTCCAATATAGTAAGAAATATGAGCATGCTTAGAAAAAAAACTGTGTTTCCTACACATACAGACCATATGTAGTTCAACTCTTCTTATGAAACTGATACAAACCACAGCTCCTCTTACATAAATCCTCTTTAGTTAATAGTGAGAATAGCGTAGGGTTCGTGAACTGTGAAATATCATTTGAGCCCAAAATTCACTGGGTTTACCAGAATTGAACTCTTGCTTGTAGGAAGACACAGAACCTGGGGTTTAACTCCGTTTCTGAAGTGAAAGTCAGAACAGAGTTCTCATCCCTGAAACACACTCTGTTTAAATGAAGAAGCAAGCTCTTCTTTCCAGACTCTAAAATAGAGCAAGAACCATGAGCATGCCCTGGAAAAAAGAACTATGTTTCCTACTCAACAGAACATATGTAGTTCAACTCTGCTTATGAAACTGATACAGACCACACCTCCTCTTACATAATTGCTCTTTATTTAATAGTGAGAATAGCGTTGTGTTTCTGAACTGTGAAAAATCATTTGATCCCAAAATTCACTGGGTTTACCAGAACTGAACTCTTGCTTGTAGGAAGACACAGATCCTGGGGTTTAACTCCGTTTCTGAAGACAAATTCAGACCAGAATTCTCAACCCTGAAAAACACTCTGTTTTAAGGCAAGAAGCAAGCTCTTCTTTCCAGCGGCTCCAATACAGCAAGAACCATGAGAATGCCCTGAAAAAAAGAACTGTGTTTCCTACTAATAAGGACCATATGTAGTTCAACTGTGCTTATGAAACTGATACAAACCCCAGCTCCTCTTACAAAAATGCTCTTTAGTTAATAGTGAGAATAGCGTATGGTTTGTGAACTGAGAAAAATGCTTTGAGCCCAAAATTCACTGGGTTAACCAGAAAAGAACTCTTGCTTGTAGGAAGACGCAGATCCTGGGGTTTAACCCCGTTTCTTCAGGGAAATTCAGACCAGAGTTCTCATCCCTGAAACACACTCTGTTAACGCAAGAAGCAAGCTCTTCTTTCCAGTGTCTAAAATACAGCCAGAACCATGAGCATGGCCTGAAAAAAAGAACTGGGTTTCCTACTCATACGGACCATATGTAGTTCAACTCTGCTTAGGAAACTGATACAAACCGCAGCTCCTCTTATATAAATGCTCTTTAGTTAATTGAGAGAATCATGTTGGGTTCGTGAACTGGGAAAAATCATTTGAGCCCAAAATTAACTGGGTTAACCAGAAATGAACGCTTGCTTGTAGGAAGACACAGAACCTGGGGTTTAACTCCGTTTCTGCAGGGATATTCAGACCAGAGATCTCATCCCTGAAACACACTCTGTTTAAATGAAGGAGCAAGCTCTACTTTCCAGACTCTAAAATACAGCAAGACCATGAGCATGCCCTGGAAAAAAGAACTGTGTTTCCTACTCATACGGACCATATGTAGTTCAACTCTGCTTATGAAACTGATACAAACCAGAGCTCCTCTTACATAAATCCACTTAGTTAATAGTGAGAATAGCGTAGGGTTCATGAACTGCGAAAAATCCTTTGAGCCCAAAAATTCACTGGGTTAACCAGAAATGATCTCTTGCTTATAAGAAGACACAGATCTTGGGGTTTATCCCCGTTTCTGAAGGGAAATTCAGACCAGAATTCTCATTCCTGAAACACACTCTGTTTTAACCCAAGAGGCAAGCACTTCTTTCCAGATCTAAAATACAGCAGAACCATGAAAATGGACTGAAAAAAGAACGGGGTTTCCTATTCATAAGGACCATATGTAGTTCAACTCTGCTTATGAAACTGATACAGACCACTCCTCCTCTTACATAAATGCTCTTTAGTTAATAGAGAGAATCACGTTGGGTTCGTGAAATGCGAAAAATCATTTGAGCCCAAAAAACACTGGGTTTCCCAGAAATGAACTCTTGCTTGTAGGAAGACACTGATCCTGGGGTTTAACTCCGGTTCTGAAGTAAAATTCAGACCAGGGTTCTCATCCCTGAAAAACACTCTGTTTTAAGGCAAGAATCATCCTCTTCTTTCCAACGTCTCCAATACAGCAAGAACCATGAGAATGCACTGAAAAAAAGAACTGTGTTTCCTACTCATAAGGACCATATGTAGTTCAACTCTGCTTATGAACCTGATACAAACCACAGCTCCTCTTACAAAAATGCTCTTTAGTTAATAGTGAGAATAGCGTAGGGTTCGTGAACTGGGAAAAATGCTTTGAGCCCAAAACACACTGTATTTACCCGAAATGAACTCTTGCTTGTAGGAACACACAGATCCTGGGGTTTAACTCCGTTTCTGCAGGGATATTCAGACCAGAGATCTCATCCCTGAAACACACTCTGTTTAAATGAAGGAGCAAGCTCTTCTTTCCAGACTCTAAAATACAGCAAGAACCCTGAGCATGCCTTGCAAAAAAGAATTGTGTTTCCTACTCATACAGAACATATGTAGTTCAACTCTGCTTATGAAACTGATACAAACCACAGCTCCTCTTACATAAATGCTCTTTTATTAATAGTGAGAATCGTGTTGGGTTCGTGAACTTAGAAAAATCATTTGAGACCAAAATTCACTGGGTTAACCAGAAATGAATTCTTGCTTGTAGGAAGACACAGATCCTGGGGTTTAACTCCGTTTCTGCAGGGAAATTCATACCAGAGTTCTCATCCCTGAAACACACTCTGTTTTAACGAATAAGCAAGCTCTTATTTCCAGAGTCTAAAGTACAACAAGAACCATGAGCATGGCCTGAAAAAAAGAACTGGGTTTCCTATTCATACGGACCATATGTAGTTCAACTCTGTTTATGAAACTGATACAGACCAGGACTCCTCTTACATAAATGCTCTTTAGTTAATAGAGAGAATCATGTTAAGTTCGTGAACTGCGAAAAATCATTTGAGACCAAAATCCACTGGGTTAACCAGAAATGAAATCTTGCTTGTAGGAAGACAATGATCCTGGGGTTTAACTATGTTTCTGAAGGCAAATTCAGACCAGAGTTCTCATTCCTGAAAAACACTCTGTTTTAAGGCAAGAATAATCCTCTTCTTTCCAGCGTCTCCAATATAATAAGAAATATGAGCATGCCCATAAAAAAAGAACTGTGTTTCCTACTCATACACACCATATGTAGTTCAACTCTGCTTATGAAACTGATACAAAAAACAGCTCCTCTTAGATAAGTGCTATTATGTGATAGTGAGAATCGCTTTGGGTTCATGAACTGCGAAAATTCATTTGAGCCCAAAATTCACTGGGTTTACCCGAAATGAACTCTTGCTTGTAGGAAGACACCAATCCTGGGGTATAACTCGGTTTCTGACGGGAAATTCAGACCAGAGTTCTCATCCTTGAATCACACTCTGTTTAAACGTAGAAGCAAGCTCTTCTTTCCAGACTCTAAAATACAGCAAGAACCATGAGCATAGCCTGAAAAAACAAACTATGTTTCCTATTCATACGGACCATATGTAGTTCAACTCTGCTTATGAAACAGATACAGACCACACATCCTCTTACATGATTACTCTTTATTTAATAGTGAGAATAGCGTTGGGTTTCGGAACTATGAAAAATCATTTGAGCCCAAAATTCACTGGGTTTACCAGAATTGAACTCTTGCTTGTTGGAAGACAGAGATCATGGGGTTTAACTCCGTTTCTGAAGACAAATTCAGACCAGAGTTCTCATCCCTGAAAAACACTCTGTTTTAAGGCAAGAATCATCCTCTTCTTTCAACCGTCTCCAATATAATAAGAAATATGAGAATGCCCATAAAAAAGAACTGTGTTTCCTACTCATACAGACCATATGTAGTTCAACTCTGCTTATGAAACTGATACAAACCAGGCCTCCTCTTACATAAGTGCTCTTTATTTAATAGAGAGAATCACTTTGGGTTCCTGAACTGCGAAAAATCATTTGAGCCCAAAAATCCCTGGGTAAACCAGAAATGAACTCTTGCTTGTAGGAAGACACTGATCCTGGGGTTTAATTCCGTTTCTGAAGAAAAATTCAGACCATAGTTCTCATCCCTGAAAAACACTCTCTTTTAAGGCGAGAATCATCCTCTTCTTTCCAGCATCTCCAACATAGTAAGAAACATGAGCATGACCAGAAAAAAAGAACTGTGTTTCCTAGTCATACAGACCATATGTATTTCTACTCTGCTTATGAAACTGATACAAACCACAGCTCCTCTTACATAAATCCTCTTTAGTTAATACTGAGAATAGCGTAGGGTACGTGAACTGTGAAATATCATTTGAGCCCAGAATTCACTGGGTTTATCAGAACTGAACTCTTGCTTGTAGGAAGACACAGAACCTGAGGTTTAACTCCGTTTCTGAAGGGAAATTCAGAACAGAGTTCTCATCCCTGAAACACACTCTGTTTAATTGAAGAAGCAAGCTATTCTTTCCAGAGTCTAAAATACTGCAAGAACCATGAGCATGGCCTGAAAAAAAGAACTGGGTTTCCTATTCATACGGCCCATATGTAGTTCAACTCTGTTTTTGAAACTGATACAGACCATGCCTACTCTTACATAAATGCTCGTTAGGTAATAGAGTGAATCATGTTGGGTTCGTGAACTGGAAAAAATCATTTGAGCCCAAAATTAACTGGGTTAACCAGAAATGAACTCTTGCTTGTAGGAAGACACAGAACCTGGGGTTTAACTCCGTTTCTGAAGGGAAATTGAGAACAGAGATCTCATCCCTGAAAAACACTCTGTTTTAAGGCAAGATTAATCCTCTTCTTTCCAGCAACTCCAACATAGTAAGAAACATGTGCATGCCCAGAGAAAGAACTATGTTTCCTACACATACTGACAATATGTAGTTCTACACTGCTTATGAAACTGATACAAGCAACAGCTCCTCTTACATAAATCCTCTTTAGTTAATAGTGAGAATAGCGTAGGGTACATGAACTGTGAAATATCATTTGAGCCCAGAATTCACTGAGTTTATCAGAACTAAACTGTTGCTTGTAGGAAGACAAAGAACCTGGGGTTTAACTCCGTTTCTGAAGGGAAATTCAGAACAGAGTTCTCATCCCTGAAACACACTCTGTTTAAATGAAGAAGCAAGCTCTTCTTTCCATACTCTAAAACACAGCAAGAACCATGAGCATGCCCTGAAAAAAAGAACTGTGTTTCCTACTCATACGGACCATATGTAGTTCAACTCTGCTTATGAAACTGATACAAACCACAGGTCCTCTTACAAAAATGCTCTTTAGTTAATAGTGAGAATCTTGTTGGGTTCGTGAACTGAGAAAATCATTTGATCCCAAAAATCACTGGGTTTACCAGAAATGAACTCTTGCTTGTAGGAAGACACAAAACCTGGGGTTTAACGCCATTTCTGAAGGGAAATTCAGACCAGAGTTCTCATCCCTGAAACAAACTCTGATTTAACACAAGAAGCAAGCTCTTCTTTCCAGAGTCTAAAATACAGCAAGAACCTTGAGCATGGCCTGAAAAAAAGAATTGGGTTTCCTATTCATACGGACCATATGTAGTTCAACTCTGCTAATGAAACTGATACAGACCACGCCTCCTCTTACATAAATGCTCTTTAGTTAATAGAGAGAATCATGTTGGGTTCATGAACTGCGAAAAATCATTTGAGCCCAAAAATTCACTGGGTTTACCAGAAATGAACTCTTGCTTGTAGGAAGACACTGATCCTGGGGTTTAACTCCATTTCTGCAGGGAAATTCAGAGCAGAGTTCTCAGCCCTGAAACATACTCTGTTTTAACGAAGAAGCAACCTATTCTTTCCAGAGTCTAAAATACAGCAAGAACCATGAGCATGGCCTGAAAAAATGAACGGGGTTTCCTATTCATAAGGACCATATGTAGTTCAACTTTGTTTGTGAAACTGATACAGACCACGCCTCCTCTTACATAAATCCTCTTTAGTTAATAGTGAGAATCGCGTAGGGTTCGTGAAATGCGAAAAATCATTTGAGCCAAAATTCACTGGGTTTACCTGAAATGAACTCTTTATTGTAGGAAGACACAGATCCTGGGGTTTAACTTCGATTCTGCAGAAAAATTCAGACCAGAGTTCTCATCCCTGATTCACACTCTGTTTAAACGAAGAAGCAAGCTCTTCTTTCCAGACTCTAAAATACAGCAAGAACCATGAGCATGGCCTGAAAAAAAGAACTATGTTCCCTATTCATACGGACCATATGTAGTTCAACTCTGCTTATGAAACAGATACAGACCACACCTCCTCTTACATAATTGCTCTTTATTTAATAGTGAGAATAGCGTTGGGTTTCTGAACTGTGACAAATCATTTGAGACCAAAAATCACTGGGTTTAGCAGAACTGAACTCTTGCTTGTTGGAAGACACAGATCCTGGGGTTTAACTCCGTTTCTGAAGACAAATTCAGACCAGAGTTCTCATCCCTGAAAAACACTCTGTTTTAAGGCAAGAATCATCTTCTTCTTTCCAGCATCTCCAATATAATAAGAAACATGAGCATGCCCATAAAAAAGGAACTGTGTTTCCTACTCATACAGACCATATGTAGTTCAACTCTGCTTATGAAACTGATACAAACCACAGCTCCTCTTACATAAATGCTCTTTAATTAATAGTGAGAATCGTGTTGGGTTCGTGAACTTAGAAAAATCATTTGAGACCAAAATTCACTGGGTTAACCAGAAATGAATTCTTGCTTGTAGGAAGACACAGATCCTGGGGTTTAACTCCGTTTCTGCAGGGAAATTCATACCAGAGGTCTCATCCCTGAAACACACTCTGTTTTAACGAATAAGCAAGCTCTTATTTCCAGAGTCTAAAATACAACAAGAACCATGAGCATGGCCTGAAAAAAAGAACTGGGTTTCCTATTCATACGGACCATATGTAGTTCAACTCTGTTTATGAAACTGATACAGACCAGGACTCCTCTTACATAAATGCTCTTTAGTTAATAGAGAGAATCATGTTAAGTTCGTGAACTGCGAAAAATCATTTGAGCCCAAAATTCACTGGGTTAACCAGAAATGAACTGTTGCTTGTAGGAAGACAATGATCCTGGGGTTTAACTATGTTTCTGAAGGCAAATTCAGACCAGAGTTCTCATTCCTGAAAAACACTCTGTTTTAAGGCAAGAATAATCCTCTTCTTTCCAGCGTCTCCAATATAATAAGAAATATGAGCATGCCCATAAAAAAAGAACTGTGTTTCCTACTCATACACACCATATGTAGTACAACTGTGCTTATGAAACTGATACAAAAAACAGCTCCTCTTAGATAAGTGCTATTATGTGATAGTGAGAATCGCTTTGGGTTCATGAACTGCGAAAATTCATTTGAGCCCAAAATTCACTGGGTTTACCCGAAATGAACTCTTGCTTGTAGGAAGACACCAATCCTGGGGTATAACTCGGTTTCTGACGGGAAATTCAGACCAGAGTTCTCATCCCTGAATCACACTCTGTTTAAACGTAGAAGCAAGCTCTTCTTTCCAGACTCTAAAATACAGCAAGAACCATGAGCATAGCCTGAAAAAACAAACTATGTTTCCTATTCATACGGACCATATGTAGTTCAACTCTGCTTATGAAACAGATACAGACCACACATCCTCTTACATGATTACTCTTTATTTAATAGTGAGAATAGCGTTGGGTTTCTGAACACTGAAAAATCATTTGAGCCCAAAATTCACAGGGTTTACCAGAACTGAACTCTTGCTTGTAGGAAGACACAGATCCTGGGGTTTAAATCAATTTCAGAATACAAATTCAAACCAGAATTCTCAACCCTGAAAAACACTCTGTTTTAAGGCAAGAAGCAAGCTCTTCTTTCCAGCTTCACCAATAGAGCAAGAACCATGAAAATGCCCTAAAAAAAAGAACTGTGCTTCCTACTCATAAGGACCACATGTAGTTCAACTCTATTTATGAAACTGATACAAACCACAGCTCCACTTACAAAAATGATCTTTATTTAATAGTGAGAATAACGCAGGGTTCGTGAACTGCGAAAAATCATTTGAGCCCAAAATTCACTGGGTTAACCAGAAATGAACTCTTGCTTGTAGGAAGACACAGATCCTGGGGTTTAACCCCGTTTCTGAAGTGAAATTCAGACCAGAGTTCTCATCCCTGAAACACACTCTTTTTTAACTAAAGAAGCAAGCTGTTCTTTCCAGTTTCTAAAATACAGCAAGAACCATGAGAATGCCCTGAAAAAAAGAACTGTGATTCCTACTCATAAGGACCATATGTAGTTCAACTCTGGTTATGAAACTGACAGAGACCACGCCTCCTCTTACATAAATGCTCATTATTAATAGAGAGAATCATGTTGGGTTCGTGAACTGGGAAAAATCATTTGTGCCCCAAATTCATTGGGTTAACCAGAAATGAACTCTTGCTTGTAGGAAGACACAGATCCTGTGGTTTATCTCTGTTTCTGAAGGGAAATTCAGACCAGACTGCTCACCCCTAAAACACACTCTGTTATAACTTAAGAAACAAGCTCTTCTTTCCAGAGTCTGAAATACAGCAAGAACCATGAGCATGCCCTGAAAAAAGAACATGTGTTTCCTACTCATAAGGACCATATGTAGTTCAACTCTGCTTATGAAACTGATACAAACGACAGCTCCTCTTAAAAATGCTCTTTAGTTAATAGTGAGAATAGCGTGGGGTTCGTGAACTGGGAAAAATCATTTGAGGAAAAATCACTGGGAGTACCAGAAATGAACTCTTGCTTGTGGGAAGACACAGAACCTGGGATTTAACTCCGTTTCTGAAGTCAAATTCAGAACAGAGTTCTCATCCCTGAAACACACTCTGTTTAAATGAAGAAGCAAGCCCTTCTTTCCAGACTCTAAAATACAGCAAGAACCATGAGCATGCGCTGGAAAAAAGAACTGTGTTTCCTACTCATACAGACGATATGTAGTTCAACTCTGCTTATGAAACTGATACAGACCACACCTCCTCTTACATAATTGCTCTTTATTTAATAGTGAGAATAGCGTTGGGTTGCTGAACTGTGAAAAATCATTTGAGCCCAAAATTCACTGGGTTTACCAGAAATGAACTCTTGCTTGTAGGAAGACACAGATCCTGGGGTTTAACTCCGTTTCTGAAGACAAATTCAGACCAGAATTCTCAACCCTGAAAAACACTCTGTTTTAAGGCAAGAAGCAAGCTCTTCTTTCCAGCTTCACCAATACAGCAAGAACCATGAGAATGCCCTGAAAAAAAGAACTGTGTTTCCTACTCATACATAACATATGTAGTTCATCTCTGCTTATGAAACTGATACAAACGACAGCTCCTCTTACATAAATCCTCTTTAGTTAATAGTGAGAATAGCGTGGGGTTCGTGAACTGCGTGAAATCATTTGAGGCAAAAAATCACTGGGAGTACCAGAAATGAACTCTTGCTTGTAGGAAGACACAGATCCTGGGGTTTAACTCCGTTTCTGAACGGAAATTCAGAACAGAGTTCTCATCCCTGAAACACACTCAGATTTAACACAAGAAGCAAGCTCTTCTTTCCAGAGTCTAAAATACAGCAAGACCATGAGCATGCCCTGGAAAAAAGAACTGTGTTTCCTACTCATAAGGACCATATGTAGTTCAACTCTGATTATGAAACTGATACAAACCAGAGCTCCTCTTACATATATCCACTTAGTTAATAGTGAGAATAGCGTAGGGTTCGTGAACTGCGAAAAATACTTTGAGCCCAATATTCACTGGGTTAACCAGAAAGGAACTCTTGCTTGTAGGAAGTCGCAGATCCTGGGCTTTAACCCCGTTTCTGAAGGGAAATTCAGACCAGAATTCTCATCCCTGAATCACACTCTGTTTTAACCCAAGAAGCAAGCTCTTCTTTACAGAGTCTAAAATACAGCAGAACCATGAGCATGGACTGAAAAAAAGAACTGAGTTTCCTATTCACACAGACCATATGTAGTTCAACTCTGCTTATGAAACTGATACAGACCACGCCTCCTCTTACATAAATGCTCTTTAGTTAATAGAGAGAATCACGTTGGGTTCATGAACTACGAAAAATCATTTGAGCCCAAAAATCACTGGGTTTACCAGAAATGAACTCTTGCTTGTAGGAAGACAGTGATCCTGGGGTTTAACTCCATTACTGAAGAAAAATTCAGACCAGAGTTCTCATCCCTGAAAAACACCATGTTTTAAGGCAAGAATCATCCTCTTCTTTCCAGCGTCTCCAATATAGTAAGAAACATGAGATGCTTAGAAAAAAAGAACTGTGTTTCCTACTCATACAGATGATATGTAGTTCAACTCTTCTTATGAAACTGATACAAACAACAGCACCTCTTACATAAATCCTTTTTAGTTAATAGGGAGAATAGCGTAGGGTTCGTGAACTGTGAAATACCATTTGAGCCCAAAATACACTGGGTTTACCAGAATTGAACTCTTGCTTGTAGGAATACACAGAACCTGGAGTTTAACTCCGTTTCTGAAGTGAAATTCCGAACAGAGTTCTCATCCCTGAAACACACTCTGTTTAAATGAAGACGCAAGCTCTTCTTTCCAGACTCTAAAATACAGCAAGAACAATGAGCATGCCTTGGAAAAAAAGAATTGTGTTTCCTACTCATAGAGACCATATGTAGTTCAACTCTGCGTATGAAACTGATACAAACCACAGCTCCTCTTACATAAATGCTCTTTTATTAATAGTGAGAATCGTGTTGGGTTCGTGAACTTAGAAAAATCATTTGAGACCAAAATTCACTGGGTTAACCAGAAATGAATTCTTGCTTGTAGGAAAACACAGATCCTGGGGTTTAACTCCGTTTCTGCAGGGAAATTCATACCAGAGTTCTCATCCCTGAAACACACTCTGTTTTAACGAATAAGCAAGCTCTTATTTCCAGAGTCTAAAATACAACAAGAACCATGAGCATGGCCTGAAAAAAAGAACTGGGTTTCCTATTCATACGGACCATTTGTAGTTCAACTCTGTTTATGAAACTGATACAAACCAGGACTCCTCTTACATAAATGCTCTTTAGTTAATAGAGAGAATCATGTTAAGTTCGTGAACTGCGAAAAATCATTTGAGCCCAAAATTCACTGGGTTAACCAGAAATGAACTGTTGCTTGTAGGAAGACAATGATCCTGGGGTTTAACTATGTTTCTGAAGGCAAATTCAGACCAGAGTTCTCATTCCTGAAAAACACTCTGTTTTAAGGCAAGAATAATCCTCTTCTTTCCAGCGTCTCCAATATAATAAGAAATATGAGCATGCCCATAAAAGAAGAACTGTGTTTCCTACTCATACACACCATATGTAGTTCAACTGTGCTTATGAAACTGATACAAAAAACAGCTCCTCTTAGATAAGTGCTATTATGTGATAGTGAGAATCGCTTTGGGTTCATGAACTGCGAAAATTCATTTGAGCCCAAAATTCACTGGGTTTACCCGAAATGAAATCTTGCTTGTAGGAAGACACCAATCCTGGGGTATAACTCGGTTTCTGACGGGAAATTCAGACCAGAGTTCTCATCCCTGAATCACACTCTGTTTAAACGTAGAAGCAAGCTCTTCTTTCCAGACTCTAAAATACAGCAAGAACCATGAGCATAGCCTGAAAAAACAAACTATGTTTCCTATTCATACGGACCATATGTAGTTCAACTCTGCTTATGAAACAGATACAGACCACACATCCTCTTACATGATTACTCTTTATTTAATAGTGAGAATAGCGTTGGGTTTCTGAACTATGAAAAATCTTTGAGCCCAAAATTCACTGGGTTTACCAGAATTGAACTCTTGCTTGTTGGAAGACAGAGATCATGGGGCTTAACTCCGTTTCTGAAGACAAATTCAGACCAGAGTTCTCATCCCTGAAAAACACTCTGTTTTAAGGCAAGAATCATTCAACTCTGCTTATGAAACTGATACAAACCATGGCTCCTCTTACATAAGTGCTCTTTATTTAATAGAGAGAAGGACTTAGGTTCCTGAAATGCGAAAAATCATTTGAGCCCAAAAATCCCTGGGTTAACCAGAAATGAACTCTTGCTAGTAGGAAGACACTGATCCTGGGTTTTAATTCCGTTTCTGAAGAAAAATTCAGACCATAGTTCTCATTCCTGAAAAACACTCTCTTTAAGGCGAGAATCATCCTCTTCTTTCCAGAATCTCCAATAGAGTAAGAAACATGAGCATGCCCAGAAAAAAAGTACTGTGTTTCCTAGTCATACAGACCATATGTATTTCTACTCTGCTTATGAAACTGATACAAACCACAGCTCCTCTTACAAAAATGCTCTTTAGTTAATAGTGAGAATCTCGTTGGGTTTGTGAACTGCGAAAATCATTTGACCCCAAAAATTACTGAGTTTACCAGAAATGAACTCTTGCTTGTATGAAGAGACAGATCCTGGTGTATAACTCTGATAATTAAGTGAAATTCAGACCAGAGTCCTAATCCCTTAAACACACTCTGTTTTAACGCAAGAAGCAACCTCTTCTTTCCAGAGTTATAATACAGAAAGAACCATGAGCATGCCCCGAAAAAATAACTGTGTTTCCTACTCATACGGATCATATGTAGTTCAACTCTGCTTAGGAAATGATACAGACAACAGCTCCTCTTACATAAATCCTCTTTAGTTAACAGTGAGAATAGCGTAGAGTTCGTGAACTGTGAAAAATGCTTTGAGCCCAAAATTCACTGGGTTAACCCAAAATGAACACTTGCTTGTAGGAAGACGCAGATCCTGTGGTTTAACCTCGTTTCTGAAGGGAAATTCAGACCAGAATTCTCATCCCTGAAACACACTCTGTTTTAACGCAAGAAGCAAGCTCTTCTTTCTAGAGTCTAAAATACAGCAGAACCATGAGCATGGACTGAAAAAAAGAACTGTGTTTCCTATTCATACGGACCATATGTAGTTCAACTCTGCTTATGAAACTGATACAGACCATGCCTCCCCTTACATAAATGCTCTTTAGTTAGTAGAGAGAATCATGTTGAGTTCGTGAACTTTGAAAAATCATTTGAGCCCAAAAATCACTGGGTTTACCAGAAATGAACTCTTGCTTGTAGGAAGACACTGATCCTGGGGTTTAACTCCGTTTCTGCAGGGAAATTCAGAGCAGAGTTCTCATCCCTGAAACATACTCTGTTTTAACGAAGAAGCAACATATTCTTTCCAGATTCTAAAATACAGCAAGAACCATGAGCATGGCCTGAAAAAAAGAACGGGGTTTCCTATTCATACGGACCATATGTAGTTCAACTTTGTTTCTGAAACTGATACAGACCACGCCTCCTCTTACATAAATCCTCTTTAGTTAATAGTGAGAATTGCGTAGGGTTCGTGAAATGCGAAAAATCATTTGAGCCCAAAATTCACTGGGTTTACCCGAAATGAACTCTTTATTGTAGGAAGACACAGATCCTGGGGTTTAACTTCGTTTATGCAGGAAAATTCAGACCAGAGTTCTCATCCCTGAATCACACTTTGTTTAAACGAAGAAGCAAGCTCTTCTTTCCAGACTCTAAAATACAGCAAGAACCATGAGCATGGCCTGAAAAAAAGAACTATGTTCCCTATTCATACGGACCATATGTAGTTCAACTCTGCTTATGAAATAGATACAGACCACACCTCCTCTTACATAATTGCTCTTTATTTAATAGTGAGAATAGCGTTGGGTTTCTGAACTGTGACAAATCATTTGAGCCCAAAAATCACTGGGTTTAGCAGAACTGAACTCTTGCTTGTTGGAAGACACAGATCCTGGGGTTTAACTCCGTTTCTGAAGACAAATTCAGGCCAGAGTTCTCATCCCTGAAAAACACTCTGTTTTAAGGCAAGAATCATCCTCTTCTTTCCAGCATCTCCAATATAATAAGAAACATGAGCATGCCCATAAAAAAGGAACTGTGTTTCCTACTCATGCAGACCATATGTAGTTCAACTCTACTTATGAAACTGATACAAACCACAGCTCATCTTACATAAATGTTCTTTAGTTAATAGTGAGAATAACTGAGGCTTCGTGAACTGAGAAAAATCATTTCAGCCCAAAATTCACTGGGTTTACCAGAAATGAACTCTTGATTGTAGGAAGACACAGATACTGGAGTTTAACTCCGTTTCTGCAGCGAAATTCAGACCAGAGTTCTCATCCCTGAAACACACTCTGTTTTCACGAATAAGCAAGCTCTTCTTTCCAGAGTCTAAAATACAGCAAGAACCATGAGCATGGCCTGAAAAAAAGAACTGGGTTTCCTATTCATACGGCCCATATGTAGTTCAACTCTGTTTTTGAAACTGATACAGACGATGCCTCCTCTTACATAAATGCTTGTTAGGTAATAGAGGGAATCATGCTGGGTTCGTGAACTGGGAAAAATCATTTGAGCACAAAATTAACTGGGTTAACCAGAAATGAACTCTTGCTTGTAGGAAGACACAGAACCTGGGGTTTAACTCCGTTTCTGAAGGGAAATTCAGAACAGAGTTCTCATCCCTGAAAAACACTCTGTTTTAAGGCAATAATCATCCTCTTCTTTCCAGCATCTCCAATATAGTAAGAAACATGAGCATGCCCAGAAAAAAAGAACTATGTTTCCTACACATACTGACAATATGTAGTTCTACTCTGCTTATGAAACTGATACAAGCCACAGCTCCTCTTACATAAATCCTCTTTTGTTAATGGTGAGAATAGCGTACGGTACGTGAACTGTGAAATATCATTTGAGCCCAGAATTCAATGGGTTTATCAGAACTGAACTGTTGCTTCTGGGAAGACACAGAACCTGGGGTTTAACTCCGTTTCTGCAGGAAAATTCAGACCAGAGTTCTCATCCCTGAAACACACTCTGTTTTCACTAATAAGCAAGCTCTTCTTTCCAGACTCTAAAATACAGCAAGAAACATGAGCATGCCCTGAAAAAAAGAACTGGGTTTCCTACCCATACGGACCATATGTAGTTAAACTCTGCTTATGAAACTGATACAGACCACGCCTCCTCTTACATAAATGCTCTTTAGTTATTAGAGAGAATCATGTTGGGTTCGTGAACTGCAAAAATCATTTGGGCCCCTAAATCACTGGGTTTACCAGAAATGAACACTTGCTTCTAGGAAGACACTGATCCTGAGGTTTAACTCCGTTTCTGAAGAAAAATTCAGACCAGAGTTCTCATCCCTGAAAAACACTCTGTTTTAAGGCAAGAATCATCCTCTTCTTTCCAGCGTCTCCAATATAGTAAGAAACATGAGCATTCCCAGAAAAAAAGAACTGTGTTTCCTACTCATGCAGACCATATGAAGTTCAACTCCACTTATGAAACTGATACAACCACAGGTCCTCATACACAAATCCTCTTTAGTTAGTAGTGAGAATAGCGTAGGGTTCTTGAACTGCGAAAAATCATTTTAGCCCAAAAATCACTGGGTTTACCAGAACTGAACTCTTGCTTGTAGGAAGACACAGAACCTGGGGTTTAACCCCGTTTCTGAAGGGAAATTCAGACCAGAATTCTCATCCCTGAAACACACTCTGTTTTAACGCAAGAAGCAAGCTCTTCTTTCTAGAGTCTAAAATACAGCAGAACCATGAGCATGGACTGAAAAAAAGAACTGGGTTTCCTATTCATACGGACCATATGTAGTTCAACTCTGCTTATGAAACTGATACAGACCATGCCTCCTCTTACATAAATGCTCTTTAGTTAGTAGAGAGAATCATGTTGGGTTCGTGAACTGCGAAAATCATTTGAGCCCAAAAATCACTGGGTTTACCAGAAATGAACTCTTGCTTGTAGGAAGACACTGATCCTGGGGTTTAACTCCGTTTCTGCAGGGAAATTCAGAGCAGAGTTCTCATCCCTGAAACACTCTCTGTTTAAACGAAGAAGGAAGCTCTTCTTTCCAAATCTAAAATACTGCAAGGACCATAAGCATTGCCTGAAAAAAAGTACTATATTTCCTATTCATACGGACCATATGTAGTTCCACTCTGCTCATGAAACTGATACAGAGCACACCTCTTCTTACATAATTGCTCTTAATTTAATAGTGAAAATTGCGTTGAGTTTCTGAACTGTGAAAAATCATGTGAGCCCAAAATTCACTGGGTTTACCACAACTGAACTCTTGCTTGTAGGAAGACACAGATCCTGGGGTTTAACTCCGTTTGTGCAGGGAAATTCAGACCAGAGTTCTCATCCCTGAAACATACTCTGTTTTAACGAAGAAGCAACATATTCTTTCCAGAATCTAAAATACTGCAAGAACCATGAGCATGGCCTGAAAAAAAGAACTATGTTCCCTATTCATACGGACCATATGTAGTTCAACTCTGCTTATGAAACAGATACAGACCACACCTCCTCTTACATAATTGCTCTTTATTTAATAGTGAGAATAGCGTTGGGTTTCTGAACTGTGACAAATCATTTGAGCCCAAAAATCACTGGGTTTAGCAGAACTGAACTCTTGCTTGTTGGAAGACACAGATCCTGGGGTTTAACTCCGTTTCTGAAGACAAATTCAGGCCAGAGTTCTCATCACTGAAAAACACTCTGTTTTAAGGCAAGAATCATCCTCTTCTTTCCAGCATCTCCAATATAATAAGAAACATGAGCATGCCCATAAAAAAGGAACTGTGTTTCCTACTCATGCAGACCATATGTAGTTCAACTCTACTTATGAAACTGATACAAACCACAGCTCATCTTACATAAATGTTCTTTAGTTAATAGTGAGAATAACTGAGGCTTCGTGAACTGAGAAAAATCATTTCAGCCCAAAATTCACTGGGTTTACCAGAAATGAACTCTTGCTTGTAGGAAGACACAGATACTGGAGTTTAACTCCGTTTCTGCAGCGAAATTCAGACCAGAGTTCTCATCCCTGAAACACACTCTGTTTTCACGAATAAGCAAGCTCTTCTTTCCAGAGTCTAAAATACAGCAAGAACCATGAGCATGGCCTGAAAAAAAGAACTGGGTTTCCTATTCATACGGCCCATATGTAGTCCAACTCTGTTTTTGAAACTGATACAGACGATGCCTCCTCTTACATAAATGCTTGTTAGGTAATAGAGGGAATCATGCTGGGTTCGTGAACTGGGAAAAATCATTTGAGCACAAAATTAACTGGGTTAACCAGAAATGAACTCTTGCTTGTAGGAAGACACAGAACCTGGGGTTTAACTCCGTTTCTGAAGGGAAATTGAGAACAGAGTTCTCATCCCTGAAAAACACTCTGTTTTAAGGCAAAAATCATCCTCTTCTTTCCAGCGTCACCAATATAGTAAGAAACATGAGCATGCCCAGAAAAAAAGAACTATGTTTCCTACACATACTGACAATATGTAGTTCTACTCTGCTTATGAAACTGATACAAGCCACAGCTCCTCTTACATAAATCCTCTTTTGTTAATGGTGAGAATAGCGTACGGTACGTGAACTGTGAAATATCATTTGAGCCCAGAATTCACTGGGTTTATCAGAACTGAACTGTTGCTTCTGGGAAGACACAGAACCTGGGGTTTAACTCCGTTTCTGCAGGAAAATTCAGACCAGAGTTCTCATCCCTGAAACACACTCTGTTTTCACTAATAAGCAAGCTCTTCTTTCCAGACTCTAAAATACAGCAAGAAACATGAGCATGCCCTGAAAAAAAGAACTGGGTTTCCTACCCATACGGACCATATGTAGTTCAACTCTGCTTATGAAACTGATACAGACCACGCCTCCTCTTAAATAAATGCTCTTTAGTTATTAGAGAGAATCATGTTGGGTTCGTGAACTGCAAAAATCATTTGGGCCCCAAAATCACTGGGTTTACCAGAAATGAACTCTTGCTTCTAGGAAGACACTGATCCTGAGGTTTAACTCCGTTTCTGAAGAAAAATTCAGACCAGAGTTCTCATCCCTGAAAAACACTCTGTTTTAAGGCAAGAATCATCCTCTTCTTTCCAGCGTCTCCAATATAGTAAGAAACATGAGCATTCCCAGAAAAAAAGAACTGTGTTTCCTACTCATGAGGACCATATGTAGTTCAACTCTGCTTATGAAACTGATACAACCACAGGTCCTCATACTCAAATCCTCTTTAGTTAATAGTGAGAATAGCGTAGGGTTCTTGAACTGCGAAAAATCATTTTAGCCCAAAAATCACTGGGTTTACCAGAATTGAACTCTTGCTTGTAGGAAAACACAGATCCTGGGGTTTAACTCCGTTTGTGCAGGGAAATTCAGACCAGAGTTCTCATCCCTGAAACATATTCTGTTTTAACGAAGAAGCAACATATTCTTTCCAGAGTCTAAAATACTGCAAGAACCATGAGCATGGCCTGAAAAAAAGAACTGTGTTTTCTATTCATACGGACAATATGTAGTTCAACTCTGCTTATGAAACTGATACAGACCACGCCTCCTCTTACATAAATGCTCTTTAGTTAATAGTGAGAATCATGTTGGGTTTGTGAACTGCGAAAATCATTTGAGACCAAAAATCAACGGGTTTACCAGAAATGAACTGTTGCTTGTAGGAAGACACAGATCCTGGGGTTTATCGCCGTTTCTGAAGGGAAATTCAGACCAGAGTTCTCATCCCTGAAAAACACTCTGTTTTAACGCAAGAAGCAAGCTCTTCTTTCCAGAGCCTAAAATACAGCAAGAACCATTAGCATGGCCTGAAAAATAGATCTGGATTTCCTATTCATACGGACCATATGTACTTCAACTCTGCTTATGAAACAGATACAGACCACGCCTCCTCTTACATAAATGCTCTTTAGTTAATAGAGAGAATCATGTTGGGTTCATGAACTGCAAAAAATCATTTGAGCCCAAAAATCAGTGGGTTTACCAGAAATGAACTCTTGCTTGTAGGAAGACACTGATCCTGAGGTTTAACTCCATTTCTGAAGAAAAATTCAGACCAGAGTTCTCATACCTGAAAAACACTCTGTTTTAAGGCAAGAATCATCCTCTTCTTTCCAGCGTCTCCAATATAGTAAGAAACATGAGCATTCCCAGAAAAAAAGAACTGTGTTTCCTACTCATGCAGACCATATGTAGTTCAACTCTGCTTATGAAACTGATACAACCACAGGTCCTCATACACAAATCCTCTTTAGTTAATAGTGAGAATAGCGTAGGGGTCTTGAACTGCGAAAAATCATTTTAGCCCAAAAATCACTGGGTTTACCCGAAATGAACTCTTGCTTGTAGGAAGACACAGATCCTGGGGTTTAACTCCGTTTCTGAAGACAAATTCAGACCAGTGTTCTGATCCCTGAATCACACTCTGTTTAAACGAAGAAGCAAGCTCTTCTTTCCATACTCTAAAATACAGCAAGAACCATGAGCATGGCCTGAAAAAAAGAACTATATTCCCTATTACCAAATTCAGACCAGAGTTCTCATCCCTGAAAAACACTCTGTTTTAATACAAGAATCATCCTCTTTTTCAAGCGTTTCCAATATAATAAGAAACATGAGCATGCCCATAAAAAAGGAACTGTGTTTCCTACTCATACAGACCATATGTAGTTCAACTCTGCTTATGAAACTGATACAAACCACAGCTCATCTTACATAAATCCTATTTAGTTAATAGTGAGAATAGATTAGGCTTCATGAACTGAGAAAAATCATTTGAGCCCAAAATTCACTAGGTTTACCAGAAATGAACTCTTGCTTGTAGGAAGACACAGATCCTGGAGTTTAACTCCGTTTCTGCAGCGAAATTCAGACCAGAGTTCTCATCCCTGAAACACACTCTGTTTTCACTAATAAGCAAGCTCTTCTTTCCAGACTCTAAAATACAGCAAGAACCATGAGCATGCCCTGAAAAAAAGAACTGGGTTTCCTACTCATACGGACCATATGTAGTTCAAATCTGCTTATGAAACTGATACAAACCACAGTCCTCTTACAAAAATGCTCTTTAGTTAATAGTGAGAATCACGTTGGGTTCGTGAACTGCGAAAATCATTTGAGCCCAAAAATCAATGGGTTTACCAGAAATGAACTCTTGCTTGTAGGAAGACACAGATCCTGGGGTTTAAATCCGTTTCTGAAGGGAAATTCAGACCAGAGTTCTCATCCCTGAAACACACTCTGTTTTAACGCAAGAAGCAAGCTCTTCTTTCCAGAGCCTAAAATACACCAAGAACCATTAGCATGGCCTGAAAAAAAGAACTGGATGTCCTATTCATACGGACCATATGTACTTCAACTCTGCTTATGAAACTGATACAGACCACGCCTCCTCTTACATAAATGCTCTTTAGTTAATAGAGAGAATCATGTTGGGTTCATGAACTGCAAAAAATCATTTGAGCCCAAAAATCAGTGGGTTTACCAGAAATGAACTCTTGCTTGTAGAAAGACACTGATCCTGAGGTTTAACTCCATTTCTGAAGAAAAATTCAGACCAGAGTTCTCATCCCTGAAAAACACTCTGTTTTAAGGCAAGAATCATCCTCTTCTTTCCAGCGTCTCCAATATAGTAAGAAACATGAGCATTCCCAGAAAAAAAGAACTGTGTTTCCTAATCATGAGGACCATATGTAGTTCAACTCTGCTTATGAAACTGATACAACCACAGGTCCTCATACACAAATCCTCTTTAGTTAATAGTGAGAATAGCGTAGGGTTCTTGAACTGCGAAAAATCATTTTAGCCCAAAAATCACTGGGTTTACCAGAATTGAACTCTTGCTTGTAGGAAAACACAGATCCTGGGGTTTAACTCCGTTTGTGCAGGGAAATTCAGACCAGAGTTCTCATCCCTGAAACATACTCTGTTTTAACGAAGAAGCAACATATTCTTTCCAGAGTCTAAAATACTGCAAGAACCATGAGCATGGCCTGAAAAAAAGAACTGTGTTTTCTATTCATACAGACAATATGTAGTTCAACTCTGCTTATGAAACTGATACAGACCACGCCTCCTCTTACATAAATGCTCTTTAGTTAATAGTGAGAATCTCGTTGGGTTCGTGAACTGCGAAAATCATTTGAGCCCAAAAATCAATGGGTTTACCAGAAATGAACTCTTGCTTGTAGGAAGACACAGATCCTGGGGTTTAACGCCGTTTCTTAAGGGAAATTCAGACCAGAGTTCTCATCCCTGAAACACACTCTGTTTTAATGCAAGAAGCAAGCTCTTCTTTCCAGAGCCTAAAATACAGCAAGAACCATTAGCATGGCCTGAAAAATAGAACTGGATTTCCTATTCATACGGACCATATGTACTTCAACTCTGCTTATGAAACAGATACAGACCACGCCTCCTCTTACATAAATGCTCTTTAGTTAATAGAGAGAATCATGTTGGGTTCATGAACTGCAAAAAATCATTTGAGCCCAAAAATCAGTGGGTTTACCAGAAATGAACTCTTGCTTGTAGGAAGACACAGATCCTGGGGTTTAATGCCATTTCTGAAGGGAAATTCAGACCAGAGTTCTCATCCCTGAAACACACTCTGTTTTAACGCAAGAAGCAAGCTCTTCTTTCCAGAGCCTAAAATACAGCAAGAACCATTAGCATGGCCTGAAAAAAAGAACTGGATTTCCTATTCATACGGACCATATGTACTTCAACTCTGCTTATGAAACTGATACAGACCACGCCTCCTCTTACATAAATGCTCTTTAGTTAATAGAGAGAATCATGTTGGGTTCATGAACTGCAAAAAATCATTTGAGCCCAAAAATCAGTGGGTTTACCAGAAATGAACTCTTGCTTGCAGGAAGACACTGATCCTGAGGTTTAACTCCATTTCTGAAGAAAAATTCAGACCAGAGTTCTCATCCCTGAAAAACACTCTGTTTTAAGGCAAGAATCATCCTCTTCTTTCCAGCGTCTCCAATATAGTAAGAAACATGAGCATTCCCAGAAAAAAAGAACTGTGTTTCCTACTCATGCAGACCATATGTAGTTCAACTCTGCTTATGAAACTGATACAACCACAGGTCCTCATACACAAATCCTCTTTAGTTAATAGTGAGAATAGCGTAGGGTTCTTGAACTGCGAAAAATCATTTTAGCCCAAAAATCACTGGGTTTACCAGAATTGAAAAATTGCTTGTAGGAAAACACAGATCCTGGGGTTTAACTCCGTTTGTGCAGGGAAATTCAGACCAGAGTTCTCATCCCTGAAACATACTCTGTTTTAACGAAAAGCAACATATTCTTTCCAGAGTCTAAAATACTGCAAGAACCATGAGCATGGCCTGAAAAAAAGAACTGTGTTTTCTATTCATACGGACAATATGTAGTTCAACTCTGCTTATGAAACTGATACAGACCACGCCTCCTCTTACATAAATGCTCTTTACTTAATAGAGAGAATCATGTTGGGTTCGTGAACTATGAAAAATCATTTGAGCCCTAAAAATCACTGGGTTAACCAGAAATGAACTCTTGCTTGTAGGAAGACACAGAACCTGGGGTTTAACTCTGTTTCTGAAGGGAAATTCAGAACAGAATTCTCATCCCTGAAACACACTCTGTTTAAATGAAGAAGGAAGCTATTCTTTCCAGAGTCTAAAATACTGCAAGAACCATGAGCATGGCCTGAAAAAAAGAACTGTGTTTCCTGTTCATACGGACCATATGAAATTGAACTCTGCTTATGAAATTGATACAGACCACGCCTCCTCTTACATAAATCCTCTTTAGTTAATAGTGAGAATCGCGTAGGGTTCGTGAACTGCGAAAAATCATTTTAGCCCAAAATTCACTGGGTTTACCCGAAATGAACTCTTGCTTGTAGGAAGACACAGATCCTGGGGTTTAACGCCGTTTCTGAAGGGAAATTCAGACCAGAGTTCTCATCCCTGAAACACACTCTGTTTTAACGCAAGAAGCAAGCTCTTCTTTCCAGAGCCTAAAATACAGCAAGAACCATTAGCATGGCCTGAAAAAAATAACTGGATTTCCTATTCATACGGACCATATGTACTTCAACTCTGCTTATGAAACTGATACAGACCACGCCTCCTCTTACATAAATGCTCTTTAGTTAATAGAGAGAATCATGTTGGGTTCATGAACTGCAAAAAATCATTTGAGCCCAAAAATCAGTGGGTTTACCAGAAATGAAATCTTGCTTGTAGGAAGACACTGATCCTGAGGTTTAACTCCATTTCTGAAGAAAAATTCAGACCAGAGTTCTCATCCCTGAAAAACACTCTGATTTAAGGCAAGAATCATCCTCTTCTTTCCAGCGTCTCCAATATAGTAAGAAACATGAGCATTCCCAGAAAAAAAGAACTGTGTTTCCTACTCATGCAGACCATATGTAGTTCAACTCTGCTTATGAAACTGATACAACCACAGGTCCTCATACACAAATCCTCTTTAGTTAATAGTGAGAATAGCGTAGGGTTCTTGAACTGCGAAAAATCATTTTAGCCCAAAAATCACTGGGTTTACCAGAAATGAACTCTTGCTTGTAGGAAAACACATATCCTGGGGTTTAACTCCATTTGTGCAGGGAAATTCAGACCAGAGTTCTCATCCCTGAAACATACTCTGTTTTAACGAAGAAGCAACATATTCTTTCCAGAGTCTAAAATACTGCAAGAACCATGAGCATGGCCTGAAAAAAAGAACTGTGTTTCCTATTATTACGGACCATATGAAGTTGAACTCTGCTTATGAATCTTATACAGACCTCGCCTCCTCTTACATAAATGCTCTTTAGTTAATAGTCAGAATCATGTTGGGTTCATGAACTGCGAAAAATCATTAGAGCACAAAATACTCTGGGTTTAACAGAAATGAACTGTTGCTTGTAGGAAGACACTGATCCTGGGGTTTAACTCCGCATCTGAAGTCAAATTCAAACCAGAGTTCTCATCCCTGAAAAAGACTCTGTTTTAATGCAAGAATCATCCTCTTCTTTCCAGCGTCTCCAATATAGTAAGAAACATGAGCATGCCCACAAAAAAAGAACTGTGCTTCCGACTAATACAGACCATATGTAGTTCAACTCTGCTTATGAAACTGATACAAACCACAGCTCCTCATACATAAATCCTCTTTAGTTAATAGTGAGAATCGCGTAGGGTTGGTGAACTGTGAAAAATCATTTGAGCCCAAAAATCACAGGGTTTACCAGAAATGAACTCTTGCTTGTAGGAAGACACTGATCCTGGGGTTTAACTCCGTTTCTGAAGAAAAATTCAGAGCAGAGTTCTCATCCCAGAAATCACTCTGTTTTAAGGCAGGAATCATCCTCTTCTTTCCAGCATCTCCAATATAGTAAGAAACATGAACATGCCCAGAAAAAAAGAACTGTGTTTCCTACTCATACAGACCATATGTAGTTCAACTCTGCTTATGAAACTGATACAAACCACAGCTCCACTTACATAAATCCTCTTTAGTTAATAGTGAGAATAGCGTAGGGCTCGTGAACTGCGAAAAATCATTTGAGCCCAAAAATCAATGGGTTTACCAGAAATGAACTCTTGCTTGTAGGAAGACACAGATCCTGGGGTTTAAATCCGTTTCTGAAGGGAAATTCAGACCAGAGTTCTCATCCCTGAAACACACTCTGTTTTAACGCAAGAAGCAAGCTCTTCTTTCCAGAGCCTAAAATACACCAAGAACCATTAGCATGGCCTGAAAAAAAGAACTGGATGTCCTATTCATACGGACCATATGTACTTCAACTCTGCTTATGAAACTGATACAGACCACGCCTCCTCTTACATAAATGCTCTTTAGTTAATAGAGAGAATCATGTTGGGTTCATGAACTGCAAAAAATCATTTGAGCCCAAAAATCAGTGGGTTTACCAGAAATGAACTCTTGCTTGTAGAAAGACACTGATCCTGAGGTTTAACTCCATTTCTGAAGAAAAATTCAGACCAGAGTTCTCATCCCTGAAAAACACTCTGTTTTAAGGCAAGAATCATCCTCTTCTTTCCAGCGTCTCCAATATAGTAAGAAACATGAGCATTCCCAGAAAAAAAGAACTGTGTTTCCTAATCATGAGGACCATATGTAGTTCAACTCTGCTTATGAAACTGATACAACCACAGGTCCTCATACACAAATCCTCTTTAGTTAATAGTGAGAATAGCGTAGGGTTCTTGAACTGCGAAAAATCATTTTAGCCCAAAAATCACTGGGTTTACCAGAATTGAGCTCTTGCTTGTAGGAAAACACAGATCCTGGGGTTTAACTCCGTTTGTGCAGGGAAATTCAGACCAGAGTTCTCATCCCTGAAACATATTCTGTTTTAACGAAGAAGCAACATATTCTTTCCAGAGTCTAAAATACTGCAAGAACCATGAGCATGGCCTGAAAAAAAGAACTGTGTTTTCTATTCATACGGACAATATGTAGTTCAACTCTGCTTATGAAACTGATACAGACCACACCTCCTCTTACATAAATGCTCTTTAGTTAATAGTGAGAATCTTGTTGGGTTTGTGAACTGGGAAAATCATTTGAGCCCAAAAATCAATGGGTTTACCAGGAATGAACTGTTGCTTGTAGGAAGACACAGATCCTGGGGTTTAACGCCGTTTCTGAAGGGAAATTCAGACCAGAGTTCTCATCCCTGAAACACACTCTGTTTTAACGCAAGAAACAAGCTCTTCTTTCCAGAGCCTAAAATACAGCAAGAACCATTAGCATGGCCTGAAAAAAAGAACTGGATTTCCTATTCATACGGACCATATGTACTTCAACTCTGCTTATGAAACTGATACAGACCACGCCTCCTCTTACATAAATGCTCTTTAGTTAATAGAGAGAATCATGTTGGGTTCATGAACTGCAAAAAATCATTTGAGCCCAAAATTCACTGGGTTTACCAGAAATGAACTCTTGCTTGTAGGAAGACACTGATCCTGAGGTTTAACTCCATTTCTGAAGAAAAATTCAGACCAGAGTTCTCATGCCTGAAAAACACTCTGATTTAAGGCAAGAATCATCCTCTTCTTTCCAGCGTCTCCAATATAGTAAGAAACATGAGCATTCCCAGAAAAAAAGAACTGTGTTTCCTACTCATGCAGACCATATGTAGTTCAACTCTGCTTATGAAACTGATACAACCACAGGTCCTCATACACAAATCCTCTTTAGTTAATAGTGAGAATAGCGTAGGGTTCTTGAACTGCGAAAAATCATTTTAGCCCAAAAATCACTGGGTTTACCAGAATTGAACTCTTGCTTGTAGGAAAACACAGATCCTGGGGTTTAACTCCGTTTGTGCAGGGAAATTCAGACCAGAGTTCTCATCCCTGAAACATACTCTGTTTTAACGAAGAAGCAACATATTCTTTCCAGAGTCTAAAATACTGCAAGAACCATGAGCATGGCCTGAAAAAAAGAACTGTGTTTTCTATTCATACAGACAATATGTAGTTCAACTCTGCTTATGAAACTGATACAGACCACGCCTCCTCTTACATAAATGCTCTTTAGTTAATAGTGAGAATCTCGTTGGGTTCGTGAACTGCGAAAATCATTTGAGCCCAAAAATCAATGGGTTTACCAGAAATGAACTCTTGCTTGTAGGAAGACACAGATCCTGGGGTTTAACGCCGTTTCTTAAGGGAAATTCAGACCAGAGTTCTCATCCCTGAAACACACTCTGTTTTAACGCAAGAAGCAAGCTCTTCTTTCCAGAGCCTAAAATACAGCAAGAACCATTAGCATGGCCTGAAAAATAGAACTGGATTTCCTATTCATACGGACCATATGTACTTCAACTCTGCTTATGAAACAGATACAGACCACGCCTCCTCTTACATAAATGCTCTTTAGTTAATAGAGAGAATCATGTTGGGTTCATGAACTGCAAAAAATCATTTGAGCCCAAAAATCAGTGGGTTTACCAGAAATGAACTCTTGCTTGTAGGAAGACACAGATCCTGGGGTTTAACGCCATTTCTGAAGGGAAATTCAGACCAGAGTTCTCATCCCTGAAACACACTCTGTTTTAACGCAAGAAGCAAGCTCTTCTTTCCAGAGCCTAAAATACAGCAAGAACCATTAGCATGGCCTGAAAAAAAGAACTGGATTTCCTATTCATACGGACCATATGTACTTCAACTCTGCTTATGAAACTGATACAGACCACGCCTCCTCTTACATAAATGCTCTTTAGTTAATAGAGAGAATCATGTTGGGTTCATGAACTGCAAAAAATCATTTGAGCCCAAAAATCAGTGGGTTTACCAGAAATGAACTCTTGCTTGTAGGAAGACACTGATCCTGAGGTTTAACTCCATTTCTGAAGAAAAATTCAGACCAGAGTTCTCATCCCTGAAAAACACTCTGTTTTAAGGCAAGAATCATCCTCTTCTTTCCAGCGTCTCCAATATAGTAAGAAACATGAGCATTCCCAGAAAAAAAGAACTGTGTTTCCTACTCATGCAGACCATATGTAGTTCAACTCTGCTTATGAAACTGATACAACCACAGGTCCTCATACACAAATCCTCTTTAGTTAATAGTGAGAATAGCGTAGGGTTCTTGAACTGCGAAAAATCATTTTAGCCCAAAAATCACTGGGTTTACCAGAATTGAAAAATTGCTTGTAGGAAAACACAGATCCTGGGGTTTAACTCCGTTTGTGCAGGGAAATTCAGACCAGAGTTCTCATCCCTGAAACATACTCTGTTTTAACGAAAAGCAACATATTCTTTCCAGAGTCTAAAATACTGCAAGAACCATGAGCATGGCCTGAAAAAAAGAACTGTGTTTTCTATTCATACGGACAATATGTAGTTCAACTCTGCTTATGAAACTGATACAGACCACGCCTCCTCTTACATAAATGCTCTTTACTTAATAGAGAGAATCATGTTGGGTTCGTGAACTATGAAAAATCATTTGAGCCCTAAAAATCACTGGGTTAACCAGAAATGAACTCTTGCTTGTAGGAAGACACAGAACCTGGGGTTTAACTCTGTTTCTGAAGGGAAATTCAGAACAGAATTCTCATCCCTGAAACACACTCTGTTTAAATGAAGAAGGAAGCTATTCTTTCCAGAGTCTAAAATACTGCAAGAACCATGAGCATGGCCTGAAAAAAAGAACTGTGTTTCCTGTTCATACGGACCATATGAAATTGAACTCTGCTTATGAAATTGATACAGACCACGCCTCCTCTTACATAAATCCTCTTTAGTTAATAGTGAGAATCGCGTAGGGTTCGTGAACTGCGAAAAATCATTTTAGCCCAAAATTCACTGGGTTTACCCGAAATGAACTCTTGCTTGTAGGAAGACACAGATCCTGGGGTTTAACTCCGTTTCTGAAGACAATTTCAGACCAGTGTTCTGTTCCCTGAATCACACTCTGTTTAAACGAATAAGCAAGCTCTTCTTTCCATACTCTAAAATACAGCAAGAACCATGAGCATGGCCTGAAAAAAAGAACTATGTTCCCTATTCATACGGACCATATGTAGTTCAACTCTGCTTATGAAACAGATACAGACCGCACCTCCTCTTACATAATTCCTCTTTATTTAATTGTGAGAATAGCGTTGGGTTTCTGAACTGTGAAAAATCATTTGAGCCCAAAATTCACTGGGTTTACCAGAACTGAACTCTTGCTTGTTGGAAGACACAGATCCTGGGGTTTAACTCCGTTTCTGAAGACAAATTCAGACCAGATTTCTCATCCCCGAAAAACACTAGTTTTAATGCAAGTATCATCCTCTTTTTCAAGCGTTTCCAATATAATAAGAAACATGAGCATGCCCATAAAAAAGGAACTGTGTTTCCTACTCATACAGACCATATGTAGTTCAACTCTGCTTATGAAACTGATACAAACCACAGCTCATCTTACATAAATCCTATTTAGTTAATAGAGAGAATAGCTTAGGCTTCGTGAACTGAGAAAAATCATTTGAGCCCAAAATTCACTGGGTTTACCAGAAATGAACTCTTGCTTGTAGGAAGACACAGATCCTGGAGTTGAACTCCGTTTCTGCAGCGAAATTCAGACTAGAGTTCTCATCCCTGAAACGCACTCTGTTTTCACTAATAAGCAAGCTCTTCTTTCCAGACTCTAAAATACAGCAAGAACCATGAGCATGACCTGAAAAAAAGAACTGGGTTTCCTACTCATACGGACCATATGTAGTTCAACTCTGCTTATGAAACTGATACAAACCACAGTCCTCTTACAAAAATGCTCTTTAGTTAATAGTGAGAATCTCGTTGGGTTCGTGAACTGCGAAAATCATTTGAGCCCAAAAATCAATGGGTTTACCAGAAATGAACTCTTGCTTATAGGAAGACACAGATCCTGGGGTTTAACGCCGTTTCTGAAGGGAAATTCAGACCAGAGTTCTCATCCCTGAAACACACTCTGTTTTAACGCAAGAAGCAAGCTCTTCTTTCCAGAGCCTAAAATACAGCAAGAACCATTAGCATGGCCTGAAAAAAAGAACTGGATTTCCTATTCATACGGACCATATGTACTTCAACTCTGCTTATGAAACTGATACAGACCACGCCTCCTCTTACATAAATGCTCTTTAGTTAATAGAGAGAATCATGTTGGGTTCATGAACTGCAAAAAATCATTTGAGCCCAAAATTCACTGGGTTTACCAGAAATGAACTCTTGCTTGTAGGAAGACACTGATCCTGAGGTTTAACTCCATTTCTGAAGAAAAATTCAGACCAGAGTTCTCATCCCTGAAAAACACTCTGATTTAAGGCAAGAATCATCCTCTTCTTTCCAGCGTCTCCAATATAGTAAGAAACATGAGCATTCCCAGAAAAAAAGAACTGTGTTTCCTACTCATGCAGACCATATGTAGTTCAACTCTGCTTATGAAACTGATACAACCACAGGTCCTCATACACAAATCCTCTTTAGTTAATAGTGAGAATAGCGTAGGGTTCTTGAACTGCGAAAAATCATTTTAGCCCAAAAATCACTGGGTTTACCAGAAATGAACTCTTGCTTGTAGGAAAACACATATCCTGGGGTTTAACTCCATTTGTGCAGGGAAATTCAGACCAGAGTTCTCATCCCTGAAACATACTCTGTTTTAACGAAGAAGCAACATATTCTTTCCAGAGTCTAAAATACTGCAAGAACCATGAGCATGGCCTGAAAAAAAGAACTGTGTTTCCTATTATTACGGACCATATGAAGTTGAACTCTGCTTATGAATCTTATACAGACCTCGCCTCCTCTTACATAAATGCTCTTTAGTTAATAGTCAGAATCATGTTGGGTTCATGAACTGCGAAAAATCATTAGAGCACAAAATACTCTGGGTTTAACAGAAATGAACTGTTGCTTGTAGGAAGACACTGATCTTGGGGTTTAACTCCGCATCTGAAGTCAAATTCAAACCAGAGTTCTCATCCCTGAAAAAGACTCTGTTTTAATGCAAGAATCATCCTCTTCTTTCCAGCGTCTCCAATATAGTAAGAAACATGAGCATGCCCACAAAAAAAGAACTGTGCTTCCGACTAATACAGACCATATGTAGTTCAACTCTGCTTATGAAACTGATACAAACCACAGCTCCTCATACATAAATCCTCTTTAGTTAATAGTGAGAATCGCGTAGGGTTGGTGAACTGTGAAAAATCATTTGAGCCCAAAAATCACAGGGTTTACCAGAAATGAACTCTTGCTTGTAGGAAGACACTGATCCTGGGGTTTAACTCCGTTTCTGAAGAAAAATTCAGAGCAGAGTTCTCATCCCAGAAATCACTCTGTTTTAAGGCAGGAATCATCCTCTTCTTTCCAGCATCTCCAATATAGTAAGAAACATGAACATGCCCAGAAAAAAAGAACTGTGTTTCCTACTCATACAGACCATATGTAGTTCAACTCTGCTTATGAAACTGATACAAACCACAGCTCCTACATAAATCCCCTTTAGTTAATAGTGAGAATACCGTTGGTTCATGAACTGCGAAAAATCATTTGAGCCCAAAATTCACTGTGTTTACCAGAACTGTACTCTTGCTTGTAGGAAGACACAGATCCTGGGGTTTAACTCCGTTTATGAAGGGAATTTAGAACAGAGTTCTCATCACCGAAAAACACTCTGTTTTAAGGCAAGAATCATCCTCTTCTTTTCAGCGTCTCCAATATAGGAAGAAACATGAGCATGGCCAGATAAAAAGAACTGTGTTTCCTACTCATACAGACCATACGTAGTTCAACTCTGCTTATGAAACTGATACAAACCAAAGCTCCTCTTACATAAATGCTCTTTAGTTAATAGTGAGAATCTCGTTTGGTTCGTGAACTGCGAAAATCATTTGAGCCCAATATTTACTGAGTTTACAAGAAATGAACTCTTGCTTGTAGGAAGACACAGATCCTGTTGTATAAATCCGTTTCTGAAATGAAATTCTGACCAGAGTCCTCATCCCTTAAACAAACTCTGCTTTAACGCCAGAAGAAACCGCTCCTTTCCAGAGTTTAAACTACACCAAGAACCATGAGCATGCCCAGAAAAAAATAACTGTGTTTCCTACTCATACGGATCATATGTAGTTCAACACTGCTTATGAAAAGATACAGACCACAGATCCTCTTACATAAATCCTCATAAGTTAATAGAGAGAATCACGTCTGGTTCGTGAACTGCAAAAAATCTTTTGAAACCAAAAATCACTGGGTTTACCAGAAATGAACTCTTGCTTGTAGGAAGACACTGATCCTGGGTTTTAACTACGTTTCTGAAGAAAAATTCAGACCAGAGTTCTCATCCCTGAAAAACATTCTGTTTTAAGGCAAGAATCATCCTCTTTTTTCTAGCGTCTCCAATATAGTAATTAAAATGAGCATGCCCAGAAAAAAAGAACTGTGCTTCCTACTCGTACAGACCATATGTAGTTCAACTCTGCTCATGAACTGATACAAACCACAGCTCCTATTACATAAATCCTCTTTAGTTAATAGTGATAATCGCGTAGGGTTGGTGAAGTGCGAAAAATCATTTGAGCCCAAATTCACTGGTTTTACCAGAACTGAACTCTGGCTTGTGGGAAGACACTGATCCTGGGGTTTAACTCCGTTTCTGAAGACAAATTCAGACCAGAATTCTCAACCCTGAAAAACACTCTGATTTAAGGCAAGAAGCAAGCTCTTCTTTCCAGCGTCTCCAATACAGCAAGAACTATGAGAATGCCCTGAAAAAAAGAACTGTGTTTCCTACTTATAAGGACCATATGTAGTTCAACTCTGCTTATGAAACTCATACAAACCACAGCTCCTCTTACAGAAATGCTCTTTAGTTAATAGTGAGAATCGCGTTGGGTTCGTGAACTGTGAAAAATCATTTGAGCCCAAAATTCACTGGGTTAACCAGAAATGAACGCTTGCTTGTAGGAAGACACAGATCCTGGGATTTAACCCCGTTTCTGAAGGGAAATTCAGACCAGAGTTCTCATCCCTGAAACACACACTGTTTTAACGCAAGAAGCAAGCTCCTCTTTCCAGAGTCTAAAATACAGCAAGAAGCATGTGCATGGCCTGAAACAAAGAACTCTGTTTCCTACTCATACGGACCATATATAGTTCAACTCTGCTTAAGAAACTGATACAAACCACTGTACCTCTTACATAAATCCTCTTTAGTTAATAGTGAGAATCATGTTTGCTTAATGAACTGCGAAAAATCATTTGAGCCCAAAAATCACTGGGTTTACCAGAAATGAACTCTTCCTTGTAGGAAGACACAGATCTTGGTGTTTATCTCCGTTTCTGCAGGGAATTTCAGACCAGAGTTCTCATCCATGAAACACACTCTGTTTAAACCCAAGAAGCAAGCTCTTCTTTCCAGAGTCTAAAATACAGCAGAACCATGAGCATGGACTGAAAAGAAGAACTGTGTTTTCTATTCATACGGACAATATGTAGTTCAACTCTGCTTATGAAACTGATACAGACCACGCCTCCTCTTACATAAATGCTCTTTAGTTAATAGTGAGAATCATGTTTGGTTCATGAACCTCGCAAAATCATTAGAGCCCAAAATACACTGGGTTTACGAGAAATGAACTCTTGCTTGTTGTAGGAAGACACTGATCCTGGGGTTTAACTCCGTTTCTGAAGGCAAATTCAGACCAGAGTTCTCATCCCTGAAAAACACTCTGTTTTAAGGCAAGAATCATCCTCTTCTTTCCAGCGACTCCAATATAGTAAGAAACATGAGCATGCCCAGTAAAAAAGAACTGTGTTTCCTACTCATACAGACCATATGTAGTTCAACTCTGCTTATGAACCTGATACAAACCCAGCTCCTCTTACATAAATGCTCTTTAGTAAATAGTGAGAATCGCGTTGGGTTCGTGAACTGTGAAAAATCATTTGAGCCCCCAAATCACTGGGTTTACCAGAAATGAACTCTTGCTTGTAGGAAGACACGGATCCTGGGGTTTAACTCCGTATCTGAAGGCAAATTCAAACCAGAGTTCTCATCCCTGAAAAACACTGTGTTTTAATGCAAGAATAATCCTCTTCTTTCCAGCGTCTCCAATATAGTAAGAAACATGAGCATGCCCAGAAAAAAAGAACTGTCCTTCCGACTAATAGAGACCATATGTAGTTCAACTCTGCTCATGAACTGATACAAACCACAGCTCCTCTTACATAAATCCTCTTTAGTTAATAGTGATAATCGCGTAGGGTTGGTGAAGTGCGAAAAATCATTTGAGCCCAAAATTCACTGGTTTTACCAGAACTGAACTCTGACTTGTGGGAAGACACTGATCCTGGGGTTTAACTCCGTTTCTGAAGACAAATTCAGACCAGAATTCTCAACCCTGAAAAACACTCTGATTTAAGGCAAGAAGCAAGCTCTTCTTTCCAGCGTCTCCAATACAGCAAGAACTATGAGAATGCCCTGAAAAAAGAACTGTGTTTCCTACTTATAAGGACCATATGTAGTTCAACTCTGCTTATGAAACTCATACAAACCACAGCTCCTCTTACAGAAATGCTCTTTAGTTAATAGTGAGAATCGCGTTGGGTTCGTGAACTGTGAAAAATCATTTGAGCCCAAAATTCACTGGGTTAACCAGAAATGAACTCTTGCTTGTAGGAAGACACAGATCCTGGGATTTAACCCCGTTTCTGAAGGGAAATTCAGACCAGAGTTCTCATCCCTGAAACACACACTGTTTTAACGCAAGAAGCAAGCTCCTCTTTCCAGAGTCTAAAATACTGCAAGAAGCATGTGCATGGCCTGAAACAAAGAACTGTGTTTCCTACTCATACGGACCATATATAGTTCAACTCTGCTTAAGAAACTGATACAAACCACTGCACCTCTTACATAAATGCTCTTTAGTTAATAGTGAGAATCATGTTTGCTTAATGAACTGCGAAAAATCATTTGAGCCCAAAAATCACTGGGTTTACCAGAAATGAACTCTTCCTTGTAGGAAGACACAGATCTTGGTGTTTATCTCCGTTTCTGCAGGGAATTTCAGACCAGAGTTCTCATCCATGAAACACACTCTGTTTAAACCCAAGAAGCAAGCTCTTCTTTCCAGAGTCTAAAATACAGCAGAACCATGAGCATGGACTGAAAAGAAGAACTGTGTTTTCTATTCATACGGACAATATGTAGTTCAACTCTGCTTATGAAACTGATACAGACCACGCCTCCTCTTACATAAATGCTCTTTAGTTAATAGTGAGAATCATGTTTGGTTCTTGAACCTCGCAAAATCATTAGAGCCCAAAATACACTGGGTTTACGAGAAATGAACTCTTGCTTGTTGTAGGAAGACACTGATCCTGGGGTTTAACTCCGTTTCTGAAGGCAAATTCAGACCAGAGTTCTCATCCCTGAAAAACACTCTGTTTTAAGGCAAGAATCATCCTCTTCTTTCCAGCGACTCCAATATAGTAAGAAACATGAGCATGCCCAGTAAAAAAGAACTGTGTTTCCTACTCATACAGATCATATGTAGTTCAACTGTGCTTATGAACCTGATACAAACCCAGCTCCTCTTACATAAATCCTCTTTAGTTAATAGTGAGTATAGCGTAGGGTTCGTGAACTGTGAAAAATCATTTGAGCCCAAATTTCACTGGGTTTACCAGAACTGAACTCTTGCTTGTGGGAAGACAGTGATCCTGGGGTTTATCTCCGTTTCTGAAGGGAAATTCAGACCAGAGTTCTCATCCATGAAAAAGACTCAGTTTTAAGGCAAGAAGCAGTTCTTCTTTCCAGCATCTCCAATAGAGCAAGAACCATGAGAATGCCCTGAAAAAAGAACTGTGTTTCCTACTCATAAGGACCATATGTAGTTCAACTCTGCTTATGAAAATGATACAAATCACAGCTCCTCTTCCATAAATGCTCTTTAGTTAATAGTGAGAATCGCGTTGGGTTCGTGAACTGTGAAAAATCATTTGAGCCCAAAATTCACTGGGTTAACCAGAAATGAACTCTTGCTTGTAGGAAGACACATATCCTGGGATTTAACCCCGTTTCTGAAGGGAAATTCAGACCAGAGTACTCATCCCTGAAACACACTCTGTTTTAAGGCAAGAAGCAAGCTCTTCTTTCCAGACTCTAAAATACAGCAAGAAGCTTGAGCATGGCCTGAAAAAAAGAACTGTGTTTCCTACCCATACGGACCATATGTAGTTCAACTCTGCTTATGAAACGGATACAAACCGCAGCTCCTCTATATAAATGCTCTTTAGTTAATAGTGAGAATCATGTTTGGTTCGTGAACTGCGAAAAATCATTTGAGCCCAAAAATCACTGGGTTTACCAGAAATGAACTCTTGCTTGTAGGAAGACACAGATCCTGGTGTTTAACTCCGTTTCTGCTTGGAAATTCAGACCAGAGTTCTCATCCCTGAAACACACACTGTTTTAACGCAAGAAGCAAGCTCCTCTTTCCAGAGTCTAAAATACAGCAAGAAGCATGTGCATGGCCTGAAACAAAGAACTCTGTTTCCTACTCATACGGACCATATATAGTTCAACTCTGCTTAAGAAACTGATACAAACCACTGCACCTCTTACATAAATGCTCTTTAGTTAATAGTGAGAATCATGTTTGCTTAATGAACTGCAAAAAATCATTTGAGCCCAAAAATCACTGGGTTTACCAGAAATGAACTCTTCCTTGTAGGAAGACACAGATCTTGGTGTTTATCTCCGTTTCTGCAGGGAATTTCAGACCAGAGTTCTCATCCATGAAACACACTCTGTTTAAACCCAAGAAGCAAGCTCTTCTTTCCAGAGTCTAAAATACAGCAGAACCATGAGCATGGACTGAAAAGAAGAACTGTGTTTTCTATTCATACGGACAATATGTAGTTCAACTCTGCTTATGAAACTGATACAGACCACGCCTCCTCTTACATAAATGCTCTTTAGTTAATAGTGAGAATCATGTTTGGTTCTTGAACCTCGCAAAATCATTAGAGCCCAAAATACACTGGGTTTACGAGAAATGAACTCTTGCTTGTTGTAGGAAGACACTGATCCTGGGGTTTAACTCCGTTTTTGAAGGCAAATTCAGACCTGAGTTCTCATCCCTGAAAAACACTCTGTTTTAAGGCAAGAATCATCCTCTTCTTTCCAGCGACTCCAATATAGTAAGAAACATGAGCATGCCCAGTAAAAAAGAACTGTGTTTCCTACTCATACAGATCATATGTAGTTCAACTGTGCTTATGAACCTGATACAAACCCAGCTCCTCTTACATAAATCCTCTTTAGTTAATAGTGAGAATAGCGTAGGGTTCGTGAACTGTGAAAAATCATTTGAGCCCAAATTTCACTGGGTTTACCAGAACTGAACTCTTGCTTGTGGGAAGACAGTGATCCTGGGGTTTATCTCCGTTTCTGAAGGGAAATTCAGACCAGAGTTCTCATCCATGAAAAAGACTCAGTTTTAAGGCAAGAAGCAGTTCTTCTTTCCAGCATCTCCAATAGAGCAAGAACCATGAGAATGCCCTGAAAACAGAACTGTGTTTCCTACTCATAAGGACCATATGTAGTTCAACTCTGCTTATGAAAATGATACAAATCACAGCTCCTCTTCCATAAATGCTCTTTAGTTAATAGTGAGAATCGCGTTGGGTTCGTGAACTGTGAAAAATCATTTGAGCCCAAAATTCACTGGGTTAACCAGAAATGAACTCTTGCTTGTAGGAAGACACATATCCTGGGGTTTAACGCCGTTTCTGAAGGGAAATTCAGACCAGAGTTCTCATCCCTGAAACACACTCTGTTTTAACGCAAGAAGCAAGCTCTTCTTTCCAGAGCCTAAAATACAGCAAGAACCATTAGCATGGCCTGAAAAAAAGAACTGGATTTCCTATTCATACGGACCATATGTACTTCAACTCTGCTTATGAAACTGATACAGACCACGCCTCCTCTTACATAAATGCTCTTTAGTTAATAGAGAGAATCATGTTGGGTTCATGAACTGCAAAAAATCATTTGAGCCCAAAATTCACTGGGTTTACCAGAAATGAACTCTTGCTTGTAGGAAGACACTGATCCTGAGGTTTAACTCCATTTCTGAAGAAAAATTCAGACCAGAGTTCTCATCCCTGAAAAACACTCTGATTTAAGGCAAGAATCATCCTCTTCTTTCCAGCGTCTCCAATATAGTAAGAAACATGAGCATTCCCAGAAAAAAAGAACTGTGTTTCCTACTCATGCAGACCATATGTAGTTCAACTCTGCTTATGAAACTGATACAACCACAGGTCCTCATACACAAATCCTCTTTAGTTAATAGTGAGAATAGCGTAGGGTTCTTGAACTGCGAAAAATCATTTTAGCCCAAAAATCACTGGGTTTACCAGAAATGAACTCTTGCTTGTAGGAAAACACATATCCTGGGGTTTAACTCCATTTGTGCAGGGAAATTCAGACCAGAGTTCTCATCCCTGAAACATACTCTGTTTTAACGAAGAAGCAACATATTCTTTCCAGAGTCTAAAATACTGCAAGAACCATGAGCATGGCCTGAAAAAAAGAACTGTGTTTCCTATTATTACGGACCATATGAAGTTGAACTCTGCTTATGAATCTTATACAGACCTCGCCTCCTCTTACATAAATGCTCTTTAGTTAATAGTCAGAATCATGTTGGGTTCATGAACTGCGAAAAATCATTAGAGCACAAAATACTCTGGGTTTAACAGAAATGAACTGTTGCTTGTAGGAAGACACTGATCTTGGGGTTTAACTCCGCATCTGAAGTCAAATTCAAACCAGAGTTCTCATCCCTGAAAAAGACTCTGTTTTAATGCAAGAATCATCCTCTTCTTTCCAGCGTCTCCAATATAGTAAGAAACATGAGCATGCCCACAAAAAAAGAACTGTGCTTCCGACTAATACAGACCATATGTAGTTCAACTCTGCTTATGAAACTGATACAAACCACAGCTCCTCATACATAAATCCTCTTTAGTTAATAGTGAGAATCGCGTAGGGTTGGTGAACTGTGAAAAATCATTTGAGCCCAAAAATCACAGGGTTTACCAGAAATGAACTCTTGCTTGTAGGAAGACACTGATCCTGGGGTTTAACTCCGTTTCTGAAGAAAAATTCAGAGCAGAGTTCTCATCCCAGAAATCACTCTGTTTTAAGGCAGGAATCATCCTCTTCTTTCCAGCATCTCCAATATAGTAAGAAACATGAACATGCCCAGAAAAAAAGAACTGTGTTTCCTACTCATACAGACCATATGTAGTTCAACTCTGCTTATGAAACTGATACAAACCACAGCTCCTACATAAATCCCCTTTAGTTAATAGTGAGAATACCGTTGGTTCATGAACTGCGAAAAATCATTTGAGCCCAAAATTCACTGTGTTTACCAGAACTGTACTCTTGCTTGTAGGAAGACACAGATCCTGGGGTTTAACTCCGTTTATGAAGGGAATTTAGAACAGAGTTCTCATCACCGAAAAACACTCTGTTTTAAGGCAAGAATCATCCTCTTCTTTTCAGCGTCTCCAATATAGGAAGAAACATGAGCATGGCCAGATAAAAAGAACTGTGTTTCCTACTCATACAGACCATACGTAGTTCAACTCTGCTTATGAAACTGATACAAACCAAAGCTCCTCTTACATAAATGCTCTTTAGTTAATAGTGAGAATCTCGTTTGGTTCGTGAACTGCGAAAATCATTTGAGCCCAATATTTACTGAGTTTACAAGAAATGAACTCTTGCTTGTAGGAAGACACAGATCCTGTTGTATAAATCCGTTTCTGAAATGAAATTCTGACCAGAGTCCTCATCCCTTAAACAAACTCTGCTTTAACGCCAGAAGAAACCGCTCCTTTCCAGAGTTTAAACTACACCAAGAACCATGAGCATGCCCAGAAAAAAATAACTGTGTTTCCTACTCATACGGATCATATGTAGTTCAACACTGCTTATGAAAAGATACAGACCACAGATCCTCTTACATAAATCCTCATAAGTTAATAGAGAGAATCACGTCTGGTTCGTGAACTGCAAAAAATCTTTTGAAACCAAAAATCACTGGGTTTACCAGAAATGAACTCTTGCTTGTAGGAAGACACTGATCCTGGGTTTTAACTACGTTTCTGAAGAAAAATTCAGACCAGAGTTCTCATCCCTGAAAAACATTCTGTTTTAAGGCAAGAATCATCCTCTTTTTTCTAGCGTCTCCAATATAGTAATTAAAATGAGCATGCCCAGAAAAAAAGAACTGTGCTTCCTACTCGTACAGACCATATGTAGTTCAACTCTGCTCATGAACTGATACAAACCACAGCTCCTATTACATAAATCCTCTTTAGTTAATAGTGATAATCGCGTAGGGTTGGTGAAGTGCGAAAAATCATTTGAGCCCAAAATTCACTGGTTTTACCAGAACTGAACTCTGGCTTGTGGGAAGACACTGATCCTGGGGTTTAACTCCGTTTCTGAAGACAAATTCAGACCAGAATTCTCAACCCTGAAAAACACTCTGATTTAAGGCAAGAAGCAAGCTCTTCTTTCCAGCGTCTCCAATACAGCAAGAACTATGAGAATGCCCTGAAAAAAAGAACTGTGTTTCCTACTTATAAGGACCATATGTAGTTCAACTCTGCTTATGAAACTCATACAAACCACAGCTCCTCTTACAGAAATGCTCTTTAGTTAATAGTGAGAATCGCGTTGGGTTCGTGAACTGTGAAAAATCATTTGAGCCCAAAATTCACTGGGTTAACCAGAAATGAACGCTTGCTTGTAGGAAGACACAGATCCTGGGATTTAACCCCGTTTCTGAAGGGAAATTCAGACCAGAGTTCTCATCCCTGAAACACACACTGTTTTAACGCAAGAAGCAAGCTCCTCTTTCCAGAGTCTAAAATACAGCAAGAAGCATGTGCATGGCCTGAAACAAAGAACTCTGTTTCCTACTCATACGGACCATATATAGTTCAACTCTGCTTAAGAAACTGATACAAACCACTGTACCTCTTACATAAATCCTCTTTAGTTAATAGTGAGAATCATGTTTGCTTAATGAACTGCGAAAAATCATTTGAGCCCAAAAATCACTGGGTTTACCAGAAATGAACTCTTCCTTGTAGGAAGACACAGATCTTGGTGTTTATCTCCGTTTCTGCAGGGAATTTCAGACCAGAGTTCTCATCCATGAAACACACTCTGTTTAAACCCAAGAAGCAAGCTCTTCTTTCCAGAGTCTAAAATACAGCAGAACCATGAGCATGGACTGAAAAGAAGAACTGTGTTTTCTATTCATACGGACAATATGTAGTTCAACTCTGCTTATGAAACTGATACAGACCACGCCTCCTCTTACATAAATGCTCTTTAGTTAATAGTGAGAATCATGTTTGGTTCATGAACCTCGCAAAATCATTAGAGCCCAAAATACACTGGGTTTACGAGAAATGAACTCTTGCTTGTTGTAGGAAGACACTGATCCTGGGGTTTAACTCCGTTTCTGAAGGCAAATTCAGACCAGAGTTCTCATCCCTGAAAAACACTCTGTTTTAAGGCAAGAATCATCCTCTTCTTTCCAGCGACTCCAATATAGTAAGAAACATGAGCATGCCCAGTAAAAAAGAACTGTGTTTCCTACTCATACAGACCATATGTAGTTCAACTCTGCTTATGAACCTGATACAAACCCAGCTCCTCTTACATAAATGCTCTTTAGTAAATAGTGAGAATCGCGTTGGGTTCGTGAACTGTGAAAAATCATTTGAGCCCCCAAATCACTGGGTTTACCAGAAATGAACTCTTGCTTGTAGGAAGACACGGATCCTGGGGTTTAACTCCGTATCTGAAGGCAAATTCAAACCAGAGTTCTCATCCCTGAAAAACACTGTGTTTTAATGCAAGAATAATCCTCTTCTTTCCAGCGTCTCCAATATAGTAAGAAACATGAGCATGCCCAGAAAAAAAGAACTGTCCTTCCGACTAATAGAGACCATATGTAGTTCAACTCTGCTCATGAACTGATACAAACCACAGCTCCTCTTACATAAATCCTCTTTAGTTAATAGTGATATTCGCGTAGGGTTGGTGAAGTGCGAAAAATCATTTGAGCCCAAAATTCACTGGTTTTACCAGAACTGAACTCTGACTTGTGGGAAGACACTGATCCTGGGGTTTAACTCCGTTTCTGAAGACAAATTCAGACCAGAATTCTCAACCCTGAAAAACACTCTGATTTAAGGCAAGAAGCAAGCTCTTCTTTCCAGCGTCTCCAATACAGCAAGAACTATGAGAATGCCCTGAAAAAAAGAACTGTGTTTCCTACTTATAAGGACCATATGTAGTTCAACTCTGCTTATGAAACTCATACAAACCACAGCTCCTCTTACAGAAATGCTCTTTAGTTAATAGTGAGAATCGCGTTGGGTTCGTGAACTGTGAAAAATCATTTGAGCCCAAAATTCACTGGGTTAACCAGAAATGAACTCTTGCTTGTAGGAAGACACAGATCCTGGGATTTAACCCCGTTTCTGAAGGGAAATTCAGACCAGAGTTCTCATCCCTGAAACACACACTGTTTTAACGCAAGAAGCAAGCTCCTCTTTCCAGAGTCTAAAATACTGCAAGAAGCATGTGCATGGCCTGAAACAAAGAACTGTGTTTCCTACTCATACGGACCATATATAGTTCAACTCTGCTTAAGAAACTGATACAAACCACTGCACCTCTTACATAAATGCTCTTTAGTTAATAGTGAGAATCATGTTTGCTTAATGAACTGCGAAAAATCATTTGAGCCCAAAAATCACTGGGTTTACCAGAAATGAACTCTTCCTTGTAGGAAGACACAGATCTTGGTGTTTATCTCCGTTTCTGCAGGGAATTTCAGACCAGAGTTCTCATCCATGAAACACACTCTGTTTAAACCCAAGAAGCAAGCTCTTCTTTCCAGAGTCTAAAATACAGCAGAACCATGAGCATGGACTGAAAAGAAGAACTGTGTTTTCTATTCATACGGACAATATGTAGTTCAACTCTGCTTATGAAACTGATACAGACCACGCCTCCTCTTACATAAATGCTCTTTAGTTAATAGTGAGAATCATGTTTGGTTCTTGAACCTCGCAAAATCATTAGAGCCCAAAATACACTGGGTTTACGAGAAATGAACTCTTGCTTGTTGTAGGAAGACACTGATCCTGGGGTTTAACTCCGTTTCTGAAGGCAAATTCAGACCAGAGTTCTCATCCCTGAAAAACACTCTGTTTTAAGGCAAGAATCATCCTCTTCTTTCCAGCGACTCCAATATAGTAAGAAACATGAGCATGCCCAGTAAAAAAGAACTGTGTTTCCTACTCATACAGATCATATGTAGTTCAACTGTGCTTATGAACCTGATACAAACCCAGCTCCTCTTACATAAATCCTCTTTAGTTAATAGTGAGTATAGCGTAGGGTTCGTGAACTGTGAAAAATCATTTGAGCCCAAATTTCACTGGGTTTACCAGAACTGAACTCTTGCTTGTGGGAAGACAGTGATCCTGGGGTTTATCTCCGTTTCTGAAGGGAAATTCAGACCAGAGTTCTCATCCATGAAAAAGACTCAGTTTTAAGGCAAGAAGCAGTTCTTCTTTCCAGCATCTCCAATAGAGCAAGAACCATGAGAATGCCCTGAAAAAAGAACTGTGTTTCCTACTCATAAGGACCATATGTAGTTCAACTCTGCTTATGAAAATGATACAAATCACAGCTCCTCTTACATAAATGCTCTTTAGTTAATAGTGAGAATCGCGTTGGGTTCGTGAACTGTGAAAAATCATTTGAGCCCAAAATTCACTGGGTTAACCAGAAATGAACTCTTGCTTGTAGGAAGACACATATCCTGGGATTTAACCCCGTTTCTGAAGGGAAATTCAGACCAGAGTACTCATCCCTGAAACACACTCTGTTTTAAGGCAAGAAGCAAGCTCTTCTTTCCAGACTCTAAAATACAGCAAGAAGCTTGAGCATGGCCTGAAAAAAAGAACTGTGTTTCCTACCCATACGGACCATATGTAGTTCAACTCTGCTTATGAAACGGATACAAACCGCAGCTCCTCTATATAAATGCTCTTTAGTTAATAGTGAGAATCATGTTTGGTTCGTGAACTGCGAAAAATCATTTGAGCCCAAAAATCACTGGGTTTACCAGAAATGAACTCTTGCTTGTAGGAAGACACAGATCCTGGTGTTTAACTCCGTTTCTGCTTGGAAATTCAGACCAGAGTTCTCATCCCTGAAACACACACTGTTTTAACGCAAGAAGCAAGCTCCTCTTTCCAGAGTCTAAAATACAGCAAGAAGCATGTGCATGGCCTGAAACAAAGAACTGTGTTTCCTACTCATACGGACCATATATAGTTCAACTCTGCTTAAGAAACTGATACAAACCACTGCACCTCTTACATAAATGCTCTTTAGTTAATAGTGAGAATCATGTTTGCTTAATGAACTGCAAAAAATCATTTGAGCCCAAAAATCACTGGGTTTACCAGAAATGAACTCTTCCTTGTAGGAAGACACAGATCTTGGTGTTTATCTCCGTTTCTGCAGGGAATTTCAGACCAGAGTTCTCATCCATGAAACACACTCTGTTTAAACCCAAGAAGCAAGCTCTTCTTTCCAGAGTCTAAAATACAGCAGAACCATGAGCATGGACTGAAAAGAAGAACTGTGTTTTCTATTCATACGGACAATATGTAGTTCAACTCTGCTTATGAAACTGATACAGACCACGCCTCCTCTTACATAAATGCTCTTTAGTTAATAGTGAGAATCATGTTTGGTTCTTGAACCTCGCAAAATCATTAGAGCCCAAAATACACTGGGTTTACGAGAAATGAACTCTTGCTTGTTGTAGGAAGACACTGATCCTGGGGTTTAACTCCGTTTTTGAAGGCAAATTCAGACCAGAGTTCTCATCCCTGAAAAACACTCTGTTTTAAGGCAAGAATCATCCTCTTCTTTCCAGCGACTCCAATATAGTAAGAAACATGAGCATGCCCAGTAAAAAAGAACTGTGTTTCCTACTCATACAGATCATATGTAGTTCAACTGTGCTTATGAACCTGATACAAACCCAGCTCCTCTTACATAAATCCTCTTTAGTTAATAGTGAGAATAGCGTAGGGTTCGTGAACTGTGAAAAATCATTTGAGCCCAAATTTCACTGGGTTTACCAGAACTGAACTCTTGCTTGTGGGAAGACAGTGATCCTGGGGTTTATCTCCATTTCTGAAGGGAAATTCAGACCAGAGTTCTCATCCATGAAAAAGACTCAGTTTTAAGGCAAGAAGCAGTTCTTCTTTCCAGCATCTCCAATAGAGCAAGAACCATGAGAATGCCCTGAAAAAAGAACTGTGTTTCCTACTCATAAGGACCATATGTAGTTCAACTCTGCTTATGAAAATGATACAAATCACAGCTCCTCTTCCATAAATGCTCTTTAGTTAATAGTGAGAATCGCGTTGGGTTCGTGAACTGTGAAAAATCATTTGAGCCCAAAATTCACTGGGTTAACCAGAAATGAACTCTTGCTTGTAGGAAGACACATATCCTGGGATTTAACCCCGTTTCTGAAGGGAAATTCAGACCAGAGTACTCATCCCTGAAACACACTCTGTTTTAACGCAAGAAGCAAGCTCTTCTTTCCAGACTCTAAAATACAGCAAGAAGCTTGAGCATGGCCTGAAAAAAAGAACTGTGTTTCCTACCCATACGGACCATATGTAGTTCAACTCTGCTTATGAAACGGATACAAACCGCAGCTCCTCTATATAAATGCTCTTTAGTTAATAGTGAGAATCATGTTTGGTTCGTGAACTGCGAAAAATCATTTGAGCCCAAAAATCACTGGGTTTACCAGAAATGAACTCTTGCTTGTAGGAAGACACAGATCCTGGTGTTTAACTCCGTTTCTGCTTGGAAATTCAGACCAGAGTTCTCATCCCTGAAACATAATCTGGTTTAACGAAGAAGCAAGATATTCTTTCCAGAGTCTAAAATACTGCATGAAATATGAGCATGGCCTGAAAGAAAGAACTGTTTTTCCTATTCATACGGACCATATGAAGTTCAACTCTGCTTATGAAACTGATACAGACCACGCCTCCTCTTACATAAATGCTCTTTAGTTAATAGTGAGAATCATGTTGGGTTCATGAACTGCGAAAAATCATTAGAGCTCAAAATACACTGGGTTTAACAGAAATGAACTCTTGCTTGTAGGAAGACACTGATCCTTTGGTTTAACTCCGTTTCCCAAGAATAATTCAGACCACAGTTCTCATCCCTGAAAAACACTCTGTTTTAAGGCAAGAATCATCCTCTTCTCTCCAACGTCTCCAATATAGTAAGAAACATGAGCATGCCCAGAAAAAAAGAACTGTGTTTCCTACTCATACAGACCATATGTAGTTCAACTCTGCTTATGAAACTGATACAAACCACAGCTCCTACATAAATCCTCTTTACTTAATAGTGAGAATAGCGTAGGTCTCCTGAACTGTGAAAAATCATTTGAGCCCAAAATTCACTGGGTTAACCAGAAATGAACTCTTGCTTGTAGTAAGACAAAGATCCTAGGGTTTAACACCGTTTCTGAAGGAAATTCAGCCCAGAGTACTCATCCCTGAAACACACTCTGTTTTAACCGAAGAAGCAAGCTCAACTTTCCAGAGTCTAAAATACAGCAAGAAGCATGAGCATGGCCTGAAAAAAAGAACTGTGTTTCCTACTCATACGGACCATATACAGTTCAACTCTGCTTATGAAACTGATACGAACCACAGCTCCTCTTACATAAATGCTCTTTAGTTAATAGTGAGAATCATATTTGGTTCGTGAACTGTGAAAAATCATTTCAGCCCAAAAATCACTGGGTTTACCAGAAACGAACTCTTGCTTGTTAGAAGACACAGATCCTGGTGTTTAACTCCGTTTCTGCAGGGAAATTCAGACCATTGTTCTCATCCATGAAACACACTCTGTTTTAAAGAAGAAGCAAGCTCTTCTTTCCAGAGTCTAAAATACAGCAAGAAAAATGAGCATGGCCTGAAAAAAAGAATTGTGTTTCCGACTCATACAGACCATATGTAGTTCAACTCTGCTTATGAAATTGATACAAACAACAGCTCCTCTTACACAAATCCACTTTAGTTAATAGTGAGAATCATGTTGGGTTCGTGAACTGCGAAAAATCATTTGAGCCCAAAATTCACTGGGTTTACTGGAACTGAACTATTGCTTGTAGAAAGAAACAGATCATGGGGTTTAACTCCGTTTATGAAGGCAAATTCAGACCAGATTTCTCAACCCTGAAAAACACTCTGTTTTAAGGCAAGAATCATCCTCTTCTTTCCAGCGTCTCCAATACAGTAAGAACCGTGAGCATGCCCAGAAAAAAAGGATTGTGTATCCTACTCATACGGACCATATGTAGTTCACCTCTAATTATGAAATGATACAGACCGCAGCTCCTCTTACATAAAATCTCTTTAGATAATAGTGAGAATAGCGTAGGGTTCCTGAAGTGCGAAAAATAATTTGAGCCCAAAATTCACTGGGTTAACCAGAAATGAACTCTTGCTTGTAGGAAGACACAGATCCTGGGGTTTAGCTCCGTTTCTGAAGGGAAATTCAGATCAGAGTTCTCATCCATGAAACACACTCTGTTTTAACACAAGAAGCAAGTTCTTCTTTCCAGATTCTAAAATACAGCAAGAACCATGAGCATGCCCTGAAAAAAAGAACTGTGTTTCCTACTCATACGCAGCATATGTAGTTCAACTCTGCTTATGAAACTGATACAATAAACAGTTCCTCTTACATAAATGCTCTTTAGTTAATGGAGAAAATAGCTTTGGGTTCCTGAACTGTGAAAAATCATTTGAGCCCAAAATACACTGGGTTTACTGGAAATGAACTATTGCTTGTAGAAAGAAACAGATCATGGAGTTTAACTCCGTTTATGAAGGCAAATTCAGACCAGATTTCTCAACCCTGAAAAACACTCTGTTTTAAGGCAAGAATCATCCTCTTCTTTCCAGCGTCTCCATATTGTAAGAAACATGAGCATGCCCATAAAAAAAGAACTGTGTTTCCTACTCATATGGACCATATGTAGTTCAACTCTGCTTATGAAACTGATACAAACCACAGCTCCTCTTACATTAATGCTCTTTAGTTAATACTGAGAATCGTGTTGGGTCGTGAACTGCAAAAAATCATTTGAGCCCAAAATTCACTGGGTTAACCAGAAATGGACTCTTGCTTGTAGGGAGACACAGATCCTGGGGTTTAACTCCGTTTCTGAAGGGAAATTCAGACCAGAGTTCTCATCCCTAAAACACACTCTATTATAACGCAAGAAGCAAGCTCTTCTTTTCAGAGTCTAAAATAGAGCAAGAACCATGAACATGCCCTGAAAAAAAGACCTGTGTTTCCTACTCATAAGGACCATATGTAGTTCAACTCTCCTTATGAAACTGATACAAACCACGGCTCCTCTTACATAAATGCTCTTTAGTTAATAGTGAGAATCATGTTGGGTTCGTGAACTGCGAAAAGTCATTTGTCCATAAAATCACTAGGTTTACCAGAAATGAACTCTTGGTTGTAGGAAGACATTGATCCTGGGGTTTAACTCCATTTCTGAAGGCAATTCACACCAGAGTTCTCACCCCTGAAAAACACTCTGTTTTAAGGCAAGAATCATCCTCTTCTTTCCAGCATCTCCAATACAGTAAGAACAGTGAGCATGCCCAGAAAAAAAGAACTGTGTTTCCTACTCATAAGGACGATATGTAGTTCAACTCTAATTATGAAATGATACAGACCGCAACTCCTCTTACATAAATTCTCATTATTTAATAGTAAGAATATTGTTTGGTTCCTGAACTGTGAAAAATCATTTGAGCCCAAAATTCACTTTGTTTACCAGAAATGAACACTTGCTTATAGGAAGACACAGATCCTGGGGTTTAACTCCGTTTCTGAAGGGAAATTCAGACCAGAGTTCTCTTCCCTGAAACACACTCTGTTTTAACGCAAGAAGCAAGCTCTTCTTTCTAGAGTCTAAAATTCAGCAAGAACCATGGGCATGCCCTGAAAAAAAGAACTGTGTTTCCTACACGGACAAATCATATGTAGTTCAAATCTGCTCATGAAACTGATACAAACCACAGATCCTCTTACATAAATGCTCTTTAGTTAATAGTGAGAATCATGTTGGGTTCTTGAACTGCAAATAATCATTTGGGCCAAAAAATCACTGGGTTTACCAGAACTGAACTTGCTTGTATGAAGACACTGATCCTGGGGTTTAACTCAGTTCTTTTTTTCAGGGCATGCTCCTGGTTCATGCTGTATTAGAGACTCTGGAAAGAAGAGCTTGCTTTTTCTTTAAAACAGACTGTGTTTCAAGGATGAGAACTCTGGTCTGATTTTCCCTTCAGACACTGAGCTAAACCCCAGTATCTGTGTCTTCCTACAAGCAAGAGTTCATTTCTGGTAAACCAAGTGAATTTTATGCTCAAATGATTTTACACAGTTCAAAAACCCAATGTGATTCTCACTATAACTAAAGATTATTTATTTAAGAGTTGCTGTGGTTTGTATCACCTTCATAAGCAGAGATGTTCTACATATGATCTGTATGAGTAGGAAACACAGTTCTTTTTTGAGGGCATGCTCATGGTTCTTACTGTATTGGAGACACTGAAAAGAAGAGCTTGCTTCTTGCATTTAAACAAAGTTTGTTTCATGGATGAGAACTCTTGTCTGAATTTCCCTTCTGAAACGGAGTTAAACCCCATGATCTGTGTCTTCCTACAAGCAAGAGTTCATTTCTGGTAAACCCAGTGAATTTTGGGCTCAAATGATTTTACACAGTTCATGAACCCAACGCGATTCTCACTATTACCTAAAGAGCTTTTATGTAAGGGGAGCTCTGGTTGTATCAGTTTCTTAAGCAGAGTTGAACTACATATGGTCCGTATAAGTATGAAACACAGTTCTTTTTTTCAGGGCATGCTCATGGTTCATGCTGTATTAGAGACTCTGGAAAGAAGAGCTTGCTTTTTCTTTAAAACAGAGTGTGTTTCAGGGATGAGAACTCTGGTCTGAATTTCCCTTCAGACACTGAGTTAAACCCCAGTATCTGTGTCTTCCTACAAGCAAGAGTTCATTTCTGGTAAACCAACAGAATTTTGGGCTCAAATGATTTTCCACAGTTCAAAATCCAATGCGATTCTCCCTATTAACTAAAGAGCATTTATGTAAGAGGAGGTGTGGTTTGTTTCAGTTTCATAAGCAGAGTTCAACTACATTTGATCTGTATGAGTAGGAAACACAGTTCTTTTTTCCAGGGTTTTTTTCATTGTCCTTGCTGTATTGGAGACGCTGGAAAGAAGAGCTTGCTTCTTGTGTCAAAACAGAGTGTTTTACAGGGATGAGAACTCTGGTCTGAATTTGTCTTCAGAAACGGAGTTAAACCCCAGGATCTGTGTCTTCCTACAAGCAAGAATTCATTTCTGGTAAACCAAGTGAATTTTCGGCTCAAATGATTTTACACAGTTCTAGAACCCAATGCGATTATCACTATTAACTAAAGAGCATTTATGTAAGAGGAGCAGTTGTCTGTATCAGTTTCATAAGCAGAGTTGTTCAACATATGGTCCATATGAGTCAGACCCACAGTTCTTTTTTGAGGGCATGCTCATGGTTCTTACTGTATTGGAGACACTGAAAAGAAGAGCTTGCTTCTTGCATTTCACAGAGTTTGTTTCATGGATGAGAACTCTTGTCTGAATTTCGCTTCTGAAACGGAGTTAAACCCCATGATCTGTGTCTTCCTACAAGCAAGAGTTCATTTCTGGTAAACCCAGGGAACTTTGGGCTCAAATGATTTTACACAGTTCATGAACCCAACGCGATTCTCACTATTACCTAAAGAGCATTTATGTAAGGGGAGCTCTGGTTGTATCAGTTTCTTAAGCAGAGTTGAACTACATATGGTCCGTATAAGTATGAAACACAGTTCTTTTTTTCAGGGCATGCTCATGGTTCATGCTGTATTAGAGACTCTGGAAAGAAGAGCTTGCTTTTTCTTTAAAACAGAGTGTGTTTCAGGGATGAGAAATCTGGTCTGATTTTCCCTTCAGACACTGAGTTAAACCCCAGTATCTGTGTCTTCCTACAAGCAAGAGTTCATTTCTGGTAAACCAACAGAATTTTGGGCTCAAATGATTTTCCACAGTTCAAAAAACCAATGCGATTCTCAGTATTAACTAAAGAGCATTTATTTAAGAGTTGCTGTGGTTTGTATAAGCTTCATAAGCAGACTTGTTCTACATATGGTCTGTATGAGTAGGAAACACTGTTCTTTTTTGAGGGCATGCTTATGGTTCTTGGGGTATTGGAAATGCTGGAAAGAAGCACGTGCTTCTTGCGTGAAAACAGAGTGTGTTTCAGGGATGAGAACACTGGTTTGAACTTCCGTTCAGAAACGGATTTAAACCACAGGATCTGTGTCTTCCTACAAGCAAGAGTTCATTTCTGGTAAACCAAGTGTTTTTCGGCTCAATTGATTTTTCACCGTTCTAGAACCCAACCAGATTATCACTATTAACTAAAGAGCATTTATGTAAGAGGAGCTGTGGTTTGCCTCAGTTTAATAAGCAAATTTGAACTTCATATGGTCCATATGAGTAGGAAACACAGTTCTTTTTTTCTGGGAAATCTCATGGTTCTTACTGTTTTTGAGACGCTGGAAAGAAGATCTTGCTTCAAGCGTGAAAACAGAGTGTGTTTCATGGATGAGAACACTGGTCTGAATTTACCATCAGAATCAGAGTTAAACCCCAGGATCTGTATCTACCTACAAGCAAGAGTTCTTTTCTAGTTAACCAAGTGAATTTTGGGCTCAAATGATTTTACACAGTTCTAGAACCCAACGCGATCATCACTATTAACTAAAGAGCATTTATGTAAGAGGAGCTGTGGTCTGTATCAGTTTCATAAGCAGAGAACTACTATATATGGTCCGTATGAGTAGGAAACACAATTCTTTTTTTCTGGGCATGCTCATGGTCCTTGCTGTATTGGAGACGCTGGAAAGAAGAGCTTGCTTCTTGTGTTAAAACAGAGTGTGATTCAGGGATGAGAACTCTGGTTTGAATTTCCCTTCAGAGATGGAGTTAAACCCCAGGATCTGTGTCTTTCTACAAGCAAGAGTTCATTTCTGGTAAACCCAGTGAATATTGTGCTCAAATGATTTTTTGCAGTTCACGAACCCAACGCGATTCTCCCTATTAACTAAAGAACATTTATGTAAGAGGAGGTGTTGTTTGTATCAGTTTCAAAGCAGAGTTGAACTACATATGATCCGTATTAGTAGGAAACACAGTTCTTTTTTCCAGGGCTTGCTCATTGTCCTTGCTGTATTGGAGAGGCTGGAAAGAAGAGCTTGCTTCTTGTGTCAAAACAGAGAGTTTTTCAGGGATTAGAACTCTGGTCTGTATTTGTCTTCAGAAACGGAGTTAAACCCCAGGATCTGTGTCTTCCTACAAGCAAGAGTTCATTTCTGGTAAACCAAGTGAATTTTCGGCTCAAATGATTTTACACAGTTCTAGAACCCAATGCGATTATCACTATTAACTTTAGAATATTTATGTAAGAGGAGCAGTGGTCTGTATCAGTTTAATAAGCAGAGTTGTTCAACATATGGTCCATATGAGTCAGAAACACAGTTCTTTCTTGAGGGCATGCTCATTGTTCTTACTGTATTGGAGACATTGAAAAGAAGAGCTTGCTTCTTGCATTTAAAAAGAGTTTGTTTCATGGATGAGAACTCTTGTCTGAATATCCCTTCTGAAATGGAGTTAAACCCCAGGATCTGTGTCTTCCTACAAGCAAGAGTTCATTTCTGGTAAACCCAGTGAATTTTGGGCTCCAATGATTTTACACAGTTCACGAACCCAACGCGATTCTCACTATTATCTAAAGAGCATTTATTTAAGGGAGGCTCTGGTTTGTATCAGTTTCATAAGCAGAGTTGAACTACATATGGTCTGTATAAGTAGGAAACACAGTTCTTTTTTTCTAGGCATGCTCATGGTTCTTGCTGTATTGGAGACGCTGGAAAGAGGGTTTGCTTCTTGTATTAAAACAGAGTGTGTTTCAGGGATGAGAACTCTGGTCTGAATTTTCCTTCAGAGATGGAGTTAAACCACAGGATCTGTGTCTTCCTACAAGCAAGAGTTCATTTCTGGTAAACCAACAGAATTTTGGGCTCAAATGATTTTCCACAGTTCAAAAAACCAATGCGATTCTCCCTATTAACTAAAGAGCATTTATGTAAGAGGAGGTGTGGTTTGTTTCAGTTTCATAAGCAGAGTTCAACTACATATGATCCGTATGAGTAGGAAACACAGTTCTTTTTTGAGGGCATGCTCATGGTTCTTACTGTATTGGAGACCCTGAAAAGAAGAGCTTGCTTCTTGCATTTAAAAAGAGTTTGTTTCATGGATGAGAACTCTTGTCTGAATTTCCCTTCTGAAACGGAGTTAAACCCCAGGATTTGTGTCTTCCTACAAGCAAGAGTTCATTTCTGGTAAACCCAGTGAATTTTGTGCTCAAATGATTTTATACAGTTCACGAACCCAATGCGATTCTCACTATTACCTAAAGAACATTTATGTAAGGGGAGCTCTGGTTTTATCAGATTCATAAGCAGAGTTGAACTACATATTTTCCGTATAAGTATGAAACACAGTTCTTTTTTGCAGGGCATGCTCATGGTTCATGCTGTATTAGAGACTCGGGAAAGAAGAGCTTGCTTTTTCTTTAAAACAGACTGTGTTTCATGGATGAGAACTCTAGTCTGATTTTCCCTTCAGAAACTGAGTTAAACCCAAGTATCTGTGTCTTCCTACAAGCAAGAGTTCATTTCTAGTAAACCATGGGAATTTTGCTCTCAAATGATTTTATAGAGATCAAAAACTCAATGTGATTCTCACTATTAACTAAAGATTATATTTTAAGAGTTGCTGTGGTTTGTATCAGCTTCATAAGCAGAGTTGTTCTACATATGGTCTGTATTAGTAGGAAACACAGTTCCTTTTTGAGGGCATGCTCATTGTTCTTACTGTATTGGAGACACTGGAAAGAAGATCTTGCTTCAAGCGTGAAAACAGAGTGTGTTTCATGGATTACAACACTGGTCTGAATTTACCATCAGAATCAGAGTTAATCCCCAGGATCTGTATCTACCTACAAGCAAGAGTTCTTTTCTAGTTAACCAAGTGAATTTTGGGCTCAAATGATTTTACACAGTTCTAGAACCCAACGCGATCATCACTATTAACTAAAGAGCATTTATGTAAGAGGAGCTGTGGCCTGTATCAGTTTCATAAACAGAGTACTACTATATATGGTCCGAATGAGTAGGAAACACAGTTCTTTTTTTCTGGGCATGCTCATGGTCCTTGCTGTATTGGAGACGCTAGAAAGAAGAGCTTGCTTCTTGTGTTAAAACAGAGTGTGAATCAGGGATGAGAACTCTGGTTTGAATTTCCCTTCAGAGATGGAGTTAAACCCCAGGATCTGTGTCTTTCTACAAGCAAGTGTTCATTTCTGGTAAACCCAGTGAATATTGTGCTCAAATGATTTTTCGCAGTTCACGAACCCAACGCGATTCTCCCTATTAACTAAAGAACATTTATGTAAGAGGAGGTGTTGTTTGTATCAGTTTCATAAGCAGAGTTGAACTACATATGATCCGTATTAGTAAGAAACACAGTTCTTTTTTCCAGGGCTTGCTCATTGTCCTTGTTGTATTGGAGAGGCTGGAAAGAAGAGCTTGCTTCTTGTGTCAAAACAGAGTGTTTTTCAGGGATTAGAACTCTGGTCTGTATTTGTCTTCAGAAACGGAGTTAAACCCCAGGATCTGTGTCTTCCTACAAGCAAGAGTTCATTTCTGGTAAACCAAGTGAATTTTCGGCTCAAATGATTTTACACAGTCCTAGAACCCAATGCGATTATCAATATTAACTAACGAGCATTTATGTAAGAGGAGCAGTGGTCTGTATCAGTTTCATAAGCAGAGTTGTTCAACATATGGTCCATATGAGTCGGAAACACAGTTCTTTCTTGAGGGCATGCTCATTGTTCTTACTGTATTGGAGACACTGAAAAGAAGAGCTTGCTTCTTGCATTTAAAAAGAGTTTGTTTCATGGATGAGAACTCTAGTCTGAATATCCCTTCTGAAATGGAGTTAAACCCCAGGATCTGTGTCTTCCTACAAGCAAGAGTTCATTTCTGGTAAACCCAGTTAATTTTGGGCTCCAATGATTTTACACAGTTCACGAACCCAACGCATTCTCACTATTATCTAAAGAGCATTTATGTAAGGGGAGCTCTGGTTTGTATCAGTTTCATAAGCAGAGTTGAACTACATATGGTCGGTATAACTATGAAACACAGTTCTTTTTTTCAGGGCATGCTCCTGGTTCATGCTCTATTAGAGACTCTGGAAAGAAGAGCTTGCTTTTTCTTTAAAACAGACTGTGTTTCAAGGATGAGAACTCTGGTCTGATTTTCCCTTCAGACACTGAGCTAAACCCCAGTATCTGTGACTTCCTACAAGCAAGAGTTCATTTCTGGTAAACCAAGTGAATTTTGCTCTCAAATGATTTTACACAGTTCAAAAACCCAATGTGATTCTCACTATAACTAAAGATTATTTATTTAAGAGTTGCTGTGGTTTGTATCAGCTTCATAAGCAGAGATGTTCTACATATGGTCTGTATGAGTAGGAAACACAGTTCTTTTTTGAGGGCATGCTCATGGTTCTTGCTGTATTTTAGACTCTGGAAAGAAGAACTTGCTTCTTGCGTTAAAACAGAGTGTGTTTCATGGATGAGAACACTGGTCTGAATTTCCCTTCAGAAACGGAGTTAAACCCCAGGATCTGTGTCTTCCTACAAGCAAGTTCATTTCTGTTAAACACAGTGAATTTTGGGTTCAAATGATTTTTTGCAGTTCACGCACCCAACATGATTCTCACTATTAACTAAAGAGCATTTATGTAAGAGGAGCCGTGGTTTGTATCAGTTTCATAAGCAGAGTTGAATTACATATGGTCCTTATGAGTAGGAAACACAGGTCTTTTTTTCAGGGCATGCTCATGGTTCTTGCTCTATTTTAGACTCTGGAAAGAAGAGCTTGCTTCTTGCGTTATTACAGAGTGTATCTTAGGGATGATAACTCTGGTATGAATTTGCCTTCATAAACGGAGTTAAACCCCAGGATCTGTGTCTCCCTACAAGCAAGAGTCCATTTCTGGTTAACCCAGTGAATTTTGGGCTCAAATGATTTTTTGCAGTTCACGACCCAACACGATTCTCAGTATTAACTAAAGAGCATTAATGTAAGAGGAGCTGTTGTTTGTATCAGTTTCATAAGCAGAGTTGAACTACATATGGTCCATATGAGTAGGAAACACAGTTCTTTTTTTCTGGGCATGCGCATGTTTCTTACTATATGGAGACGCTGGAAAGAAGAGGATGATTCTTGCCTTAAAACAGAGTGTTTTTCAGGGTTGAGAAATCTGGTCTGAATTTGCCTTCATAAACGGAGTTAAACTCCATGATCTGTTTCTTTCTACAAGCAATAGTTCATTTCCAGTAAACCCAGTGTATTTTGGGCTCAAATGATTTTTCACAGTTCAGGAACCCAAAGCTATTTTCTCCATTAACTAAAGAGCATTTATGTAAGAGGAACTGTTTTTTGTATCAGTTTCATAAGCAGAGTTGAACTACATATGGTGCGTATGAGTAGGAAACACAGTTCTTTTTTTCAGGGCATGCTCATGGTTCTTGCTGTATTTTAGAATCTGGAAAGAAGAACTTGCTTCTTGCGTTAAAACAGAGTGTGTTTCATGGATGAGAACACTGGTCTGAATTTCCCTTCAGAAATGGAGTTAAGCCCCAGGATCTGTGTCTTCCTAAAAGCAAGAGTTCATTTCTGGTTAACCCAGTGAATTTGGAGCTCAAATGATTTTTTGAAGTTCACGAACCCTACGCTATTCTCACTATTATCTAAAGAGATTTTATGTAAGAGGAGCTGAGGTCTGTATCATTTCATAATTAGAGGTGAACTACATATGGTCCTTATGAGTAGGAAACACAGTTCTTTTTTTCAGGGCATGCCTTTTGTTCTTGCTGTATTTTAGAATCTAGAAAGAAGAGCTTGCTTCTTGCGTAAAAACAGAGTGTGTTTCAGGGAAGAGAACTCTGGTCTGATTTTCCCTTCAGAAACGGAGTTAAACCCCAGGATCTGTGTCTTCCTACAAGCAAGAGTTCAGTTCTGGTAAACCCAGTGAATTTTGGGCTCAAATGATTTTTCGCAGTTCAGGAACCCAACGCTATTCTCACAATTAACTATAGAGCATTTATTTAAGTGGAGGTTTGGTCTGTATCAGTTTCATAAGCCAGTTGAACAACATATGGTACGTATGAATAGGAAACATAGTTCTTTTTTTCATGGCATGCTCATGGTTCTTGCTGTATTTTATACTCTGGAAAGAAGAGCTTGCTTCTTGCTTTATAACAGAGTGTGTTTCAGGGATGAGAACTCTGGTCTGAATTTCCCTTCAGAAACGGAGTTAAGCCCCAGGATCTGTGTCTTCCTACAAGCAAGAGTTCATTTCTGGTAAACAAAGTGAATTTTGGGCTGAAATGATTTTGCACAGATCAGCAACCAATACCGATTCTCACTATTAACTAAAGAGCATTAATGTAAGAGGAGCTTTGGTTTGTATCAGTTTCATAAGCAGAGTTGAACTACATATTGTCCGTATGAGAAGGAAACATAGTTCTTTTTTTCTGGGAATGCTTATGTTTCTTACTATATAGGATACGCTAGAAAGTAGAGGATGATTCTTGCCTTAAAACAGAGTGTTTTTCAGGGATGAGAACTCTGGTCTGAAATTCCCTGCATAAACGGAGTTAAACCCCAGGTTCTGTTTCTTCCTACAAGCAGGAGCTCAGTTCTGGTAAACCCAGTGATTTTTTGGCCCAAATGGTTTTTTCGCAGTTCAAGAACCCAACATGATTCTCACTATTAACTAAAGAGGATTTATGTACGAAGAGCTGTGGTTTGTATCAATTTCCTAAGCGGAGTTGAACTACATATGGTCCTTATGAGTAGGAAACACAGTTGTTTTTTTTTTCTGGTCATGCTCATGTTTCTTACTATATTGGAGACTCAGGAAAGAAGAGCTTGCTTCTTGCGTTATAACAGAGAGTTTTTCAGGGATTTGAACTCTAATCTGAATTTACATTCAGAAAAGGAGTTAAACCCCAGGATCAGTGTCTTCATACAAGCAAGTTCAGTTCTGGTAAACCCAGTGATTTTTTGGCCCAAATGATTATTTGCAGTTCAAGAACCCAACATGATTCTCACTATTAACTAAAGAGCATTTATGTAAGAGGATCTGTGGTTTGTATCAGTTTCATGAGCAGATTTGAACTACATATGATTTGTCCGAGTAGGAAACACAGTTCTTTTTTTCAGGGCATGCCCATGGTTCTTGCTGAATTTTAGACTCTAGAAAGAAGAGCTTGCTTCTTGCGTTAAAACAGAGTGTGTTTCAGGGAAGAGAACTCTGGTCTGAATTTCCCTTCAGAAACGGAGTTAAACCCCAGGATCTGTGTCTTCCTATAAGCAAGTGTTCATTTCTGGTAAACAAAGTGAATTTTGGGCTCAAATGATTTTTCGCAGTTCAGGAACCAAACAATATTCTTACTATTAAATAATGAGAATTTATGTAAGAGGAGCTGCGGTCTGTATCATTTCATAATTAGAGTTGAACTACATATCGTCCTTATGAGTAGGAAACACAGTTCTTTTTTTCTGGGCATGCTCACTGTTCTTACTGTATTGGAGATGCTGGAAAGAAGAGGATGATTCTTGCCTTAAAACAGAGTGTTTTTCAGGGGTGAGAACTCTGGTGTGAATTGCCTTCAGAAATGGAGTTAAACCCCAGGATCAATGTCTTCCTACAACCAAGAGTTCATTTCTGGTAAACCTAGTGATTTTATGGACAAATGACTTTTCGCAGTTCACGAACCCAACATGATTCTCACTATTAACTAAAGAGCATTTATGTAAGAGGAGCCGTGGTTTGTATCAGTTTCATAAGGAGAGTTGAACTACATATGGTCCTTATGAGTAGGAAACACAGGTCTTTTTTTCAGGGCATGTTCATGGTTCTTGCTCTATTTTAGACTCTGAAAAGAAGAGCTTGCTTCTTGCGTTATAATAGAGTGTGTTTTAGGGATGAGAACTCTGGTCTGAATTTCCCTTCAGAAACAGAGTTAAACCCCAGGATCTGTGTCTCCCTACAAGCAAGAGTCCATTTCTGGTTAACCCAGTGAATTTTGGGCTCAAATGATTTTTTGCAGTTCACGACCCAACACGATTCTCAGTATTAACTAAAGAGCATTAATGTAAGAGGAGCTGTGGTTTGTATCAGTTTCATAAGCAGAGTTGAACTACATATGGTCCATATGAGTAGGAAACACAGTTCTTTTTTTCTGGGCATGCTCATGTTTCTTACTATATGGAGACGCTGGAAAGAAGAGGATGATTCTTGCCTTAAAACAGAGTGTTTTTCAGGGTTGAGAAATCTGGTCTGAATTTGCCTTCATAAACGGAGTTAAACTCCATGATCTGTTTCTTTCTACAAGCAATAGTTCATTTCCAGTAAACCCAGTGTATTTTGGGCTCAAATGATTTTTCACAGTTCAGGAACCCAAAGCTATTTTCTCCATTAACTAAAGAGCATTTATGTAAGAGGAACTGTTTATTGTATCAGTTTCATAAGCAGAGTTGAACTACATATGCTGCGTATGAGTAGGAAACACAGTTCTTTTTTTCAGGGCATGCTCATGGTTCTTGCTGTATTTTAGAATCTGGAAAGAAGAACTTGCTTCTTGCGTTAAAACAGAGTGTGTTTCATGGATGAGAACTCTGATCTGAATTTCCCTTCAGAAACGGAGCTAAACCCCAGGATCTGTGTCTTCCTACAAGCAAGAGTTCATTTCCGGTTAACCCAGTGAATTTTGGGCTCAAATGATTTTTCGCACTTCAGGAACCCTACGCTATTCTCACTATTATCTAAAGAGATTTTATGTAAGAGGAGCTGCGGTCTGTATCATTTCATAATTATAGGTGAACTACATATGGTCCGTATGAGTAGGATACACAATTCTTTTTTTCTGGGCATGCTCACGGTTCTTACTGTATTGGAGACGCTGGAAAGAAGAGGATGATTCTTGCCTTAAAACAGAGTGTTTTTCAGGGTTGAGAAATCTGGTCTGAATTTGCCTTCATAAACGGAGTTAAACCCCATGATCTGTTTCTTTCTACAAGCAATAGTTCAGTTCCAGTAAACCCAGTGAATTTTGGGCTCAAATGATTTTTCGCAGTTCACGAACCCAACATGATTCTCACTATTAACTAAAGTGGATTTGTGTAAGAGGAGCTGTTGTTTGTATCAATTTCATAAGCAGAGTTGAACTACATATGGTCTGTATGAGTCGGAAACACAATTCTTTTTTTCTGGGCATACTCATGTTTCTTACTATATTGGAGACTCAGGAAAGAAGAGCTTGCTTCTTGCGTTATAACAGAGTGTTTTTCAGGGATGAGAACTCTGCTCTGAATTTACATTCAGAAACCGAGTTAAACCCCAAGATCAGTGTCTTCCTACAAGCAAGAGTTCAGTCCTGGTAAACCCAGTGAATTTTGGGCTCAAATGATTTTTCGCAGTTCAGGAACCCAACGCTATTCTCACAATTAACTAAAGAGCATTTATTTAAGTGGAGGTGTGGTCTGTATCAGTTTCATAAGCAGAGTTGAACAACATATGGTACGTATGAATGGGAAACACAGTTCTTTTTTTCAGGGCATGCTCAAGGTTCTTGCTGTATTTTATAATCTGGAAAGAAGAGCTTGCTTCTTGCGTTATAACAGAGTGTGTTTCACGGATGAGAACTCTGGTCTGAATTTCCCTTCAGAAACGGAGTTAAGCCCCAGGATCTGTGTCTTCCTACAAGCAAGAGTTCATTTCCGGTTAACCCAGTGAATTTTGGGCTCAAATGATTTTTCGAAGTTCATGAACCCTACGCTATTCTCACTATTATCTAAAGAGATTTTATGTAAGAGGAGCTGCGGTCTGTATCATTTCATAATTAGAGGTGAACTACATAAGGTCCGTATGAGTAGGAAACACAATTCTTTTTTTCTGGGCATGCTCACGGTTCTTACTGTATTGGAGACGCTGGAAAGAAGAGGATGATTCTTGCCTTAAAACAGAGTGTTTTTCAGGGTTGAGAAATCTGGTCTGAATTTGCCTTCATAAACGGAGTTAAACCCCATGATCTGTTTCTTTCTACAAGCAATAGTTCAGTTCCAGTAAACCCAGTGAATTTTGGGCTCAAATGATTTTTCGCAGTTCAGGAACCCAACGCTACTTTCTCTATTAACTAAAGAGCATTTATGTAAGAGGAACTGTGTTTTGTATCAGTTTTATAAGCAGAGTTGAACTACATATGGTCCGTCTGAATGGGAAACACAGTTCTTTTTTTCAGGGCATGCTCATGGTTCTTGCTGTATTTTAGACTCTGGAAAGAAGAACTTGCTTCTTGCGTTAAAACAGAGTGTGTTTCATGGATGAGAACACTGGTCTGAATTTCCCTTCAGAAACGGAGTTAAACCCCAGGATCTGTGTCTTCCTACAAGCAAGTTCATTTCTGTTAAACACAGTGAATTTTGGGTTCAAATGATTTTTTGCAGTTCACGCACCCAACATGATTCTCACTATTAACTAAAGAGCATTTATGTAAGAGGAGCCGTGGTTTGTATCAGTTTCATAAGCAGAGTTGAACTACATATGGTCCTTATGAGTAGGAAACACAGTTCTTTTTTCCAGGGCTTGCTCATTGTCCTTGTTGTATTGGAGAGGCTGGAAAGAAGAGCTTGCTTCTTGTGTCAAAACAGAGTGTTTTTCAGGGATTAGAACTCTGGTCTGTATTTGTCTTCAGAAACGGAGTTAAACCCCAGGATCTGTGTCTTCCTACAAGCAAGAGTTCATTTCTGGTAAACCAAGTGAATTTTCGGCTCAAATGATTTTACACAGTCCTAGAACCCAATGCGATTATCAATATTAACTAACGAGCATTTATGTAAGAGGAGCAGTGGTCTGTATCAGTTTCATAAGCAGAGTTGTTCAACATATGGTCCATATGTGTCGGAAACACAGTTCTTTCTTGAGGGCATGCTCATTGTTCTTACTGTATTGGAGACACTGAAAAGAAGAGCTTGCTTCTTGCATTTAAAAAGAGTTTGTTTCATGGATGAGAACTCTAGTCTGAATATCCCTTCTGAAATGGAGTTAAACCCCAGGATCTGTGTCTTCCTACAAGCAAGAGTTCATTTCTGGTAAACCCAGTTAATTTTGGGCTCCAATGATTTTACACAGTTCACGAACCCAACGCGATTCTCACTATTATCTAAAGAGCATTTATGTAAGGGGAGCTCTGGTTTGTATCAGTTTCATAAGCAGAGTTGAACTACATATGGTCGGTATAACTATGAAACACAGTTCTTTTTTTCAGGGCATGCTCCTGGTTCATGCTCTATTAGAGACTCTGGAAAGAAGAGCTTGCTTTTTCTTTAAAACAGACTGTGTTTCAAGGATGAAATCTCTGGTCTGATTTTCCCTTCAGACACTGAGCTATACCCCAGTATCTGTGTCTTCCTACAAGCAAGAGTTCATTTCTGGTAAACCAAGTGAATTTTGCTCTCAAATGATTTTACACAGTTCAAAAAACCAATGTGATTCTCACTATAACTAAAGATTATTTATTTAAGATTTGCTGTGGTTTGTATCAGCTTCATAAGCAGAGATGTTCTACATATGGTCTGTATGAGTAGGAAACACAGTTCTTTTTTGAGGGCATGCTCATGGTTCTTACTGTATTGGAGACACTGAAAAGAAGAGCTTGCTTCTTGCATTTAATCAGATTTTGTTTCGTGGATGAGAACTCTTGTCTGAATTTCCCTTCTGAAACGGAGTTAAACCCCAGGATCTGTGTCTTCCTACAAGCAAGAGTTCATTTTTGGTAAACCCAGTGAATTTTGGGCTCAAATTATTTTACAGAGTTCACGAACCCAACGCGATTCTCACTATTATCTAAAGAGCATTTATGTAAGGGGAGTTCTGGTTGTATCAGTTTCATAAGCAGGGTTGAACTACAAATGATCCGTATTAGTAGGAAACACAGTTCTTTTTTTCTAGGCATTCTCATGGTTCTTGCTGTATTGGAGACGCTGGAAAGAGGGATTGCTTCTTGTATTAAAACAGAGTGTGTTTCAGGGATGAGAACTCTGGTCTGAATTTTCCTTCAGAAATCGAGTTAAACCACAGGATCTGTGTCTTCCTACAAGCAAGAGTCATTTCTGGTAAACCCAGTGAATATTGTGCTCAAATGATTTTTCGCAGTTCACGAACCCATCGCGATTCTCCCTATTAACTAAAGAGCATTTATGTAAAAGGAGGTGTGGTTTGTTTCAGTTTCATAAGCAGAGTTCAACTACAGATGATGCGTATGAGTAGGAAACACAGTTCTTTTTTCCAGGGTTTGCTCATTGTCCTTGCTGTATTGGAGACGCTGGAAAGAAGAGCTTGCTTCTTGTATCAAAACAGAGTGTTTTACAGGGATGAGAACTCTGGTCTGCATTTGTCTTCAGAAACGGAGTTAAACCCCAGGATCTGTGTCTTCCTACATGCAAGAGTTCATTTCTGGTAAACCAAGTGAATTTTCGGCTCAAATGATTTTACACAGTTCTAGAACCCAATGCGATTATCATTATTAACTAAAGAGCATTTATGTAAGAGGAGCAGTGGTCTGTATCAGTTTCATAAGCAGAGTTGTTCAACCTATGGTGCATATGAGAAGGAAACACAGTTCTTTTTTGAGGGCATGCTCATGGTTCTTACTGTATTGGAGACCCTGAAAAGAAGAGCTTGCTTCTTGCATTTAAAAAGAGTTTGTTTCATGGATGAGAACACTTGTCTGAATTATCCTTCTGAAACGGAGTTAAACCCCAGGGTCTGTGACTTCCTACAAGCAAGAGTTCATTTCTGGTAAACCCAGTGAATTTTGGACTCCAATGATTTTACACAGTTCACGAACCCAACGTGATTCTCACTATTACCTAAAGAACGTTTATGTAAGGGGAGCTCTGGTTGTATCAGTTTCATAAGCAGGGTTGAACTACATATGATCTGTATGAGTAGGAAACACAGTTCTTTTTTTCTAGGCATGCTCATGGTTCTTGCTGTTTTGGAGACGCTGGAAAGAAGAGATTGCTTCCTGTGTTAAAACACAGTGTGTTTCAGGGATGAGAACTCTGGTCTGATTTTCCCTTCAAAAACTGAGTTAAACCCCAGTATCTGTGTCTTCCTACAAACAAGAGTTCATTTCTGGTAAACCAAGTGAATTTTGCTCTCAATTGATTTTTTAGAGATCAAAAACCCAATGTGATTCTCAGTATTAACTAAAGATTGTATTTGAAGAGTTACTGTGATTTGTATCAGCTTCATAAGCAGAGTTGTTCTACATATGATCTGTATGAGTAGGAAACACAGTTCTTTTTTGAGGGCATGGTCATTGTTCTTACTGTATTGGAGACACTGGAAAGAAGAGCTTGCTTCTTACGTTAAAACAGAGTGTTTTTCAGGGATGTGAACTCTGGTCTGATTTTTCCTTCAGACACTCAGTTAAACCCCAGGATCTGTGTCTTCCTACAAGCAAGAGTTCATTTCTGGTAAAACCAGTGAATTTTCGGCTCAAATGATTTAACACAGTTCTAGAACCCAAAGCGATTATCACTATTAACTAAAGAGAATTTATGTAAGAGGAGCAGTGGTCTGTATCAGTTTCATAAGCAGAGTTGTTCTACATATGGTCCGTATGAGTAGGAAACACAGTTCTTTTTTTCTGGGCATGCTCATGGTCCTTGCTTTATTGGAGACTCTGGAAAGAAGAGCTTGCTTCTTGCGTTAAAACAGAGTGTGTTTCAGGGATGAGAACTCTGGTTTGAATTTCCCTTCAGAAACGGAGTTAAACCCCAGGAACTGTGTCTTCCTACAAGCAAGAGTTCATGTCTGCTAAACCCAGTGAATATTGTGCTCAAATGATTTTTCGCAGTTCATGAACCCAACGCGATTCTCCCTATTAACTAAAGAGCATTTATGTAAGAGGAGGTGTGGTTTTTTTCAGATTCATAAGCAGAGTTGAACTACATATGATCCGTATGAATAGGAAACACAGTTCTTTTTTCAGGGCTTGCTCATTGTCCTTGCTGTATTGGTGACGCTGGAAAGAAGAGCTTGCTTCTTGCGTTAAAACAGAGTTTGTTTCATGGATGAGTACTCTGCTCTGAATTTCCCTTCTGAAACGGAGTTAAACCCCAGGATCTGTGTCTCCTACAAGCAAGAGTTCATTTCTGGTAAACCCAGTGAATTTTGGGCTCAAATGATTTTTCGCAGTCACGAACCCAACGCGCTTTTCACTATTATCTAAAGAGCATTTATGTAAGAGGAGCTCTGGTTTGTATCAGTTTCATAAGCAGAGTAGAACTACATATCATCCGTATGAGTAGGAAACACAGTTCTTTTTCCTGGGCTTGCTCATTGTCCTTGCTCTAATGGAGACGCTGGAAAGAAGAGCTTGCTTCTTGTGATAAAACAGAGTGTCTTTCAGGGATGAGAACTCTGGTCTTAATTTCCCTTCAGAAACGGAGTTAAACCCCATGATCTGTGTCTTCCTACAAGCAAGAGTTTATTTCTGGTAAACCAAGAAAATTTTTGGTTCAAATGATTTAACACAGTTCTAGATCCCAAAGCGATTATCACTATTAACTAAAGAGCATTTATGTAAGAGGAGCTGTGGTGTGTATCAGTTTCATAAACAGAGTTGTTCAACATATGGTCCATATGAGTCGGAAACACAGTTCTTTCTTGAGGGCATGCTCATTGTTCTTACTGTATTAGAGACCTTGAAAAGAAGAGCTTGCTTCTTGCATTTAAAAAGAGTTTGTTTCATGGATGAGAACTCTTGTCTGAATTTCCCTTCTGAAACGGAGTTAAACCCCAGGATTTGTGTCTTCCTACAAGCAAGAGTTCATTTCTGGTAAACCCAGTGAATTTTGGGCTCAAATGATTTTATACAGTTCACGAACCCAACGCGATTCTCACTATTACCTAAAGAACATTTATGTAAGGGGAGCTCTGGTTTTATCAGTTTCATAAGCAGAGTTTAACTACATATGTTCCGTATAAGAATGAAACACAGTTCTTTTTTGCAGGGCAGGCTCATGGTTCATGCTGTATTAGAGACTCTGGAAAGAAGAGCTTGCTTTTTCTTTAAAACAGACTGTGTTTCATGGATGAGAACTCTAGTCTGATTTTCCCTTCAGAAACTGAGTTAAACCCCAGTATCTGTGTCTTCCTACAAGCAAGAGTTCATTTCTAGTAAACCAAGTGAATTTTGCTCTCAAATGATTTTATAGAGATCAAAATCCCAATGTGATTCTCACTATTAACTAAAGATTATATTTTAAGAGTTGCTGTGGTTTGTATCACCTTCATAAGCAGAGTTGTTCTACATATGATCTGTATGAGTAGGAAACACAGTTCTTTTTTGAGGGCATGGTCATTGTTCTTACTGTATTGGAGACACTGGAAAGAAGAGCTTGCTTCTTACGTTAAAACAGAGTGTTTTTCAGGGATGTGAACTCTGGTCTGATTTTTCCTTCAGACACTGAGTTAAACCCCAGGATCTGTGTCTTTCTGCAAGCAAGAGTTCATTTCTGGTAAAACCAGTGAATTTTCGGCTCAAATGATTTAACACAGTTCTAGAACCCAAAGCGATTATCACTATTAACTAAAGAGAATTTATGTAAGAGGAGCAGTGGTCTGTATCAGTTTCATAAGCAGAGTTGTTCTACATATGGTCCGTATGAGTAGGAAACACAGTTCTTTTTTTTGGGCATGCTCATGGTCCTTGCTTTATTGGAGACTCTGGAAAGAAGAGCTTGCTTCTTGCGTTAAAACAGAGTGTGTTTCAGGGATGAGAACTCTGGTTTGAATGTCCCTTCAGAAACGGAGTTAAACCCCATGATCTGTGTCTTCCTACAAGCAAGAGTTTATTTCTGGTAAACCAAGAAAATTTTTGGTTCAAATGATTTAACACAGTTCTAGATCCCAAAGCGATTATCACTATTAACTAAAGAGCATTTATGTAAGAGGAGCTGTGGTGTGTATCAGTTTCATAAACAGAGTTGTTCAACATATGGTCCATATGAGTCGGAAACACAGTTCTTTCTTGAGGGCATGCTCATTGTTCTTACTGTATTAGAGACCTTGAAAAGAAGAGCTTGCTTCTTGCATTTAAAAAGAGTTTGTTTCATGGATGAGAACTCTTGTCTGAATTTCCCTTCTGAAACGGAGTTAAACCCCAGGATTTGTGTCTTCCTACAAGCAAGAGTTCATTTCTGGTAAACCCAGTGAATTTTGGGCTCAAATGATTTTATACAGTTCACGAACCCAACGCGATTCTCACTATTACCTAAAGAACATTTATGTAAGGGGAGCTCTGGTTTTATCAGTTTCATAAGCAGAGTTTAACTACATATGTTCCGTATAAGAATGAAACACAGTTCTTTTTTGCAGGGCAGGCTCATGGTTCATGCTGTATTAGAGACTCTGGAAAGAAGAGCTTGCTTTTTCTTTAAAACAGACTGTGTTTCATGGATGAGAACTCTAGTCTGATTTTCCCTTCAGAAACTGAGTTAAACCCCAGTATCTGTGTCTTCCTACAAGCAAGAGTTCATTTCTAGTAAACCAAGTGAATTTTGCTCTCAAATGATTTTATAGAGATCAAAATCCCAATGTGATTCTCACTATTAACTAAAGATTATATTTTAAGAGTTGCTGTGGTTTGTATCACCTTCATAAGCAGAGTTGTTCTACATATGATCTGTATGAGTAGGAAACACAGTTCTTTTTTGAGGGCATGGTCATTGTTCTTACTGTATTGGAGACACTGGAAAGAAGAGCTTGCTTCTTACGTTAAAACAGAGTGTTTTTCAGGGATGTGAACTCTGGTCTGATTTTTCCTTCAGACACTGAGTTAAACCCCAGGATCTGTGTCTTTCTGCAAGCAAGAGTTCATTTCTGGTAAAACCAGTGAATTTTCGGCTCAAATGATTTAACACAGTTCTAGAACCCAAAGCGATTATCACTATTAACTAAAGAGAATTTATGTAAGAGGAGCAGTGGTCTGTATCAGTTTCATAAGCAGAGTTGTTCTACATATGGTCCGTATGAGTAGGAAACACAGTTCTTTTTTTTGGGCATGCTCATGGTCCTTGCTTTATTGGAGACTCTGGAAAGAAGAGCTTGCTTCTTGCGTTAAAACAGAGTGTGTTTCAGGGATGAGAACTCTGGTTTGAATGTCCCTTCAGAAACGGAGTTAAACCCCATGATCTGTGTCTTCCTACAAGCAAGAGTTTATTTCTGGTAAACCAAGAAAATTTTTGGTTCAAATGATTTAACACAGTTCTAGATCCCAAAGCGATTATCACTATTAACTAAAGAGCATTTATGTAAGAGGAGCTGTGGTGTGTATCAGTTTCATAAACAGAGTTGTTCAACATATGGTCCATATGAGTCGGAAACACAGTTCTTTCTTGAGGGCATGCTCATTGTTCTTACTGTATTAGAGACCTTGAAAAGAAGAGCTTGCTTCTTGCATTTAAAAAGAGTTTGTTTCATGGATGAGAACTCTTGTCTGAATTTCCCTTCTGAAACGGAGTTAAACCCCAGGATTTGTGTCTTCCTACAAGCAAGAGTTCATTTCTGGTAAACCCAGTGAATTTTGGGCTCAAATGATTTTATACAGTTCACGAACCCAACGCGATTCTCACTATTACCTAAAGAACATTTATGTAAGGGGAGCTCTGGTTTTATCAGTTTCATAAGCAGAGTTTAACTACATATGTTCCGTATAAGAATGAAACACAGTTCTTTTTTGCAGGGCAGGCTCATGGTTCATGCTGTATTAGAGACTCTGGAAAGAAGAGCTTGCTTTTTCTTTAAAACAGACTGTGTTTCATGGATGAGAACTCTAGTCTGATTTTCCCTTCAGAAACTGAGTTAAACCCCAGTATCTGTGTCTTCCTACAAGCAAGAGTTCATTTCTAGTAAACCAAGTGAATTTTGCTCTCAAATGATTTTATAGAGATCAAAATCCCAATGTGATTCTCACTATTAACTAAAGATTATATTTTAAGAGTTGCTGTGGTTTGTATCACCTTCATAAGCAGAGTTGTTCTACATATGATCTGTATGAGTAGGAAACACAGTTCTTTTTTGAGGGCATGGTCATTGTTCTTACTGTATTGGAGACACTGGAAAGAAGAGCTTGCTTCTTACGTTAAAACAGAGTGTTTTTCAGGGATGTGAACTCTGGTCTGATTTTTCCTTCAGACACTGAGTTAAACCCCAGGATCTGTGTCTTTCTGCAAGCAAGAGTTCATTTCTGGTAAAACCAGTGAATTTTCGGCTCAAATGATTTAACACAGTTCTAGAACCCAAAGCGATTATCACTATTAACTAAAGAGAATTTATGTAAGAGGAGCAGTGGTCTGTATCAGTTTCATAAGCAGAGTTGTTCTACATATGGTCCGTATGAGTAGGAAACACAGTTCTTTTTTTTGGGCATGCTCATGGTCCTTGCTTTATTGGAGACTCTGGAAAGAAGAGCTTGCTTCTTGCGTTAAAACAGAGTGTGTTTCAGGGATGAGAACTCTGGTTTGAATGTCCCTTCAGAAACGGAGTTAAACCCCAGGAACTGTGTCTTCCTACAAGCAAGAGTTCATTTCTGCTAAACCCAGTGAATATTGTGCTCAAATGATTTTTCGCAGTTCATGAACCCAACGCGATTCTCCCTATTAACTAAAGAGCATTTATGTAAGAGGAGGTGTGGTTTTTTCAGTTTCATAAGCAGAGTTGAACTACATATGATCCGTATGAATAGGAAACACAGTTCTTTTTTCAGGGCTTGCTCATTGTCCTTGCTGTATTGGAGACGCTGGAAAGAAGAGCTTGCTTCTTGTGTCAAAACAGAGTGTTTTTCAGGGATGAGAACGCTGGTCTGAATTTGTCTTTAGAAACGGAGTTAAACCCCAGGATCTGTGTCTTCCTACAAGCAAGAGTTCATTTCTGGTAAACCAAGTGAATTTTTGGCTCAAATGATCTTACACAGTTCTAGAACCCAATGCGGTTATCACTATTAACTAACGAGCATTTATGTAAGAGGAGCAGTGGTCTGTATCAGTTTCATAAGCAGAGTTGAACTACATATGCTCCGTATGAGTAGGAAACACAGTTCTTTTTTTCTGGGCATGTGCATTTTTCTTGCTGTATTGGATACGCTGGAAAGAAGGGCTTGCTTCTTGCGTTAAAATAGAGTGTGTTTCATGGATGAGAACACTGGTCTGAATTTCCCTTCAGAAACGGCGTTAAACCCCAGGATCTGTGTCTTCCTTCAAACAAGAGTTCATTTCTAGTAAACCGAGTGAATTTTGGTCTCAAATGATTTCACACAGTTCAAAAAGCCAATGCGATTCTCACTATTAACTAAAGATGAATTATTTAAGAGGTGCTGTGGTTTGTATCAGCTTCATAAGCAGAGTTGTTCTACATATGTTCCATAGGAGTAGGAAACACAGTTCTTTTTTGAGGGCATGCTCATTGTTCTTACTGTATTGGAGACAATGGAAAGAAGAGCTAGCTTCTTGCATTTAAACAGAGTTTGTATCATGGATGAGAACTCTGGTCTGAATTTCCCTTCTGAAGCGGAGTTAAACCCCAGGATCCGTGTCTTCCTACAAGCAAGAGTTCATTTCTTGTAAGCGCAGTGAATATTGTGCTCAAATGATTTTTCGAAGTTCACGAACCCAACGCGATTCTCCCTATTAACTAAAGAGCATTTATGTAACAGGAGGTGTAGTTTGTATCAGTTTCATAAGCAGAGTTGAACTACATATGATCCGTATGAGTAGGAAACACAGTTCTTTTTTTCTGGGCATGCACATTGTTCTTGCTGTATTGTAGACACTGAAAAGAAGAGCTTGCTTCTTGCATTTAATCAGATTTTGTTTCGTGGATGAGAACTCTTGTCTGAATTTCCCTTCTGAAACGGAGTTAAACCCCAGGATCTGTGTCTTCCTACAAGCAAGAGTTCATTTTTGGTAAACCCAGTGAATTTTGGGCTCAAATTATTTTACAGAGTTCACGAACCCAAAGCGATTCTCACTATTATCTAAAGAGCATTTATGTAAGGGGAGTTCTGGTTGTATCAGTTTCATAAGCAGGGTTGAACTACAAATGATCCGTATTAGTAGGAAACACAGTTCTTTTTTTCTAGGCATTCTCATGGTTCTTGCTGTATTGGAGACGCTGGAAAGAGGGATTGCTTCTTGTATTAAAACAGAGTGTGTTTCAGGGATGAGAACTCTGGTCTGAATTTTCCTTCAGAAATCGAGTTAAACCACAGGATCTGTGTCTTCCTACAAGCAAGAGTCATTTCTGGTAAACCCAGTGAATATTGTGCTCAAATGATTTTTCGCAGTTCACGAACCCATCGCGATTCTCCCTATTAACTAAAGAGCATTTATGTAAAAGGAGGTGTGGTTTGTTTCAGTTTCATAAGCAGAGTTCAACTACAGATGATGCGTATGAGTAGGAAACACAGTTCTTTTTTCCAGGGTTTGCTCATTGTCCTTGCTGTATTGGAGACGCTGGAAAGAAGAGCTTGCTTCTTGTATCAAAACAGAGTGTTTTACAGGGATGAGAACTCTGGTCTGCATTTGTCTTCAGAAACGGAGTTAAACCCCAGGATCTGTGTCTTCCTACATGCAAGAGTTCATTTCTGGTAAACCAAGTGAATTTTCGGCTCAAATGATTTTACACAGTTCTAGAACCCAATGCGATTATCATTATTAACTAAAGAGCATTTATGTAAGAGGAGCAGTGGTCTGTATCAGTTTCATAAGCAGAGTTGTTCAACCTATGGTGCATATGAGAAGGAAACACAGTTCTTTTTTGAGGGCATGCTCATGGTTCTTACTGTATTGGAGACCCTGAAAAGAAGAGCTTGCTTCTTGCATTTAAAAAGAGTTTGTTTCATGGATGAGAACACTTGTCTGAATTATCCTTCTGAAACGGAGTTAAACCCCAGGGTCTGTGACTTCCTACAAGCAAGAGTTCATTTCTGGTAAACCCAGTGAATTTTGGACTCCAATGATTTTACACAGTTCACGAACCCAACGTGATTCTCACTATTACCTAAAGAACGTTTATGTAAGGGGAGCTCTGGTTGTATCAGTTTCATAAGCAGGGTTGAACTACATATGATCTGTATGAGTAGGAAACACAGTTCTTTTTTTCTAGGCATGCTCATGGTTCTTGCTGTTTTGGAGACGCTGGAAAGAAGAGATTGCTTCCTGTGTTAAAACACAGTGTGTTTCAGGGATGAGAACTCTGGTCTGATTTTCCCTTCAAAAACTGAGTTAAACCCCAGTATCTGTGTCTTCCTACAAACAAGAGTTCATTTCTGGTAAACCAAGTGAATTTTGCTCTCAATTGATTTTTTAGAGATCAAAAACCCAATGTGATTCTCAGTATTAACTAAAGATTGTATTTGAAGAGTTACTGTGATTTGTATCAGCTTCATAAGCAGAGTTGTTCTACATATGATCTGTATGAGTAGGAAACACAGTTCTTTTTTGAGGGCATGGTCATTGTTCTTACTGTATTGGAGACACTGGAAAGAAGAGCTTGCTTCTTACGTTAAAACAGAGTGTTTTTCAGGGATGTGAACTCTGGTCTGATTTTTCCTTCAGACACTCAGTTAAACCCCAGGATCTGTGTCTTCCTACAAGCAAGAGTTCATTTCTGGTAAAACCAGTGAATTTTCGGCTCAAATGATTTAACACAGTTCTAGAACCCAAAGCGATTATCACTATTAACTAAAGAGAATTTATGTAAGAGGAGCAGTGGTCTGTATCAGTTTCATAAGCAGAGTTGTTCTACATATGGTCCGTATGAGTAGGAAACACAGTTCTTTTTTTCTGGGCATGCTCATGGTCCTTGCTTTATTGGAGACTCTGGAAAGAAGAGCTTGCTTCTTGCGTTAAAACAGAGTGTGTTTCAGGGATGAGAACTCTGGTTTGAATTTCCCTTCAGAAACGGAGTTAAACCCCAGGAACTGTGTCTTCCTACAAGCAAGAGTTCATGTCTGCTAAACCCAGTGAATATTGTGCTCAAATGATTTTTCGCAGTTCATGAACCCAACGCGATTCTCCCTATTAACTAAAGAGCATTTATGTAAGAGGAGGTGTGGTTTTTTTCAGATTCATAAGCAGAGTTGAACTACATATGATCCGTATGAATAGGAAACACAGTTCTTTTTTCAGGGCTTGCTCATTGTCCTTGCTGTATTGGTGACGCTGGAAAGAAGAGCTTGCTTCTTGCGTTAAAACAGAGTTTGTTTCATGGATGAGTACTCTGCTCTGAATTTCCCTTCTGAAACGGAGTTAAACCCCAGGATCTGTGTCTCCTACAAGCAAGAGTTCATTTCTGGTAAACCCAGTGAATTTTGGGCTCAAATGATTTTTCGCAGTCACGAACCCAACGCGCTTTTCACTATTATCTAAAGAGCATTTATGTAAGAGGAGCTCTGGTTTGTATCAGTTTCATAAGCAGAGTAGAACTACATATCATCCGTATGAGTAGGAAACACAGTTCTTTTTCCTGGGCTTGCTCATTGTCCTTGCTCTAATGGAGACGCTGGAAAGAAGAGCTTGCTTCTTGTGATAAAACAGAGTGTCTTTCAGGGATGAGAACTCTGGTCTTAATTTCCCTTCAGAAACGGAGTTAAACCCCATGATCTGTGTCTTCCTACAAGCAAGAGTTTATTTCTGGTAAACCAAGAAAATTTTTGGTTCAAATGATTTAACACAGTTCTAGATCCCAAAGCGATTATCACTATTAACTAAAGAGCATTTATGTAAGAGGAGCTGTGGTGTGTATCAGTTTCATAAACAGAGTTGTTCAACATATGGTCCATATGAGTCGGAAACACAGTTCTTTCTTGAGGGCATGCTCATTGTTCTTACTGTATTAGAGACCTTGAAAAGAAGAGCTTGCTTCTTGCATTTAAAAAGAGTTTGTTTCATGGATGAGAACTCTTGTCTGAATTTCCCTTCTGAAACGGAGTTAAACCCCAGGATTTGTGTCTTCCTACAAGCAAGAGTTCATTTCTGGTAAACCCAGTGAATTTTGGGCTCAAATGATTTTATACAGTTCACGAACCAAACGCGATTCTCACTATTACCTAAAGAACATTTATGTAAGGGGAGCTCTGGTTTTATCAGTTTCATAAGCAGAGTTTAACTACATATGTTCCGTATAAGAATGAAACACAGTTCTTTTTTGCAGGGCAGGCTCATGGTTCATGCTGTATTAGAGACTCTGGAAAGAAGAGCTTGCTTTTTCTTTAAAACAGACTGTGTTTCATGGATGAGAACTCTAGTCTGATTTTCCCTTCAGAAACTGAGTTAAACCCCAGTATCTGTGTCTTCCTACAAGCAAGAGTTCATTTCTAGTAAACCAAGTGAATTTTGCTCTCAAATGATTTTATAGAGATCAAAATCCCAATGTGATTCTCACTATTAACTAAAGATTATATTTTAAGAGTTGCTGTGGTTTGTATCACCTTCATAAGCAGAGTTGTTCTACATATGATCTGTATGAGTAGGAAACACAGTTCTTTTTTGAGGGCATGGTCATTGTTCTTACTGTATTGGAGACACTGGAAAGAAGAGCTTGCTTCTTACGTTAAAACAGAGTGTTTTTCAGGGATGTGAACTCTGGTCTGATTTTTCCTTCAGACACTGAGTTAAACCCCAGGATCTGTGTCTTCCTGCAAGCAAGAGTTCATTTCTGGTAAAACCAGTGAATTTTCGGCTCAAATGATTTAACACAGTTCTAGAACCCAAAGCGATTATCACTATTAACTAAAGAGAATTTATGTAAGAGGAGCAGTGGTCTGTATCAGTTTCATAAGCAGAGTTGTTCTACATATGGTCCGTATGAGTAGGAAACACAGTTCTTTTTTTTGGGCATGCTCATGGTCCTTGCTTTATTGGAGACTCTGGAAAGAAGAGCTTGCTTCTTGCGTTAAAACAGAGTGTGTTTCAGGGATGAGAACTCTGGTTTGAATGTCCCTTCAGAAACGGAGTTAAACCCCAGGAACTGTGTCTTCCTACAAGCAAGAGTTCATTTCTGCTAAACCCAGTGAATATTGTGCTCAAATGATTTTTCGCAGTTCATGAACCCAACGCGATTCTCCCTATTAACTAAAGAGCATTTATGTAAGAGGAGGTGTGGTTTTTTCAGTTTCATAAGCAGAGTTGAACTACATATGATCCGTATGAATAGGAAACACAGTTCTTTTTTCAGGGCTTGCTCATTGTCCTTGCTGTATTGGAGACGCTGGAAAGAAGAGCTTGCTTCTTGTGTCAAAACAGAGTGTTTTTCAGGGATGAGAACGCTGGTCTGAATTTGTCTTTAGAAACGGAGTTAAACCCCAGGATCTGTGTCTTCCTACAAGCAAGAGTTCATTTCTGGTAAACCAAGTGAATTTTTGGCTCAAATGATCTTACACAGTTCTAGAACCCAATGCGGTTATCACTATTAACTAACGAGCATTTATGTAAGAGGAGCAGTGGTCTGTATCAGTTTCATAAGCAGAGTTGAACTACATATGGTCCGTATGAGTAGGAAACAAAGTTCTTTTTTTCTGGGCATGCGCATGGTTCTTGCTGTATTTGAGACGCTGGAAAGATAGGTATGCTTCTTGCATTAAAATAGAGTGTGTTTCATGGATGAGAACACTGGTCTGAATTTCCCTTCAGAAACGGAGTTAAACCCCAGGATCTATGTCTTCCTACAAGCAAGAGTTCATTTCTGGTAAACCAATTGAATTTTTCGCTCAAATGATTTTACACAGTTCAAAAACCCAATGCGATTCTCACTATTAACTAAAGGTGATTTGTTTAAGAGGTGCTGTTGTTTCTATCAGCATCATAAGCAGAGTTGTTCTACATATTGTCCATACGAGTAGGAAACACAGTTCTTTTTTGAGGGCATGCTCATGGTTCTTACTGTATTGGAGACACTGGAAAGAAGAGCTTGTTTCTTGCATTTAAACAGAGTTTGTTTCATGGATGAGTACTCTGCTCTGAATTTCCCTTCTGAAACGGAGTTAAACCCCAGGATCTGTGTCTCCTACAAGCAAGAGTTCATTTCTGGTAAACCCAGTGAATTTTGGGCTCAAATGATTTTTCGCAGTCACGAACCCAACGCGCTTTTCACTATTATCTAAAGAGCATTTATGTAAGAGGAGCTCTGGTTTGTATCAGTTTCATAAGCAGAGTAGAACTACATATCATCCGTATGAGTAGGAAACACAGTTCTTTTTTCCTGGGCTTGCTCATTGTCCTTGCTATAATGGAGACGCTGGAAAGAAGAGCTTGCTTCTTGTGATAAAACAGAGTGTCTTTCAGGGATGAGAACTCTGGTCTTAATTTCCCTTCAGAAACGGAGTTAAACCCCATGATCTGTGTCTTCCTACAAGCAAGAGTTTATTTCTGGTAAACCAAGAAAATTTTTGGTTCAAATGATTTAACACAGTTCTAGATCCCAAAGCGATTATCACTATTAACTAAAGAGCATTTATGTAAGAGGAGCTGTGGTGTGTATCAGTTTCATAAGCAGAGTTGAACTACATATGCTCCGTTTGAGTAGGAAACACAGTTCTTTTTTTCTGGGCATGTGCATTTTTCTTGCTGTATTGGATACGCTGGAAAGAAGGGCTTGCTTCTTGCGTTAAAATAGAGTGTGTTTCATGGATGAGAACACTGGTCTGAATTTCCCTTCAGAAACGGCGTTAAACCCCAGGATCTGTGTCTTCCTTCAAACAAGAGTTCATTTCTAGTAAACCGAGTGAATTTGGGTCTCAAATGATTTCACACAGTTCAAAAAGCCAATGCGATTCTCACTATTAACTAAAGATGAATTATTTAAGAGGTGCTGTGGTTTGTATCAGCTTCATAAGCAGAGTTGTTCTACATATGTTCCATAGGAGTAGGAAACACAGTTCTTTTTTGAGGGCATGCTCATTGTTCTTACTGTATTGGAGACAATGGAAAGAAGAGCTAGCTTCTTGCATTTAAACAGAGTTTGTATCATGGATGAGAACTCTGGTCTGAATTTCCCTTCTGAAGCGGAGTTAAACCCCAGGATCTGTGTCTTCCTACAAGCAAGAGTTCATTTCTTGTAAGCGCAGTGAATATTGTGCTCAAATGATTTTTCGAAGTTCACGAACCCAACGCGATTCTCCCTATTAACTAAAGAGCATTTATGTAACAGGAGGTGTAGTTTGTATCAGTTTCATAAGCAGAGTTGAACTACATATGATCCGTATGAGTAGGAAACACAGTTCTTTTTTTCTGGGCATGCACATTGTTCTTGCTGTATTGTAGACACTGAAAAGAAGAGCTTGCTTCTTGCATTTAATCAGATTTTGTTTCGTGGATGAGAACTCTTGTCTGAATTTCCCTTCTGAAACGGAGTTAAACCCCAGGATCTGTGTCTTCCTACAAGCAAGAGTTCATTTTTGGTAAACCCAGTGAATTTTGGGCTCAAATTATTTTACAGAGTTCACGAACCCAACGCGATTCTCACTATTATCTAAAGAGCATTTATGTAAGGGGAGTTCTGGTTGTATCAGTTTCATAAGCAGGGTTGAACTACAAATGATCCGTATTAGTAGGAAACACAGTTCTTTTTTTCTAGGCATTCTCATGGTTCTTGCTGTATTGGAGACGCTGGAAAGAGGGATTGCTTCTTGTATTAAAACAGAGTGTGTTTCAGGGATGAGAACTCTGGTCTGAATTTTCCTTAAGAAATCGAGTTAAACCACAGGATCTGTGTCTTCCTACAAGCAAGAGTCATTTCTGGTAAACCCAGTGAATATTGTGCTCAAATGATTTTTCGCAGTTCACGAACCCATCGCGATTCTCCCTATTAACTAAAGAGCATTTATGTAAAAGGAGGTGTGGTTTGTTTCAGTTTCATAAGCAGAGTTCAACTACAGATGATGCGTATGAGTAGGAAACACAGTTCTTTTTTCCAGGGTTTGCTCATTGTCCTTGCTGTATTGGAGACGCTGGAAAGAAGAGCTTGCTTCTTGTATCAAAACAGAGTGTTTTACAGGGATGAGAACTCTGGTCTGCATTTGTCTTCAGAAACGGAGTTAAACCCCAGGATCTGTGTCTTCCTACATGCAAGAGTTCATTTCTGGTAAACCAAGTGAATTTTCGGCTCAAATGATTTTACACAGTTCTAGAACCCAATGCGATTATCATTATTAACTAAAGAGCATTTATGTAAGAGGAGCAGTGGTCTGTATCAGTTTCATAAGCAGAGTTGTTCAACCTATGGTGCATATGAGAAGGAAACACAGTTCTTTTTTGAGGGCATGCTCATGGTTCTTACTGTATTGGAGACCCTGAAAAGAAGAGCTTGCTTCTTGCATTTAAAAAGAGTTTGTTTCATGGATGAGAACACTTGTCTGAATTATCCTTCTGAAACGGAGTTAAACCCCAGGGTCTGTGACTTCCTACAAGCAAGAGTTCATTTCTGGTAAACCCAGTGAATTTTGGACTCCAATGATTTTACACAGTTCACGAACCCAACGTGATTCTCACTATTACCTAAAGAACGTTTATGTAAGGGGAGCTCTGGTTGTATCAGTTTCATAAGCAGGGTTGAACTACATATGATCTGTATGAGTAGGAAACACAGTTCTTTTTTTCTAGGCATGCTCATGGTTCTTGCTGTTTTGGAGACGCTGGAAAGAAGAGATTGCTTCCTGTGTTAAAACACAGTGTGTTTCAGGGATGAGAACTCTGGTCTGATTTTCCCTTCAAAAACTGAGTTAAACCCCAGTATCTGTGTCTTCCTACAAACAAGAGTTCATTTCTGGTAAACCAAGTGAATTTTGCTCTCAATTGATTTTTTAGAGATCAAAAACCCAATGTGATTCTCAGTATTAACTAAAGATTGTATTTGAAGAGTTACTGTGATTTGTATCAGCTTCATAAGCAGAGTTGTTCTACATATGATCTGTATGAGTAGGAAACACAGTTCTTTTTTGAGGGCATGGTCATTGTTCTTACTGTATTGGAGACACTGGAAAGAAGAGCTTGCTTCTTACGTTAAAACAGAGTGTTTTTCAGGGATGTGAACTCTGGTCTGATTTTTCCTTCAGACACTCAGTTAAACCCCAGGATCTGTGTCTTCCTACAAGCAAGAGTTCATTTCTGGTAAAACCAGTGAATTTTCGGCTCAAATGATTTAACACAGTTCTAGAACCCAAAGCGATTATCACTATTAACTAAAGAGAATTTATGTAAGAGGAGCAGTGGTCTGTATCAGTTTCATAAGCAGAGTTGTTCTACATATGGTCCGTATGAGTAGGAAACACAGTTCTTTTTTTCTGGGCATGCTCATGGTCCTTGCTTTATTGGAGACTCTGGAAAGAAGAGCTTGCTTCTTGCGTTAAAACAGAGTGTGTTTCAGGGATGAGAACTCTGGTTTGAATTTCCCTTCAGAAACGGAGTTAAACCCCAGGAACTGTGTCTTCCTACAAGCAAGAGTTCATGTCTGCTAAACCCAGTGAATATTGTGCTCAAATGATTTTTCGCAGTTCATGAACCCAACGCGATTCTCCCTATTAACTAAAGAGCATTTATGTAAGAGGAGGTGTGGTTTTTTTCAGATTCATAAGCAGAGTTGAACTACATATGATCCGTATGAATAGGAAACACAGTTCTTTTTTCAGGGCTTGCTCATTGTCCTTGCTGTATTGGTGACGCTGGAAAGAAGAGCTTGCTTCTTGCGTTAAAACAGAGTTTGTTTCATGGATGAGTACTCTGCTCTGAATTTCCCTTCTGAAACGGAGTTAAACCCCAGGATCTGTGTCTCCTACAAGCAAGAGTTCATTTCTGGTAAACCCAGTGAATTTTGGGCTCAAATGATTTTTCGCAGTCACGAACCCAACGCGCTTTTCACTATTATCTAAAGAGCATTTATGTAAGAGGAGCTCTGGTTTGTATCAGTTTCATAAGCAGAGTAGAACTACATATCATCCGTATGAGTAGGAAACACAGTTCTTTTTTCAGGGCTTGCTCATTGTCCTTGCTGTATTGGAGACGCTGGAAAGAAGAGCTTGCTTCTTGTGTCAAAACAGAGTGTTTTTCAGGGATGAGAACGCTGGTCTGAATTTGTCTTTAGAAACGGAGTTAAACCCCAGGATCTGTGTCTTCCTACAAGCAAGAGTTCATTTCTGGTAAACCAAGTGAATTTTTGGCTCAAATGATCTTACACAGTTCTAGAACCCAATGCGGTTATCACTATTAACTAACGAGCATTTATGTAAGAGGAGCAGTGGTCTGTATCAGTTTCATAAGCAGAGTTGAACTACATATGGTCCGTATGAGTAGGAAACAAAGTTCTTTTTTTCTGGGCATGCGCATGGTTCTTGCTGTATTTGAGACGCTGGAAAGATAGGTATGCTTCTTGCATTAAAATAGAGTGTGTTTCATGGATGAGAACACTGGTCTGAATTTCCCTTCAGAAACGGAGTTAAACCCCAGGATCTATGTCTTCCTACAAGCAAGAGTTCATTTCTGGTAAACCAATTGAATTTTTCGCTCAAATGATTTTACACAGTTCAAAAACCCAATGCGATTCTCACTATTAACTAAAGGTGATTTGTTTAAGAGGTGCTGTTGTTTCTATCAGCATCATAAGCAGAGTTGTTCTACATATTGTCCATACGAGTAGGAAACACAGTTCTTTTTTGAGGGCATGCTCATGGTTCTTACTGTATTGGAGACACTGGAAAGAAGAGCTTGTTTCTTGCATTTAAACAGAGTTTGTTTCATGGATGAGTACTCTGCTCTGAATTTCCCTTCTGAAACGGAGTTAAACCCCAGGATCTGTGTCTCCTACAAGCAAGAGTTCATTTCTGGTAAACCCAGTGAATTTTGGGCTCAAATGATTTTTCGCAGTCACGAACCCAACGCGCTTTTCACTATTATCTAAAGAGCATTTATGTAAGAGGAGCTCTGGTTTGTATCAGTTTCATAAGCAGAGTAGAACTACATATCATCCGTATGAGTAGGAAACACAGTTCTTTTTTCCTGGGCTTGCTCATTGTCCTTGCTATAATGGAGACGCTGGAAAGAAGAGCTTGCTTCTTGTGATAAAACAGAGTGTCTTTCAGGGATGAGAACTCTGGTCTTAATTTCCCTTCAGAAACGGAGTTAAACCCCATGATCTGTGTCTTCCTACAAGCAAGAGTTTATTTCTGGTAAACCAAGAAAATTTTTGGTTCAAATGATTTAACACAGTTCTAGATCCCAAAGCGATTATCACTATTAACTAAAGAGCATTTATGTAAGAGGAGCTGTGGTGTGTATCAGTTTCATAAGCAGAGTTGAACTACATATGCTCCGTATGAGTAGGAAACACAGTTCTTTTTTTCTGGGCATGTGCATTTTTCTTGCTGTATTGGATACGCTGGAAAGAAGGGCTTGCTTCTTGCGTTAAAATAGAGTGTGTTTCATGGATGAGAACACTGGTCTGAATTTCCCTTCAGAAACGGCGTTAAACCCCAGGATCTGTGTCTTCCTTCAAACAAGAGTTCATTTCTAGTAAACCGAGTGAATTTTGGTCTCAAATGATTTCACACAGTTCAAAAAGCCAATGCGATTCTCACTATTAACTAAAGATGAATTATTTAAGAGGTGCTGTGGTTTGTATCAGCTTCATAAGCAGAGTTGTTCTACATATGTTCCATAGGAGTAGGAAACACAGTTCTTTTTTGAGGGCATGCTCATTGTTCTTACTGTATTGGAGACAATGGAAAGAAGAGCTAGCTTCTTGCATTTAAACAGAGTTTGTATCATGGATGAGAACTCTGGTCTGAATTTCCCTTCTGAAGCGGAGTTAAACCCCAGGATCCGTGTCTTCCTACAAGCAAGAGTTCATTTCTTGTAAGCGCAGTGAATATTGTGCTCAAATGATTTTTCGAAGTTCACGAACCCAACGCGATTCTCCCTATTAACTAAAGAGCATTTATGTAACAGGAGGTGTAGTTTGTATCAGTTTCATAAGCAGAGTTGAACTACATATGATCCGTATGAGTAGGAAACACAGTTCTTTTTTTCTGGGCATGCACATTGTTCTTGCTGTATTGTAGACGCTGGAAAGAAGAGCTTGCTTCTTGCATTAAAATAGATTGTGTTTCATGGATGAGAACACTGGTCTGAATTTCCCTTCAGAAACGGAATTAAACCCCAGGATCTGTGTCTTCCTACAAGCAAGAGTTCATTTCTGGTAAACCCAGTGAATTTTGGGCTCAAATGATTTTTCACAGTTCATGAACCCAACGGGATTCTAACTATTATCTAAAGAGCATTTATGTAAGAGGAGCTGTGGTCTGTATCAGTTTCATAAGCAGAGTTGAACTACATATGATCTGTATGAGTAGGAAACACAGTTCTTTTTTTCTGGGCATGGGCATGGTTCTTGCTGTATTGGAGTCGCTGGAAAGAAGAGCTTGCTTCTTGCATGAAAACAGAGTGTATTTCATGGATGAGAACACTAGTCTTAATATCCCTTCATAAACGAAGTTAAACCACAGGATCTGTGTCTACCTTCAAGCAAGACTTCATTTCTTGTAATCCCAGTGAATTTTGGGCTCCAAAGGTTTTACACAGTTCAAAAACCCAATGCGATTCTCACTATTAACTAAACAGCATTTATTTAAGACGTGCTGTGGTTTGTACCAGTTTCTTAAGCAGACTTATTCTACATATGGTCTGTATGAGTAGTAAACATAGTTCTTTTTTGAGATCCTGCTCATGGTTCTTGCTGTATTGGAGACGCTGGAAAGAAGAGCTTGCTTCTTGTGTCAAAACAGAGTGTTTTTCAGGGATGAGAACGCTGGTCTGAATTTGTCTTTAGAAACGGAGTTAAACCCCAGGATCTGTGTCTTCCTACAAGCAAGAGTTCATTTCTGGTAAACCAAGTGAATTTTCGGCTCAAATGATCTTACACAGTTCTAGAACCCAATGCGGTTATCACTATTAACTAACGAGCATTTATGTAAGAGGAGCAGTGGTCTGTATCAGTTTCATAAGCAGAGTTGAACTACATATGATCCGTATGAGTAGGAAACACAGTTCTTTTTTTCTGGGCATGCACATTGTTCTTGCTGTATTGTAGACGCTGGAAAGAAGAGCTTGCTTCTTGCATTAAAATAGAGTGTGTTTCATGGATGAGAACACTGGTCTGAATTTCCCTTCAGAAACGGAGTTAAACCAGAAGATCTGTGTCTTCCTACAAGCAAGAGTTCATTTCTGTTAAACCAAGTGAATTTTCGGCTCAAATGATTTTACACAGTTCTAGAACCCAATGCGGTTATCACTATTAACTAACGAGCATTTATGTAAGACGAGCAGTAGTCTGTATCAGTTCCATAAGCAGAGTGGAACTACATATGGTCCGTATGAGTAGGAAACACAGTTCTTTTTTTCTGGGCATGCGCATGGTTCTTGCTGTATTGGATACGCTGTAAAGAAGAGCTTGCTTCTTGCGTTAAAATACAGTGTGTTTCATGGATGAGAACACAGGTCTGAATTTCCCTTCAGAAACGGAGTTAAACCCCAGTGTCAGTGTATTCCTACCATTAGAGTTCATTTCTGGTAAACCCAGTGAATATAGGGCTCAAATGATTTTTCCAAGTTCACGAACCCAACGCCATTCTCACTATTAACTAAAGAGCATTTATGTAAGAGGATCTGTTGTTTGTATCAGATTACTAAGCAGAGTTTTACTACATATGGTCCATATGAGTAGGAAACACAGTTCTTTTTTTCAGGCCATGCTCATGGTTCTTGCTGTATTTTAGACTCTGGAAAGAAGAGCTTGCTTCTTGCGTTAAAGCAGAGTGTGTTTCAGGGATGAGAACTATGGTCTGAATTTCCCTTCAGAAATGGAGTTAAACCCCAGGATCTGTGTCTTCCTACAAGCAAGAGTTCATTTCTGGTAAAGCAATTTAATTTTCGGCTCAAATGATTTTTCGCAGTTCTCCAACCCAAAACGATTCTTACTATTAAGTAAAGAGCATTTATGTAAGAGGAGCTGTGGTTTGTATCAGTTTCATAAGCAGAGTTAAACTACATATGGGCCGTAAGAGTAGGAAACACAGTTCTTTTTTTTGGGCATGCTCATGGTTCTTGATGTATTGGAGCCTCTGGAAAGAAGAGCTGCTTCTTGCGTGAAAACAGAGTGTGTTTCATGGATGAGAACTCTGGTCTGAATTTCCCTTCAGAAACGGAGTTAAACCCCAGGATCAGTGTCTTCCTACAAGCAAGAGTTCATTTCTGGTAAACCCAGTGAATTTTGGGCTCAAATGATTTTTTGCAGTTCACGAACCCAACGCGATTCTCACTATTATCTAAAGAGCATTTATTTAAGAGGAGGTGTGGTTTGTATCAGTTTCATAAGCAGAGTTGAACTACATATGGTCTGTATGAGTAGGAAACAAGTTCTTTTTTTCAGGCCATGCTCATGCTTCGTGCTATATTTTAGACCGTGGAAAGTAGAGCTTGTTTCTTCGTTTAAACAGAGTGTGTTTCAGGGATGAGAACTCTGGTCTGAATTTCCCTGTAGAAAAGGAGTTAAACCCCAGGATATGTGTCTTCCTACAATCAAGAGTTCATTTCTGGTAAACCCAGTGAATTTTGGGCTCAAATGATTTTTCGCAATTCAGGAACCCATCACTATTCCCACTATGAAATAAAGAGCAATTATGTAAGAGGAGGTGTGGTCTGTATCAGTTTCGAAAGCAGAATTGATCTAAATATGGTCCGTATGAATAGGTAACACAGTTCTTTTTTTCAGGCCATGCTCATGGTTCTTGCTGTATTTTAGACTCTGGAAAAAAGAGCTTGCTTATTCGTTAAAACAGAGTGTGTTTCGGGGATGAGAACTCTGGTATGAATTTCCCTGCAGAAACGGAGTTAAACCCCAGGATCTGTGTCTTACTACAAGCAAGAGTTCATTTCTGGTAAACCCAGTGATTTGGGGGCTTAAATGATTATTCGCAGTTCAGGAACCCAACATGATTCTCACTATTAACTAAAGTGGATTTATGTAAGAGGAACTGTGGTTTGTATCATTTTCATAAGCAGAGTTGAACTACATATGGTCTGTATGAGTCGGAAACACAGTTCCTTTTTTTCTGGGCATGCTCATGGTTCTTACAATATTATAGACACTGGAAAGAAGAGGATGATTCTTGCCTTAAAACACTGTGTTTTTCAGGGATGAGAACTCTGGTCTGAATTTGCCTTCAGAATCGGAGTTAAACTCCAAGATCAGTGTCTTCCTACAAGCAAGAGTTCATTTCTGGTAAACACAGTGAATTTTGTGCTCAAATGATTTTTCGCAGATCACGAACCCAACATGATTCTCACTATTAACAAAAGAGCATTTATGTAAGAGGAGCCGTGGTTTTTATCAGTTTCATAAGTAGAATTGAACTACATAAGTTCCTTATGAGTAGGAAACACAGTTCATTGTTTCATGGCATGCTCATGGTTCTTGCTGTAATTTAGACTCTGGAAAGAAGAACTTGCTTCTTGTGTTATAACAGAGTGTGTTTCAGGGATGAGAACTCTGGTCTGAATTTTCCTTCAGAAACGGAGTTAAACCCCAGGATCTGTGTCTTCCTACAAGCCAGAGTTCAGTCCTGGTAAACCCAGTGAATTTTGGGCTCAATGATATTTCACAGTTCAGGAACCCAACGCTATTCTCACTATTAACTAAAGAGCATTTATGTAAGTGGCCGTGTGGTCTGTATCAGTTTCATAAGCAGAGTTGAACTACATATGGTCTGTATGAATAGGAAACACAGTTCTTTTTTTCAGGCCATGTTCATGGTTCTTACTGTATATTAGACTCTGGAAAGAAGAGCTTGCTTCTTCATTTAAACAGAGTGTGTTTCAGGGATGAGAACTCTTGTCTGAATTTCCCTGCAGAAATGGTGTTAAACCCCAGGATCTGTGTCTTTCTACAAGCAAGAGTTCATTTCTGGTAAACCCAGTGATTTTTGGGCTCAAATGATTTTTCGCAGTTCATGAACCCAACATGTTTCTCACTATTAACTAAAGAGGATTTATGAAAGAGGAGCTTGTTTTGTATCAGTTTCATAAGCAGAGTTGAACTACATATGGTCTGTATGAGTCGGAAACACAGGACTTTTTTTCTGGGCATGCTCATCTTTCTTACTATATTGGAGACGCTGGAAAGAAGAGGATGATTCTTGCCTTAAAACAGAGTGTTTTTCAGGGATGAGAACTCTGGTCTGAATTTGCCTTCAGAACCGGAGTTAAACACCAGGATCTGTGTCTTCCTGTAAGCAAGAGTTCATTTCTGGTAAACCCAGTAAATTTTGGGCTCAAATGATTTTTAGCATTTCACGAACCCAACATGATTCTCACTATTAACTAAAGAGGATTTATGTAAGAGGAGCTGTGGTTTGTATCAATTTCATAAGCAGAGTTGAACTACATATGGTCTGTATGAGTTGGAAACACAGTTCTTTTTTTCTAGGCATGCTCATTTTTCTTACTATATTGGAGACGCAGGAAAGAAGAGCTTACTTCTTGCGTTATAACAGAGTGTTTTTCAGGGATGAGAACTCTGGTCTGAATTTACATTCAGAAACCGAGTTAAACCCCAGGATCAGTGTCTTCCTACAAGCAAGAGTTCAGTTCTGGTAAACCCAGTGAATTATGGGCTCAAATGATTTTTCACAGTTCAGGAACCCAACGCTACTCTCACAATTAACTAAAGAGAATTTATTTATTTAGAGGTGTGGTCTGTATCAGTTTCATAAGCATAATTGATAAACATATGGTACATATGACTAGGAAACACAGTATTTTTTTCAGGGCAGGCTCATGGTTCTTGCTGTATTTTAGACTCTGGAAAGAAGAGCTTGCTTCTTCGTTTAAACAGAGTGTGTTTCAGGGATGAGAACTCTGGTCTGAATTTCCCTGCAGAAATGGAGTTAAACCCCAGGATCTGTGTCTTCCTACAAGCAAGAGTTCATTTCTGGTAAACCCAGTGAATTTTTGGTTCAAAAGATTTTTCGTAGTTCACGAACCCTACGCTATTCTCACTATTAACTAAAGAGGATTTATGTAAGAGGAGCTGTGGTTTTTATCAGTTTCATAAGCAGAGTTGAAATACATATGGTCTGTATGAGTAGGAAACACAGATCTTTTTTTCTGGGCATGCTCATGTTTCTTAGTATATTGGAGACACTGAAAAGAAGAGGATGATTTTTGCCTTAAAACAGTGTGTTTCAGGGATGAGAACTCTTGTCTGAATTTGCCTTCAGAAATGGAGTTAAACTCCAGGATCAGTGTCTTCCTACAAGCAAGAGTTCATTTCTGGTAAACCCAGTGAATTTTGGGCTCAAATGATTTTTCGCAGTTCACGAACCCAACATATTTCTCACTATTAACAAAAGAGCATTTGTGTAAGAGGAGCCGTGGTTTGTATCAGTTTCATGAGCAGAGTCGAACTACATATGGTCCTTATGAGTAAGAAAGACAGTTCTTTTTTGCAAGGCATGTTCATGGTTCTTGCTGTATTTTAGACACTGGAAAGAAGAGCTTGCTTCTTGCGTTATAACAGAGGGTGTTTCAGGGATGAGAACTCTGGTCTGAATTTCCCTTCATTAACGGAGTTGAACGCCAGGATCTGTGTCTTCCTACAAGCAAGAGTTCAGTTCTGGTAAACACAGTGAATTTTGGGCTCAATGATTTTTTGCAGTTCAGGAACCCAACGCTATTCTCACAATTAACTAAAGAGCATTTATGTAAGAGGCAGTGTGATCTGTATCAGTTTCAGAAGCAGAGTTGAACTACATATGGTCCGTATGAATAGGAAACACAGTTCTTTTTTACAGGCCATGTTCATGGTTCTTACTGTATATTAGACTTTGGAAAGAAGAGCTTGCTTCTTCCTTTAAACAGAGTGTGTTTCAGGGATGAGAACTCTGGTCTGAATTTCCCTGCAGAAACGGAGTTAAACCCCAGGATCTGTGTCTTTCTACAAGCAAGAGTTCATTTCTGGTAAACCCAGTGATTTTTGCTCTCAAATGATTTTTCGCAGTTCACGAACCCAACATGATTCTCACTATTAACTAAAGAGGATTTAAGAAAGAGGAGCTTGGTTTGTATCAGTTTCATAAGCAGAGTTGAACTACATATGGTCTGTATGAGTTGGAAACACAGTTCTTTTTTTCTAGGCATGCTCATTTTTCTTACTATATTGGAGACGCAGGAATGAAGAGCTTGCTTCTTGCGTTATAACAGAGTGTTTTTCAGGGATGAGAACTCTGGTCTGAATTTACATTCAGAAACCGAGTTAAACCCCAGGATCAGTGTCTTCCTACAAGCAAGAGTTCAGTTCTGGTAAACCCAGTGAATTACAGGCTCAAAAGATTTTTCGCAGTTCAGGAATCCAACACTACTCTCACAATTAACTAAAGGGCATTTATTTAATTGGAGGTGTGGTCTGTGTCAGTTTCATAAGCAGAGTTGAACAACATATGGTACACATGACTAGGAAACACAGTTCTTTTTTTCAGGGGATGCTCATGGTTCTTGCTGTATTTTAGATTCTGGAAAGAAGAGATTGCTTCTTGTGTTATAACAGAGTGTGTTTCAGGGATGAGAAATCTGTTCTGAATTTCCCTTCAGAAACGGAGTTAAGCCCCAGGATCTGTGCCTTCTTACAGGCAAGAGTTCATTTCTGGTTAACCCAGGGAATTTTGGGCTCAAATGATTTTTATAGTTCACGCACCCAACGCGATTCTCACTATTAACTAAAGAGCATTTATGTAAGAGGAGATGTGGTTTGTATCAGTTTCATAAGCAGAGTTGAACTACATATGGTCCGTATGAGTACGAAACACAGTATTTTTTTCAGGGCAGGCTCATGGTTCTTGCTGTATTTTAGACTCTGGAAAGAAGAGCTTGCTTCTTCGTTTAAACAGAGTGTGTTTCAGGGATGAGAACTCTGGTCTGAATTTCCCTGCAGCAATGGAGTTAAACCCCAGGATCTGTGTCTTCCTACAAGCAAGAGTTCATTTCTGGTAAACCCAGTGAATTTTTGGTTCAAAAGATTTTTCGTCGTTCACGAACCCTACGCTATTCTCAATATTAACTAAAGTGGATTTATGTAAGAGGAGCTGTGGTTTTTATCAGTTTCATAAGCAGAGTTGAAATACATATGGTCTGTATGAGTAGGAAACACAGATCTTTTTTTCTGGGCATGCTCATGTTTCTTAGTATATTGGAGAAACTGGAAAGAAGAGGATGATTCTTGCCTTAAAACAGAGTGTGTTTCAGGGATGAGAACTCTTGTATGAATTTGCCTGCAGAAACGGAGTTAAACTCCAGGATCAGTGTCTTCCTACAAGCAAGAGTTCATTTCTGGTAAACCCAGTGAATTTTGGGCTCAAATGGTTTTTTGCAGTTCACGAACCCAACATATTTCTCACTATTAACAAAAGAGCATTTGTGTAAGAGGAGCTGTGGTTTGTATCAGTTTCATGAGCAGAGTTGAACTACATGTGGTCCTTATGAGTAAGAAAGACAGTTCTTTTTTGCAGGGCATGTTCATGGTTCTTGCTGTATTTTAGACACTGGAAAGAAGAGCTTGCTTCTTGCGTTATAACAGAGGGTGTTTCAGGGATGAGAACTCTGGTCTGAATTTCCCTTCATTAACGGAGTTGAACCCCAGGATCTGTGTCTTCCTACAAGCAAGAGTTCAGTCCTGGTAAACCCAGTGAATTTTGGGCTAAATGATATTTCACAGTTCAGGAACCCAACGCTATTCTCACTATTAACTAAAGAGCATTTATGTAAGAGGCGGTGTGGTCTGTATCAGTTTCATAAGCAGAGTTGAACTACATATGGTCTGTATGAATAGGATACACAGTTCTTTTTTTCAGGCCATGTTCATGGTTCTTACTGTATATTAGACTCTGGAAAGAAGAGCTAGCTTCTTCATTTAAACAGAGTGTGTTTCAGGGATGAGAACTCTGGTCTGAATTTCCCTGCAGAGACGGTGTTAAACCCCAGGATCTGTGTCTTTCTACAAGCAAGAGTTCATTTCTGGTAAACGCAGTGATTTTTGGGCTCAAATGATTTTTCGCACTTCATGAACCCAACATGATTCTCACTATTAACTAAAGAGGATTTATGAAAGAGGAGCTTGTTTTGTATCAGTTTCATAAGCAGAGTTGAACTACATATGGTCTGTATGAGTCGGAAACACAGTTCATTTTTCTGGGCATGCTCATCTTTCTTACTATATTGGAGACGCTGGAAAGAAGAGGATGATTCTTGCCTTAAAACAGAGTGTTTTTCAGGGATGCGAACTCTGGTCTGAATTTGCCTTCAGAAACGGAGTTAAACACCAGGATCTGTGTCTTCCTATAAGCAAGAGTTCATTTCTGGTAAACCCAGTAAATTTTGGGCTCAAATGATTTTTCGCATTTCACGAACCCAACATGATTCTCACTATTAACTAAAGAGGACTTATGTAAGAGGAGCTGTGGTTTGTATCTATTTCATATGCAGAGTTGAACTACATATGGTCTGTATGAGTTGGAAACACAGTTCTTTTTTTCTAGGCATGCTCATTTTTCTTACTATATTGGAGACGCAGTAAAGAAGAGCTTGCATCTTGCGTTAAAACAGAGTGTTTTTCAGGGATGAGAACTCTGGTCTGAGTTTACATTCAGAAACCGAGTTAAACCCCAGGATCAGTGTCTTCCTACAAGCAAGAGTTCAGTTCTGGTAAACCCAGTGAATTACGGGCTCACATGGTTTTTCACAGTTCAGGAACCCATCGCTACTCTCACAATTAACTAAAGAGAATTTATAATTGGAGGTGTAGTCTGTATCAGTTTCATAAGCTTAATTGAACAACATATGGTACATATGACTAGGAAACACAGTTCTTTTTTTCAGGGCATGCTCATGGTTCTTGCTGTATTTTAGATTCTGGAAAGAAGAGATTGCTTCTTGTGTTATAACAGAGTGTGTTTCAGGGATGAGAAATCTGGTCTGAATTTCCCTTCAGAAACGGAGTTAAGCCCCAGGATCTGTGCCTTCCTACAGGCAAGAGTTCATTTCTGGTTAACCCAGTGAATTTTGGGCTCAAATGATTTTTATAGTTCACGCACCCAACGCGATTCTCACTATTAACTAAAGAGCATTTATGTAAGAGGAGATGTGGTTTGTATCAGTTTCATAAGCAGAGTTGAACTACATATGGTCCGTATGAGTACGAAACACAGTATTTTTTTCAGGGCAGGCTCATGGTTCTTGCTGTATTTTAGACTCTGGAAAGAAGAGCTTGCTTCTTCGTTTAAACAGAGTGTGTTTCAGGGATGAGAACTCTGGTCTGAATTTCCCTGCAGAAATGGAGTTAAACCCCAGGATCTGTGTCTTCCTAAAAGCAAGAGTTCATTTCTAGTAAACCCAGTGAATTTTTGGTTCAAAAGATTTTTTGCAGTTCACGAACCCAACGCGATTCTCAGTATTAACTAAAGAGCATTTATGTAAGAGGAGCTGTGGTTTGTATCAGTTTCATAAGCAGAGTTGAACTACATATGGTCCATATGAGTAGGAAACACAGTTCTTTTTTTCTGGGCATGCTCATGTTTCTTACTATATGGAGATGCTGGAAAGAAGAGGATGATTCTTGCCTTAAAACAGAGTGTTTTTCAGGGTTAAGAACTCAGGTCTTAATTTGTCTTCAGAAACGCAGTTAAACACCAGGATCAGTGTCTTCCTACAAGCAAGAGTTCATTTCTGGTAAACCCAGTGATTTTGGGGCTCAAATGATTTTTCGCAGTTCACAAACCCAACATGATTCTCACTATTAACTAAAGTGGATTTATATAAGAGGAGCTGTTGTTTGTATCAATTTCATAAGCAGAGTTGAACTACATATGGTCTGTATGAGTCGGAAACACAATTCTTTTTTTCTGGGCATACTCATGTTTCTTACTATATTGGAGACTCAGGAAAGAAGAGCTTGCTTCTTGCGTTATAACAGAGTGTTTTTCAGGGATGAGAACTCTGGTCTGAATTTACATTCAGAAACCGAGTTAAACCCCAAGATCAGTGTCTTCCTACAAGCAAGAGTTCAGTTCTGGTAAACCCAGTGTATTTGGGGCTCAAATGATTTTTCGCAGTTCAGGAACCCAACGCTATTCTCACAATTAACTAAAGAGCATTTATTTAAGTGGAGGTGTGGTCTGTATCAGTTTCATAAGCAGAGTTGAACAACATATGGTACGTATGAATGGGAAACACAGTTCTTTTTTTCAGGGCATGCTCAAGGTTCTTGCTGTATTTTATAATCTGGAAAGAAGAGCTTGCTTCTTGCGTTATAACAGAGTGTGTTTCAGGGATGAGAACTCTGGTCTGAATTTCCCTTCAGAAACGGAGTTAAGCCCCAGGATCTGTGCCTTCCTACAGGCAAGAGTTCATTTCTGGTTAACCCAGTGAATTTTGGGCTCAAATGATTTTTATAGTTCACGCACCCAACGCGATTCTCACTATTAACTAAAGAGCATTTATGTAAGAGGAGATGTGGTTTGTATCAGTTTCATAAGCAGAGTTGAACTACATATGGTCCGTATGAGTACGAAACACAGTATTTTTTTCAGGGCAGGCTCATGGTTCTTGCTGTATTTTAGACTCTGGAAAGAAGAGCTTGCTTCTTCGTTTAAACAGAGTGTGTTTCAGGGATGAGAACTCTGGTCTGAATTTCCCTGCAGAAATGGAGTTAAACCCCAGGATCTGTGTCTTCCTAAAAGCAAGAGTTCATTTCTAGTAAACCCAGTGAATTTTTGGTTCAAAAGATTTTTTGCAGTTCACGAACCCAACGCGATTCTCAGTATTAACTAAAGAGCATTTATGTAAGAGGAGCTGTGGTTTGTATCAGTTTCATAAGCAGAGTTGAACTACATATGGTCCATATGAGTAGGAAACACAGTTCTTTTTTTCTGGGCATGCTCATGTTTCTTACTATATGGAGATGCTGGAAAGAAGAGGATGATTCTTGCCTTAAAACAGAGTGTTTTTCAGGGTTAAGAACTCAGGTCTGAATTTGTCTTCAGAAACGCAGTTAAACACCAGGATCAGTGTCTTCCTACAAGCAAGAGTTCATTTCTGGTAAACCCAGTGATTTTGGGGCTCAAATGATTTTTCACAGTTCACAAACCCAACATGATTCTCACTATTAACTAAAGTGGATTTATATAAGAGGAGCTGTTGTTTGTATCAATTTCATAAGCAGAGTTGAACTACATATGGTCTGTATGAGTAGGAAACACAATTCTTTTTTTCTGGGCATACTCATGTTTCTTACTATATTGGAGACTCAGGAAAGAAGAGCTTGCTTCTTGCGTTATAACAGAGTGTTTTTCAGGGATGAGAACTCTGCTCTGAATTTACATTCAGAAACCGAGTTAAACCCCAAGATCAGTGTCTTCCTACAAGCAAGAGTTCAGTTCTGGTAAACCCAGTGTATTTGGGGCTCAAATGATTTTTCGCAGTTCAGGAACCCAACGCTATTCTCACAATTAACTAAAGAGCATTTATTTAAGTGGAGGTGTGGTCTGTATCAGTTTCATAAGCAGAGTTGAACAACATATGGTACGTATGAATGGGAAACACAGTTCTTTTTTTCAGGGCATGCTCAAGGTTCTTGCTGTATTTTATAATCTGGAAAGAAGAGCTTGCTTCTTGCGTTATAACAGAGTGTGTTTCAGGGATGAGAACTCTGGTCTGAATTTCCCTTCAGAAACGGAGTTAAGCCCCAGGATCTGTGTCTTCCTACAAGCAAGAGTTCATTTCCGGTTAACCCAGTGAATTTTGGGCTCAAATGATTTTTCGAAGTTCATGAACCCTACGCTATTATCACTATTATCTAAAGAGATTTTATGTAAGAGGTGCTGCGGTCTGTATCATTTCATAATTAGAGGTGAACTACATATGGTCCGTATGAGTAGGAAACACAATTCTTTTTTTCTGGGCATGCTCACGGTTCTTACTGTATTGGAGACGCTGGAAAGAAGAGGATGATTCTTGCCTTAAAACAGAGTGTTTTTCAGGGTTGAGAAATCTGGTCTGAATTTGCCTTCATAAACGGAGTTAAACCCCATGATCTGTTTCTTTCTACAAGCAATAGTTCAGTTCCAGTAAACCCAGTGAATTTTGGGCTCAAATGATTTTTCGCAGTTCAGGAACCCAACGCTACTTTCTCTATTAACTAAAGAGCATTTATGTAAGAGGAACTGTGTTTTGTATCAGTTTTATAAGCAGAGTTGAACTACATATGGTCCATCTGAATGGGAAACACAGTTCTTTTTTTCAGGGCATGCTCATGGTTCTTGCTGTATTTTAAACTCTGGAAAGAAGAACTTGCTTCTTGCGTTAAAACAGAGTGTGTTTCATGGATGAGAACACTGGTCTGAATTTCCCTTCAGAAACGGAGTTAAACCCCAGGATCTGTGTCTTCCTACAAGCAAGTTCATTTCTGTTAAACACAGTGAATTTTGGGTTCAAATGATTTTTTGCAGTTCACGCACCCAACATGATTCTCACTATTAACTAAAGAGCATTTATGTAAGAGGAGCCATGGTTTGTATCAGTTTCATAAGCAGAGTTGAACTACATATGGTCCTTATGAGTAGGAAACACAGTTCTTTTTTTCAGGGCATGCTCATAGTTCTTGCTCTATTTTAGACTCTGGAAAGAAGAGCTTGCTTCTTGCATTATAACAGAGTGTGTCTTCGGGATGAGAACTCTGGTATGAATTTCCCTTCAGAAACGGAGTTAAACCCCAGGATCTGTGTCTCCCTACAAGCAAGAGTCCATTTCTGGTTAACCCAGTGAATTTTTGGCTGAAATGATTTTTTGCAGTTCACGAACCCAACACGATTCTCACTATTAACTAAAGAGCATTAATGTAAGCGGAGCTGAGGTTTGTATCATTTTCATAAGCAGAGTTGAACTACATATGGTCCGTATGAGTTGGAAACACAGTTCTTTTTTTCAGGCCATGCTCATGCTGTTCTTGCTGTATTTGTGACGCTGGAAAAAAGAGCTTGTTTCTTGCATTAAAACAGTGTGTATTTCATGGATGAGAACTCTGGTCTGAATTTCCCTTAACAAACGGAGTTAAACACCATGATCTTTGTCTTCCTACCAGCAAGTGTTCATTTCTGATAATCCAAGTGAATTTTGGCTCAAATGATTTTTGGCAGTTCAGGAACCCACCGCTACTTTCTCTATTATCTAAAGAGGATTTATGGAAGAGGAGCTGCGGTTTGTATCAGTTTCATGAGCACAGTTGAACTACATATGGTCCTTATGAGTAGGAAACACAGTTCTTTTTTTCAGGGCATGCTCATGGTTCTTGCTGTATTTTAGACTCTGGAAAGAAGAACTTGCTTCTTGCGTTAAAACAGAGTGTGTTTCATGGATGAGAACACTGGTCTGAATTTCCCTTCAGAAACGGAGTTAAGCCCCAGGATCTGTGTCTTCCTACAAGCAAGAGTTCATTTCTGGTTAACCCAGTGAATTTTGGGCTCAAATGATTTTTCGCACTTCAGGAACCCTACGCTATTCTCACTATTATCTAAAGAGATTTTATGTAAGAGGAGCTGCGGTCTGTATCATTTCATAATTAGAGGTGAACTACATATGGTCCGTATGAGTAGGATACACAATTCTTTTTTTCTGGGCATGCTCACGGTTCTTACTGTATTGGAGACGCTGGAAAGAAGAGGATGATTCTTGCCTTAAAACAGAGTGTTTTTCAGGGTTGAGAAATCTGGTCTGAATTTGCCTTCATAAACGGAGTTAAACCCCATGATCTGTTTCTTTCTACAAGCAATAGTTCAGTTCCAGTAAACCCAGTGAATTTTGGGCTCAAATGATTTTTCGCAGTTCAGGAACCCAACGCTACTTTCTCTATTAACTAAAGAGCATTTATGTAAGAGGAACTGTGTTTTGTATCAGTTTTATAAGCAGAGTTGAACTACATATGGTCTGTCTGAATGGGAAACACAGTTCTTTTTTTCAGGGCATGCTCATGGTTCTTGCTGTATTTTAGACTCTGGAAAGAAGAACTTGCTTCTTGCGTTAAAACAGAGTGTGTTTCATGGATGAGAACACTGGTCTGAATTTCCCTTCAGAAACGGAGTTAAACCCCAGGATCTGTGTCTTCCTACAAGCAAGTTCATTTCTGTTAAACACAGTGAATTTTGGGTTCAAATGATTTTTTGCAGTTCACGCACCCAACATGATTCTCACTATTAACTAAAGAGCATTTATGTAAGAGGAGCCGTGGTTTGTATCAGTTTCATAAGCAGAGTTGAACTACATATGGTCCTTATGAGTAGGAAACACAGGACTTTTTTTCAGGGCATGCTCATGGTTCTTGCTTTATTTTAGACTCTGGAAAGAAGAGCTTGCTTCTTGCGTTATAACAGAGTGTATCTTAGGGATGATAACTCTGGTATGAATTTGCCTTCAGGAACGGAGTTAAACCCCAGGATCTGTGTCTCCCTACAAGCAAGAGTCCATTTCTGGTTAACCCAGTGAATTTTTGGCTGAAATGATTTTTTGCAGTTCACGACCCAACACGATTCTCAGTATTAACTAAAGAGCATTAATGTAAGAGGAGCTGTGGTTTGTATCAGTTTCATAAGCAGAGTTGAACTACATATGGTCCATATGAGTAGGAAACACAGTTCTTTTTTTCTGGGCATGCTCATGTTTCTTACTATATGGAGACGCTGGAAAGAAGAGGATGATTCTTGCCTTAAAACAGAGTGTTTTTCAGGGTTGAGAAATCTGGTCTGAATTTGCCTTCATAAACGGAGTTAAACTCCATGATCTGTTTCTTTCTACAAGCAATAGTTCATTTCCAGTAAACCCAGTGTATTTTGGGCTCAAATGATTTTTCACAGTTCAGGAACCCAAAGCTATTTTCTCCATTAACTAAAGAGCATTTATGTAAGAGGAACTGTTTTTTGTATCAGTTTCATAAGCAGAGTTGAACTACATATGGTGCGTATGAGTAGGAAACACAGTTCTTTTTTTCAGGGCATGCTCATGGTTCTTGCTGTATTTTAGAATCTGGAAAGAAGAACTTGCTTCTTGCGTTAAAACAGAGTGTGTTTCATGGATGAGAACACTGGTCTGAATTTCCCTTCAGAAATGGAGTTAAGCCACAGGATCTGTGTCTTCCTACAAGCAAGAGTTCATTTCTGGTTAACCCAGTGAATTTGGGGCTCAAATGATTTTTCGAAGTTCACGAACCCTACGCTATTCTCACTATTATCTAAAGAGGATTTATGTAAGAGGAGCTGAGGTCTGTATCATTTCATAATTAGAGGTGAACTACATATGGTCCTTATGAGTAGGAAACACAGTTCTTTTTTTCATGGCATGCCTTTTGTTCTTGCTGTATTTTAGAATCTAGAAAGAAGAGCTTGCTTCTTGCGTAAAAACAGAGTGTGTTTCAGGGAAGAGAACTCTGGTCTGATTTTCCCTTCAGAAATGGAGTTAAACCCCAGGATCTGTGTCTTCCTACAAGCAAGAGTTCAGTTCTGGTAAACCCAGTGAATTTTGGGCTCAAATGATTTTTCGCAGTTCAGGAACCCAACGCTATTCTCACAATTAACTATAGAGCATTTATTTAAGTGTAGGTTTGGTCTGTATCAGTTTCATAAGCCAGTTGAACAACATATGGTACGTATGAATAGGAAACACAGTTCTTTTTTTCAGGGCATGCTCATGGTTCTTGCTGTATTTTATACTCTGGAAAGAAGAGCTTGCTTCTTGCTTTATAACAGAGTGTGTTTCAGGGATGAGAACTCTGGTCTGAATTTCCCTTCAGAAACGGAGTTAAGCCCCAGGATCTGTGTCTTCCTACAAGCAAGAGTTCATTTCTGGTAAACAAAGTGAATTTTGGGCTGAAATGATTTTGCACAGATCAGCAACCAATACCGATTCTCACTATTAACTAAAGAGCATTAATGTAAGAGGAGCTTTGGTTTGTATCAGTTTCATAAGCAGAGTTGAACTACATATTGTCCGTATGAGAAGGAAACATAGTTCTTTTTTTCTGGGAATGCTTATGTTTCTTACTATATAGGATACGCTAGAAAGTAGAGGATGATTCTTGCCTTAAAACAGAGTGTTTTTCAGGGATGAGAACTCTGGTCTGAAATTCCCTGCATAAACGGAGTTAAACCCCAGGTTCTGTTTCTTCCTACAAGCAGGAGCTCAGTTCTGGTAAACCCAGTGATTTTTTGGCCCAAATGGTTTTTTCGCAGTTCAAGAACCCAACATGATTCTCACTATTAACTAAAGAGGATTTATGTACGAAGAGCTGTGGTTTGTATCAATTTCCTAAGCGGAGTTGAACTACATATGGTCCTTATGAGTAGGAAACACAGTTGTTTTTTTTTTTTCTGGTCATGCTCATGTTTCTTACTATATTGGAGACTCAGGAAAGAAGAGCTTGCTTCTTGCGTTATAACAGAGAGTTTTTCAGGGATGAGAACTCTAATCTGAATTTACATTCAGAAAAGGAGTTAAACCCCAGGATCAGTGTCTTCATACAAGCAAGTTCAGTTCTGGTAAACCCAGTGATTTTTTGGCCCAAATGATTATTTGCAGTTCAAGAACCCAACATGATTCTCACTATTAACTAAAGAGCATTTATGTAAGAGGATCTGTGGTTTGTATCAGTTTCATGAGCAGATTTGAACTACATATGATTTGTCCGAGTAGGAAACACAGTTCTTTTTTTCAGGGCATGCCCATGGTTCTTGCTGAATTTTAGACTCTAGAAAGAAGAGCTTGCTTCCTGCGTTAAAACAGAGTGTGTTTCAGGGAAGAGAACTCTGGTCTGAATTTCCCTTCAGAAACGGAGTTAAACCCCAGGATCTGTGTCTTCCTATAAGCAAGTGTTCATTTCTGGTAAACAAAGTGAATTTTGGGCTCTAATGATTTTTCGCAGTTCAGGAACTAAACAATATTCTTACTATTAAATAATGAGAGTTTATGTAAGAGGAGCTGCGGTCTGTATCATTTCATAATTAGAGTTGAACTACATATCGTCCTTATGAGTAGGAAACACAGTTCTTTTTTTCTGGGCATGCTCACTGTTCTTACTGTATTGGAGATGCTGGAAAGAAGAGGATGATTCTTGCCTTACAACAGAGTGTTTTTCAGGGCTGAGAACTCTGGTGTGAATTGCCTTCAGAAACGGAGTTAAACCCCAGGATCAATGTCTTCCTACAACCAAGAGTTCATTTCTGGTAAACCTAGTGATTTTATGGACAAATGACTTTTCGCAGTTCACGAACCCAACATGATTCTCACTATTAACTAAAGAGCATTTATGTAAGAGGAGCCGTGGTTTGTATCAGTTTCATAAGGAGAGTTGAACTACATATGGTCCTTATGAGTAGGAAACACAGGTCTTTTTTTCAGGGCATGTTCATGGTTTTTGCTCTATTTTAGACTCTGAAAAGAAGAGCTTGCTTCTTGCGTTATAATAGAGTGTGTTTTAGGGATGAGAACTCTGGTCTGAATTTCCCTTCAGAAACGGAGTTAAACCCCAGGATCTGTGTCTTCCTACAAGCAAGAGTTCATTTCTGGTTAACCCTGTGAATTTTGGGCTCAAATGATTTTTCGCACTTCAGGAACCCTATGCTATTCTCACTATTATCTAAAGAGATTTTATGTAAGAGGAACTGTGTTTTGTATCAGTTTTATAAGCAGAGTTGAACTACATATGGTCCGTCTGAATGGGAAACACAGTTCTTTTTTTCAGGGCATGCTCATGGTTCTTGCTGTATTTTAGACTCTGGAAAGAAGAACTTGCTTCTTGCGTTAAAACAGAGTGTGTTTCATGGATGAGAACACTGGTCTGAATTTCCCTTCAGAAACGGAGTTAAACCCCAGGATCTGTGTCTTCCTACAAGCAAGTTCATTTCTGTTAAACACAGTGAATTTTGGGTTCAAATGATTTTTTGCAGTTCACGCACCCAACATGATTCTCACTATTAACTAAAGAGCATTTATGTAAGAGGAGCCGTGGTTTGTATCAGTTTCATAAGCAGAGTTGAACTACATATGGTCCTTATGAGTAGGAAACACAGGTCTTTTTTTCAGGGCATGCTCATGGTTCTTGCTCTATTTTAGACTCTGGAAAGAAGAGCTTGCTTCTTGCGTTATAACAGAGTGTATCTTAGGGATGATAACTCTGGTATGAATTTGCCTTCAGAAACGGAGTTAAACCCCAGGATCTGTGTCTCCCTACAAGCAAGAGTCCATTTCGGGTTAACCCAGTGAATTTTTGGCTGAAATGATTTTTTGCAGTTCACGACCCAACACGATTCTCAGTATTAACTAAAGAGCATTAATGTAAGAGGAGCTGTGGTTTGTATCAGTTTCATAAGCAGAGTTGAACTACATATGGTCCATATGAGTAGGAAACACAGTTCTTTTTTTCTGGCATGCTCATGTTTCTTACTATATGGAGACGCTGGAAAGAAGAGGATGATTCTTGCCTTAAAACAGAGTGTTTTTCAGGGTTGAGAAATCTGGTCTGAATTTGCCTTCATAAACGGAGTTAAACTCCATGATCTGTTTCTTTCTACAAGCAATAGTTCATTTCCAGTAAACCCAGTGTATTTTGGGCTCAAATGATTTTTCACAGTTCAGGAACCCAAAGCTATTTTCTCCATTAACTAAAGAGCATTTATGTAAGAGGAACTGTTTTTTGTATCAGTTTCATAAGCAGAGTTGAACTACATATGGTGCGTATGAGTAGGAAACACAGTTCTTTCTTTCAGGGCATGCTCATGGTTCTTGCTGTATTTTAGATTCTGGAAAGAAGAACTTGCTTCTTGCGTTTGTGTTTCATGGATGAGAACACTGGTCTGAATTTCCCTTCAGAAATGGAGTTAAGCCCCAGGATCTGTGTCTTCCTACAAGCAAGAGTTCATTTCTGGTTAACCCAGTGAATTTGGGGCTCAAATGATTTTTCGAAGTTCACGAACCCTACGCTATTCTCACTATTATCTAAAGAGGATTTATGTAAGAGGAGCTGAGGTCTGTATCATTTCATAATTAGAGGTGAACTACATATGGTCCTTATGAGTAGGAAACACAGTTCTTTTTTTCATGGCATGCCTTTTGTTCTTGCTGTATTTTAGAATCTAGAAAGAAGAGCTTGCTTCTTGCGTAAAAACAGAGTGTGTTTCAGGGAAGAGAACTCTGGTCTGATTTTCCCTTCAGAAACGGAGTTAAACCCCAGGATCTGTGTCTTCCTACAAGCAAGAGTTCAGTTCTGGTAAACCCAGTGAATTTTGGGCTCAAATGATTTTTCGCAGTTCAGGAACCCAACGCTATTCTCACAATTAACTATAGAGCATTTATTTAAGTGTAGGTTTGGTCTGTATCAGTTTCATAAGCCAGTTGAACAACATATGGTACGTATGAATAGGAAACACAGTTCTTTTTTTCAGGGCATGCTCATGGTTCTTGCTGTATTTTATACTCTGGAAAGAAGAGCTTGCTTCTTGCTTTATAACAGAGTGTGTTTCAGGGATGAGAACTCTGGTCTGAATTTCCCTTCAGAAACGGAGTTAAGCCCCAGGATCTGTGTCTTCCTACAAGCAAGAGTTCATTTCTGGTAAACAAAGTGAATTTTGGGCTGAAATGATTTTGCACAGATCAGCAACCAATACCGATTCTCACTATTAACTAAAGAGCATTAATGTAAGAGGAGCTTTGGTTTGTATCAGTTTCATAAGCAGAGTTGAACTACATATTGTCCGTATGAGAAGGAAACATAGTTCTTTTTTTCTGGGAATGCTTATGTTTCTTACTATATAGGATACGCTAGAAAGTAGAGGATGATTCTTGCCTTAAAACAGAGTGTTTTTCAGGGATGAGAACTCTGGTCTGAAATTCCCTGCATGAACGGAGTTAAACCCCAGGTTCTGTTTCTTCCTACAAGCAGGAGCTCAGTTCTGGTAAACCCAGTGATTTTTTGGCCCAAATGGTTTTTTCACAGTTCAAGAACCCAACATGATTCTCACTATTAACTAAAGAGGATTTATGTACGAAGAGCTGTGGTTTGTATCAATTTCCTAAGCGGAGTTGAACTACATATGGTCCTTATGAGTAGGAAACACAGTTGTTTTTTTTTTCTGGTCATGCTCATGTTTCTTACTATATTGGAGAGTCAGGAAAGAAGAGCTTGCTTCTTGCGTTATAACAGAGAGTTTTTCAGGGATGAGAACTCTAATCTGAATTTACATTCAGAAAAGGAGTTGAACCCCAGGATCAGTGTCTTCATACAAGCAAGTTCAGTTCTGGTAAACCCAGTGATTTTTTGGCCCAAATGATTATTTGCAGTTCAAGAACCCAACATGATTCTCACTATTAACTAAAGAGCATTTATGTAAGAGGATCTGTGGTTTGTATTAGTTTCATGAGCAGATTTGAACTACATATGATTTGTCCGAGTAGGAAACACAGTTCTTTTTTTCAGGGCATGCCCATGGTTCTTGCTGAATTTTAGACTCTAGAAAGAAGAGCTTGCTTCTTGCGTTAAAACAGAGTGTGTTTCAGGGAAGAGAACTCTGGTCTGAATTTCCCTTCAGAAACGGAGTTAAACCCCAGGATCTGTGTCTTCCTATTAGCAAGTGTTCATTTCTGGTAAACAAAGTGAATTTTGGGCTCAAATGATTTTTCGCAGTTCAGGAACCAAACAATATTCTTACTATTAAATAATGAGAATTTATGTAAGAGGAGCTGCGGTCTGTATCATTTCATAATTAGAGTTGAACTACATATCGTCCTTATGAGTAGGAAACACAGTTCTTTTTTTCTGGGCATGCTCACTGTTCTTACTGTATTGGAGATGCTGGAAAGAACAGGATGATTCTTGCCTTAAAACAGAGTGTTTTTCAGGGCTGAGAACTCTGGTGTGAATTTGCCTTCAGAAACGGAGTTAAACCCCAGGATAAATGTCTTCCTACAACCAAGAGTTCATTTCTGGTAAACCTAGTGATTTTATGGACAAATGACTTTTCGCAGTTCACGAACCCAACATGATTCTCACTATTAACTAAAGAGCATTTATGTAAGAGGAGCCGTGGTTTGTGTCAGTTTCATAAGGAGAGTTGAACTACATATGGTCTGTATGAGTCGGAAACACAATTCTTTTTTTCTGGGCATACTCATGTTTCTTACTATATTGGAGACTCAGGAAAGAAGAGCTTGCTTCTTGCGTTATAACAGAGTGTTTTTCAGGGATGAGAACTCTGCTCTGAATTTACATTCAGAAACCGAATTAAACCCCAAGATCAGTGTCTTCCTACAAGCAAGAGTTCAGTTCTGGTAAACCCAGTGAATTTTGGGCTCAAATGATTTTTCGCAGTTCAGGAACCCAAAGCTATTCTCACAATTAACTAAAGAGCATTTATTTAAGTGGAGGTGTGGTCTGTATCAGTTTCATAAGCAGAGTTGAACAACATATGGTACGTATGAATGGGAAACACAGTTCTTTTTTTCAGGGCATGCTCAAGGTTCTTGCTGTATTTTATAATCTGGAAAGAAGAGCTTGCTTCTTGCGTTATAACAGAGTGTGTTTCAGGGATGAGAACTCTGGTCTGAATTTCCCTTCAGAAACGGAGTTAAGCCCCAGGATCTGTGTCTTCCTACAAGCAAGAGTTCATTTCCGGTTAACCCAGTGAATTTTGGGCTCAAATGATTTTTCGAAGTTCATGAACCCTACGCTATTCTCACTATTATCTAAAGAGATTTTGTGTCAGAGGAGCTGCGGTCTGTATCATTTCATAATTAGAGGTGAACTACATAAGGTCCGTATGAGTAGGAAACACAATTCTTTTTTTCTGGGCATGCTCACGGTTCTTACTGTATTGGAGACGCTGGAAAGAAGAGGATGATTCTTGCCTTAAAACAGAGTGTTTTCCAGGGTTGAGAAATCTGGTCTGAATTTGCCTTCATAAACGGAGTTAAACCCCATGATCTGTTTCTTTCTACAAGCAATAGTTCAGTTCCAGTAAACCCAGTGAATTTTGGGCTCAAATGATTTTTCGCAGTTCAGGAACCCAACGCTACTTTCTCTATTAACTAAAGAGCATTTATGTAAGAGGAACTGTGTTTTGTATCAGTTTTATAAGCAGAGTTGAACTACATATGGTCCGTCTGAATGGGAAACACAGTTCTTTTTTTCAGGGCATGCTCATGGTTCTTGCTGTATTTTAGACTCTGGAAAGAAGAACTTGCTTCTTGCGTTAAAACAGAGTGTGTTTCATGGATGAGAACACTGGTCTGAATTTCCCTTCAGAAACGGAGTTAAACCCCAGGATCTGTGTCTTCCTACAAGCAAGTTCATTTCTGTTAAACACAGTGAATTTTGGGTTCAAATGATTTTTTGCAGTTCACGCACCCAACATGATTCTCACTATTAACTAACGAGCATTTATGTAAGAGGAGCCGTGGTTTGTATCAGTTTCATAAGCAGAGTTTAACTACATATGGTCCTTATGAGTAGGAAACACAGGTCTTTTTTTCAGGGCATGCTCATGGTTCTTGCTCTATTTTAGACTCTGGAAAGAAGAGCTTGCTTCTTGCGTTATAACAGAGTGTGTCTTAGGGTATGAGAACTCTGGTATGAATTTCCCTTCAGAAACGGAGTTAAATACCAGGATCTGTGTCATCCTACAAGCAAGAGTCCATTTCTGGTTAACCCAGTGAATTTTTGGCTGAAATGATTTTTTTCAGTTCACGAACCCAACACGATTCTCAGTATTAACTAAAGAGCATTAATGTAAGAGGAGCTGTGGTTTGTATCAGTTTCATAAGCAGAGTTGAACTACATATGGTCCATATGAGTAGGAAACACAGTTCTTTTTTTCTGGGCATGCTCATGTTTCTTACTATATGGAGACGCTGGAAAGAAGAGGATGATTCTTGCCTTAAAACAGAGTGTTTTTCAGGGTTGAGAAATCTGGTCTGAATTTGCCTTCATAAACGGAGTTAAACTCCATGACCTGTTTCTTTCTACAAGCAATAGTTCATATCCAGTAAACCCAGTGTATTTTGGGCTCAAATGATTTTTCGTAGTTCAGGAACCCAAAGCTACTTTCTCCATTAACTAAAGAGCATTTATGTAAGAGGAACTGTTTTTTGTATCAGTTTCATAAGCAGAGTTGAACTACATATGGTCCGTCTGAATGGGAAACACAGTTCTTTTTTTCAGGGCAGGCTCATGGTTCTTGCTGTATTTTAGACTCTGGAAAGAAGAACTTTCTTCTTGTTTTAAAACAGAGTGTGTTTAATGGATGAGAACACAGGTCTGAATTTCCCTTCAGAAACGGAGTTAAACCCCAGGATCTGTGTTTTCCTACAAGCAAGTGTTCATTTCTGTTAAACAAAGTGAATTTTGGGCTCAAAAGATATTTCGAAGTTCAGCAACCCAAACCGATTCTCACTATTAACTAAAGAGCATTAATGTAAGCGGAGCTGAGGTTTGTACCATTTTCATAAGCAGAGTTGAACTACATATGGTCCGTATGAGTAGGAAACACAGTTCTTTTTTTCAGGGCATGCTCATGGTTCTTGCTGTATTTGTGACGCTGGAAAAAAGAGCTTGTTTCTTGCATTAAAACAGGGTGTATTTCATGGATGAGAACTCTGGTATGAATTTCCCTTAACAAACAGAGTTAAACACCATGATCTTTGTCTTCCTACCAGCAAGTGTTCATTTCTGATAATCCAAGTGAATTTTGGCTCAAATGATTTTTGGCAGTTCAGGAACCCAACGCTACTTTCTCTATTATCTAAAGAGGATTTATGGAAGAAGAGCTGTGGTTTGTATCAGTTTCATGAGCAGAGTTGAACTACATATGGTCCGTCTGAGTAGGAAACACAGTTCTTTTTTTTCAGGGCATGCTCATGGTTCTTTCTGTATTTTAGACTCTGGAAAGAAGAGCTTGCTTTTTGTGGTAAAACGGGGTGTGTTTCATGGATGAGAACAGTGGTCTGAATTTCCCTTCAGAAACGGAGTTAAGCCCCAGGATCTGTGTCTTCCTACAAGCAAGTTCATTTCTGGTAAACACAGTGATTTTTGGGTTCAAATGATTTTTCGCACTTCAAGAACCCAACGTGATTCTCACTATTAACTAAAGAGCATTTATGTAAGAGGAGCCGTGGTTTGTATCAGTTTCATAAGGAGAGTTGAACTACATATGGTCCTTATGTGTAGGAAACACAGTTCTTTTTTTCAGGGTATGTTCATGGTTCTTGCTCTATTTTAGACTCTGAAAAGAAGAGCTTGCTTCTTGCGTTATAACAGAGTGTGTTTTAGGGATGAGAACTCTGGTCTGAATTTCCCTTCAGAAACGGAGTTAAACCCCAGGATCTGTGTCTTCCTACAAGCAAGAGTCCATTTCTGGTTAACCCAGTGAATTTTTGGCTCAAAAATTTTTTTGCATTTCACGAACCCAACGCGATTCTCAGTATTAACTAAAGAGCATTTATGTAAGAGGAGCTGTGGTTTGTATCAGTTTCATAAGCAGAGTTGAACTACATATGGTCCATATGAGTAGGAAACACAATTCTTTTTTTCTGGGCATACTCATGTTTCTTACTATATTGGAGACTCAGGAAAGAAGAGCTTGCTTCTTGCGTTATAACAGAGTGTTTTTCAGGGATGAGAACTCTGCTCTGAATTTACATTCAGAAACCGAGTTAAACCCCAAGATCAGTGTCTTCCTACAAGCAAGAGTTCAGTTCTGGTAAACCCAGTGAATTTTGGGCTCAAATGATTTTTCGCAGTTCAGGAACCCAACGCTATTCTCACAATTAACTAAAGAGCATTTATTTAAGTGGAGGTGTGGTCTGTATCAGTTTCATAAGCAGAGTTGAACAACATATGGTACGTATGAATGGGAAACACAGTTCTTTTTTTCAGGGCATGCTCAAGGTTCTTGCTGTATTTTATAATCTGGAAAGAAGAGCTTGCTTCTTGCATTATAACAGAGTGTGTTTCAGGGATGAGAACTCTGGTCTGAATTTTCCTTCAGAAACGGAGTTAAGCCCCAGGATCTGTGTCTTCCTACAAGAAAGAGTTCATTTCCGGTTAACCCAGTGAATTTTTGGGCTCAAATGATTTTTCGAAGTTCATGACCCCTACGCTATTCTCACTATTATCTAAAGAGATTTTATGTAAGAGGAGCTGCGGTCTGTATCATTTCATAATTAGAGGTGAACTACATATGGTCCGTATGAGTAGGAAACACAATTCTTTTTTTCTGGGCATGCTCACGGTTCTTACTGTATTGGAGACGCTGGAAAGAAGAGGATGATTCTTGCCTTAAAACAGAGTGTTTTCCAGGGTTGAGAATTCTGGTCTGAATTTGCCTTCATAAATAGAGTTAAACCCCAGGATCTGTGTCTTACTACAAGCAAGAGTTCATTTCTGGTAAACCCAGTGATTTTGGGGCTCAAATGATTTTTCATAGTTCACGAAACCAACATGATGCTCACTATTAATTAAAGAGCATTTATGTAAGAGGAGCTGTGGTTTGTATCAGTTTCATAAGAAGAGTTGAACTACATATGGTCTGTCTGAGTAGGAAACACAGTTCATTTTTTCAGGGCATGCTCATGGTTCTGCTGTATTTTAGACTCTAGAAAGAAGAGCTTGCTTCTTGCGTTAAAACAGAGTGTGTTTCAGGGAAGAGATCTCTGGTCCTAATTTCCCTTCAGAAACGGAGTTAAACACCATGATCTTTGTCTTCCCACCAGCAAGAGTTCATTTCTGGTGAACAAAGTGAATTTTTTTCTCAAATGATTTTTCGCAGTTCACGAACCCTACGCTATTCTCACTGTTAACTAATGAAAATTTATGTAAGAGGAGCTGTGGACTGTATCATTTCATAATTAGAGTTGAACTACATATGGTCCGTATGAGTAGGAAACACAATTCTTTTTTTCTGGGTATGCTCACGGTTCTTACTGTATTGGAAAGAAGAGGATGATTCTTGCCTTAAAACAGAGTGTTTTTCAGGGTTGAGAAATCTGGTCTGAATTTTCCATCATAAAGGGAGTTAAACCCCATGATCTGTTTCTTTCTACAAGCAAGAGTTCATTTCTGGTAAACCCAGTGATTTTGGGGCTCAAATGATTTTTCATAGTTCACAAACCCAACATGCTTCTCACTATTAACTGAAGAGGATTTATGTAAGAGGTGCAGTGGTATGTATCAGTTTCATAAGCAGAGTTGAACTACATATGGTCCTTATGAGTAGGAAACACAGGTCTTTTTTTCAGGGCATTCTCATGGTTCTTGCTCTATTTTAGACTCTGGAAAGAAGAGCTTGCTTCTTGCGTTATAACATAGTGTGTTTTAGGGATGAGAACTCTGGTCTGAATTTCCCTTCAGAAACGGAGTTCAACCCCAGGATCTGTGTCTTCCTACAAGCAAGTGTTCATTTCTGGTAATCAAAATGAATTTTGGGCTCAAATAATTTTTCACAGGTCAGCAACCCAAACCGATTCTCACTATTAACTAAAGAGCATTAATGTAAGAGGAGCTTTGGTTTGTATCAGTTTCATAAGCAGAGTTGGACTACATATGGTCCGTATGAGTAGGAAACATATTTCTTTTGTTCTGGGAATGCTCATGTTTCTTACTATATTGGAGACGCTGGAAAGAAGAGGATGCATCTTGCCTTAAAACAGAGTGTTTTTCAGGGATGAGAACTCTGGTCTGAATTTCCCTGCAGAAACGGAGTAAAACCCCAGGATCTGTGTCTTCCTACAAGCAAGAATACAGTTCTGGTAGACCCAGTGATTTTTTGACCCAAATGGTTTTTCGCAGTTCAAAAACCCAACATGATTCTCACTATTAACTAAAGAGCATTTATGTAAGAGGAGCTGTGGTTTGTATCAGTTTCATAAGCAGAGTTGAACTACATATGATCTGTCTGAGTAGGAAACACAGTTCTTTTTTTCAGGGCATGCTCATGGTTCTTGCTGTATTTTAGACTCTAGAAAGAAGAGCTTGCTTCTTGGGTTAAAACAGAGTGTGTTTCAGGGATGATAACTCTGGTCTGAATTTCCCTTCAGAAACGGAGTTAAACCCCAGGATCTGTGTCTTCCTACAAGCAAGTGTTCATTTCTGGTAAACCAAGAGAATTTTCCGCTCAAATGACTTTAGACAGTTCTAGAACACTACGAGATTAACACTTTTAACTAAAGAGCATTTATGTAAGTGGAGCTGCGGTCTGTATCATTTCATAAAAATTTGAACTACGTATGGTCCGTATGAGTACGAAACACAGTTCTTTTTTTCTGGGCATGCTCATGGTTCTTTCTGTATTGGAGACGCTGGAAAGAAGAAGATGATTCTTGCCTTAAAACATAGTGTTTTTCAGGGTTGAGAATTCTGGTCTGAATTTGCCTTCATAAACGGAGTTAAACCCCAGGATCTGTGTCTTACTACAAGCAAGAGTTCATTTCTGGTAAACCCAGAGATTTTGGGGCTCAAATGATTTTTCATAGTTCACGAAACCAACATGATTCTCACTATTAATTAAAGAGCATTTATGTAAGAGGAGCTGTGGTTTGTATCAGTTTCATAAGAAGAGTTGAACTACATATGGTCTGTCTGAGTAGGAAACACAGTTCATTTTTTCAGGGCATGCTCATGGTTCTTGCTGTATTTTAGACTCTAGAAAGAAGAGCTTGCTTCTTGCATTAAAACAGAGTGTGTTTCAGGGATGAGAACTCTGGTCTGAATTTACATTCAGAAACGGAGTTAAACCCCAGGAACTGTGTGTTCCTGCAAGCAAGAGATCCTTTCTGGTAAACTCATTGAATTTTGGGCTCAAATGTTTTTTCGCATTTCACGAACCAAAACGTGATTATCACCATTATCTAAATAGGATTTATGTAAGAGGAGCTGTGGTTTGTATCTTTTTCATAATAGGACCAGAACTACATATGGTCTGTATTAGTAGGAAACACAGTTCTTTTTTTCTGGGCATGCTCATGGTTCTTACTGTATTGGAGACGCTGGAAAGAAGAGGATGATTCTTGCCTTAAAACAGAGTGTTTTCCAGGGTTGAGAATTCTGGTCTGAATTTGCCTTCATAAATAGAGTTAAACCCCAGGATCTGTGTCTTACTACAAGCAAGAGTTCATTTCTGGTAAACCCAGTGATTTTGGGGCTCAAATGATTTTTCATAGTTCACGAAACCAACATGATGCTCACTATTAATTAAAGAGCATTTATGTAAGAGGAGCTGTGGTTTGTATCAATTTCATAAGAAGAGTTGAACTACATATGGTCTGTCTGAGTAGGAAACCCAGTTCATTTTTTCAGGGCATGCTCATGGTTCTGCTGTATTTTAGACTCTAGAAAGAAGAGCTTGCTTCTTGCGTTAAAACAGAGTGTGTTTCAGGGAAGAGATCTCTGGTCCTAATTTCCCTTCAGAAACGGAGTTAAACACCATGATCTTTGTCTTCCCACCAGCAAGAGTTCATTTCTGGTGAACAAAGTGAATTTTTTTCTCAAATGATTTTTCGCAGTTCACGAACCCTACGCTATTCTCACTGTTAACTAATGAAAATTTATGTAAGAGGAGCTGTGGACTGTATCATTTCATAATTAGAGTTGAACTACATATGGTCCGTATGAGTAGGAAACACAATTCTTTTTTTCTGGGTATGCTCACGGTTCTTACTGTATTGGAAAGAAGAGGATGATTCTTGCCTTAAAACAGAGTGTTTTTCAGGGTTGAGAAATCTGGTCTGAATTTTCCATCATAAAGGGAGTTAAACCCCATGATCTGTTTCTTTCTACAAGCAAGAGTTCATTTCTGGTAAACCCAGTGATTTTGGGGCTCAAATGATTTTTCATAGTTCACAAACCCAACATGCTTCTCACTATTAACTGAAGAGGATTTATGTAAGAGGTGCAGTGGTATGTATCAGTTTCATAAGCAGAGTTGAACTACATATGGTCCTTATGAGTAGGAAACACAGGTCTTTTTTTCAGGGCATTCTCATGGTTCTTGCTCTATTTTAGACTCTGGAAAGAAGAGCTTGCTTCTTGCGTTATAACATAGTGTGTTTTAGGGATGAGAACTCTGGTCTGAATTTCCCTTCAGAAACGGAGTTCAACCCCAGGATCTGTGTCTTCCTACAAGCAAGTGTTCATTTCTGGTAATCAAAATGAATTTTGGGCTCAAATAATTTTTCACAGGTCAGCAACCCAAACCGATTCTCACTATTAACTAAAGAGCATTAATGTAAGAGGAGCTTTGGTTTGTATCAGTTTCATAAGCAGAGTTGGACTACATATGGTCCGTATGAGTAGGAAACATATTTCTTTTGTTCTGGGAATGCTCATGTTTCTTACTATATTGGAGACGCTGGAAAGAAGAGGATGCATCTTGCCTTAAAACAGAGTGTTTTTCAGGGATGAGAACTCTGGTCTGAATTTCCCTGCAGAAACGGAGTAAAACCCCAGGATCTGTGTCTTCCTACAAGCAAGAATACAGTTCTGGTAGACCCAGTGATTTTTTGACCCAAATGGTTTTTCGCAGTTCAAAAACCCAACATGATTCTCACTATTAACTAAAGAGCATTTATGTAAGAGGAGCTGTGGTTTGTATCAGTTTCATAAGCAGAGTTGAACTACATATGATCTGTCTGAGTAGGAAACACAGTTCTTTTTTTCAGGGCATGCTCATGGTTCTTGCTGTATTTTAGACTCTAGAAAGAAGAGCTTGCTTCTTGGGTTAAAACAGAGTGTGTTTCAGGGATGATAACTCTGGTCTGAATTTCCCTTCAGAAACGGAGTTAAACCCCAGGATCTGTGTCTTCCTACAAGCAAGTGTTCATTTCTGGTAAACCAAGAGAATTTTCCGCTCAAATGACTTTAGACAGTTCTAGAACCCTACGAGATTAACACTTTTAACTAAAGAGCATTTATGTAAGTGGAGCTGCGGTCTGTATCATTTCATAAAAATTTGAACTACGTATGGTCCGTATGAGTACGAAACACAGTTCTTTTTTTCTGGGCATGCTCATGGTTCTTTCTGTATTGGAGACGCTGGAAAGAAGAAGATGATTCTTGCCTTAAAACATAGTGTTTTTCAGGGTTGAGAATTCTGGTCTGAATTTGCCTTCATAAACGGAGTTAAACCCCAGGATCTGTGTCTTACTACAAGCAAGAGTTCATTTCTGGTAAACCCAGAGATTTTGGGGCTCAAATGATTTTTCATAGTTCACGAAACCAACATGATTCTCACTATTAATTAAAGAGCATTTATGTAAGAGGAGCTGTGGTTTGTATCAGTTTCATAAGAAGAGTTGAACTACATATGGTCTGTCTGAGTAGGAAACACAGTTCATTTTTTCAGGGCATGCTCATGGTTCTTGCTGTATTTTAGACTCTAGAAAGAAGAGCTTGCTTCTTGCATTAAAACAGAGTGTGTTTCAGGGATGAGAACTCTGGTCTGAATTTACATTCAGAAACGGAGTTAAACCCCAGGAACTGTGTGTTCCTGCAAGCAAGAGATCCTTTCTGGTAAACTCATTGAATTTTGGGCTCAAATGTTTTTTCGCATTTCACGAACCAAAACGTGATTATCACCATTATCTAAATAGGATTTATGTAAGAGGAGCTGTGGTTTGTATCTTTTTCATAATAGGACCAGAACTACATATGGTCTGTATTAGTAGGAAACACAGTTCTTTTTTTCTGGGCATGCTCATGGTTCTTACTGTATTGGAGACGCTGGAAAGAAGAGGATGATTCTTGCCTTAAAACAGAGTGTTTTCCAGGGTTGAGAATTCTGGTCTGAATTTGCCTTCATAAATAGAGTTAAACCCCAGGATCTGTGTCTTACTACAAGCAAGAGTTCATTTCTGGTAAACCCAGTGATTTTGGGGCTCAAATGATTTTTCATAGTTCACGAAACCAACATGATGCTCACTATTAATTAAAGAGCATTTATGTAAGAGGAGCTGTGGTTTGTATCAGTTTCATAAGAAGAGTTGAACTACATATGGTCTGTCTGAGTAGGAAACACAGTTCATTTTTTCAGGGCATGCTCATGGTTCTGCTGTATTTTAGACTCTAGAAAGAAGAGCTTGCTTCTTGCGTTATAACATAGTGTGTTTTAGGGATGAGAACTCTGGTCTGAATTTCCCTTCAGAAACGGAGTTCAACCCCAGGATCTGTGTCTTCCTACAAGCAAGTGTTCATTTCTGGTAATCAAAATGAATTTTGGGCTCAAATAATTTTTCACAGGTCAGCAACCCAAACCGATTCTCACTATTAACTAAAGAGCATTAATGTAAGAGGAGCTTTGGTTTGTATCAGTTTCATAAGCAGAGTTGGACTACATATGGTCCGTATGAGTAGGAAACATATTTCTTTTGTTCTGGGAATGCTCATGTTTCTTACTATATTGGAGACGCTGGAAAGAAGAGGATGCATCTTGCCTTAAAACAGAGTGTTTTTCAGGGATGAGAACTCTGGTCTGAATTTCCCTGCAGAAACGGAGTAAAACCCCAGGATCTGTGTCTTCCTACAAGCAAGAATTCAGTTCTGGTAGACCCAGTGATTTTTTGACCCAAATGGTTTTTCGCAGTTCAAAAACCCAACATGATTCTCACTATTAACTAAAGAGCATTTATGTAAGAGGAGCTGTGGTTTGTATCAGTTTCATAAGCAGAGTTGAACTACATATGATCTGTCTGAGTAGGAAACACAGTTCTTTTTTTCAGGGCATGCTCATGGTTCTTGCTGTATTTTAGACTCTAGAAAGAAGAGCTTGCTTCTTGGGTTAAAACAGAGTGTGTTTCAGGGATGATAACTCTGGTCTGAATTTCCCTTCAGAAACGGAGTTAAACCCCAGGATCTGTGTCTTCCTACAAGCAAGTGTTCATTTCTGGTAAACCAAGAGAATTTTCCGCTCAAATGACTTTAGACAGTTCTAGAACCCTACGAGATTAACACTTTTAACTAAAGAGCATTTATGTAAGTGGAGCTGCGGTCTGTATCATTTCATAAAAATTTGAACTACGTATGGTCCGTATGAGTACGAAACACAGTTCTTTTTTTCTGGGCATGCTCATGGTTCTTTCTGTATTGGAGACGCTGGAAAGAAGAAGATGATTCTTGCCTTAAAACATAGTGTTTTTCAGGGTTGAGAATTCTGGTCTGAATTTGCCTTCATAAACGGAGTTAAACCCCAGGATCTGTGTCTTACTACAAGCAAGAGTTCATTTCTGGTAAACCCAGAGATTTTGGGGCTCAAATGATTTTTCATAGTTCACGAAACCAACATGATTCTCACTATTAATTAAAGAGCATTTATGTAAGAGGAGCTGTGGTTTGTATCAGTTTCATAAGAAGAGTTGAACTACATATGGTCTGTCTGAGTAGGAAACACAGTTCATTTTTTCAGGGCATGCTCATGGTTCTTGCTGTATTTTAGACTCTAGAAAGAAGAGCTTGCTTCTTGCATTAAAACAGAGTGTGTTTCAGGGATGAGAACTCTGGTCTGAATTTACATTCAGAAACGGAGTTAAACCCCAGGAACTGTGTGTTCCTGCAAGCAAGAGATCCTTTCTGGTAAACTCATTGAATTTTGGGCTCAAATGTTTTTTCGCATTTCACGAACCAAAACGTGATTATCACCATTATCTAAATAGGATTTATGTAAGAGGAGCTGTGGTTTGTATCTTTTTCATAATAGGACCAGAACTACATATGGTCTGTATTAGTAGGAAACACAGTTCTTTTTCCTGGGAATGCTCATGGTTCTTACTGTATTGGAGAAGCTGGAAAGAAGAGATTGCTTCTTGCGTTAAAGCAGAGTGTGTTTCAGGGATGAGAACTCTGGTCTGAATTTCCCTTCAGCAACGGAGTAAACCCCAGGATGGGTGTCTTCCTAAAATCAAGACTTCATTTCTGGTAAACCCAGTGAATTTTGGGCTCAAAATATTTTTGGCAGTCACGAACCCAACTTAATTCTCACTATTATCTAAAGAGCATTTATGTAAGAGGAGCTGTGGTTTGTATCAGTTTCATGAGCAGAGTTGAACTAAATATGGTCCCTATGAGTAGGAAACACAATTCTTTTTTTCACGGCATGTTCATGGTTCTTTCTGTATTTTGGACTCTGGAAAGAAGAGCTTGCTTCTTGCATGAAAACAGGGTGTGTTTCAGGGATGAGAACTCTGGACTGAATTTCCTTTCAGAAATGGAGTCAAACCCCATTATCTGTGTCTTCCTATAAGCAAGAGTAATTTTCTGGTAAACTCATTGAATTTTGGACTCAAATGATTTTTTCGTAGTTCACGAACCACAACGGGATTCTCACTATTAATTAAAGAGGATTTATGTAGGAGGAGCAGTGGTTTGTATCACTTTCATAACAGAAGTTGAACTACATATGGTGTGTATGAGTTTGAAACACAGTTCTTTTTTTCTGGGCATGCTCATTGTTCTTACTGTATTGGAGAAGCTGGAAAGAAGAGGATGATTCTTGCCTTAAAACTGACTGTTTTTCAGGAATGAGAACTCTGGTCTGGATTTCACTTCAGAAATGGAGTTAAACCCCATTATCTGTGTCTTCCTATAAGCAAGAGTTCTTTTCTGGTTAACCCAGTGAATTTTGGGCTCAAATGATTTTTCGCAGTTCCCGAACCCAACGCGATTCTCCCTATTAACTAAAGAGCATTTATGTAAGCGGAGCTGTGGTTTGTATCAGTTTCATAAGCAGAGTTGTTCTACATATGGTCCAAAGAGTAGGAAACACAGTTCTTTTTTTCATGGCATGCTCATGTTTCTTCCTGTATTTTAGACTCTGGAAAGAAGAGCTTGCTTCTTGCGTTAAAGCAGAGTGTGTTTCAGCGATGAGAACTCTGGTATGAATTTCTCTTAAGAAACGCAGTTAAACCCCAGGGTGTGTGTCTTCCTACATGCAAGAGTTCATTTTTGGTAAACCCAGTGAATTTTGGGCTCAAAATATTTTTGGCAGTTCACGAACGCAATGAGATTCTCACTATTAACTAAAGAGCATTTATGTAAGAGGAGCTGTGGTTTGTATCAGTTTCATAAGCATAGTTGAACTAAATATGGTCCGTATGAGTAGGAAACACAGTTCTTTTTTTCAGGGCATGCTCATGGTTCTTTCTGTATTTTAGACTCTTGTAAGTAGAGCTTGCTTCTTGCATTAAAACAGGGTGTGTTTCATGGATGATAACACTAGTCTGAATTTCCCTTCAGAAAGGGAGTTAAACCCCATGATCTGTGTCTTCCTACAAGCAAGAGTTCATTTCTCGTAAACCAAGTGAATTTTGGATTCAAATGACTTTACACAGTTTTAGTACCCAACGCGATTATCACTATTAACTAAAGAGCATTTATGTAAGAGGAGCTGTTGTCTGTATCATTTCATAAGCAGAGTTGAACTACATTTGATCCTTATGAGTACAAACACAGTTCTTTTTTTCTGGGCATGCTCATGGTTCTTACTCTATTGGAGAAGCTGAAAAGAAGACCTTGCTTCTTGCGTTAAATCAGAGTGTGTTTCAGGGATTAGAACTCTGGTCTGAATTTCCCTTCAGAAATGGAATCAAACTCCATTATCTGTGTCTTCCTATAAGCAAGAGTTCTTTTCTGGTAAACTCATTGAATTTTGGACTCAAATGATTTTTTGTAGTTCACGAACCAAAACGGGATTCTCACGATTAACTAAAGAGGATTTATGTAGGAGGAGCAGTGGTTTGTATCAGTTTCATAACAGGAGTTGAACTAAATATGGTGTGTATGAGTAGGAAACACAGAACTTTTTTCTGGGCATGCTCATGGTTCTTACTGTATTGGAGAAGCTGGAAAGAAGAGGATGATTCTTGCCTTAAAACTGAGTGTTTTTCAGGGATGAGAACTCTGGTCTGGATTTCACTTCAGAAATGGAGTTAAACCCCAGGATCTGTGTCTTCCTCCAAGCAAGAGTTCATTTCTTGTTTACCTAGTGAATTTTGTGCTCAAATGATTTTTCCCAGATCCCGAACCCAACGCGATTCTCACTATTAACTAAAGAGCATTTATGTAAGCGGAGCTGTGGTTTGTATCAGTTTCATAAGCATAGTTGATCTACATATGGTCCAAAAGAGTAGGAAACACAGTTCTTTTTTTCATGGCATGCTCATGGTTCGTACTGTATTGGAAACGCTGGATAGAAGAGGATGATTCTTGCCTTAAAACAGAGTGTTTTTCAGGGATGAGAATTCTGGTCTGAATTTCCCCTCAGAAAGGGAGTTAAACGCCAGGATCTGTGTCTTCCTACAAGCAGGAGTTCATTTCAGGTAAACCCAGTGAATTTTGGGCTCAAATGATTTTTCGCAGTTCACGAACCCAACGAGATTTTCACTATTAACTAAAGCACCTTTATGTAAGAGGAGCTGTTGTGTGTATCAGTTTCATAAGCAGAGTTGAACTACATATGGTCCGCATGATTACGAAACACAGTTCTTTTTTCAGGGCATGCTCATGGTTCATGCTGTATTTTAGACTCTGGAAAGAAGAGCTTGCTTCTTGCGTTAAAACAGTGTGTTTCAGGGATGATAACTCTGGTCTGAATTTACCTTCAGAAACGGAGTTAAACCCCAGGATCTGTGTCTTCCTACAAGCAAGAGTTCCTTTCTGGGAAACTCATTGAATTTTAGCCTCAAATGATTTTTCGCATTACACAAACCAAAACGCGATTCTCACTATTATCTAAAGAGGATTTATGTAAGAGGAGCTGTGGTTTGTATCAGTTTCATAATAGGAGCAGAACTACATATGGTCTGTATTAGTAGGAAACACAGTTCTTTTTTCAGGGCATGCTCATGGTTCTTACTGTATTGGAGAAGCTGGAAAGAAGAGCTTGCTTCTTGCGTTAAAGCAGAGTGTGTTTCAGAGATGAGAACTCTGTTCTGAATTTACCATCAGACACGGAGTTAAACCCCAGGAACTGTGTGTTCCTACAAGCAAGAGTTCCTTTCTGGTAAACTCATTGAATTTTGGGCTCAAATGACTTTACACAGTTCTAGTACCCAACGCGATTATCACTATTAACTAAAGAGCATTTATGTAAGAGGAGCTGTTGTCTGTATCATTTCATAAGCAGAGATGAACTACTTTCGGTCTGTATGAGTACAAACACAATTCTTTTTGTCTGGGCATGCTCATGGTTCGTACTGTATTGGAAACGCTGGAAAGAAGAGGATGATTCTTGCCTTAAAACAGAGTGTTTTTCAGGGATGAGAACTCTGGTCAGAATTTCCCTTCAGAAAGGGAGTTAAACCCCAGGATCTGTGTCTTCCTACAGGCAAGAGTTCACTTCTGGTAAACAAAGTGAATTTTCGGATCAAATGGTTTTTCCCAGTTCACGAACACAACGCCATTCTCACTATTAACTAAAGAGCATTAATGTAAGAGGAGCTGTGGTTTGTATCAGCTTCATAAGCAGAGTTGAATTATATATTTTCCGCATGAGTAAGAAACTCAGTTCTTTTTTCTGGGCATGCTCATTTTTCTTACTATATTGGAGTCGCTGGAAAGAAGAGGATGATTCTTGCCTTAAAACAGAGTGTTTTTCAGGGATGAGAACACTGTTATAAATTTGCATTCAGAAACGGAGTTAGTCCCCTGGATCTGTGTCTTACTACAAGCAAGAGTTCATTTCTGGTTAACACAGTGAATTTTTGGCTCAAATGATTTTTTCGCAGTTCAGGAATCCAACGCTATTCTCAATATTAACTAAAGAGCATTTATGTAAGAGGAGTTGTGGTCTGTATCAGTTTCATAAGCAGAGTTGAACTATATATGGTCCGTATGAATAGGAAACACAGTTCATTTTTTCAGGTCATGCTCATGGTTCTTGCTGTATTTTAGCCTCTGGCAAGAAGAGCTTGCTTCTTCGTTTAAACAGAGTGTGTTTCAGGGATGAGAACTCTGGTCTGAATTTCCCTGCAGAAATGGAGTTAAACCCCAGGATCTCTGTCTTCCTACAGCAAGAGTTCATTTCTGGTAAACCCAGTGAATTTTGGGCTCAAAAGATTTTTCGCAGTTCACGAACCCAACGCGATTCTCACTATTAACTAAAGCGCCTTCATGTAAGAGGAGCTGTTGTCTGTATCAGTTTCATAAGCAGAGTTGAACTACATATGGTCCGCATGATTAGGAAACACAGTTCTTTTTTCAGGGCATGCTCAACGTTCATGCTGTATTTTAGACTCTGGAAAGAAGAGCTTGCTTCTTGCGTTAAATCACTGTGTTTCAGGGATGAGAACTCTGGTCTGAATTTCCCTTAAGAAACGGAGGTAAAACCTAGGATCTGTGTCTTCCTACACCCAAGAGATCATTTCTGGTTAACCCAGTGAATTTTGGGCTCAAATGACTTTACACAGTTCTAGTACCCAACGCGATTATCACTATTAACTAAAGAGCATTTATGTAAGAGGAGCTGTTGTCTGTATCTTTTCATAAGCCGAGATGAACTACTTTCGGTCTGTATGAGTACAAACACAGTTCCTTTTTTCTGGGCATGCTCATGGTTCGTACTGTATTGGACACGCTGGAAAGAAGAGGATGATTCTTGCCTTAAAACAGAGTGTTTTTCAGGGATGAGAATTCTGGTCTGAATTTCCCCTCAGAAAGGGAGTTAAACGCCAGGATCTGTGTCTTCCTACAAGCAGGAGTTCATTTCTGGTTTACCTAGTGAATTTTGTGCTCAAATGATTTTTCCCAGTTCACGAACCCAACACGATTCTCACTATTAACTAAAGAGCATTTATGTAAGCAGAGCTGTGGTTTGTATCAGTTTCATAAGCAGAGTTGATCTACATATGGTCCAAAAGAGTAGGAAACACAGTTCCTTTTTTCATGGCATGCTCATGTTTCTTCCTGTATTTTAGACTCTGGAAAGAAGAGCTTGCTTCGTGCATTAAAACAGGGTGTGTTTATGGATGATAACACTGGTCTGAATTTCCCTTCAGAAACGGAGTTAAACCCCATGATCTGTGTCTTCCTACAAGCAAGCATTCATTTCGGTTAAACCAAGTGAATTTTCGGATCAAACGACTTTATACAGTTTTAGTACCCAACGCGATTATCACTATTAACTAAAGAGCTTTTATGTAAGAGGAGCTGTTGTCTGTATCATTTTCATAAGCAGTGTTGACCTACATTTGGTCCGTATGAGTACAAACACAGTTCTTTTTTCTGGGCATGCTAATGATTCTTACTGTATTGGAGAAGCTGGAAAGAACAGGATGATTCTTGCCTTAAAACAGAGTGTTTTTCAGGGATGAGACATATGGTCTGAATTTCACTTCAGAAATGGAGTTAAACCCCAGGATCTGTGTCTTCCTATAAGCAAGAGTTCATTTCTGGTTTACCTAGTGAATTTTGTGCTCAAATTATTTTTCCCAGTTCCCGAACCCAACACGATACTCACTATTAACTAAAGAGCATTTATGTAAGCAGAGCTGTGGTTTGTATCAGTTACATAAGCAGAGTTGATCTACATATGGTCCAAAAGAGTAGGAAACACAGTTCTTTTGTTCATGGCATGCTCATGTTTCCTCCTGTATTTTATACTCTGGAAAGAAGAGCTTGCTTCTTGCATTAAAGCAGAGTGTGTTTCAGCGATGAGAACTCTGGTCTGAATTTCCCTTAAGAAACGGAGGTAAACCCCAGGATCTGTGTCTTCCTACAACCAAGAGATCATTTCTGGTTAACCCAGTGAATTTTGGGCTCAAATGACTTTACACAGTTCTAGTACCCAACGCGATTATCACTATTAACTAAAGAGCATTTATGTAAGAGGAGCTGTTGTCTGTATCATTTCATAAGCAGAGATGAACTACTTTCGGTCTGTATGAGTACAAACACAATTCTTTTTTTCTGGGCATGCTCATGGTTCGTACTGTATTGGAAACGCTGGAAAGAAGAGGATGATTCTTGCCTTAAAACAGAGTGTTTTTCAGGGATGAGAACTCTGGTCAGAATTTCCCTTCAGAAAGGGAGTTAAACCCCAGGATCTGTGTCTTCCTACAGGCAAGAGTTCACTTCTGGTAAACAAAGTGAATTTTCGGATCAAATGGTTTTTCCCAGTTCACGAACACAACGCCATTCTCACTATTAACTAAAGAGCATTAATGTAAGAGGAGCTGTGGTTTGTATCAGCTTCATAAGCAGAGTTGAATTATATATTTTCCGCATGAGTAGGAAACTCAGTTCTTTTTTCTGGGCATGCTCATTTTTCTTACTATATTGGAGTCGCTGGAAAGAAGAGGATGATTCTTGCCTTAAAACAGAGTGTTTTTCAGGGATGAGAACACTGTTATAAATTTGCATTCAGAAACTGAGTTAGACCCCTGGATCTGTGTCTTACTACAAGCAAGAGTTCATTTCTGGTTAACACAGTGAATTTTTGGCTCAAATGATTTTTTCGCAGTTCAGGAATCCAACGCTATTCTCAATATTAACTAAAGAGCATTTATGTAAGAGGAGTTGTGGTCTGTATCAGTTTCATGAGGAGAGTTGAACTATATATGGTCCGTATGAATAGGAAACACAGTTCTTTTTTTCAGGTCATGCTCATGGTTCTTGCTGTATTTTAGCCTCTGGCAAGAAGAGCTTGCTTCTTCGTTTAAACAGAGTGTGTTTCAGGGATGAGAACTCTGGTCTGAATTTCCCTGCAGAAATGGAGTTAAACCCCAGGATCTCTGTCTTCCTACAGCAAGAGTTCATTTCTGGTAAACCCAGTGAATTTTGGGCTCAAAAGATTTTTCGCAGTTCACGAACCCAACGCGATTCTCACTATTAACTAAAGCGCCTTCATGTAAGAGGAGATGTTGTCTGTATCAGTTTCATAAGCAGAGTTGAACTACATATGGTCCGCATGATTAGGAAACACAGTTCTTTTTTCAGGGCATGCTCAACGTTCATGCTGTATTTTAGACTCTGGAAAGAAGAGCTTGCTTCTTGCGTTAAATCACTGTGTTTCAGGGATGAGAACTCTGGTCTGAATTTCCCTTAAGAAACGGAGGTAAAACCTAGGATCTGTGTCTTTCTACACCCAAGAGATCATTTCTGGTTAACCCAGTGAATTTTGGGCTCAAATGACTTTACACAGTTCTAGTACCCAACGCGATTATCACTATTAACTAAAGAGCATTTATGTAAGAGGAGCTGTTGTCTGTATCATTTCATAAGCAGAGATGAACTACTTTCGGTCTGTATGAGTACAAACACAGTTCCTTTTTTCTGGGCATGCTCATGGTTCGTACTGTATTGGACACGCTGGAAAGAAGAGGATGATTCTTGCCTTAAAACAGAGTGTTTTTCAGGGATGAGAATTCTGGTCTGAATTTCCCCTCAGAAAGGGAGTTAAACGCCAGGATCTGTGTCTTCCTACAAGCAGGAGTTCATTTCTGGTTTACCTAGTGAATTTTGTGCTCAAATGATTTTTCCCAGTTCACGAACCCAACACGATTCTCACTATTAACTAAAGAGCATTTATGTAAGCAGAGCTGTGGTTTGTATCAGTTTCATAAGCAGAGTTGATCTACATATGGTCCAAAAGAGTAGGAAACACAGTTCCTTTTTTCATGGCATGCTCATGTTTCTTCCTGTATTTTAGACTCTGGAAAGAAGAGCTTGCTTCGTGCATTAAAACAGGGTGTGTTTATGGATGATAACACTGGTCTGAATTTCCCTTCAGAAACGGAGTTAAACCCCATGATCTGTGTCTTCCTACAAGCAAGCGTTCATTTCGGTTAAACCAAGTGAATTTTCGGATCAAACGACTTTATACAGTTTTAGTACCCAACGCGATTATCACTATTAACTAAAGAGCTTTTATGTAAGAGGAGCTGTTGTCTGTATCATTTTCATAAGCAGTGTTGACCTACATTTGGTCCGTATGAGTACAAACACAGTTCTTTTTTCTGGGCATGCTAATGATTCTTACTGTATTGGAGAAGCTGGAAAGAACAGGATGATTCTTGCCTTAAAACAGAGTGTTTTTCAGGGATGAGACATATGGTCTGAATTTCACTTCAGAAATGGAGTTAAACCCCAGGATCTGTGTCTTCCTATAAGCAAGAGTTCATTTCTGGTTTACCTAGTGAATTTTGTGCTCAAATTATTTTTCCCAGTTCCCGAACCCAACACGATACTCACTATTAACTAAAGAGCATTTATGTAAGCAGAGCTGTGGTTTGTATCAGTTACATAAGCAGAGTTGATCTACATATGGTCCAAAAGAGTAGGAAACACAGTTCTTTTGTTCATGGCATGCTCATGTTTCCTCCTGTATTTTATACTCTGGAAAGAAGAGCTTGCTTCTTGCATTAAAGCAGAGTGTGTTTCAGCGATGAGAACTCTGGTCTGAATTTCCCTTAAGAAACGGAGGTAAACCCCAGGATCTGTGTCTTCCTACAACCAAGAGATCATTTCTGGTTAACCCAGTGAATTTTGGGCTCAAATGACTTTACACAGTTCTAGTACCCAACGCGATTATCACTATTAACTAAAGAGCATTTATGTAAGAGGAGCTGTTGTCTGTATCATTTCATAAGCAGAGATGAACTACTTTCGGTCTGTATGAGTACAAACACAATTCTTTTTTTCTGGGCATGCTCATGGTTCGTACTGTATTGGAAACGCTGGAAAGAAGAGGATGATTCTTGCCTTAAAACAGAGTGTTTTTCAGGGATGAGAACTCTGGTCAGAATTTCCCTTCAGAAAGGGAGTTAAACCCCAGGATCTGTGTCTTCCTACAGGCAAGAGTTCACTTCTGGTAAACAAAGTGAATTTTCGGATCAAATGGTTTTTCCCAGTTCACGAACACAACGCCATTCTCACTATTAACTAAAGAGCATTAATGTAAGAGGAGCTGTGGTTTGTATCAGCTTCATAAGCAGAGTTGAATTATATATTTTCCGCATGAGTAGGAAACTCAGTTCTTTTTTCTGGGCATGCTCATTTTTCTTACTATATTGGAGTCGCTGGAAAGAAGAGGATGATTCTTGCCTTAAAACAGAGTGTTTTTCAGGGATGAGAACACTGTTATAAATTTGCATTCAGAAACTGAGTTAGACCCCTGGATCTGTGTCTTACTACAAGCAAGAGTTCATTTCTGGTTAACACAGTGAATTTTTGGCTCAAATGATTTTTTCGCAGTTCAGGAATCCAACGCTATTCTCAATATTAACTAAAGAGCATTTATGTAAGAGGAGTTGTGGTCTGTATCAGTTTCATAAGCAGAGTTGAACTATATATGGTCCGTATGAATAGGAAACACAGTTCTTTTTTTCAGGTCATGCTCATGGTTCTTGCTGTATTTTAGCCTCTGGCAAGAAGAGCTTGCTTCTTCGTTTAAACAGAGTGTGTTTCAGGGATGAGAACTCTGGTCTGAATTTCCCTGCAGAAATGGAGTTAAACCCCAGGATCTCTGTCTTCCTACAGCAAGAGTTCATTTCTGGTAAACCCAGTGAATTTTGGGCTCAAAAGATTTTTCGCAGTTCACGAACCCAACGCGATTCTCACTATTAACTAAAGCGCCTTCATGTAAGAGGAGCTGTTGTCTGTATCAGTTTCATAAGCAGAGTTGAACTACATATGGTCCGCATGATTAGGAAACACAGTTCTTTTTTCAGGGCATGCTCAACGTTCATGCTGTATTTTAGACTCTGGAAAGAAGAGCTTGCTTCTTGCGTTAAATCACTGTGTTTCAGGGATGAGAACTCTGGTCTGAATTTCCCTTAAGAAACGGAGGTAAAACCTAGGATCTGTGTCTTCCTACACCCAAGAGATCATTTCTGGTTAACCCAGTGAATTTTGGGCTCAAATGACTTTACACAGTTCTAGTACCCAACGCGATTATCACTATTAACTAAAGAGCATTTATGTAAGAGGAGCTGTTGTCTGTATCATTTCATAAGCAGAGATGAACTACTTTCGATCTGTATGAGTACAAACACAGTTCCTTTTTTCTGGGCATGCTCATGGTTCGTACTGTATTGGACACGCTGGAAAGAAGAGGATGATTCTTGCCTTAAAACAGAGTGTTTTTCAGGGATGAGAATTCTGGTCTGAATTTCCCCTCAGAAAGGGAGTTAAACGCCAGGATCTGTGTCTTCCTACAAGCAGGAGTTCATTTCTGGTTTACCTAGTGAATTTTGTGCTCAAATGATTTTTCCCAGTTCACGAACCCAACACGATTCTCACTATTAACTAAAGAGCATTTATGTAAGCAGAGCTGTGGTTTGTATCAGTTTCATAAGCAGAGTTGATCTACATATGGTCCAAAAGAGTAGGAAACACAGTTCCTTTTTTCATGGCATGCTCATGTTTCTTCCTGTATTTTAGACTCTGGAAAGAAGAGCTTGCTTCGTGCATTAAAACAGGGTGTGTTTATGGATGATAACACTGGTCTGAATTTCCCTTCAGAAACGGAGTTAAACCCCATGATCTGTGTCTTCCTACAAGCAAGCGTTCATTTCGGTTAAACCAAGTGAATTTTCGGATCAAACGACTTTATACAGTTTTAGTACCCAACGCGATTATCACTATTAACTAAAGAGCTTTTATGTAAGAGGAGCTGTTGTCTGTATCATTTTCATAAGCAGTGTTGACCTACATTTGGTCCGTATGAGTACAAACACAGTTCTTTTTTCTGGGCATGCTAATGATTCTTACTGTATTGGAGAAGCTGGAAAGAACAGGATGATTCTTGCCTTAAAACAGAGTGTTTTTCAGGGATGAGACATATGGTCTGAATTTCACTTCAGAAATGGAGTTAAACCCCAGGATCTGTGTCTTCCTATAAGCAAGAGTTCATTTCTGGTTTACCTAGTGAATTTTGTGCTCAAATTATTTTTCCCAGTTCCCGAACCCAACACGATACTCACTATTAACTAAAGAGCATTTATGTAAGCAGAGCTGTGGTTTGTATCAGTTACATAAGCAGAGTTGATCTACATATGGTCCAAAAGAGTAGGAAACACAGTTATTTTTTTCATGGCATGCTCATGTTTCTTCCTGAATTTTAGACTCTGGAAAGAAGAGCTTGCTTCTTTCGTTAAAGCAGAGTGTGTTTCAGCGATGAGATCTCTGTTCTGAATATCTCTTAAGAAACGGACGTAAACCCCAGGATCTGTGTCTTCCTACAAGCAGGAGTTCATTTCAGGTAAACCCAGTGATTTTTGGACTCAAATGACTTTTAGCACTTCACGAACCCAACGCAATTCTCACTATTAACTAAAGCGCCTTTATGTAAGAGGAGCTGTTGTCCGTATCAGTTTCATAAGCAGAGTTGAACTACATATGGTCCGCATGATTAGGAAACACAGTTCTTTTTTGAGGGCATGCTCCCGGTTCATGCTCTATTTTAGACTCTGGAAAGAAGAGCTTGCTTCTTGCGTTAAATCAGTGTGTTTCAGGGATGAGAACTCTGGTCTGAATTACCTTCAGAAATGGAGTTTAACCACAGGATCTGTGTCTTCCTACAAGCAAGAGTTCCTTTCTGGTAAACTCATTGAATTTTGGGCTCAAATGATTTTTCGCATTTCACGAACTAAAACGCGATTCTCACTATTATCTAAAGAGGATTTATGTAGGAGGAGCTGTGGTTTGTATCAGTTTCATAATAGGAGCAGAACTACATATGGTCTGTATTAGTAGGAAACACAGTTCTTTTTTCTGGGCATGCTTATGGTTCTTACTGTATTGGAGAACCTGGAAAGAGGAGCTTGCTTCTTGCCTTAAATCAGAGTGTGTTTCAGGGATGAGAACTCTGGTCTGAATTTACCTTCAGAAACGGAGTTAAACCCCAGGATCTTTGTCTTCCTACAAGCAAGAGTTCATTTCTGGTAAACAAAGTGAATTTTCGGATCAAATGATTTTACACTGTTTGAGTACACAACGCGATTATCACTATTAACTAAAGAGCATTTATGTAAGAGGAGATGTTGTCTGTATCATTTCATAAGAAGAGTTGAACTACATTAGGTCCGTATGAGTACAAACACAGTTCTTTTTTTTGGGCATGCTCATGGTTCTTACTGTATTGGAGAAGCTGGAAAGAAGAGCTTGCTTCTTGCGTTAAATCAGAGTCTGTTTCAGGGATGAGAACTCTGGTCTGAATTTCCCTTCAGAAATGGAGTGAAACCCCATTTTCTGTGTCTTCCTACAAGCAAGAGTTCTTTTCTGGTAAAATCATTGAATTTTGGGCTCAAATGATTTTTTGTAGTTCACAAACCAAATGGGATTCTCACGATTAACTAAAGAGTATTTATGTAGGAGGAGCAGTCGTTAGTATCAGTTTCATAACAGGAGTTGAACTACATATGGTGTGTATGAGTAGGAAACACAGTTCTTTTTTTCTGGGCATGCTCATGGTTCTTTCTGTATTGGAGACGCTGGAAAGAAGAGGATGATTCTTGCCTTAAAACCGACTGTTTTTCAGGGTTGAGAACTCTGGCTGAATTTGTCTTCAGAAACGGAGTTCAACCCCAGGATCAGTGTCTTCCTACAAGCAAGAGTTCATTTCCGGTAAACGCAGTGTTTTTTGGTCTGAAATGATTTTTCGCAGTTCATGAGCCCAACATGATTCTCACTATTAATTAATGAGCATTTATGTAAGAGGAGCTGTGGTTTGTATCAGTATCATAAGCAGAGTTGAACTACATATGGTGCATATTAGTAGGAAACACAGTTCTTTTTTTCAAGGCATGCTCATTGTTCTTGCTGAATTTTAGACTCTGGAAAGATGAGCTTGCTTCTTGCATTAAAACTGAGTGTGTTTCAGGGATGAGAACTCTGGTCTGAATTTCACTTCAGAAACGGATTTAAACCCCACCATCTGTGTCTTCCTACAAGCAAGAGTTCCTTTCTGGTAAACCAAGTGAATTTTGGGCTCAAATGACTTTACTCAGTTCTAGAACCCAACGCGATTATCACTATTAACTATAGAGCAGTTATGTAATAGGAGCTGTGGTCTGTAACATTTCATAAGCAGAGTTGAACTACATATGGTCTGTATGAGTAGGAAACACAGTTCTTTTTTTCTGGGCATGCTCATGGTTCTTACTGTATTGGAGACGCTGGAAAAAAGAGGATGCTTCTTGCCTTAAAACAGAGTGTTTTTCAGGGATGAGAACTCTGGTCAGAATTTCCCTTCAAAAACGGAGTTAAAACCCAGGATCTGTGTCTTCCTACAGGCAAGAGTTCACTTCTAGTAAACAAAGTGAATTTTCGGATCAAATGCTTTTTCCCAGTTCACGAACACAACGCCATTCTCACTATTAACTAAAGAGCATTAATGTAAGAGGAGCTGTGGTTTGTATCAGTTTCATAAGCAGAGTTGAATTAGATATTTTCCGCATGAGTAGGAAACTCAGTTCTTTTTTCTGGGCATTCTCATTTTTCTTACTATTTTGGAGTCGCTGGAAAGAAGAGGATGATTCTTGCCTTAAAACAGAGTGTTTTTCAGGGATGAGAACACTGTTATAAATTTGCATTCAGAAACAGAGTTAGACCCCTGGATCTGTGTCTTACTACAAGCAAGAGTTCATTTCTGGTTAACCCAGTGAATTTTGGGCTCAAATGATTTTTCACAGTTCAGGAATCCAACGCTATTCTCACTATTAACTAAAGAGCATTTATGTAAGAGTAGGTGTGGTCTGTATCAGTTTCATAAGCAGAGTTGAACTACATATGGTCCGTAAGAAAAGGAAACACAGTTCTTTTTTGAGGCAATGCTCATGGTTCTTGCTGTATTTTAGCCTCTGGCAAGAAGAGCTTGCTTCTTCGTTGAAACAGAGTGTGTTTCAGGTATAAGAACTCTGGTGTGAATTTCCCTGCAGAAATGGAGTTAAACCCCAGGATCTGTGTCTTCCTACAAGCAAGAGTTCATTTCAGGTAAACCCAGTGAATTTTGGGCTCAAATGATTTTTCGCAGTTCAAGAACCCCACGTTATTCTCACTATTAACAAAAGAAGATTTACATAAGAGGAGCTATGGTTTGTATCAGTGTCATTATCAGAGTTGAACTACATATGGTCCGTATGAGTAGGAAACAGAGTTTTTTTTTTTTTTTGAAGACATGCTCATGGTTCTTGGTGTATTTTAGACTCTGGAAAGAAGAGGTTGCTTCTTGCGTTAAAACTGAGTGTGTTTCAGGGATGAGAACTCTGGTCGGCATTTCCCTTCAGAAACGGAGTTAAACTCCAGGATCTGTGTCTTCCTACAAGCAAGAGTTCATTTCTGGTTAACCCAGTGAATTTTGTGCTCAAATGATTTTTCGCAGTTCACGAACCCAATGAGATTCTCACTATTAACTAAAGAGCATTTTTGTAAGAGGAGCTGTGGTTTGTATCGTTTCATGAGGAGAGTTGAACTACATATGGTCCGTATGTGTAGGAAACACAGTTCTTTTTTTCAGGGCATACTCATGGTTCTTGCTGTATTTTAGATTCTGGAAAGAAGAGCTTGCTTCTTGCATTAAAACAGAGTGTGTTTCAGGGATGAGAACGCTGGTCTCAATTTGCATTCAGAAACGGAGTTAAACCCCAGGATCTGTGTCTTCCTACAAGCAAGAGTTCATTTCTGGTAAATCAAGTGAATTTTCGGATCAAATGACTTTACACAGTTTTAGTACCCAACGCGATTATCACTATTAACTAAAGAACATTTATGTAAGAGGAGCTGTTGTCTGTACCATTTCATAAGCAGAGTTGAACTACATTTGGTCCGTATGAGTACAAACACAGTTCTTTTTTTCTGAGCATGCTCTTGGTTCTTACAGTATTGGAGAAGCTGGAATGAAGAGGATGATTCTTCCCTTAAAACAGAATGTTTTTCAGGGATGAGAACTCTGGTCTGGATTTCAAGTCAGAAATGGAGTTAAACCCCAGGATCTGTGTCTTCCTCCAAGCAAGAGGTCATTTCTGGTTAACCCAGTGAATTTTGGGCTCAAATGATTTTTCCCAGTTCCTGAACCCAACGCCATTCTCACGATTAACTATAGAGCATTTATGTAAGCGGAGCTGTGGTTTGTATCAGTTTCATAAGCAGAGTTGATCTACATATGGTTCAAAAGTGTAGGAAACACAGTTCTTTTTTTCATGGCATGTCCATGTTTCTTCCTCTATTTTAGACTCTGCAAATAAGAGCTTGCTTCTTGCGTTAAAACAGAGTGTGTTTCATGGATGAGAACTCTGATCTGAATTTTCCATCAGAAAAGGAGTTAAACCCCAGGATCTGTGTCTTTCTACGAGCAAGAGTTCATTTCTGGTAAACCCAGTGAATATTCGGCTCAAATGATTTTACACAGTTCTAGAACCCAACGCGATTATCACTATTAACTAAAGAGCATTTATGTAAGAGGAGCTGTGGTTTGTATAAGTTTCATAAGCAGAATTGAACTACATATTGTCCGTATGAGTACGAAACACAGTTCTTTTTTTCTGGGCATGCTCATGGTTCTTACTGTATTGGAGAGGCTGGAAAGAAGAGGATGATTCTTGCCTTAAAACCGACTGTTTTTCAGGGTTGAGAACTCTGGCTGAATTTGTCTTCAGAAACGGAGTTCAACCCCAGGATCAGTGTCTTCCTACAAGCAAGAGTTCATTTCCGGTAAACGCAGTGTTTTTTGGTCTGAAATGATTTTTCGCAGTTCATGAGCCCAACATGATTCTCACTATTAATTAATGAGCATTTATGTAAGAGGAGCTGTGGTTTGTATCAGTATCTTAAGCAGAGTTGTACTACATATGGTGCATATTAGTAGGAAACACAGTTCTTTTTTTCAAGGCATGCTCATTGTTCTTGCTGAATTTTAGACTCTGGAAAGATGAGCTTGCTTCTTGCATTAAAACTGAGTGTGTTTCAGGGATGAGAACTCTGGTCTGAATTTCACTTCAGAAACGGAGTTAAACCCCACCATCTATGTCTTCCTACAAGCAAGAGTTCCTTTCTGGTAAACCAAGTGAATTTTGGGCTCAAATGACTTTACTCAGTTCTAGAACCCAACGCGATTATCACTATTAACTATAGAGCAGTTATGTAATAGGAGCTGTGGTCTGTAACATTTCATAAGCAGAGTTGAACTACATATGGTCTGTATGAGTAGGAAACACAGTTCTTTTTTTCTGGGCATGCTCATGGTTCTTACTGTATTGGAGACGCTGGAAAAAAGAGGATGCTTCTTGCCTTAAAACAGAGTGTTTTTCAGGGATGAGAACTCTGGTCAGAATTTCCCATCAAAAACGGAGTTAAAACCCAGGATTTGTGTCTTCCTACAGGCAAGAGTTCACTTCTAGTAAACAAAGTGAATTTTCGGATCAAATGGTTTTTCCCAGTTCACGAACACAACGCCATTCTCACTATTAACTAAAGAGCATTAATGTAAGAGGAGCTGTGGTTTGTATCAGTTTCATAAGCAGAGTTGAATTAGATATTTTCCGCATGAGTAGGAAACTCAGTTCTTTTTTCTGGGCATTCTCATTTTTCTTACTATTTTGGAGTCGCTGGAAAGAAGAGGATGATTCTTGCCTTAAAACAGAGTGTTTTTCGGGGATGAGAACACTGTTATAAATTTGCATTCAGAAACAGAGTTAGACCCCTGGATCTGTGTCTTACTACAAGCAAGAGTTCATTTCTGGTTAACCCAGTGAATTTTGGGCTCAAATGATTTTTCACAGTTCAGGAATCCAACGCTATTCTCACTATTAACTAAAGAGCATTTATGTAAGAGTAGGTGTGGTCTGTATCAGTTTCATAAGCAGAGTTGAACTACATATGGTCCGTAAGAAAAGGAAACACAGTTCTTTTTTGAGGCAATGCTCATGGTTCTTGATGTATTTTAGACTCTGGAAAGAAGAGCTTGCTTCTTCGTTGAAACAGAGTGTGTTTCAGGTATAAGAACTCTGGTGTGAATTTCCCTGCAGAAATGGAGTTAAACCCCAGGATCTGTGTCTTCCTACAAGCAAGAGTTCATTTCAGGTAAACCCAGTGAATTTTGGGCTCAAATGATTTTTCGCAGTTCAAGAACCCCACGTTATTCTCACTATTAACAAAAGAAGATTTACATAAGAGGAGCTATGGTTTGTATCAGTGTCATTATCAGAGTTGAACTACATATGGTCTGTATGAGTAGGAAACAGAGTTTTTTTTTTTTTTTTGAAGACATGCTCATGGTTCTTGGTGTATTTTAGACTCTGGAAAGAAGAGGTTGCTTCTTGCGTTAAAACTGAGTGTGTTTCAGGGATGAGAACTCTGGTCTGCATTTCCCTTCAGAAACGGAGTTAAACTCCAGGATCTGTGTCTTCCTACAAGCAAGAGTTCATTTCTGGTTAACCCAGTGAATTTTGGGCTCAAATGATTTTTCGCAGTTCACGAACCCAATGAGATTCTCACTATTAACTAAAGAGCATTTTTGTAAGTGGAGCTGTGGTTTGTATCGTTTCATGAGGAGAGTTGAACTACATATGGTCCGTATGTGTAGGAAACACAGTTCTTTTTTTCAGGGCATACTCATGGTTCTTGCTGTATTTTAGATTCTGGAAAGAAGAGCTTGCTTCTTGCATTAAAACAGAGTTTGTTTCAGGGATGAGAACGCTGGTCTCAATTTGCATTCAGAAACGGAGTTAAACCCCAGGATCTGTGTCTTCCTACAAGCAAGAGTTCATTTCTGGTAAATCAAGTGAATTTTCGGATCAAATGACTTTACACAGTTTTAGTACCCAACGCGATTATCACTATTAACTAAAGAACATTTATGTAAGAGGAGCTGTTGTCTGTACCATTTCATAAGCAGAGTTGAACTACATTTGGTCCGTATGAGTACAAACACAGTTCTTTTTTTCTGAGCATGCTCTTGGTTCTTACAGTATTGGAGAAGCTGGAATGAAGAGGATGATTCTTCCCTTAAAACAGAATGTTTTTCAGGGATGAGAACTCTGGTCTGGATTTCAAGTCAGAAATGGAGTTAAACCCCAGGATCTGTGTCTTCCTCCAAGCAAGAGGTCATTTCTGGTTAACCCAGTGAATTTTGGGCTCAAATGATTTTTCCCAGTTCCTGAACCCAACGCCATTCTCACGATTAACTATAGAGCATTTATGTAAGCGGAGCTGTGGTTTGTATCAGTTTCATAAGCAGAGTTGATCTACATATGGTTCAAAAGTGTAGGAAACACAGTTCTTTTTTTCATGGCATGTCCATGTTTCTTCCTCTATTTTAGACTCTGCAAATAAGAGCTTGCTTCTTGCGTTAAAACAGAGTGTGTTTCATGGATGAGAACTCTGATCTGAATTTTCCATCAGAAAAGGAGTTAAACCCCAGGATCTGTGTCTTTCTATGAGCAAGAGTTCATTTCTGGTAAACCCAGTGAATTTTCGGCTCAAATGATTTTACACAGTTCTAGAACCCAACGCGATTATCACTATTAACTAAAGAGCATTTATGTAAGAGGAGCTGTGGTTTGTATAAGTTTCATAAGCAGAATTGAACTACATATTGTCCATATGAGTACGAAACACAGTTCTTTTTTTCTGGGCATGCTCATGGTTCTTACTGTATTGGAGACACTGGAAAAAAGAGGATGCTTCTTGCCTTAAAACAGAGTGTTTTTCAGGGATGAGAACTCTGGTCAGAATTTCCCTTCAAAAACGGAGTTAAACCCCAGGATCTGTGTCTTCCTACAGGCAAGAGTTCACTTCTGGTAAACAAAGTGAATTTTCGGATCAAATGGTTTTTCCCAGTTCACGAACACAACGCCATTCTCACTATTAACTAAAGAGCATTAATGTAAGAGGAGCTGTGGTTTGTATCAGTTTCAAAAGCAGAGTTGAATTAGATATTTTCCGCATGAGTAAGAAACTCAGTTCTTTTTTCTGGGCATGCTCATTTTTCTTACTATTTTGGAGTCGCTGGAAAGAAGAGGATGATTCTTGCCTTAAAACAGAGCGTTTTTCAGGGATGAGAACACTGTTATAAATTTGCATTCAAAACGGAGTTAGACCCCTGGATCTGTGTCTTACTACAACCAAGAATTCATTTCTGGTTAACACAGTGAATTTTTAGCTCAAATGATTTTTTCGCAGTTCAGGAATCCAACGCTATTCTTAATATTAACTAAAGAGCATTTATGTAAGAGGAGTTGTGGTCTGTATCAGTTTCATAAGCAGAGTTGAACTATATATGGTCTGTATGAATAGGAAACACAGTTCTTTTTTTCAGGTCATGCTCATGGTTCTTGCTGTATTTTAGCCTCTGGCAAGAAGAGCTTGCTTCTTCGTTTAAACAGAGTGTGTTTCAGGGATGAGAACTCTGGTCTGAATTTCCCTGCAGAAATGGAGTTAAACCCCAGGATCCGTGTCTTCCTACAAGCAAGAGTTCATTTCTGGTAAACCCAGTGAATTTTGGGCTCAAATGATTTTTCGCAGTTCAAGAACCCTACGCTATTCTCACTATTAACTAAAGAGGATTTATGTAAGATGAGCTGTGGTTTGTATCAGTTTCATTATCAGAGTTGAACTACATATGGTTTGTATGAGTAGGAAACACAGTTCTTTTTTTCAAGGCATGCTCATGGTTCTTGCTGTATTTTAGACTCTGGAAAGAAGAGCTTGCTTCTTGCGTTAAAACTGAGTGTGTTTCAGGGATGATAACTCTGGTCTGAATTTCCCTTCAGAAATGGAGTTAAACCCCAGGATGTGTATCTTCCTATAAGCAAGAGTTCATTTCTGATTAACCCAGTGAATTTTGGGCTCAAATGATTTTTCGTAGTTCACGAACACAATGAGATTCTCACTATTAACTAAAGAGCATTTTTGTAAGAGGAGCTATGGGTTTTATCAGTTTCATGAGGAGAGTTGAACTACATATTGTCCGTATGAGTAGGAAACACAGTTCTTTTTTTCAGGGCATGCTCATGTTTCTTACTATATTGGAGACGCTGGAAAGAAGAGGATGATTCTTGCCTTAAAACAGAGTGTTTTTCAGTGATGAGAACGCTGGTCTGAATTTGCATTCAGAAATGGAGTTAAACCCCAGGATCTGTGTCTTTCTACAAGCAAGAGTTCATTTCAGGTAAACCCAGTGAATTTTGGGCTCAAATGATTTTTCGCAGTTCAAGAACCCAACGAGATTCTCACTATTAACTAAAGAGCATTTTTGTAAGAGGAGCTGTGGTTTGTATCAGTTTCATGAGGAGAGTTGAACTACATATGGTCCGTATGTGTAGGAAACACAGTTCTTTTTTTCAGGGCATACTCATGGTTCTTGCTGTATTTTAGATTCTGGAAAGAAGAGCTTGCTTCTTGCTTTAAAACAGAGTGTGTTTCATGGATGAGAATGCTGGTCTGAATTTGCATTCAGAAACGGAGTTAAACCCCAGGATCTGTGTCTTCCTACAAGCAAGAGTTCATTTCTGGTAAATCAAGTGAATTTTCGGATCAAATGACTTTACACAGTTTTAGTACCCAACGCGATTATCACTATTAACTAAAGAACATTTATGTAAGAGGAGCTGTTGTCTGTACCATTTCATAAGCAGAGTTGAACTACATTTGGTCCGTATGAGTACAAACACAGTTCTTTTTTTCTGAGCATGCTCTTGGTTCTTACTGTATTGGAGAAGCTGGAATGAAGAGGATGATTCTTCCCTTAAAACAGAATGTTTTTCAGGGATGAGAACTCTGGTCTGGATTTCAAGTCAGAAATGGAGTTAAACCCCAGGATCTGTGTCTTCCTCCAAGCAAGAGGTCATTTCTGGTTAACCCAGTGAATTTTGGGCTCAAATGATTTTTCGCAGTTCCCGAACCCAACGCCATTCTCACTATTAACTAAAGAGGATTTATGTAAGCGGAGCTGTGGTTTGTATCAGTTTCATAAGCAGAGTTGATCTACATATGGTTCAAAAGAGTAGGAAACACAGTTCTTTTTTTCATGGCATGTTCATGTTTCTTCCTCTATTTTAGACTCTGGAAATAAGAGCTTGCTTCTTGCGTTAAAACAGAGTGTGTTTCATGGATGAGAACTCTGATCTGAATTTTCTTCAGAAAAGGAGTTAAACCCCAGGATCTATGTCTTTCTACGAGCAAGAGTTCATTTCTGGTAAACCCAGTGAATTTTCGGCTCAAATGATTTCACACAGTTCTAGAACCCAACGCGATTATCACTATTAACTAAAGAGCATTTATGTAAGAGGAGCTGTGGTTTGTATAAGTTTCATAAGCAGAGTTGAACTACATATTGTCCGTATGAGTACGAAACACAGTTCTTTTTTTATGGGCATGCTCATGGTTCTTACTGTATTGGAGACGCTGGAAAGAAGAGGATGATTCTTGCCTTAAAAGCGACTGTTTTTCAGGGTTGAGAACTCTGGTCTGAATTTGTCTTCAGAATCGGAGTTCAACCCCAGGATCAGTGTCTTCCTACAAGCAAGAGTTCATTTCCGGTAAACGCAGTGTTTTTTGGTCTGAAATGATTTTCCGCAGTTCATGAGCCCAACATGATTCTCACTATTAATTAATGAGCATTTATGTAAGAGGAGCTGTGGTTTGTATCAGTATCATAAGCAGAGTTGAACTACATATGGTGCATATTAGTAGGAAACACAGTTCTTTTTTTCAAGGCATGCTCATTGTTCTTGCTGAATTTTAGAATCTGGAAAGATGAGCTTGATTCTTGCATTAAAACTGAGTGTGTTTCAGGGATGAGAACTCTGGTCTGAATTTCACTTCAGAAACGGAGTTAAACCCCTCCATCTGTGTCTTCCTACAAGCATGTGTTCCTTTCTTGTAAACCAAGTGAATTTTGGGCCAAATGACTTTACTCAGTTCTAGAACCCAAGGCGATTATCACTATTAACTATAGAGCAGTTATGTAAGAGGAGCTGTGGTCTGTAACATTTCATAAGCAGAGTTGAACTACATATGGTCTGTATGAGTAGGAAACACAGTTCTTTTTTTCTGGGCATGCTCATGGTTCTTACTGTATTGGAGACACTAGAAAAAAGAGGATGATTCTTGCCTTAAAACAGAGTGTTTTTCAGGGATGAGAACTCTGGTCAGAATTTACCTTCAAAAACGGAGTTATACCCCAGGATCTGTGTCTTCCTACAGGCAAGAGTTCACTTCTGGTAAACAAAGTGAATTTTCGGATCAAATGGTTTTTCCCAGTTCACGAACACAACGCCATTCTCACTATTAACTAAAGAGCATTAATGTAAGAGGAGCTGTGGTTTGTATCAGTTTCATAAACAGAGTTGAATTAGATATTTTCCGCATGAGTAGGAAACTCAGTTCTTTTTTCTGGGCATGCTCATTTTTCTTACTATTTTGGAGTCGCTGGAAAGAAGAGGATGATTCTTGCCTTAAAACAGAGTGTTTTTCAGGAATGAGAACACTGTTATAAATTTGCATTCAGAAACGGAGTTAGACCCCTGCATCTGTGTCTTACTACAAGCAAGAGTTCATTTCTGGTAAACCCAGTGAATTTTGGGCTCAAATGATTTTTCGCAGTTCAAGAAACCTACGCTATTCTCACTATTAACTAAAGAGGTTTTATGTAAGAGGAGCTGTGGTTTGTATCAGTTTCATTATCAGAGTTGAACTACAAATGGTCTGTATGAGTAGGAAACACAGTTCTTTTTTTCAAGGCATGCTCATGGTTCTTGTTGTATTTTAGACTCTGGAAAGAAGAGCTTGCTTCTTGCGTTAAAACTGAGTGTGTTTCAGGGATGAGAACTCTGGTCTGAATTTCCCTTCAGAAATGGAGTTAAACCCCAGGATGTGTATCTTCCTATAAGCAAGAGTTCATTTCTGGTTAACCCAGTGAATTTTGGGCTCAAATGATTTTTCGTAGTTCACGAACACAATGAGATTCTCACTATTAACTAAAGAGCATTTTTGTAAGAGGAGCTATGGTTTTTATCAGTTTCATGAGGAGAGTTGAACTACATATTGTCCGTATGAGTAGGAAACACAGTTCTTTTTTTCAGGGCATGCTCATGTTTTTTACTATATTGGAGACGCTGGAAAGAAGAGGATGATTCTTGCCTTAAAACAGAGTGTTTTTCAGTGATGAGAACGCTGGTCTGAATTTGCATTCAGAAACGGAGTTAAACCCCAGGATCTGTGTCTTCCTACAAGCAAGAGTTCATTTCTGGTTAACCCAGTGAATTTTGGGCTCAAAAGTTATTTCCCAGTTCACGAATCCAATGCTATTCTCACTATTAACTAAAGAGCATTTATGTACGAGGAGCTGTGGTCTGTAACATTTCATAAGCAGAGTTGAACTACATATGTTCTGTATGAGTAGGAAACACAGTTCTTTTTTTCTGGGCATGCACATGGTTCTTACTGTATTGGAGACGCTGGACAGAAGAAGATGATTCTTGCCTTGAAATAGAGTGTTTTTCAGGGATGAGAACTCTGGTGTGAATTTGTCTTCAGAAACAGAGTTAAATCCCAGAATCAGTGTCTTCCTGCAAGCAAAAGTTCATCTCTGCTAATTGCAGTGATTTTTGGGCTCAAATGATTTTTTCGCAGTTCATGAACCCAAAATGATTCTCACTATTAAATAAAGAGAATTTATGTAAGAGAAGTTGTGGTTTGTATCAGAATCATAAGCAGAGTAGAACTACACATGGTGCCTATGAGTAGGAAACACAGTTCTTTTTTTCAGGGCATGCTCATGTTTTTTACTATATTGGAGACGCTGGAAAGAAGAGGATGATTCTTGCCTTAAAACAGAGTGTTTTTCAGTGATGAGAACGCTGGTCTGAATTTGCATTCAGAAACGGAGTTAAACCCCAGGATCTGTGTCTTCGTACAAGCAAGAGTTCATTTCTGGTTAACCCAGTGAATTTTGGGCTCAAATGATTTTTCACAGTTCAGGAATCCAACGCTATTCTCACTATTAACTAAAGAGCATTTATGTAAGAGGAGGTGTGGTCTGTATCAGTTTCATAAGCAGAGGTGAACTACATATGGTCCGTATGTGTAGGAAACACAGTTGTTTTTTTCAGGGCATACTCATGGTTCTTGCTGTATTTTAGATTCTGGAAAGAAGAGCTTGCCTCTTGCTTTAAAACAGAGTGTGTTTCATGGATGAGAATGCTGGTCTGAATTTGCATTCAGAAACGGAGTTAAACCCCAGGATCTGTGTCTTCCTACAAGCAAGAGTTCATTTCTGGTAAATCAAGTGAATTTTCGGATCAAATGACTTTACACAGTTTTAGTACCCAACGCGATTATCACTATTAACTAAAGAACATTTATGTAAGAGGAGCTGTTGTCTGTACCATTTCATAAGCAGAGTTGAACTACATTTGGTCCGTATGAGTACAAACACAGTTCTTTTTTTCTGAGCATGCTCTTGGTTCTTACTGTATTGGAGAAGCTGGAATGAAGAGGATGATTCTTCCCTTAAAACAGAATGTTTTTCAGGGATGAGAACTCTGGTCTGGATTTCAAGTCAGAAATGGAGTTAAACCCCAGGATCTGTGTCTTCCTCCAAGCAAGAGGTCATTTCTGGTTAACCCAGTGAATTTTGGGCTCAAATGATTTTTCGCAGTTCCCGAACCCAACGCCATTCTCACTATTAACTAAAGAGGATTTATGTAAGCGGAGCTGTGGTTTGTATCAGTTTCATAAGCAGAGTTGATCTACATATGGTTCAAAAGAGTAGGAAACACAGTTCTTTTTTTCATGGCATGTTCATGTTTCTTCCTCTATTTTAGACTCTGGAAATAAGAGCTTGCTTCTTGCGTTAAAACAGAGTGTGTTTCATGGATGAGAACTCTGATCTGAATTTTCTTCAGAAAAGGAGTTAAACCCCAGGATCTATGTCTTTCTACGAGCAAGAGTTCATTTCTGGTAAACCCAGTGAATTTTCGGCTCAAATGATTTCACACAGTTCTAGAACCCAACGCGATTATCACTATTAACTAAAGAGCATTTATGTAAGAGGAGCTGTGGTTTGTATAAGTTTCATAAGCAGAGTTGAACTACATATTGTCCGTATGAGTACGAAACACAGTTCTTTTTTTATGGGCATGCTCATGGTTCTTACTGTATTGGAGACGCTGGAAAGAAGAGGATGATTCTTGCCTTAAAAGCGACTGTTTTTCAGGGTTGAGAACTCTGGTCTGAATTTGTCTTCAGAATCGGAGTTCAACCCCAGGATCAGTGTCTTCCTACAAGCAAGAGTTCATTTCCGGTAAACGCAGTGTTTTTTGGTCTGAAATGATTTTCCGCAGTTCATGAGCCCAACATGATTCTCACTATTAATTAATGAGCATTTATGTAAGAGGAGCTGTGGTTTGTATCAGTATCATAAGCAGAGTTGAACTACATATGGTGCATATTAGTAGGAAACACAGTTCTTTTTTTCAAGGCATGCTCATTGTTCTTGCTGAATTTTAGAATCTGGAAAGATGAGCTTGATTCTTGCATTAAAACTGAGTGTGTTTCAGGGATGAGAACTCTGGTCTGAATTTCACTTCAGAAACGGAGTTAAACCCCTCCATCTGTGTCTTCCTACAAGCATGAGTTCCTTTCTTGTAAACCAAGTGAATTTTGGGCCAAATGACTTTACTCAGTTCTAGAACCCAAGGCGATTATCACTATTAACTATAGAGCAGTTATGTAAGAGGAGCTGTGGTCTGTAACATTTCATAAGCAGAGTTGAACTACATATGGTCTGTATGAGTAGGAAACACAGTTCTTTTTTTCTGGGCATGCTCATGGTTCTTACTGTATTGGAGACACTAGAAAAAAGAGGATGATTCTTGCCTTAAAACAGAGTGTTTTTCAGGGATGAGAACTCTGGTCAGAATTTCCCTTCAAAAACGGAGTTATACCCCAGGATCTGTGTCTTCCTACAGGCAAGAGTTCACTTCTGGTAAACAAAGTGAATTTTCGGATCAAATGGTTTTTCCCAGTTCACGAACACAACGCCATTCTCACTATTAACTAAAGAGCATTAATGTAAGAGGAGCTGTGGTTTGTATCAGTTTCATAAACAGAGTTGAATTAGATATTTTCCGCATGAGTAGGAAACTCAGTTCTTTTTTCTGGGCATGCTCATTTTTCTTACTATTTTGGAGTCGCTGGAAAGAAGAGGATGATTCTTGCCTTAAAACAGAGTGTTTTTCAGGAATGAGAACACTGTTATAAATTTGCATTCAGAAACGGAGTTAGACCCCTGCATCTGTGTCTTACTACAAGCAAGAGTTCATTTCTGGTAAACCCAGTGAATTTTGGGCTCAAATGATTTTTCGCAGTTCAAGAAACCTACGCTATTCTCACTATTAACTAAAGAGGTTTTATGTAAGAGGAGCTGTGGTTTGTATCAGTTTCATTATCAGAGTTGAACTACAAATGGTCTGTATGAGTAGGAAACACAGTTCTTTTTTTCAAGGCATGCTCATGATTCTTGTTGTATTTTAGACTCTGGAAAGAAGAGCTTGCTTCTTGCGTTAAAACTGAGTGTGTTTCAGGGATGAGAACTCTGGTCTGAATTTCCCTTCAGAAATGGAGTTAAACCCCAGGATGTGTATCTTCCTATAAGCAAGAGTTCATTTCTGGTTAACCCAGTGAATTTTGGGCTCAAATGATTTTTCGTAGTTCACGAACACAATGAGATTCTCACTATTAACTAAAGAGCATTTTTGTAAGAGGAGCTATGGTTTTTATCAGTTTCATGAGGAGAGTTGAACTACATATTGTCCGTATGAGTAGGAAACACAGTTCTTTTTTTCAGGGCATGCTCATGTTTTTTACTATATTGGAGACGCTGGAAAGAAGAGGATGATTCTTGCCTTAAAACAGAGTGTTTTTCAGTGATGAGAACGCTGGTCTGAATTTGCATTCAGAAACGGAGTTAAACCCCAGGATCTGTGTCTTCCTACAAGCAAGAGTTCATTTCTGGTTAACCCAGTGAATTTTGGGCTCAAAAGTTATTTCCCAGTTCACGAATCCAATGCTATTCTCACTATTAACTAAAGAGCATTTATGTACGAGGAGCTGTGGTCTGTAACATTTCATAAGCAGAGTTGAACTACATATGTTCTGTATGAGTAGGAAACACAGTTCTTTTTTTCTGGGCATGCACATGGTTCTTACTGTATTGGAGACGCTGGAAAGAAGAAGATGATTCTTGCCTTGAAATAGAGTGTTTTTCAGGGATGAGAACTCTGGTGTGAATTTGTCTTCAGAAACAGAGTTAAATCCCAGAATCAGTGTCTTCCTGCAAGCAAAAGTTCATCTCTGCTAATTGCAGTGATTTTTGGGCTCAAATGATTTTTTCGCAGTTCATGAACCCAAAATGATTCTCACTATTAAATAAAGAGAATTTATGTAAGAGAAGTTGTGGTTTGTATCAGAATCATAAGCAGAGTAGAACTACACATGGTGCCTATGAGTAGGAAACACAGTTCTTTTTTTCAGGGCATGCTCATGTTTTTTACTATATTGGAGACGCTGGAAAGAAGAGGATGATTCTTGCCTTAAAACAGAGTGTTTTTCAGTGATGAGAACGCTGGTCTGAATTTGCATTCAGAAACGGAGTTAAACCCCAGGATCTGTGTCTTCGTACAAGCAAGAGTTCATTTCTGGTTAACCCAGTGAATTTTGGGCTCAAATGATTTTTCACAGTTCAGGAATCCAACGCTATTCTCACTATTAACTAAAGAGCATTTATGTAAGAGGAGGTGTGGTCTGTATCAGTTTCATAAGCAGAGGTGAACTACATATGGTCCGTATGTGTAGGAAACACAGTTGTTTTTTTCAGGGCATACTCATGGTTCTTGCTGTATTTTAGATTCTGGAAAGAAGAGCTTGCTTCTTGCGTTAAAACTGAGTGTGTTTCAGGGATGAGAACTCTGGTCTGAATTTCCCTTCAGAAATGGAGTTAAACCCCAGGATGTGTATCTTCCTATAAGCAAGAGTTCATTTCTGGTTAACCCAGTGAATTTTGGGCTCAAATGATTTTTCGTAGTTCACGAACACAATGAGATTCTCACTATTAACTAAAGAGCATTTTTGTAAGAGGAGCTGTGGTTTGTATCAGTTTCATTAGGAGAGTTGAACTACATATGGTCCGTATGTGTAGGAAACACAGTTCTTTTTTTCAGTGCATACTCATGGTTCTTGCTGTATTTTAGATTCTGGAAAGAAGAGCTTGCTTCTTGCGTTAAAACAGAGTGTGTTTCAGGGATGAGAACACTGGTCTGAATTTGCATTCAGAAACGGAGTTAAACCCCAGGATCTGTGTCTTCCTACAAGCAAGAGTTCATTTCTGGTTAACCCAGTGAATTTTGGGCTCAAAAGTTATTTCCCAGTTCACAAATCCAACGCTATTCTCACTATTAACTAAAGAGCATTTATGTAAGAGTAGCTGTGGTCTGTAACATTTCATAAGCAGAGTTGAACTACATATGGTCTGTATGAGTAGGAAACACAGTTCTTTTTTTCTGGGCATGCACATGGTTCTTACTGTATTGGAGACGCTGGAAAGAAGAGGATGATTCTTGCATTGAAATAGAGTGTTTTTCAGGGATGAGAACTCTGGTCTGAATTTGTCTTCAGAAACGGAGTTAAACCCCAGGATCAGTGTCTTCCTGCAAGCAAGAGTTCATCTCTGCTAATTGCAGTGATTTTTGGGCTCAAATGATTTTTTCGCAGTTCATGAACCCAGCATGATTCTCACTATTAAATAAAGAGAATTTATGTAAAAGAAGTTGTGGTTTGTATCAGAATCATAAGCAGAGTTGAACTACACATGGTGCCTATGAGTAGGAAACACAGTTCTTTTTTTCAGGGCATGCTCATGGTTCTTGCTGTATTTTAGACACTGGAAAGAAGAGCTAGCTTCTTGCGTTAAAACTGAGTGTGTTTCAGGGATGAGATCTCTGGAATGAATTTCCCTTCAGAAACGGAGATAAACCCAAGGATCTGTGTCTTCCTAAAAGCAGGAGTTCATTTGTCATAAACCAAGTGAATTTTGAGCTCAAATGACTTTACACAGTTCTAGAACCCAACACGTGTATCACTATTAACTAAAGAGCAGTTATGTAAGAGGAGCTGTGGTCTGTATCATTTCATAAGCAGAGTTGAACTACATATGGTCTGTATGAGTAGGAAACACAGTTCTTTTTTTCTGGGCATGCTCATGGTTCTTACTGTATTGGAGACGCTTGAAAGAATTGGATGATTCTTGCCTTAAAACAGAGTGTTTTTCAGGGATGAGAACTCTGGTCAGAATTTCCCTTCAGAAACGGAGTTAAACCCCAGGATCTGTGTCTTCCTACAAGCAAGAGTTCATTTCAGGTAAACCTATTGAATTTTGGTCACAAATGATTTTTCGCAGTTCAAGAACCCTACGCTATTCTCACTATTAACCAAAGAAGATTTATGTAAGAGGAGCTATGGTTTGTATCAGTGTCATTATCAGAGTTGAACTACATATGGTCTGTATGTGTAGGAAACACAGTTTTCTTTTTCAAGTCATGCTCATGGTTCTTGCTGTATTTTAGACTCTGGAAAGAAGAGCTTGCTTCTTGCGTTAAAACTGAGTGTGTTTCAGGGATGAGAACTCTGGTCTGCATTTCCCTTCAGAAACGGAGTTAAACTCCAGGATCTGTATCTTCCTACAAGCAAGAGGTCATTTCTGGTTAACCCAGTGAATTTTGGGCTCAAATGATTTTTTGCAGTTCACGAACCCAACGAGATTCTCACTATTAACTAAAGAGCATTTTTGTAAGAGGAGCTGTGGTTTGTATCAGTTTCATGAGGAGAGTTGAACTACATATGGTCCCTATGTGTAGGAAACACAGTTCTTTTTTTCAGGGCATACTCATGGTTCTTGCTGTATTTTAGATTCTGGAAAGAGGAGCTTGTTTCTTGCGTTAAAACAGCGTGTGTTTCATGGATGAGAACGCTGGTCTGAATTTGCATTCAGAAACGGAGTTAAACCCCAGGATCTTTGTCTTCCTACAAGCAAGAGTTCATTTCTGGTTAACCCAGGGAATTTTGGGCTCAAATGATTTTTCACAGTTCTGGAATCCAACGCTATTCTCACTATTAACTAAAGAGCATTTATGTAAGAGGAGTTGTGGTCTGTATCAGTTTCATAAGCAGAGTTGAACTATATATGGTCCGTATGAATAGGAAACACAGTTCTTTTTTTCAGGTCATGCTCATGGTTCTTGCTGTATTTTAGCCTCTGGCAAGAAGAGCTTGCTTTTTCGATTAAACAGAGTGTTTTTCAGGGATGAGAACTCTGGTCTGAATTTCCCTGCAGGAATGGAGTTAAACTCCAGGATCTGTATCTTCCTATAAGCAAGAGTTCATTTCTGGTTAACCCAGTGAATTTTGGGCTCAAATGATTTTTCGTATTTCACGAACACAATGAGATTCTCACTATTAACTAAAGAGCATTTTTGTAAGAGGAGCTATGGTTTTTATCAGTTTCATGAGGAGAGTTGAACTACATATGGTCCCTATGAGTAGGAAACACAGTTCTTTTTTTCAGGGCATGCTCATGTTTCTTACTATATTGGAGACACAGGAAAGAAGAGGATGATTCTTGCCTTAAAACAGAGTGTTTTTCATGATGAGAACACTGGTCTGAATTTGCATTCAGAAACGGAGTTAAACCCCAGGATCTGTGTCTTCCTACAAGCAAGAGTTCATTTCTGGTTAACCCAGTGAATTTTGGGCTCAAATGATTTTTCGCAGTTCAGGAATCCAACGCTATTCTCACTATTAACTAAAGAGCATTTATGTAAGAGGAGGTGTGGTCTGTATCAGTTTCATAAGCAGAGTTGAACTACATATGGTCCGTAAGAAAAGGAAACAGTTCTTTTTTGAGGCAATGCTCATGGTTCTTGATGTATTTTAGACTCTGGAAAGAAGAGCTTGCTTCTTCGTTGAAACAGAGTGTGTTTCAGGTATATGAACTCTGGTGTGAATTTCCCTGCAGAAATGGAGTTAAACCCCAGGATCTGTGTCTTCCTACAAGCAAGAGTTCATTTCAGGTAAACCCAGTGAATTTTGGGCTCAAATGATTATTTGCAGTTCAAGAACCCTACGCTATTCTCACTATTAACCAAAGAAGATTTACGTAAGAGGAGCTATGGTTTGTATCAGTGTCATTATCAGAGTTGAACTACATATGGTCTGTATGAGTAGGAAACACAGTTTTTTTTTTCAAGGCATGCTCTTGGTTCTTGCTGTATTTTAGACTCTGGAAAGAAGAGATTGCTTCTTGCATTAAAACTGAGTGTGTTTCAGGGATGAGAACTCTGGTCTGCATTTCCCTTCAGAAACGGAGTTAAACTCCAGGATCTGTATCTTCCTACAACCAAGAGTTCATTTCTGGTTAACCCAGTGAATTTTGGGCTCAAATGATTTTTCACAGTTCACGAACCCAACGAGATTCTCACTATTAACTAAAGGGCATTTTTGTAAGAGGAGCTGTGGTTTGTATCAGTTTCATGAGGAGAGTTGAACTATATATGGTCCGTATGAATAGGAAACACAGTTCTTATTTTCAGGTCATGCTCATGGTTCTTGCTGTATTTTAGCCTCTGGCAGGAAGAGCTTGCTTCTTCGTTTAAACAGAGTGTGTTTCAGGGATGAGAACTCTGGTCTGAATTTCCCTGCAGAAGTGGAGTTAAACCCCAGGATCTGTGTCTTCCTACAAGCAAGAGTTCATTTCAGGTAAACCCAGTGAATTTTGGGCTCAAATGATTTTTCGCAGTTCAAGAACCCTACGCTATTCTCACTATTAACCAAAGAAGATTTACGTAAGAGGAGCTATGGTTTGTATCAGTGTCATTATCTGAGTTGAACTACATATGGTCTGTATGAGTAGGAAACACAATTTTTTTTTCAAGGCATGCTCATGGTTCTTGCTGTATTTTAGACTCTGGAAAGAAGAGCTTGCTTCTTGCGTTAAAACTGAGTGTGTTTCAGGGATGAGAACTCTGGTCTGCATGTCCCTTCATAAACGGAGTTAAACTCCAGGATCTGTATCTTCCTACAAGCAAGAGTTCATTTCTGGTTAACCCAGTGAATTTTGGGCTCAAATGATTTTTTGGAGTTCACGAACCAAACGAGATTCTCACTATTAACTAAAGAGCATTTTTGTGAGAGGAGCTATGGTTTGTATCAGATTCATGAGGAGAGTTGAACTACATATGGTCCGTATGTGTAGGAAACACAGTTCTTTTTTTCAGGTCATGCTCATGTTTCTTACTATATTGGACACGCTGGAAAGAAGAGGATGATTCTTGCCTTAAAACAGAGTGTTTTTCAGTGATGAGAACGCTGGTCTGAATTTGCATTCAGAAACGGAGTTAAACCCCAGGATCTGTGTCTTCCTACAAGCAAGAGTTCATTTCTGGTTAACCCAGTGAATTTTGGGCTCAAATGATTTTTCACAGTTCAGGAATCCAACGCTATTCTCACTATTATCTAAAGAGCATTTATGTAAGAGGAGGTGTGGTCTGTATCAGTTTCATAAGCAGAGTTGAACTACATATGGTCCGTATGAAAAGGAAACACAGTTCTTTTTTGAGGCTATGATCATGGTTCTTGATGTATTTTAGACTCTGGAAAGAAGAGCTTGCTTCTTTGTTGAAACAGAGTGTGTTTCAAGTATATGAACTCTGGTGTGAATTTCCCTGCAGAAATGGAGTTAAACCCCAGGATCTGTGTCTTCCTACAAGCAAGAGTTCATTTCAGGTAAACCCAGTGAATTTTGGTCTCAAATGATTTTTCGCAGTTCAAGAACCCTACGCTATTCTCACTATTAACCAAAGAAGATTTACGTAAGAGGAGCTATGGTTTGTATCAGTGTCATTATCAGAGTTGACCTACATATGGTCTGTATGAGTAGGAAACACAGTTTTTTTTTTCAAGGCATGCTCATGGTTCTTGCTGTATTTTAGACTCTGGAAAGAAGAACTTGCTTCTTGCGCTAAAACTGAGTGTGTTTCAGGGATGAGAACTCTGGTCTGCATTTCCCTTCAGAAACGGAGTTAAACTCCAGGATCTGTACCTTCCTACAAGCACGAGTTCATTTCTGGTTAACCCAGTGAATTTTGGGCTCAAATGATTTTTCACAGTTCAGGAATCCAACGCTATTCTCACTATTAACTAAAGAGCATTTATGTAAGAGGAGGGGTGGTCTGTATCAGTTTCATGAGGAGAGTTGAACTATATATGGTCCGTATGAATAGGAAACACAGTTCTTTTTTTCAGGTCATGCTCATGGTTCTTGCTGTATTTTAGACTCTGGAAAGAAGAGCTTGCTTCTTGCGTTAAAACTGAGTGTGTTTCAGGGATGAGAACTCTGGTCAGAATTTCCCTTCAGAAACGGAGTTAAACCCGAGGATCTGTGTCTTCCTACAGGCACGAGTTCACTTCTGGAAAACAAAGTGAATTTTCGGATCAAATGGTTTTTCCCAGTTCACGAACACAACGCCATGCTCACTATTAACTAAAGAGCATTAATGTAAGAGGAGCTGTGGTTTGTATCAGTTTCATAAGCAGAGTTGAATTAGATATTTTCCGTATGAGTAGGAAACTCAGTTCATTTTTCTGGGCATGCTCATTTTCCTTACTATATTGGAGTCGCTGGAAAGAAGAGGATGATTCTTGCCTTAAAACAGAGTGTTTTTCAGGGATGAGAACCCGGATATAAATTTGCATTCAGAAACGGAGTTAGACCCCTGGATCTGTGTCTTACTACAAGCAAGAGTTCATTTCTGGTTAACACAGTGAATTTTTGGCTCAAATGAATTTTTCACAGTTCAGGAATCCAACGCTATTCTCACTATTAACTAAAGAGCATTTATGTAAGTGGAGTTGTGGTCTGTATCAGTTTCATAAGCAGAGTTGAACTATATATGGTCCGTATGAATAGGAAACACAGTTCTTTTTTTCAGGTCATGCTCATGGTTCTTGATGTATTTTAGACTCTGGAAAGAAGAGCTTGCTTCTTCGTTGAATCAGAGTGTGTTTCAGATATAAGAACTCTGGTGTGAATTTCCCTGCAGAAATGGAGTTAAACCCCAGGATCTGTGTCTTCCTACAAGCAAGAGTTCATTTCAGGTAAACCCAGTGAATTTTGGGCTCAAATGATTTTTCGCAGTTCAAGAAACCTACGCTATTCTCACTATTAACCAAAGAAGATTTACGTAAGAGGAGCTATGGTTTGTATCAGTGTCATTATCAGAGTTGAACTACATATGGTCTGTATGACTAGGAAACACAGTTTTTTTTTTCAAGGCATGCTCATGGATCTTGCTGTATTTTAGACTCTGGAAAGAAGAGATTGCTTCTTGCATTAAAACTGAGTGTGTTTCAGGGATGAGAACTCTGGTCTGCATTTCCCTTCAGAAACGGAGTTAAACTCCAGGATCTGTATCTTCCTACAAGCAAGAGTTCATTTCTGCTTAACCCAGTGAATTTTGGGCTCAAATGATTTTTCGCAGTTCACGAACCCAACGAGATTCTCACTATTAAGTAAAGAGCATTTTTGTAAGAGGAGCTGTGGTTTGTATCAGTTTCATGAGGAGAGTTGAACTATATATGGTCCGTATGAATAGGAAACACAGTTCTTTTTTTCAGGTCATGCTCATGGTTCTTGATGTATTTTAGACTCTGGAAAGAAGAGCTTGCTTCTTAGTTGAAACAGAGTGTGTTTCAGGGATGAGAACTCTGGTCTGCATTTCCCTTCAGAAACGGAGTTAAACTCCAGGATTTGTATCTTCCTTCAAGCAGGAGTTCATTTCTGGTTAACCCAGTGAATTTTGGGCTCAAATGATTTTTCGCAGTTCACGAACCCAACGAGATTCTCACTATTAACTAAAGAGCATTTTTGTAAGAGGAGCTGTGGTTTGTATCAGTTTCATGAGGAGAGTTAGACTACATATGGTCCGTATGTGTAGGAAACACAGTTCTTTATTTCAGGGCATACTCATGGTTCTTGCTGTGTTTTAGATTCTGGAAAGAAGAGCTTGCTTCTTGCGTTAAAACAGAGTGTGTTTCAGGGATGAGAACGCTGGTCTGAATTTCCCTTCAGAAACGGAGTTAAACCCAAGGATCTGTGTCTTCTTAAAAGCAAGAGTTCATTTGTCATAAACCAAGTGAATTTTGGGCTCAAATGACTTTACACAGTTCTAGAACCCAACGCGATTATCCCTATGAACTAAAGAGCAGTTATGTAAGAGGAGCTGTGGTCTGTATCATTTCATAAGCAGAGTTGAACTACATATGGTCTGTATGAGTAGGAAACACAGTTCTTTTTTTCTGGGCATTCTCATGGTTCTAACTGTATTGGAGACGCTTGAAAGAATTGGATGATTCTTGCCTTAAAACAGAGTGTTTTTCAGGGATGAGAACTCTGGTCAGAATTTCCCTTCAGAAACGGAGTTAAACCCCAGGATCTGTGTCTTCCTACAGGCAAGAGTTCACTTCTGGTAAACAAAGTGAATTTTCGGATCAAATGGTTTTTCCCAGTTCACGAACACAACGCCATGCTCACTATTAACTAAAGAGCATTAATGTAAGAGGAGCTGTGGTTTGTATCAGTTTCATAAGCAGAGTTGAATTAGATATTTTCCGTATGAGTAGGAAACTCAGTTCTTTTTTCTGGGCATGCTCATTTTTCTTACTATATTGGAGTCGCTGGAAAGAAGAGGATGATTCTTGCCTTAAAACAGAGTGTTTTTCAGGGATGAGAACCCTGATATAAATTTGCATTCAGAAACGGAGTTAGACCCCTGGATCTGTGTCTTACTACAAGCAAGAGTTCATTTCTGGTTAACCCAGTGAATTTTGGGCTCAAATGATTTTTCACAGTTCAGGAATCCAACGCTATTCTCACTATTAACTAAAGAGCATTTATGTAAGAGGAGTTGTGGTCTGTATCAGTTTCATAAGCAGAGTTGAACTATATATGGTCCGTATGAATAGGAAACACAGTTCTTTTTTTCAGGTCATGCTCATGATTCTTGATGTATCTTAGACTCTGGAAAGAAGAGCTTGCTTCTTCGTTGAAACAGAGTGTGTTTCAGGTATAAGAACTCTGGTGTGAATTTCCCTGCAGAAATGGAGTTAAACCCCAGGACCTGTGTCTTCCTACAAGCAAGAGTTCATTTCAGGTAAACCCAGTGAATTTTGGGCTCAAATGATTTTTCGCAGTTCAAGAACCCTACGCTATTATCACTATTAACCAAAGAAGATTTACGTAAGAGGAGCTATGGTTTGTATCAGTGTCATTATCTGAGTTGAACTACATATGGTCTGTATGAGTAGGAAACACAATTTTTTTTTTCAAGGCATGCTCATGGTTCTTGCTGTATTTTAGACTCTGGAAAGAAGAGCTTGCTTCTTGCCTTAATACAGAGTGTGTTTCAGGGATGAGAAAGCTGGACTGAATTTGCATTCAGAAACGGAGTTAAACCCCAGGATCTCTGTTTTCCTACAAGCAAGAGTTCATTTCTGGTTAACCCAGTGAATTTTGTGCTCAAATGATTTTTCACAGTTCTGGAATCCAACGCTATTCTCACTATTAACTAAAGAGCATTTATGTAAGAGGAGGTGTGGTCTGTATCAGTTTCATAAGCAGAGTTGAACTACATATGGTCTGTATGAAAAGGAAACACAGTCCTTTTTTGAGGCAATGCTCATGGTTCTTGATGTATTTTAGACTCTGGAAAGAAGAGCTTGCTTCTTCGTTGAAACAGAGTGTGTTTCAGGTATATGAACTCTGGTGTGAATTTCCCTGCAGAAATGGAGTTAAACCCCAGGATCTGTGTCTTCCTACAAGCAAGAGTTCATTTCAGGTAAACCCAGTGAATTTTGGGCTCAAATGATTTTTCACAGTTCAAGAACCCTACGCTATTCTCACTATTAACCAAAGAAGATTTATGTAAGAGGAGCTATGGTTTGTATCAGTGTCATTATCAGAGTTGACCTACATATGGTCTGTATGAGTAGGAAACACAGTTTTTTTTTTCAAGGCATGCTCATGGTTCTTGCTGTATTTTAGACTCTGGAAAGAAGAGCTTGCTTCTTGCGTTAAAACTGAGTGTGTTTCAGGGATGAGAACTCTGGTCTGCATTTCCCTTCAGAAACGGAGTTAAACTCCAGGATCTGTAACTTCCTACAAGCAGGAGTTCATTTCTGGTTAACCCAGTGAATTTTGGGCTCAAATGATTTTTCGCAGTTCACGAACCCAACGATATTCTCACTATTATCTAAAGAGCATTTTTGTAAGAGGAGCTGTGGTTTGTATCAGTTTCATGAGGAGAGTTGAACTACATATTGTCCGTATGTGTAGGAAACACAGTTCTTTTTTTCAGGGCATACTCATGGTTCTTGCTGTATTTTAGATTCTGGAAAGAAGAGCTTGCTTCTTGCGTTAAAACAGAGTGTGTTTCAGGGATCAGAACGCTGGTCTGAATTTCCCTTCAGAAACGGAGTTAAACCCAAGGATCTGTGTCTTCTTAAAAGGTAGAGTTCATTTGTCATAAACCAAGTGAATTTTGGGCTCAAATGACTTTACACAGTTCTAGATCCCAACGCGATTATCACTATGAACTAAGGAGCAGTTATGAAAGAGGAGCTGTGGTCTGTATCATTTCATAAGCAGAGTTGAACTACATTTGGTCTGTAAGAGTAGGAAACACAGTTCTTTTTTTCTGGGCATGCTCATGGTTGTTACTGTATTGGAGACGCTTGAAAGAATTGGATGATTCTTGCCTTAAAACAGAGTGTTTTTCAGGGATGAGAACTCTGGTCTGCATTTCCCTTCAGAAACGGAGTTAAACCCCAGGATCTGTGTCTTCCTACAGGCAAGAGTTCACTTCTGGTAAACAAAGTGAATTTTCGGATCAAATGGTTTTTCCCAGTTCACGAACACAACGCCATTCTAACTATTAACTAAAGAGCATTAATGTAAGAGGAGCTGTGGTTTGTATCAGTTTCATAAGCAGAGTTGAAATACATATGGTCCGTATGAGTAGGAAACACAGTTCTTTTTTTCAGGGCATGCTCATGGTTCTTGCTGTATTGGAGACTCTCGAAAGAAGAGCTTGCTTCTTGCATTAAAACAGGCTGTGTTTCATGGAAGCAAACTCTGGTCAGAATTTCCCTTCATGAACGGAGTTAAACCCCAGGATCTGTGTCTTCCTACCAGCAGAAGTTCATTTCTGGTAAACCAAGTGAATGTTCGGCTCAAATGACTTTACACAGTTCTAGAACCCAACGCGATTATCACTATTTACTAAAGAGCATTTATGTAAGAGGAGCTGTGGTCTGTATCATTTCATAAGCAGAGTTGAACTACATAAGGTCCGAATGAGTAGGAAACACATTTCTTTTTTCTGGGAATGCTCATATTTCTTACTGTATTGGAGACGCTGCATAGAAGAGGATGAGTCTTGCGTTAAAACAGAGTTTTTTTCAGGGATGAGAACTCTGGTCTGCATTTCCCTTAACAAACGGAGTTAAACCCCAGGATCTGTGTCTTCCTACAAGCAAGAGTTCATTTCTGGTAAAGCAAGTGAATTTTGGGCTCAAATGATTTTCCACAGTTCCCCAACCCAAACTGATTCTCACTATTAACTAAAGAGCCTTTATGTAAGAGGAGCTGTGGTTACTTTCAGTTTCATGAGCAGAGTTGAACTACATATTGTCTGTATGAGTAGGAGACACAGTTCTTTTTTTCTGGGCAAGCTCATGGTTCTTGCTATATTGGAGACGATGGAAAGATGAGCTTGCTTCTTGCATTAAAACAGAGTGTGTTTCATGGATGGGAACTCTTGTCTGATTTTCCCTTCAGAAATGCAGTTAAACCCATGTTCTGTGTCTTCCTACAAGCAATTGTTCATTTCTGGTAACCAAGTGAATTTTCGGCTCAAATGATTTTACACAGTTCTAGAATCAACGCGATTCTCACTATTAACTAAAGAGCATTTATGTAAGAGGAGCTGTGGTCTGTATCATTTCATAAGCAGAGTTGAACTACATGAGGGATGTATGAGTAGGAAACACAGTTTTATTTTTTTCATGGCATGCTTATTGTTCTTACTGTATTGGAGACCCTGGAAAGAAGAGGATGATTCATGCCTTAAAACAGAGTGTTTTTCAGGGATGAGAATTCTGGTCTGCATTTCCCTTCACTAACGGAGTTAAACCCCAGGATCTGTGTCTTCCTACAAGCAAGAGTTCATTTCTGGTAAACCATGTGAATTTTCGGCTCAAATGATTTTACACAGTTCTAGAACTCAACGCGATTCTCACTATTAACTAAAGAGCATTTATGTAAGAGGTGCTGTGGTTTGTATCAGTTTCATAAGCAGAGTTGAACTACATATGGTTCGTATGAGTAGGAAACACAGTTCTTTTTTTCAGGGCATGCTCATGGTTCTTGCTGTATTGGAGACTCTCGAAAGAAGAGCTTGCTTCTTGCATTAAAACAGGCTGTGTTTCATGGAAGCAAACTCTGGTCAGAATTTCCCTTCATGAACGGAGTTAAACCCCAGGATCTGTGTCTTCCTACCAGCAGAAGTTCATTTCTGGTAAACCAAGTGAATGTTCGGCTCAAATGACTTTACACAGTTCTAGAACCCAACGCGATTATCACTATTTACTAAAGAGCATTTATGTAAGAGGAGCTGTGGTCTGTATCATTTCATAAGCAGAGTTGAACTACATAAGGTCCGAATGAGTAGGAAACACATTTCTTTTTTCTGGGAATGCTCATATTTCTTACTGTATTGGAGACGCTGCATAGAAGAGGATGAGTCTTGCGTTAAAACAGAGTTTTTTTCAGGGATGAGAACTCTGGTCTGCATTTCCCTTAACAAACGGAGTTAAACCCCAGGATCTGTGTCTTCCTACAAGCAAGAGTTCATTTCTGGTAAAGCAAGTGAATTTTGGGCTCAAATGATTTTCCACAGTTCCCCAACCCAAACTGATTCTCACTATTAACTAAAGAGCCTTTATGTAAGAGGAGCTGTGGTTACTTTCAGTTTCATGAGCAGAGTTGAACTACATATTGTCTGTATGAGTAGGAGACACAGTTCTTTTTTTCTGGGCAAGCTCATGGTTCTTGCTATATTGGAGACGATGGAAAGATGAGCTTGCTTCTTGCATTAAAACAGAGTGTGTTTCATGGATGGGAACTCTTGTCTGATTTTCCCTTCAGAAATGCAGTTAAACCCATGTTCTGTGTCTTCCTACAAGCAATTGTTCATTTCTGGTAACCAAGTGAATTTTCGGCTCAAATGATTTTACACAGTTCTAGAATCAACGCGATTCTCACTATTAACTAAAGAGCATTTATGTAAGAGGAGCTGTGGTCTGTATCATTTCATAAGCAGAGTTGAACTACATGAGGGATGTATGAGTAGGAAACACAGTTTTATTTTTTTCATGGCATGCTTATTGTTCTTACTGTATTGGAGACCCTGGAAAGAAGAGGATGATTCATGCCTTAAAACAGAGTGTTTTTCAGGGATGAGAATTCTGGTCTGCATTTCCCTTCACTAACGGAGTTAAACCCCAGGATCTGTGTCTTCCTACAAGCAAGAGTTCATTTCTGGTAAACCATGTGAATTTTCGGCTCAAATGATTTTACACAGTTCTAGAACTCAACGCGATTCTCACTATTAACTAAAGAGCATTTATGTAAGAGGTGCTGTGGTTTGTATCAGTTTCATAAGCAGAGTTGAACTACATATGGTTCGTATGAGTAGGAAACACAGTTCTTTTTTTGACGGCATGCACATTGTTCTTGCTTTATTGGAGACTATGGAAAGAAGAGCTTGCTTCTTGCATTAAAACAGGCTGTGTTTCATGGAAGCAAAGTCTGGTCTGAATTTCCCTTCATGAACGGAGTTAAACCCCAGGATCTGTGTCTTCCTACCAGCAGGAGTTCATTTCTGGTAAACCAAGTGAAGGTTCGGTTCAAATGACTTTACACAGTTCTAGAACCCAACGCGATTATCACTATTAACTAAAGAGCATTTATGTAAGAGGAGCTGTGCTCTGTATCATTTCATAAGTAGAGTTGAACTACATATGGTTTGTATGCGTAGGTTACACATTTCTTTTTTCCGGCAATGCTCATATTTCTTACTGTATTGGAGACCCTGCATAGAAGAGGATGATTCTTGCCTTAAAACAGAGTTTTTTTCAGGGATGAGAACTCTGTTCTGCATTTCCCTTAAGAAACGGAGTTACACCACAGGATCTGTGTCTTCCTACAAGCAAGTATTCATTTCTGGTAAAGCAAGTGAGTTTTCTGCTCAAATGACTTTACACAGTTCTAGAACCAAAGGCGATTATCACTATTAACTTAAGAGCATTTATGTAAGAGGAGCCGTGGTCTGTATCATTTCATAAGCAGAGTTTAACTACATATGGTTTGCATGTGTAGGAAACACATTTCTTTTTTGTGGGAATGCTCATATTTCTTACTGTATTGGAGACGCTGCATAGAAGAGGATGAGTCTTGCCTTAAAACAGAGTTTTTTTCAGGGATGAGAACTCTGGTCTGCATTTCCCTTAACAAACGGAGTTAAACCCCAGGATCTGTGTCTTCCTACAAGCAAGAGTTCATTTCTGGTAAAGCAAGTGAATTTTGGGCTCAAATGATTTTCCACAGTTCCCCAACCCAAACTGATTCTCACTATTAACTAAAGAGCCTTTATGTAAGAGGAGCTGTGGTTACTTTCAGTTTCATGAGCAGAGTTGAACTACATATTGTCTGTATGAGTAGGAGACACAGTTCTTTTTTTCTGGGCAAGCTCATGGTTCTTGCTATATTGGAGACGATGGAAAGATGAGCTTGCTTCTTGCATTAAAACAGAGTGTGTTTCATGGATGGGAACTCTTGTCTGATTTTCCCTTCAGAAATGCAGTTAAACCCATGTTCTGTGTCTTCCTACAAGCAATTGTTCATTTCTGGTAACCAAGTGAATTTTCGGCTCAAATGATTTTACACAGTTCTAGAATCCAACGCGATTCTCACTATTAACTAAAGAGCATTTATGTAAGAGGAGCTGTGGTCTATATCATTTCATAAGCAGAGTTGAACTACATAAGGTCCGTATGAGTAGGAAACACAGTTTTATTTTTTTCATGGCATGCTTATTGTTCTTACTGTATTGGAGACCCTGGAAAGAAGAGGATGATTCATGCCTTAAAACAGAGTGTTTTTCAGGGATGAGAATTCTGGTCTGCATTTCCCTTCACTAACGGAGTTAAACCCCAGGATCTGTGTCTTCCTACAAGCAAGAGTTCATTTCTGGTAAACACAGTGAATTTTGGGCTCAAATGATTTTTCGCAGTTCACGAACCCAACATGATTCTCACTATTAACTAAAGAGCATTTATGTAAGAGGAGCTGTTGTTTGTAACAGTTTCATAAGCATAGTTGAACTACATATGGTCTGTAGGAGTAGGAAACACAGTTCTTTTTTTCAGGGCATGCTTTTGGTTCTTGCTGTATTTTTGTCTCTGGAAAGAAGAGCTTGCTACTTGCGTTAAAACAGAGTGTGTTTCAGGGAAGAGAACTCTGGTCTCCATTTCCCTTCAGAAACGGAGTTAAACCCCAGGATCTGTGTCCTCCTACAAGCAAGAGTTCATTTCTAGTAAACCCATTGAATTTTGGGCTGAATTAATTTTTCGCAGTTCACGAACACAACATGATTCTCACTATTAACTAAAGAGCATTTATGTAAGAGGAGCTGTGGTTTGTATCAGTTTCATAAGCAGAGTTGAACTACATATGGTCTGTAGGAGTAGGAAACACAGTTCTTTTTTTCAGGGCATGCTCTTGGTTCTTGCTGTATTTTTGACTCTGGAAAGAAGAGATTGCTACTTGCGTTAAAACAGAGTGTTTTTCAGGGATGAGAATTCTGGTCTGCATGTCCCTTCATGAACGGAGTTAAACCCCAGGATCTGTGTCTTCCTACAAGCAAGAGTTCATTTCTGGTAAACCATGTGAATTTTTGGCTCAAATGATTTTACACAGTTCTAGAACCCAGCGCGATTATCACTATTATCTAAAGAGCTTTTATGTAAGAGGAGCTGTGGTCTGTATCATTTCATGAGCAGAGTTTAACTACAAATTGTCTGTATGAGTAGGAAACACTTTTCTTTTTTCTGGGAATGCTCATATTTCTTACTGTATTGGAGACGCTGCATAGAAGAGGATTCGTCTTGCCTTAAAACAGAGTTTTTTTCAGGGATGAGAACTCTGGTCTGCATTTCCCTTAAGAAACGGAGTTAAACCCCAGGATCTGTGTCTTCCTACAAGCCAGAGTTCATTTCTGGTAAAGCAAGAGAATTTTGGGCTCAATGATTTTTCAAAGTTCACCAACCCAAACTGATTCTCACTATTAACTAAAGAGCCTTTATGTAAGAGGAGCTGTAGTTACTTTCAGTTTCATGAGCAGAGTTGAACTACATATTGTCTGTATGAGTAGGAGACACAGTTCTTTTTTTCTGGGCAAGCTCATGGTTCTTGCTATATTGGAGACGATGGAAAGATGAGCTTGCTTCTTGCATTAAACAGAGTGTGTTTCATGGATGGGAACTCTTGTCTGATTTTCCCTTCAGAAATGGAGTTAAACCCATGTTCTGTGTCTTCCTACAAGCCATTGTTCTTTTCTGGTAACCAAGTGAATTTTCGGCTCAAATGATTTTACACAGTTCTAGATTCCAACGCGATTCTCAATATTAACTTTGGAGCATTTATGTAAGAGGAGCTGTGGTCTGTATCATTTCATAAGCAGAGGTGAACTACATAAGGTCCGTATGAGTAGGAAACACAGTTTTTTTTTCATGGCATACTTATTGTTCTTTCTGTATTGAAGACCCTGGAAAGAAGCGGATGATTCATGCCTTAAAACAGAGTGTTTATCAGGGATGAGAAATCTGGTCTGCATTTCCATTCAGAAACAGAGTTAAACCCCAGGATCTGTATCTTCCTGCAAGCAAGAGTTCATTTCTGGTAAACCCAGTGAATTTTGGGCTGAAATAATTTTTCGCCGTTCACGAACCAAATGCTATTCTCACTATTAACTAAAGAGGATTTATGTAAGAGGAGCTGTGGTTTGTAACAGTTTCATAAGCAGAGTTGAACTACATATGGTCTGTAGGAGTAGGAAACACAGTTCTTTTTTTCAGGGCATGTGCTTGGTTCTTGCTGTATTTTTGACTCTGGAAAGAAGAGATTGCTACTTGCATTAAAACAGAGTGTGTTTCAGGGATGAGAACTCTGGTCTGCATTTCCCTTCAGAAACGGAGTTAAAACCCAGGATCTGTGTCTTCCAACAAGCAAGAGTTCATTTCTGGTAAACCCAGTGAATTTTGGGCTCAAATGATTTTTCACAGTTCACGAAACCAACGCTATTCTCACTATTAACTAAAGAGGATTTATGTAAGAGGAGCTGTGGTCTGTATCAGTTTCATAAGCACAGTTGAACTACATATGGTCCGTATGAGTTGGAAACACATTTCTTTTTTTCAGGGCATGCTCATGGTTCTTGCTGAATTTTTGACTCTGGAAAGAAGAGCTTGCTTGTTTCGGTAAAACAGAGTGTGTTTCAGAGACGAGAACTCTGCTCTGAATTTCCCTTCAGAAACAGAGTTAAACCCCAGGATCTGTGTCTTCCTACAAGCAAGCCTTCATTTCTGGATAACCCAGTGAATTTTCGGCTCAAATGATTTTTCACAGTTCACGAACCCAACGCTATTCTCACTATTAACTAAAGAGGATTTATGTAAGAGGTGCTGTGGTTTGTATCAGTTTCATAAGCAGAGTTGAACTACATATGGTCCGTATGAGTAGGAAACACAGTTCTTTTTTTAAGGGCATGCTCATGGTTCTTGCTGTATTGGAGACGCTGGAAAGAACATCTTGCTTCTTGGATTAAAACAGGCTGTGTTTCATGGAAGCAAACTCTCGTCTGAATATCTCTTCACGAACGGAGTTAAACCCTAGGATCTCTGTCTTCTTACAAGCAAGAGTTCACTTCTGGTAAAGCAAGTGAATTTGGGCTCAAATGATTTTTCACAGTTCACCAACCCAAATTGATTCTCACTATTAACTAAAGAGCACTTATGTAAGAGGAGCTGGGTTACTTTCAGTTTCATGAGCAGAGTTGAACTACATATGGTCAGTATGAGTAGGAAACACATTTCATTTTTAAGGGCATGCTCATGGTTCCTGTGTTTTTTAGACTCTGAAAAGAAGAGCTTGCTTGTTGCGTTAAAGCAGAGCGTGTTTCAGGGATGAGAACTCTGGTCTGAATTTCCCTTCAGAAACGGAGTTAAACCCCAGGATCTGTGTCTTCCTACAAGCAAGAGTTCATTTCTGGTAAACCATGTGAATTTTCGGCTCAAATGATTTTACACAGTTCTAGAACCCAGCGCGATTATCACTATTATCTAAACAGCATTTATGTAAGAGGAGCTGTAGTCTGTATCATTTCATGAGCAGAGTTTAACTACATATGGTCAGTATGAGTAGGAAACACATTTCTTTTTTCTGGGAATGCTCATATTTCTTACTGTATTGGAGACGCTGCATAGAAGAGGATGATTCTTTCCTTAAAACAGAGTGTTTTTCAGGGACGAGAACTCTGGTCTGAATTTGCCTTCAGAAACGGAGTTAAACCCCAGGATCAGTGTCTTCCTCCAAGCAACAGGTCATTTCTGGTAATCCCAGTGAATTTTGGGCTCAAATGATTTTTCGCAGTTCATGAACCCAACGTGATTCTCACTATTAACTAAAGAGCAATTATGTAAGAGGAATTGTGGTCTGTATCATTTCATAAGCAGAGTTGAACTACATAAGGTCCTTATGAGTAGGAAACATAGTTTTTTTTTTTTTCCATGGCATGCTTATTGTTCTTACTGTATTGGAGACCCTGGAAAGAGGAGGATGATTCATGCCTTAAAACAGAGTGTTTTTCAGGGATAAGAATTCTGGAGTGAATTTACCTTCAGAAACAGAGTTAAAAGCCAGGATCTGTGTCTTCCTGCAAGCAAGAGTTCATTTCTGGTAAACCCAGTGACTTTTGGGCTGAAATAATTTTTCGCAGTTCACGAACCCAACGCTATTCTCACTATTAACTAAAGAGGATTTATGTAAGAGGAGCTGTGGTCTGTATCATTTCATAAGCAGAGTTGAACTACATATGGTTCATATGAGTAGGAAACACAGTTCTTTTCTTCTTGGCATGATCATGGTTCTTACTGTATTGGAGAAGCTGGAAAGAAGAGGATGATTCTTGCCTTAAAACAGAGTGTTTTTGAGGGTTGAGAATTCTGGTCTGAATTTGCCTTCAGAAACGGAGTTAAACCCCAGGATCTGTGTCTTCCTACAAGCAAGAGTTCATTTCTGGAAACACAGTGAATTTTGGGTTCAAATGATTTTTCGCAGTCACGAACCCAACATGATTCTCACTATTAACTAAAGAGCATTTATGGAAGATGAGCTGTGGTTTGTAACAGTTTCATAAGCAGAGTTGAACTACATACGGTCTGTAGGAGTAGGAAACACAGTTCTTTTTTTCCGGGCATGCTCTTGGTTCTTGCTGTATTTTTCTCTGGAAAGAAGACCTTGCTACTTGCTTTAAAACAGAGTGTGTTTCAGGGATGAGAACTCTGGTCTGAATTTGCCTTCAGAAACGGAGTTAAACCCCAGGATCAGTGTCTTCCTACAAGCAAGAGATCATTTCTGGTAATCCCAGTGAATTTTGGGCTCAAATGATTTTTCGCAGTTCACGAACCCAACGTGATTCTCACTATTAACTAAAGAGCATTTATGTAAGAGGAGCTGTGGTTTGTATCAGTTTCATAATCAGAGTTGAACTACATATGGTTTATATGAGTAGGAAACACAGTTCTCTTTTTCTGGGCATGCTCATGTTTCTTACTATATTGGAGATGCTGGAAAGAAGAGGATGATTCTTGCCTTAAAACAGAGTTTTTTCAGGGATGAGAATTCTGGTCTGCATTTCCCTTCAGAAACGGAGTTATACCCCAGAATCTGTGTCTTCCTACAAGCAAGAGTTCATTTCTGGTAACCCAGTGAATTTTGGTCTCAAATTATTTTTCGCAGTTCACTAACCCAATGCGATTCTCACTATTAACTAAAGAGGATTTATGTAAGAGGAGCTGTGGTTTATATCAGTTTCATAAGCAGAGTTGAACTGCATATGGTCCATATGAGTAGGAAACACACTTCTTTTTTTCAGGGCATGCTCATGGTTCTTGCTGTATTTTTGAATCAGGAAAGTAAAGCTTGCTTCTTGCATTAAAACAGAGTGTGTTTCAGGGATGAGAACTCTGGTCTGAATTTGCCTTCAGAAACGGAGTTAAACCCCAGGATCTGTGTCTTCCTACAAGCAAGAGTTCATTTCTGGTAATCCCAGTGAATTTTGGCCTCAAATGATTTTTACAGTTCACGAACCCAATGAGATTCTCACTATTAACTAAAGAGCATTTACGTAAGAGGTGCTGTGGTTTGTATCAGTTTCATAAGCAGAATGGAACTACATATGGTCCGTATGAGTAGGAAACACAGTTCTTTTTTTCAGGGCATGCTCATGGTTCTTGCTGTATTGGAGACGCTGGAAAGAAGAGCTTGCTTCTTGCATTAAAACAGGCTTTGTTTCATGGAAGCAAACTCTGGTCTGAATTTCCCTGCAGAACGGAGTTAAACCCCAGGATCTGTGTCTTCCTACCAGCAAGAGTTCTTTTCTGGTAAACCAAGTGAATGTTCGGCTCAAATGACTTTACACAGTTTTAAAACCCAAGGCGGTTATCACTGTGAACTTAAGAGCATTTATGTAAGAGGAGCCGTTTTCTCTATCATTTCATACGCAGAGTTTAACTACATATGGTTTGTATGCGTAGGAAACACATTTCCTTTTTGTGGGAATGCTCATATTTCTTACTGTATTGGAGACGCTGCATAGAAGAGGATGGTTCTTGCCTTAAAACAGAGTTTTTCTCTGGGATGAGAACCATGGTCTGCATTTCCCTTAAGAAATGGAGTTAAACCCCAGGATCTGTGTCTTCCTACAAGCAAGAGTTCATTTCTGGTAAAGCAAGTGAATTTTGGGCTCAAATGATTTTTCACAGTTCACCAACCCAAACTGATTCTCACTATTAACTAAAGAGCACTTATGTAAGAGGAGCTGGGGTTACTTTCTGTTTCATGAGCAGAGTTGAACTACGTATGGTCAGTATGAGTAGGAAACACATTTCATTTTTCAAGGCATGCTCATGGTTCTTGCTTTTTTTAGATTCTGGAAAGAAGAGCTTGCTTGTTGCTTTAAAGCAGAGTGTGTTTCAGGGATGAGAACTCTGGTCTGAATTTGCCTTCAGAAATGGAGTAAAACCCCAGCATCAGTGTCTTCCTAAAAGCAAGAGTTCATTTCTGGTAAACCCAGTGAATTCTGGGCTGAAATAATTTTTCGCAGTTCACGAACCCAACGCTATTCTCACTATTAACTAAAGAGGATTTATGTAAGAGGAGCTGTGGTCTGTATAATTTCATAAGCAGAGTTGAACTAAATATGGTCCATATGAGTAGGAAACACAGTTCTTTTCTTCTGGGCATGCTCATGGTTCTTACTGTATTGGAGAAGCTGGAAAGAAGAGGATGATTCTTGCCTTAAAACAGAGTGTTTTTGAGGGTTGAGAATTCTGGTCTGAATTTGCCTTCAGAAACGGAGTTAAACCCCAGGATCTGTGTCTTCCTACAAGCAAGAGTTCATTTCTGGTAAACACAGTGAATTTTGGGTTCAAATGATTTTTCGCAGTTCACGAACCCAACATGATTCTCACTATTAACTAAAGAGCATTTATGTAAGAGGAGCTGTGGTTTGTAACAGTTTCATAAGCAGAGTTGAACTACATATGGTCTGTAGAGTAGGAAACACAGTTCTTTTTTTCAGGGCATGCTCTTGGTTTTTGCTGTATTTTTGACTCTGGAAAGAAGAGCTTGCTACTTGTGTTAAAACAGAGTGTGTTTCAGGGATGAGAACTCTGGTCTGAATTTGCCTTCAGAAACGGAGTTAAACCCCAGGATCAGTGTCTTCCTACAAGCAAGAGTTCATTTCTGGTAATCCCAGTGAATTTTGGGCTCAAATGATTTTTCGCAGTTTACGAACCCAATGTGATTCTCACTATTAACTAAAGAGCATTTATGTAAGAGGAGCTGTGGTTTGTATCAGTTTCATAAGCAGAGTTGAACTACATATGGTCTGTATGAGTAGGAAACACAGTTCTCTTTTTCTGGGCATGCTCATGTTTCTTACTATATTGGAGAACCTGGAAAGAAGAGGATGATTCTTGCCTTAAAACAGAGTTTTTTTTAGGGATGAGAATTCTGGTCTGCATTTCCCTTCAGAAACTGAGTTAAAACCCAGTGTCTGTGTTCCTACAAACAAAAGTTCATTTCTGGTAACCCAGTGAATTTTGGTCTCAAATGATTTTTCGCAGTTTACGAACCCAATGCTATTCTCACAATTAACTAAAGAGGATTTATGTAAGAGGAGCTGTGGTTTGTATCAGTTTCATAAGCAGAGTTGAACTGCATATGGTCCATATGAGTAGGAAACACACTTCTTTTTTTCAGGGCATGCTCATGGTTCTTGCTGTATTTTTGAATCAGGAAAGTAGAGCTTTCTTCTTGCGTTAAAACAGAGTGTGTTTCAGGGATGAGAACTCTGGTCTGAATTACCCTTCAGAATGGAGTTAAACCCGAGGATCTGTGTCTTAATTCAAGCAAGCCTTCATTTCTGGTTAACCCAGTGAATTTTGGCCTCAAATGATTTTTACAGTTCACGAACCCAATGCGATTCTCACTATTAACTAAAGAGCATTTATGTAAGAGGTGCTGTGGTTTGTATCAGTTTCATAAGCAGAGTTGAACTACATATGGTCCGTATGAGTAGGAAATACAGTTCTTTTTTTCAGGGCATGCTCATGGTTCTTGCTGTATTGGAGACGCTGGAAAGAAGAGCTTGCTTCTTGCATTAAAACAGGCTGTGTTTCATGGAAGCAAACTCTGCTCTGAATTTCCCTTCACGAACTGAGTTAAACCCCAGGATCTGTGTCTTCCTACCAGCAAGAGTTCTTTTCTGGTAAAGCAAGTGAATGTTCGGCTCAAATGACATTACACAGTTCTAGAACCCAAGGCGGTTATCACTATGAACTTAAGAGCATTTATGTAAGATGAGCCGTTTTCTCTATCATTTCATAAGCAGAGTTTAAATACATATGGTTTGTATGCGTAGGAAACACATTTCTTTTTTCTGGGAATGCTCATATTTCTTACTGTATTGGAGACGCTGTATAGAAGAGGATGATTCTTGCCTTAAAACAGAGTTTTTCTCAGGGATGAGAACCATGGTCTGCATTTCCCTTAAGAAACGGAGTTAAACCCCAGGATCTGTGTCTTCCTACAAGCAAGAGTTCATTTCTGGTAAAGCAAGTGAATTTTGGGCTCAAATGATTTTTCACAGTTCACCAACCTAAACTGATTCTCACGATTAACTAAAGAGCACTTATGTAAGAGGAGCTGTGGTTACTTTCTGTTTCATGAGCAGAGTTGAACTACGTATGGTCAGTATGAGTAGGAAACACATTTCATTTTTCAAGGCATGCTCATGGTTCTTGCTTTTTTTAGACTCTGGAAAGAAGAGTTTGCTTGTTGCGTTAAAGCAGAGTGTGTTTCAGGGATGAGAACTCTGGTCTGAATTTCCCTTCAGAAACGGAGTTAAATCCCAGGATCTGTGTCTTCCTACAAGCGAGAGTTCATTTCTGGTAAACCATGTGAATTTTCGGCTCAAATGATTTTACACAGTTCTAGAACCCAGCGCGATTATCACTATTATCTAAAGAGCATTTATGAAAGAGGAGCTGTAGTCTGTATCATTTCATAAGCAGAGTTGAACTACTTATGGTCAGTATGAGTAGGAAACGCAATTCTTTTTTTCTGGGCGTGCTCATGTTTCTTACTGTATTGGAGACGCTGGAAAAAAGAGGATGATTCTTGCCTTAAAACAGAGCGTTTTTCAGTGATCAGAATTCTGGTCTGAATTTCCCTTCAGAAACGGAGTTAAACCCCAGTTTCTGTGTCTTCCTACAAGCAAGAGTTCATTTCCGGTAAACCCAGTGAATTTTGGGCTAAAATGATTTTTCGCAGTTCACGAACCCAACGCTATTCTCACTATTACCTAAAGAGCATTTATGTAAGAGGATGTGTGGTCTGTATCAGTTTCATAAGCAGAGTTGAACTACATATGGTCCGTCTGAGTAGGAAACACAGTTCTTTTTTTGAGGGCATGCTCATGGTTCTTGCTGTATTGGAGGCGCTAGAAAGAAGAGATTGCTTCTTGCATTAAAACAGGGTGTGTTTCATGGATGAGAACTCTGGTCTGAATTTCCCTTCACAAATGGAGTTAAACTTCATGATCTGTGTCTTCCTACCAGCAAGAGTTCATTTCTGGTAAACCAAGTGAATTTTCGGCTCAAATGACTTTACACAGTTCTAGAACCCAACGCGATTATCACTATTAACTAAAGAGCATTTATGTAAGAGGAGCTGTGGTCTGTATCATTTCATAAGCAGAGTTGAACTACATATGATCCATATGAGTAGGAAACACAGTTCTTTTCTTCTGGGCGTGTTCATGGTTCTTACTGTATTGGAGAACCTGGAAAGAAGAGTATGATTCTTGCCTCAAAAGAGAGTGTTTTTCAGGGTTGAGAATTCTGGTCTGTATTTACCTTCAGAAAAGGAGTTAATCCCCAGGATCTGTATCTTCCTAAAAGCAAGAGTTTATTTCAGGTAAATCTAGTGAATTTTGGACTGAAATGATTTTTCGCAGTTCACGAACCTAACGCGATTCTCACTATTAACTAAAGAGGATTTATGTAAGAGGAGCTGCGGTTTGAATCAGTTTCATAGGCAGAGTTTAACTACATATGGTTTGTATGAGTAGGAAAGACAGTTCTTTTTTTCTGGGAATGCTCATATTTCTTATTGTATTGGAGATGCTGGATAGAAGAGGATGATTCTTGCCTTAAAACAGAGTTTTCTCCAGGGATGAGAACTCTTTTCTGAATGTGCCTTCAGAAATGGAGTTAAACCCCAGGATCTGTGTATTCCTACAAGCAAAAATTCATTTCTGGTAAACGCAGTGAATTTTGGGCTGAAATGATTTTTTGCAGTTCATGAAGCCAACGCGATTCTCACTATTAACTAAAGAGCATTTATGTAAGAGGAGCTGCTGTGTGAATCAGTTTCATACGCAGAGTTGAACTACATATGGTCCCTATTTGTAGGAAACACATTACTTTTTTACAGGGCATGCTCATGGTTCTTGCTGTATTTTAGACTCTGGAAAGAGGAGCTTGCTTCTTGCATTAGAACGGGGTGTGTTTCATGGATGAGAACTCTGGTCTGAATTTCCTTCACAAACGGAGTTAAAACCCATGATCTGTGTTTTACTGCCAGCAAGAGTTCATTTCTGCTACACCAAGTCAATTTTCGGCTCAAATGACTTTACACAGTTCTAGAATCCAACGCGATTATCACTATTAACTAAAGAGTATTTATGTAAGAGGAGCTGTGGTCTGTATCATTTCATAAGCAGAGTTTAACTACATATGGTCTGTATGAGTAGGAAACGCAATTCTTTTTTTCTGGGCGTGCTCATGTTTCTTACTGTATTGGAAAGAAGAGGATGATTCTTGCCTCAAAAGAGAGTGTTTTTCAGGGTTGAGAACTCTGGTCTGTATTTGGCTTCAGAAACGGAGTTGAACCCCAGTGCCTGTGTCTTTCTACAAGCAAGAGTTCATTTCTGGTAAACCACGTGAAATTTCGGCTCAAATGATTTTACACAGTTCTAGAACCCAGCGCGATTATCACTATTAATTAAAGAGCATTTATGTAAGAGGAGCTATGGTCTGTATCAGTTTCATAAGCAGAGTTGAACTACATATGGTCCGTCTGAGTAGGAAACACAGTTCTTTTTTTCAGGCCATGCTCATTGTTCTTGCTGTATTGGAGGCGCTAGAATCAAGAGATTGCTTCTTGCATTAAAACATGGTGTGTTTCATGGATGAGAACTCTGGTCTGGATTTCCCTTCACAAACGGAGTTAAACTGCATGATCTGTGTCTTCCTACCAGCAAGAGTTCATTTCTGCTAAACCAAGTGAATTTTCGTCTCAAATGACTTTACACAGTTCTAGATCCCAACGCAATTATTACTATTAACTAAAGAGCAATTATGTAATAGGAGCTGTGGTCTGTATCATTTCATATGCAGAGTTGAACTACTTATGGTCCATATGAGTAGGAAACACAGTTCTTTTCTGCTGGGCGTGCTCATGGTTCTTACTGTATTGGAGAAGCTGGAAAGAAGAGGATGATTCTTGCCTCAAAACAGAGTGTTTTTCAGGGTTGAGAATTCTGGTCTGAATTTGCCTTCAGAAACGGAGTTAATCCCCAGGATCTGTGTCTTCCTAAAAGCAAGAGATCATTTCAGCTAAATCTAGTGAATTTTGGGCTGAAATGATTTTTCGCTGTTCATGAACACAACGCGATTCTCACTAATAATTAAAGAGCCTTTATGTAAGAGGAGCTGTTGTATTTATCAGTTTCATAAGCAGAGGTGGAGTACATATAGTCCGTATGATTAGGAAACACAGTTCTTTTTTTTTGGCATGCTCATGGTTCTTACCGTATTGGAGACCCTGGAAAGGAGAGGATGATTCATGCCTTAAAACAGAGCGTTTTTCAGGGATGAGAATTCTGGTCTGAATTTCCCTTCAGAAACGGAGTTAAACCCCAGGATCTGTGTCTTCCTACAAGCAAGAGTTCATTTCCGGTAAACCCAGTGAATTTTGGGCTAAAATGATTTTTCGCTGTTCACAAACCCAATGCTATTCTCACTATTACCTAAAGAGCATTTATGTAAGAGGATGTGTGGTCTGTGTCAGTTTCATAAGCAGAGTTGAACTACATATGGTCCGTCTGAGTAGGAAACACAGTTCTTTTTTTCAGGGCATGCTCATGGTTCTTGCTGTATTGGAGGCGCTATAAACAAGAGATTGCTTCTTGCATTAAAACAGGCTGTGTTTCATGGATGAGAACTCTGGTCTGAATTTCCCTTCACAAACGGAGTTAAACTTCATTATCTGTGTCTTCCTACCAGCAAGAGTTCATTTCTGGTAAACCAAGAGAATTTTCGGCTCAAATGACTTTACACAGTTCTAGAACCCAACGCGATTATCACTATTAACTAAAGAGCATTTTTGTAAGAGGAGCTGTGGTCTGTATCATTTCATAAGCAGAGTTGAACTATGTATGGCCCATATGACTAGGAAACACTGTTCTTTTCTTCTGGGCGTGCTCATGGTTCTTACTGTATTGGAGAACCTGGAAAGAAGAGGATGATTCTTGCCTCAAAAGAGAGTGTTTTTCAGGGTTGAGAATTCTGGTCTGAATTTACCTTCAGAAACGGAGTTAATCCCCAGGATCTGTGTCTTCCTAAAAGCAAGAGTTCATTTCAGGTAAATCTAGTGAATTTTGGGCTGAAATTATTTTATGCATTTCACGAACCCAACGCGATTCTCACTATTAATTAAAGATGATTTATGTAAGAGGAGCTGTGTTTTGAATGAGTTTCATAGGCAGAGTTTAACTACATATGGTTTGTATGAGTAGGAAACACAGTTCTTTTTTTCTGGGAATGCTCATATTTCTTACTGTATTGGAGATGCTGGATAGAAGAGGATGATTCTTGCCTTAAAACAGAGTTTTCTCCAGGGATGAGAACTCTTTTCTGAATGTGCCTTCAGAAATGGAGTTAAACCCCAGGATCTGTGTCTTCCTACAAGCAAAAATTCATTTCTGGTAAACACAGTGAATTTTGGGCTGAAATGATTTTTCGCAGTTCATGAACCCAACGCGATTCTCACTATTAACTAAAGAGCATTTATGTAAGAGGAGCTGTTGTATGTATCAGTTTCATATGCAGAGTTGAACTACTTATGGTCTGTATCTGTAGGAAACACATTAATTTTTTTCAGGGCATGCTCAGGTTCTTGCTGTATATTAGAATCTGGAAAGAAGAGCTTGCTTCTTGCGTTAAAGCAGAGTGTCTTTCAGGGATGAGAACTCTGGTCTGAATTTCCCTTCAGAAATGGAGTTATACCCCAGGATCTGTGTCTTCCTCCAAGCAAGAGTTCCTTTCTGGTAAACCCAGTGAATTTTGGGCTCAAATGATTTTTCACAGTTCACCAACGCAAACAGATTCTCACTATTAACTAAAGAGCATTTATGTAAGAGGAACTGTGATTTCTTTCAGTTTCATGAGCAGAGTTGAACTACATATGGTCCGTATGAGTAGGAAACACAGTTCTTTTTTTCAGGGCATGCTCATGGTTCTTGCTGTATTGGAGGCGCTATGAACAAGAGATTGCTTCTTGCATTAAAACAGGCTGTGTTTCATGGATGAGAACTCTGGTCTGAATTTCCCTTCACAAACGGAGTTAAACTGCATGATCTGTGTCTTCCTACCAGGAAGAGTTCATTTCTGGTAAACCAAGAGAATTTTCGGCTCAAATGACTTTACACAGTTCTAGAACCCAACGCGATTATCACTATTAACTACAGAGCATTTTTGTAAGAGGAGCTGTGGTCTGTATCATTTCATAAGCAGAGTTGAACTACGTATGGTCCATATGAGTAGGAAACACAGTTCTTTTCTTCTGGGCGTGCTCATGGTTCTTACTGTATTGGAGAAGCTTTAAAGAAGAGGATGATTCTTGCCACAAAACAGAGTGTTTTTCAGGGTTGAGAATTCTGGTCTGAATTTGCCTTCAGAAACGGAGTTAATCCCCAGGATCTGTGTCTTCCTAAAAGCAAGAGATCATTTCAGCTAAATCTAGTGAATTTTGGGCTGAAATGATCTTTCGCAGTTCATGAACCCAACGCCATTCTCACTATTAACTAAAGAGCCTTTATGTAAGAGGAGCTGTTGTATGTATCAGTTTCATACGCAGAGTTGAACTACATATGGTCCCTATGTGTAGGAAACACATTACTTTTTTTTCAGGGCATGCTCATGGTTCTTGCTGTATTTTTGAGTCTGGAAAGAAGAGCTTGCATCTTGCGTTAAAGCAGAGTGTCTTTCAGGGATGAGAACTCTGGTTTGAATTTCCCTTCAGAAACGGAGTTAAACTGCATGTTCTGTGTCTTCCTACCAGCAAGAGTTCATTTCTGGTAACCATGTGAATTTTCGGCTCAAATGATTTTACACAGTTCTAGAACCCAAGTCGATCATCACTATTAACTAAACAGCATTTTTTGTAAGAGGAGCTGTGGTCTCTATCAGTTTCATAAGCAGAGGTTGACTACATATGGTCCGTATGAGTAGGAAACACAGTTCTTTTCTTCTGGGCGTGCTCATGGTTCTTACTGTATTGGAGAAGCTGAAAAGAAAAGGATGATTCTTGCCACAAAACAGAGTGTTTTTCAGGGTTGAGAATTCTGGTCTGAATTTGCCTTCAGAAACGGAGTTAATCCCCAGGATCTGTGTCTTCCTAAAAGCAAGAGTTCATTTCAGGTAAATCTAGTGAATTTTGGGCTGAAATGATTTTACGCAGTTCACGAACCCAACGCGATTCTCACTATTAATTAAAGAGGATTTATGTAAGAGGAGCTGTGTTTTGAATCAGTTTCATAGGCAGAGTTTAACTACATATGGTTTGTATGAGTAGGAAACACAGTTCTTTTTTTCTGGGAATGCTCATATTTCTTACTGTATTGGAGATGCTGGATAGAAGAGGATGATTCTTGCCTTAAAACAGAGTTTTCTCCAGGGATGAGAACTCTTTTCTGAATGTGCCTTCAGAAATGGAGTTAAACCCCAGGATCTGTGTCTTCCTACAAGCAAAAATTCATTTCTGGTAAACACAGTGAATTTTGGGCTGAAATCATTTTTCGCAGTTCATGAACTCAACGCGATTCTCACTATTAACTAAAGAGCATTTATGTAAGAGGAGCTGTTGTATGTATCAGTTTCATATGCAGAGTTGAACTACTTATGGTCTGTATGTGTAGGAAACACATTACTTTTTTTCAGGGCATGCTCAGGTTCTTGCTGTATATTAGAATCTGGAAAGAAGAGCTTGCTTCTTGCGTTAAAGCAGAGTGTGTTTCAGGGATGAAAACTCTGGTCTGAATTTCCCTTCAGAAATGGAGTTATACCACAGGATCTTTGTCTTCCTCCAAGCAAGAGTTCCTTTCTGGTAAACCCAGTGAATTTTGGGCTCAAATGATTTTTCACAGTTCACCAACGCAAACAGATTCTCACTATTAACTAAAGAGCATTTATGTAAGAGGAACTGTGATTTCTTTCAGTTTCATGAGCAGAGTAGAACTACATATGGTCTGTATGAGTAGGAAACACAGTACTTTTTTTCAGGGCATGCTCATAGTTCTTGCTGTATTGGAGGCGCTATAAACAAGAGATTGCTTCTTGCATTAAAACATGGTGTGTTTCATGGATGAGAACTCTGGTCTGAATTTCCTTTCAAAAACGGAGTTAAACTGCATGATCTGTGTCTTCCTACCAGCAAGAGTTCATTTCTTGTAAACCAAGTGAATTTTCGGCTCAAATGACTTTACACAGTTCTAGAACCCAATGCGATTATCACTATTAACTAAAGAGCATTTATGTAAGAGGAGCTGTGGTCTGTATCATTTCATAAGCAGAGTTGAACTACGTATGATCCATATGAGTAGGAAACACAGTTCTTTTCTTCTGGGCGTGCTCATGGTTCTTACTGTATTGGAGAACCTGGAAAGAAGAGGATGATTCTTGTCTCAAAACAGTGTTTTTCAGGGTTGAGAATTCTGGTCTGAATTTACCTTCAGAAACGGAGTTAATCCCCTGGATCTGTGTCTTCCTAAAAGCAAGACTTCATTTCAGGTAAATCTAGTGATTTTTGGGCTGAAATGATTTTTCGCGGTTCACGAACCCAACGCGATTCTCATTATTAACTAAAGAAGATTTATGTAAGAGGAGCTGTGGTTTGAATCAGTTTCATAGGCACAGTTTAACTACATATGGTTTGTATGAGTAGGAAACACAGTTCTTTTTTTCTGGGAATGCTCATATTTCTTACTGTATTGGAGATGCTAGATAGAAGAGGATGATTCTTGCCTCAAGACAGAGTTTTCCCCAGGGATGAGAACTCTTTTCTGAATGTGCCTTCAGAAATGGAGTTAAACCCCAGGATCTGTGTCTTCCTACAAACAAAAATTCATTTCTGGTAAACGCAGTGAATTTTGGGCTGAAATCATTTTTCGCAGTTCATGAACCCAACGCGATTCTCACTATTAACTAAAGAGCATTTATGTAAGAGGAGCTGTGGTTTGTATCAGTTTCATACGCAGAGTTGACCTACATATGGTCTGTATGTGTAGGAAGCACATTACTTTTTTACAGGGCATCCTCATGGTTCTTGCTGTATTTTAGACTCTGGAAAGAAGAGCTTGCTTCTTGCATTAGAACAGGGTGTGTTTCATGGATGAGAACTCTGTTCTGAATTTCCTTCACAGACGGAGTTAAAACCCATGATCTGTGTCTTACTGCCAGCAAGAGTTAATTTCTGCTACACCAAGTCAATTTTCGGCTCAAATGACTTTACACAGTTCTAGAATCCAACGCGATTCTCAGTATTAACTAAAGAGCATTTATGTAAGAGGAGGTGTGGTCTGTATCAGTTTCTTAAGCAGTGTTGAACTACATATGGTCTGTCTGAGTAGGAAACACAATTCTTTTTTTCAGGGCATGCTCATGGTTCTTGCTGTATTGGAGGCCCTAGAAAGAAGAGATTGCTTCTTGCATTAAAACAGGCTGTGTTTCATGGATGAGAACTCTGGTCTGAATTTCCCTTCACAAACGGAGTTAAACTTCATGATCTGTGTCTTCCTACCAGCAAGAGTTCATTTCTGGTAAACCAAGTGAATTTTCGGCTCAAATGACTTTACACACTTCTAGAACCCAACGAGATTATCACTATTAACTAAAGAGCATTTTTGTAAGAGGAGCTGTGGTCTGTATCATTTCATAAGCAGAGTTGAACTACTTATGGTCCATATGAGTAGGAAACACAGTTCTTTTCTTCTGGGCATGCTCATGGTTCTTACTGTATTGGAGAAGCTGAAAAGAAGAGGATGATTCATGCCTCAAAACAGAGTGTTTTTCAGAGTTGAGAACTCTGGTCTGTATTTGGCTTCAGAACGGAGTTAAACCCCAGTGTCTGTGTCTTCCTACAAGCAAGAGTTCATTTCTGGTAAACCAAGTGAAATTTCGGCTCCAATGATTTTACACAGTTCTAGAACCCAGCGCGATTATCACTATTAACTCATGAGCATTTATGTAAGAGGAGCTGTGGTCTGTATCAGTTTCATAAGCAGAAGTGGAGTACATAGAGTCTGTATGAGTAGGAAACTCACTTCATTTTTTCTTGGCATGCTCATGGTTCTTACCGTATTGGTGACCCTGGAAAAAAGAGGATGATTCATGCCTTAAAACAGAGCGTTTCTCAGGGATCAGAATTCTGGTCTGAATTTGCCTTCAGAAACGGAGTTAAACCCCAGGATCTGTGTCTTCCTACAAGCAAGAGTTCCTTTCTGGTAAACCCAGTGAATTTTGGGCTAAAATGATTTTTCGCTGTTCACGAACCCAACGCTATTCTCACTATTACCTAAAGAGCATTTATGTAAGAGGAGGTGTGGTCTGTATCAGTTTCTTAAGCAGAGTTGAACTACATATGGTCTGTCTGAGTAGGAAACACAATTCTTTTTTTCAGGGCATGCTCATGGTTCTTGCTGTATTGGAGGCGCTAGAAAGAAGAGATTGCTTCTTGCATTAAAACAGGCTGTGTTTCATGGATGAGAACTCTGGTCTGAATTTCCCTTCACAAACGGAGTTAAACTGCATGATCTGTGATTTCCTACCAGCAAGAGTTCATTTCTGGTAAACCAAGTGAATTTTCGGCTCAAATGAGTTTACACAGTTCTAGAACCCAACGTGATTATCACTATTAACTAAAGAGCATTTATGTAAGAGGAGCTGTGGTCTGTATCATTTCATAAGCAGAGTTGAACTACTTATGGTCCATATGAGTAGGAAACACAGTTCTTTTCTTCTGGGCATGCTCATGGTTCTTACTGTATTGGAGAAGCTGAAAAGAAGAGGATGATTCATGCCTCAAAACAGAGTGTTTTTCAGAGTTGAGAACTCTGGTCTGTATTTGGCTTCAGAAACGGAGTTAAACCCCAGTGTCTGTGTCTTCCTACAAGCAAGAGTTCATTTCTGGTAAACCAAGTGAAATTTCGGCTCCAATGATTTTACACAGTTCTAGAACCCAGCGCGATTATCACTATTAACTAAAGAGCATTTATGTAAGAGGAGCTGTGGTCTGTATCAGTTTCATAAGCAGAGGTGGAGTACATATAGTCTGTATGAGTAGGAAACTCAGTTCTTTTTATCTTGGCATGCTGATGGTTCTTACCTTATTGGTGACCCTGGAAAAAAGAGGATGATTCATGCCTCAAAACAGAGTGTTTTTCAGGGTTGAGAATTCTGGTCTGAATTTGCCTTCAGAAACGGAGTTAATCCCCAGGATCTATGTCTTCCTAAAAGCACGAGTTCATTTCAGGTAAATCTAGTGAATTTTGGGCTGAAATGATTTTTCGCAGTTCACGAACCCAACGCGATTCAAACTATTAACTAAAGAGTATTTATGTAAGAGGAGCTGTGGTTTGAATGAGTTTCATAGGCAGAGTTTAACTACATATGGTTTGTATGAGTAGGAAACACAGTTCTTTTTTTCTGGGAATGCTCATATTTCTTACTGTATTGGAGATGCTGGATAGAAGAGGATGATTCTTGCCTTAAAACAGAGTTTTCTCCAGGGATGAGAACTCTTTTCTGAATGTGCCTTCAGAAATGGAGTTAAACCCCAGGATCTGTGTCTTCCTACAAGCAAAAATTCATTTCTGGTAAACACAGTGAATTTTGGGCTAAAATGATTTTTCGCAGTTCATGAACCCAACGCGGTTCTCACTATTAACTAAAGAGCATTTATGTAAGAGGAGCTGTTGTATGTATCAGTTTCATATGCAGAGTTGAACTACGTGTGGTCTGTATGTGTAGGAAACACATTACTTTTTTTCAGGGCATGCTCATGGTTCTTGCTGTATTTTAGACTCTGGAAAGAAGAGCTTGCATCTTGCGTTGAAGCAGAGTGTCTTTCAGGGATGAGAACTCTGGTCTGAATTTCCCTTCAGAAACGGAGTTAAACCCCAGTATCTGTGTCTTCCTACAAGCAAGAGTTCATTTCCGGTAATCCCAGTGAATTTTGGGCTAAAATGATTTTTCGCAGTTCACGAACCCAATGCTATTCTCACTATTACCTAAAGAGCATTTATGTAAGAGGAGCTGTGGTCTGTATCATTTCATAAGCAGAGTTGAACTACGTATGGTCCATATGAGTAGGAAACACAGTTCTTTTCTTCCGGGCGTGCTCATGGTTCTTACTGTATTGGAGAAGCTGAAAAGAAGAGGATGATTCTTGCCTCAAAACAGAGTGTTTTTCAGGGTTAAGAATTCTGGTCTGAATTTGCCTTCAGAAACGGAGTTAATCCCCAGGATCTGTGTCTTCCTAAAAGCAAGAGATCATTTCAGCTAAATCTAGTGAATTTTGGGCTGTAATGATTTTTCGCAGTTCATGAACCCAACGCGATTCTCATTATTAACTAAAGAGCCTTTATGTAAGAGGAGCTGTTGTATGTATCAGTTTCATACGCAGAGTTGAACTACGTATGGTCCCTATGTGTAGGAAACACATTACTTTTTATCAGGGCATGCTCATGTTTCTTGCTGTATTTTTGAGTCTGGAAAGAAGAGCTTGCTTCTTGCGTTAAAGTAGAGTGTGTTTCAGGGATTAGAACTCTGGTCTGAATTTCCCTTCAAAAACGGAGTTAAACCCCAGTATCTGTTTCTTCCTACAAGCAAGAGTTCATTTCTGGTAAAGCAAGAGAATTTTGGGCTCAAATTATTTTTCACAGTTCACCAACTCAAACAGATTCTCACTATTAACTAAAGAGCACTTATGTAAGAGGAACTGTGATTTCTTTCAGTTTCATGAGCAGAGTTGAACTACATATTATCCGTATGAGTAGTAGACACAGTTCTTTTGTTCTGGGCATGCTAATGGTTCTTACTGTATTGGAGACGGTGGAAAGATGAGCTTGCTTCTTTCATTAAAACAGAGTGTGTTTCAGGGATGAGAACTCAGGTCTGAATTTCCCTTCAGAAATGCAGTTAAACCCCATGTTCTGTGTCTTACTACAAGCAAGTGTTCATTTGTGGTAACCAAGTGAATTTTCGGGTCAAATGATTTTACACAGTTCTAGAACCCAAGTCGATTATAACTATTAACTAAAGAGCATTTTTGTAAGAGGAGCTGTGGTCTGTATCATTTCATAAGCAGAGTTGAACTACGTATGGTCCATATGAGTAGGAAACACAGTTCTTTTCTTCTGGGCGTGCTCATGGTTCTTACTGTATTGGAGAAGCTGGAAAGAAGAGGATGATTCTTGCCTCAAAACAGAGTGTTTTTCAGTGTTGAGAATTCTGGTTTGAATTTGCCTTCAGAAACGGAGTTAATCCCCAGGATCTGTGTCTTCCTAAAAGCAAGAGTTCATTTCAGGTAAATCTACTGAATTTTGGGCTGAAATGATTTTTCACAGTTCACGAACCCTACGCGATTCTCACTATTAACTAAAGAAGATTTATGTAAGAGGAGCTCTGGTTTGAATCAGTTTCATAGGCACAGTTTAACTACATATAGTTTGTATGAGTAGGAAACACAGTTCTTTTTATCTGGGCATGCTCATGGTTCTTACTTTATTGGAGACGGTGGAAAGGTGGGGTTGCTTCTTGCATTAAAACAGAGTGTGTTTCAGGGATGAGAACTCTGGTCTGAATTTCCCTTTAGAAATGCTTTTAAACCCCATGTTCTTTGTCTTCCTACAAGCAAGAGTTCATTTCTGGTAACCAAGTGAATTTTCGGCTCAAATGATCTTACACAGTTCTAGAACCCAAGTCGATTATCACTGTTAACTAAAGAGCATTTTTGTAAGAGGAGCTGTGGTCTCTATCAGTTTCATAAGCAGAGGTGGACTACATATGGTCCGTATGAGTAGGAAACACAGTTCTCTTTTTCAGGGCATGCTCATCGTACTTGCTGTATTGGAGACGCTGGAAAGAAGAGCTTGCTTCTTGCATTAAAACAGGGTGTGTTTCATGGATGAGAACTCTGGTCTGAATATCCTTCACAAACGGAGTTAAAACCCATGATCTGTGTCTTCCTGCCAGCAAGAGTTCATTTCTGCTACACCAAGTCAATTTTCGGCTCAAATGACTTTACACAGTTCTAGAATCCAACGCGATTATCACTATTAACTAACGAGCATTTATGTAAGAGGAGCTGTTGTCTGTATCATTTCATAAGCAAATTTTAACTACATATGGTCCGTATGAGTAGGAAACACAATTCTTTTTTTCTGGGCGTGCTTATGTTTCTTACTGTATTGGAGACGCTGGAAAAAAGAGGATGATTCTTGCCTCAAAACAGAGTGTTTTACAAGGACGAGAACTCTGGTCTGAATTTGCATTCATAAACGGAGTTAAACCCCAGGATCAGTGTCTTCCTACAAGCAAGAGTTCATTTCTGGTAAACCCAGTGAATTTTGGTCTCAAATGATTTTTCGAAGTTCACAAACACAAACATGATTCTCACTATTAGCTAAAGAGCATTTATGTAAGAGGAGCTGTGGTTTGTATCAGTTTCATAAGCAGAGTTGAACTACATATGGTCCGTATGAGTAGGAAACACAGTTCTTTTTGTCAGGGCATGCTCATGGTTCTTCCTCTATTGGAGACGCTGGAAAGATGAGCTTGCTTCTTTCATTAAAACAGGGTGTGTTTCATGGATGAGAACTGTGGTCTGAATTTCCTTCACAAACGGAGTTAAACCCCATGATCTGTGTCGACCTTTCAGCAAGAGTTCATTTCTGCTAAACCAAGTCAATTTTCGGCTCAAATGACTTTACACAGTTCTAGAACCAAACGCGATTATCACTATTAACTAAAGAGCATTTATGTAAGAGGAGCTGTGGTTTGTTTCAGTTTCATAAGCAGAGTTGATCTACATATGGTCCCTATGAGTAGGAAACACAGTTCTTTTTTTCTGGGCATGCTCATGTTTCTTACTGCATTGGAGACGCTGGAAAGAAGAGGATGATTCATGCCCCAAAACAGAGTGTTTTTCAGGGTTGAGAACTCTGGTCTGAATATCCTTCACAAACGGAGTTAAAACCCATGATCTGTGTCTTCCTGCCAGCAAGAGTTCATTTCTGCTACACCAAGTCAATTTTCGGCTAAAATGACTTTACACAGTTCTAGAATCCAACGCGATTATCACTATTAACTAACGAGCATTTATGTAAGAGGAGCTGTTGTCTGTATCATTTCATAAGCAAATTTTAACTACATATGGTCCGTATGAGTAGGAAACACAATTCTTTTTTTCTGGGCGTGCTTATGTTTCTTACTGTATTGGAGACGCTGGAAAAAAGAGGATGATTCTTGCCTCAAAACAGAGTGTTTTACAAGGACGAGAACTCTGGTCTGAATTTGCATTCATAAACGGAGTTAAACCCCAGGATCAGTGTCTTCCTACAAGCAAGAGTTCATTTCTGGTAAACCCAGTGAATTTTGGTCTCAAATGATTTTTCGAAGTTCACAAACACAAACATGATTCTCACTATTAGCTAAAGAGCATTTATGTAAGAGGAGCTGTGGTTTGTATCAGTTTCATAAGCAGAGTTGAACTACATATGGTCCGTATGAGTAGGAAACACAGTTCTTTTTGTCAGGGCATGCTCATGGTTCTTCCTCTATTGGAGACGCTGGAAAGATGAGCTTGCTTCTTTCATTAAAACAGGGTGTGTTTCATGGATGAGAACTGTGGTCTGAATTTCCTTCACAAACGGAGTTAAACCCCATGATCTGTGTCGACCTTTCAGCAAGAGTTCATTTCTGCTAAACCAAGTCAATTTTCGGCTCAAATGACTTTACACAGTTCTAGAACCAAACGCGATTATCACTATTAACTAAAGAGCATTTATGTAAGAGGAGCTGTGGTTTGTTTCAGTTTCATAAGCAGAGTTGATCTACATATGGTCCCTATGAGTAGGAAACACAGTTCTTTTTTTCTGGGCATGCTCATGTTTCTTACTGCATTGGAGACGCTGGAAAGAAGAGGATGATTCTTGCCTCAAAACAGAGTGTTTTTCAGGGTTGAGAACTCTGGTCTGAATTTGGCTTCAGAAACGGAGTTAAACCCCAGGATCATCTCTTCCTACAAGCAAGAGTTCATTTCTGGTAAACCAAGTGAAATTTCGGCTCAAATGATTTTACACAGTTCTAGAACCCAGCGCGATTTTCACTATTAACTTAAGAGAATTTATGTAAGAGGAGCTGTGGACTGTATCATTTTCATAAGCAGAGGTGGAGTACATATAGTCCGTATGAGTATGAAACTCAGTTGTTTTTTTCTTGGCATGCTCATGTTTATTACTATATTGGAGATGATGGAAAGAAGAGGATGATTCTTGCCTTAAAACAGAGTGTTTTTCAGGGAAGAGAACTCTGGTCTTAATTTTCCTTCAGAAACGGAGTTAAACCCCAGGATCAGTGTCTTCATACAAGCAAGAGTTCATTTCTGGTAAACCCAGTGAATATTGGGCAATAATGATTTTTCGCAGTTCACGAACCCAACGCGATTCTCACTATTAACTAAAGAGCATTTATATAATAGGAGCTGTGGTTTATATCAGTTTTATAAGCAGTGTTTAACTACATATGGTCCCTATGAGCTGGAAACACAGTTCTTTTTTCAGGGCATGCTCATTGTTTTTGCTGTATTTTTGACTCTGGAAAGAAGAGCTTGCTTCTTGCGTTAAAACAGAGTGTGTTTCAGGGAAGAGAACTCTGGTCTGAATTTCCCTTCAGAAATGGAGTTAAACCCCATGTTCTGTGACTTCCTACAAGCAAGTGTTCATTTCTGGTAACCAAGTGAATTTTTGGCTCAAATGATTTTACACAGTTCTAGAACCCAAGTCGATTATCACTATTAACTAAAGAGCATTTTTGTAAGAGGAGCTGTGGTATGTATCAGTTTCATAAGCAGAGGTGGACTACATATGGTCCGTATGAGTCGGAAACACAACTTTTTTTCTGGGCGTGCTCATGTTTCTTACTGTATTGGAGAAACTGGAAAGAAGAGGATGATTCTTGCCTTAAAGCATAGTTTTTTTGAGGGTTGAGAACTCTGGTCTGCATTTCCCTTCAGAAATGGAGTTAAACCCCAGGATCTGTATCTTCCTACAAGCAAGAGTTCATTTCTGGTAAAGCAAGTGAATTTTGGGCTCAAATGATTTTTCACAGTTCACCAACCCAAACAGATTCTCACTATTAACTAAAGAGCATTTATGTAAGAGGAACTGATTTCTTTCAGTTTCATGAGCAGAGATGAACTACTTATTGTCCGTATGAGTAGGAAACACAGATCTTTTTTTCAGGGTATGCTCATTTTTCTTGCTGTATTATAGACTCTGGAAAGAAGAGCTTGCTTCTTCGTTAAAACAGAGTGTGTTTCAGGGATGAGAACACTGGTCTGAATTAACCTTCAGAAACGGAGTTAAACCACAGGATCTGTGTCTTCCTACACTCAAGCCTTCATTTCTGGTTAACCCAGTGAATTTTGGGCTCAAATGATATTTTGCAGTTCACAAACCCAACGTGATTCTCACTATTAACTAAAGGGCATTTATGTAAGAGGAGCTGTGGTTTGTATCAGTTTCATAAGCAGAGTTGACCTACATATGGTCCGTATGAGTAGGAAACACAGTTCTTTTTTTCAGGGCCTGCTCATGGTTCTTGCTGAATTGGAGACGCTGGAAAGAAGAGCTTGCTTCTTGCATTAAAACAGGCTGTGTATCATGGAAGCAAACTCTGATCTGAATTTCCCTTCACAAACGGAGTTAAACCCCAGGATCTGTGTCTTCCTACCAGCAAGAGTTCATTTATGGTAAACAAAGTGAATTTTCGGCTCAAATGACTTTACACAATTCTAGAACCCAACGCCATTATCACTATTAACTAAAGAGCATTTATGTAAGAGGAGCTGTGGTCTGTATCATTTCATAAGCAGAGTTTAACTTCATATGGTTTGTATGCATAGGAAACACATTTCTTTTTTCTTGGAATGCTCATATTTCTTACTGTATTGGAGACGATGCATATAAGAGGATGATTCTTGCCTTAAAACAGAGTTTTTTTCAGGGATGAGAACTCTGGTCTGCATTTCCCTTAAGAAACTGAGTTAAACCCCAGGATCTGTGACTTCCTACAAGCAAGAGTTCATTTCTTGTAAAGCAAGTGAATTTTGGGCTCAAATGATTTTTCACAGTTCACCAACCCAAACAGATTCTCACTATTAACTAAAGAGCATTTATGTAAGAGGAACTGATTTCTTTCAGTTTCATGAGCAGAGATGAACTACTTATGGTCCGTCTGAGTAGGAAACACAGTTCTTTTTTTCAGGGCATGCTCATGGTTCTTGCTGTATTGGTGGCGCTAGAAAGAAGAGATTGCTTCTTGCATTAAAACAGGGTGTGTTTCATGGATGAGAACTCAGGTCTGAATTTCCCTTCAGAAACGGAGTTAAACCCCAGGATCTGTGTCTTCCTACTAGAAAGAGTTCATTTCTGGTAAACCCAGTGAATTTTGGGCTAAAATGATTTTTCGCTGTTCACGAACCCAACCTCTATTCTCACTATTACCTAAAGAGCATTTATGTAAGGGGAGGTGTGGTCTGTATCAGTTTCATAAGCAGAGTTGAACTACATATGGTCCGTCTGAGTAGGAAACACAGTTCTTTTTTTCGGGGCATGCTCATGGTCCTTGCTGTATTGGTGGCGCTAGAAAGAAGAGATTGCTTCTTGCATTAAAACAGGGTGTGTTTCATGGATGAGAACTCAGGTCTGAATTTCCCTTCAGAAACGGAGTTAAACCCCAGGATCTGTGTCTTCCTACTAGAAAGAGTTCATTTCTGGTAAACCCAGTGAATTTTGGGCTAAAATGATTTTTCGCTGTTCACGAACCCAACCTCTATTCTCACTATTACCTAAAGAGCATTTATGTAAGGGGAGGTGTGGTCTGTATCAGTTTCATAAGCAGAGTTGAACTACATATGGTCCGTCTGAGTAGGAAACACAGTTCTTTTTTTCGGGGCATGCTCATGGTCCTTGCTGTATTGGTGGCGCTAGAAAGAAGACATTTCTTCTTGCATTAAAACAGGGTGTGTTTCATGGATGAGAACTCAGGTCTGAATTTACCTTCACAAACGGAGTTAAACTTCATGATCTGTGTCTTCCTACCAGCAAGAGTTCATTTCTGGTAAACCAAATGAATTTTCGGCTCAAATGACTTTACACAGTTCTTGAACCCAACGCGATTATCACTATTAACTAAAGAGCATTTTTTAAGAGGAGCTGTGTTCCGTATCATTTCATAAGCAGAGTTGAACTACGTATGGTCCATATGAATAGGAAACACAGTTCTTTTTTTCTGGGCGTGCTCATGGTTCTTACTGTATTGGAGAAGCTGGAAAGAAAAGGATGATTCTTGCCTCAAAACAGAGTGTTTTTCATGGTTGAGAATTCTGGTCTGAATTTGCCTTCAGAAACGGAGTTAATCCCCAGGATCTGTGTCTTCCTAGAAGAAAGAGATCATTTCAGCTAAATCTAGTGAATTTTGGGCTGAAATGATTTTTTCCAGTTTACGAACCCAACGCGATTCTCACTATCAACTAAAGAGGATATATGTAAGAGGAGGTGTGGTTTGAATCAGTTTCATAAGCAGAGTTTAACTACATATGGTTTGTATGAGTAGGAAATACAGTTCTTTTTTTCTGGGAATGCTCATATTTCTTATTGTATTGGAGAAGCTGGATAGAAGAGTATGATTCTTGCCTTAGAAACAGAGTTTTCTGCAGGGATGAGAACTCTTTTCTGAATGTGACTTCAGAAATGGAGTTAAACCCCAGGATGTGTGTCTTCCTACAAGCAAAAATTCATATCTGGTAAATGCAGGGAATTTTGGGCTGAAATGATTTTTTGCAGTTCATGAACCCAACGCGATTCTCAGTGATAACTAAAGAGCATTTATGTAAGAGGAGCTGTTGTATGTATCAGTTTCATATGCAGAGTTGAACTACGTAAGGTCCATATGTGTAGGAAACACATTACTTTTTTTCAGGGCATGCTCATGGTTCTTGCTGTATTTTAGACTCTGGAAAGAAGAGCTTGCTTCTTGCGTTAAAGCAGAGTGTGTTTCAGGGATGAGAACTCTGGTCTGAATTTCCCTTCAGAAACGGAGTTAAACCCCAGGATCTCTGTCTTCCTACAAGCAAGAGTTCATTTCTGGTAAAGCAAGTGAATTTTGGGCTCAAAAGATTTTTCGCAGTTCACCAACCCAAACAGATTCTCACTATTAACTAAAGAGCATTTATGTAAGAGGAACTGTCATTTCTTTCAGTTTCATGAGCAGAGTTGAACTACATATTGTCCGTATGAGTAGGAGACACAGTTCTTTTGTTCTGGGCATGCTCATGGTTCTTACTATATTGGAGACGGTGGACAGATGAGCTTGCTTCTTGCATTAAAACAGAGTGTGTTTCATGGAGGAGAACTCTGGTCTGAATTTCCCTTCAGAAATGCAGTTAAACCCTATGTTCTTTGTTTTCCTACAAGTAAGTGTTCATTTCTGTTAACCAAGTGAATTTTCGGATCAAATGATTTTACACAGTTCTAGAACCCAAGTCGATCATCACTATTAACTAAAGAGCATTTATGTAAGAGGAGCTGTGGTCTGTATCAGTTTCATAAGCAGAGGTGGACTACATATGGTCCGTATGAGTAGGAAACACAGTTCTTTTTTTCTTGGCATGCTTATTGTTCTTACTTTATTGTAGACCCTGGAAAGAAGAGGATGATTCATGACGTAAATCAGAGTGTTTTTCAGGGTTGAGAATTCTGGTCTGCATTTCCCTTCAGAAACGGAGTTAAACCCCAGAATCTCTGTCTTCCTACAAGCAAGAGTTAATTTCTGGTAAACCCAGTCAATTTTGGTCTCAAATGATTTTTCGCAGTTCACGAACCCAATGCTATTCTCACTATTAACTAAAGAGGATTTATGTAAGAGGAGCTGTGGTTTGTATCAGTTTCATAAGCAGAGTTGAACTACATATGGTCCATATGAGTAGGAAACACTGTTCTTTTTTTCAGGGCATGCTCATGGTTCTTGATGTATTTTTGACTCTGGAAATAGGAGCTTCCTTCTTGCATTAAAACAGAGTGTGTTTCATGGATGAGAACTCTGGTCTGAATTTCCTTCACAAACGGAGTTAAACCCCATGATCTGTGTCTTCCTGCCAGCCAGAGTTCATTTCTGCTACACCAGGTCAATTTTCGGCTCAAATGACTTTACACAGTTCTAGAATCCAACGCGATTATCACTATTAACTAACGAGCATTTATGTAAGAGGAGCTGTGGTCTGTATCATTTCATAAGCAGAGTTGAACTACATATGGTCCATATGAGTAGGAAACACAATTCTTTTTTTCTGGGCATGCTCATGTTTCTTACTGTATTGGAGATGCTGGAAAGAAGAGGATGATTCTTGCCTCAAAACAGAGTGTTTTTCACGGTTGAGAACTCTGCTCTGAATTTGGCTTCAGAAACGGAGTTAAACCCCAGGATCATCTCTTCCTACAAGCAAGAGTTCATTTCTGGTAAACCAAGTGAAATTTCGGCTCAAATGATTTTACACAGTTCTAGAACCCAGCACTATTTTCACTATTAACTTAAGAGCATTTATGTAAGAGGAGCTGTGGTCTGTATCAGTTTCATAAGCAGAGGTGGAGTACATATAGTCCGTATGAGTAGGAAACTCAGTTTTTTTTTTCTTGGCATGCTTATGGTTTTTACCGTATTGGAGACCCTGGAAAGAAGAGGATGATTCATGCCTTAAAACAGAGCGTTTTTCAGGGATGAGAATTCTGGTCTGAATTTCCCTTCAGAAATGGAGTTAAACCCCAGGATCTGTGTCTTCCTGCAAGCAAGAGTTCATTTCTGGTAACCCCAGTGAATTTTGGGCAATAATGATTTTTTGCAGTTCACCAACCCAACACTATTCTTACTATTATCTAAAGAGGATTTATGTAAGAGGAGGTGTGGTCTGTATCAGTTTCATAAGCAGAGTTGAACTACATATTGTCTGTATGAATAGGAAACACATTTCTTTTTTTCAGTCCATGCTCATTGTAATTGCTGTATTATAGACTCTGGAAAGAAGAGCTTGCTTCTTCGTTAAAACAGAGTGTGTTTAAGGGATGAGAAATCTGGTCTGGATTTCCTTCAGAAACGGAGTTAAACCCCAGGATCTGTGTCTTCCTACAAGCAAGAGTTCATTTCTGGTAAATCCAGTTAATTTTGGGCTCAAATGATTTTTCGCAGTTCTCGAACCCAAACATGATTCTCACTATTACCTAAAGAGCATTTATGTAAGAGGAGCTGTGGTTTGTATCAGTTTCATAAGCAGAGTTGAACTACATATGGTCTGTATGAGTAGGAAACACAGTTCTTTTTTTCATGGCATGCTCATGGTTCTTGCTGTATTTTTGATTCTGGAAAGAAGAGCTTGCTTCTTGCGTTAAAACAGATTGTGTTTCAGGGGTGAGAACTATGGTCTGAATTACCCTTCAGAAATTGAGTTAAACCCCAGGATCTGTGTCTTCCTACAGGCAAGCGTTCATTTCTGGTTAACCCAGTGAATTTTGGGCTCAAAAGATTTTTCGCAGTTCTCGAACCCAACAGGATTCTCACTATTAAATAAAGAGCATTTATGTAAGAGGAGCTGTTGTTTTTTATCAGTTTCGTAAGCAGAGTTGAACTACATATGGTCCGTCTGAGTAGGAAACACAGTTCTTTTTTTCAGGGCTTGCTCATGGTTCTTGCTGTGTTAGAGACGCTAGAAAGAAGAGCTTTCTTCTTGCATTAAAACAGGGTGTGTTTCATGGATGAGAACTCTTGTCTGACTTTCACTTCACAAACGGAGTTAAACTGCATGATCTGTGTCTTCCTACCAGCAAGAGTTCATTTCTGGTAAACCAAGTGAATTTTCGGCTCAAATGACGTTACCCAGTTCTAGAACCCAACGCGATTTTCACTATTAACTAATGAGCGTTTATGTAAGAGGAGCTGTGGTCTGTATCATTTCATAGGCAGAGTTGAACTACATATGGTCCAATGAGTAGTAAACACAGTTCTTTTCTTCTGGGCGTGCTCATGGTTCTTATTGTGTTGGAGAAGCTGGAAAGAAGGGGATGATTCTTGCCTCAAAACAGAGTGTTTTTCAGGGTTGAGAATTCTGGTCTGAATTTGCCTTCAGAAACGGTGTTCATCCCCAGGATCTGTTTCTTCCTAAAAGCAAGAGTTCATTTCAGGTAAATCTAGTGAATTTGGGGCTGAAATGATTATTTGCAGTTCACAAACCCAACACGATTCTCACTATTATCTAAATAGGATTTATGTAAGAGGAGCTGTGGTTTGAATCAGTTTCATAACCAGAGTTGAACTACATATGGACTGTATGAGTAGGAAACAAAGTTCTTTTTTTCTGGGCATGCTCATGTTTCTTACTATATTGGAGATGCTGGAAACAAGAGGATGATTCTTGCCTTAAAACAGAGTGTTTTTCAGGGAAGAGAACTCTGGTCTGAATTTGCTTTCAGAAACGGAGTTAAACCCCAGGATCAGTGTCTTCCTACAAGCAAGAGTTCATTTCTGGTAAACCCAGTGAATTTTGGGCTCAAATGATTTTTCGCAGTTCACAAACCCAAACATGATTCTCACTATTACCTAAAGAGCATTTATGTAATAGGAGCTGTGATTTGTATCAGTTTCATAAGCAGAGTTGAACTACATATGGTCCGTATGAATAGGAAACACAGTTCTTATTTTCTGGACATTCTCATGTTCCTTGCTCTATTGAGGACGCTGTTAAGAAGATCATGCTATTTACATTAAAACAGACTTTGTTTCATGGATGAGAACACTCTTCAGAATTTCCCTTCAGAAATGGAGTTAAACACCATGCTGTGTGTCATCCTACAAGCAAGAGGTAATTTCCGGGAAACCCAGTTATTTTTCGGCTCAAATGAATTTACACAGTTCACGAAACCATCACGATTTTTACTATTAACTAAAAGGCATCTATGTAAGAGATGATGTGGTGTGTATCAGTTTCATAAGAAGAGTTGAAATAGATATCGTCCATATGAGTAGGAGACAGAGTTCTTTTTTTCTGGGCATGCTCATGTTCCTTGCTGTATTGCAAAGCTGGAAAGAAGTGCATGTTTCTTGCGTTAGAACAGAGTGTGTTTCATGGATGAGAACACAGGTCTGAATTTCCCTTCAGAAAGTGAGTTAAACCAAATGCTCTGTGTATTCCTACAAGCAAGAGTTCATTTCCTGTAAACCCAGTTATTTTACGACTCAAATGATTTTACACAGTTTACGAAACCAATACGAATTTCACTATTAAATAAAGAGCGTCTATGTAAGAGATAATGTGGTTTGCATCAGTTTCATAAGCAGAGTTGAACTAGATATGTTCCGTATGAGTATGAGACACAGTTCTTTTTTTCTTGGCATGCTCATGTTCCTTACTGTATTGCAAAGCTGGAAAGAAGAGCATGCTTCTTGAGTTAGAACAGAGTGTGTTACATGGATGAGAACACTGGTCTGAAATTCTCTTCAGAAATGGAGTTAAACCAAATGCTCTGTGTCTTCCTACAAGCAAGAGTACATTTTTGGTAAGAGCTGTGAATTTTCGGCCAAATGAATTTACACATTTCACGAAACCAACACGATTTTCACTATTAACTTAAGAGCGTGTATGTAAGTGATGCTGTGGTTTATATCAGTTTCATAAGCAGAGTTCAACTAGATATGGTCCATATGAGTAGGAGACACAGTTCTTTTTTTTTGGGCATGCTCATGTTCCTTTCTGTATTGCAAAGCTGGAAAGAAGAGCATGCTTCTTCCGTTAAAATGGAGTGTGTTTCATGGATGAGAACACTGGTTAGAATTTCCCTTCAGAAACTGAGTTTAACCAAAGATCTGTGTCTTCCTACAAGCAAGAGATCATTTCTGGTAAACCCTGATATTTTTCGGCTCAAATGAATTTACACAGTTCAAGAAACCAAAATGATTTTCACTATTAACTAAAGAGCATCTATGTAAGAGATGATGTGGTTTGTATCAGTTTCATAAGCAGAGTTGAAATAGATATGGTCCATATGAGTAGGAGACACTGTTCTTTTTTTCTGGCCATGCTCATGTTTCTTGCTTTACTGCAGATGCTGGAAAGAAGAGCATGCTATTTGCGTTAAAACAGACTGTGTTTCATGGATGAGAACACTCTTCTGAATTTCCCTTCAGAAATGGAGTTAAACTCCATGCTCTGTGTCGTCCTACAAGCAAGAGTTCATTTCCGGTAAACACCGTTTTTTTCGGCTCAAATGAATTTACAAAGTTCACAAAACCAACACGATTTACACTATTAACTAAAGAGCATCTATGTAACAGATGATGTGGTTTGTATCAGTTTCATAAGCAGAGTTGAACTAGATATGGTCCGTATGAGTCGGAAACACAGTTCTTTTTTTCTGGGCATGCTCATGTTTCTTGCTGTATTGCAGATGCTGGAAAGAAGAGCATGCTATTTGCGTTAAAGCAGACTGTGTTTCATGGATGAGAACACTCTTCTGAATTTCCCTTCAGAAATGGAGATAAACTCCATGCTCTGTGTCGTCCTACAAGCAAGAGTTCATTTACGGTAAACCCAGTTATTTTTTGCTCAAATGAATTTACACAGTTCAGGAAACCAATACTATTTTCACTATTAACTAAAGAGCGTCTATGTAAGAGATGATGTGGTCTGCATCCGTTTCATAAGCAGAGTTGAACTAGATATGTTCCGTATGAGTCGGAAACACAGTTCTTTTTTTCTGGGCATGCTCATGTTTCTTGCTGTATTGCAGAAGCTGGAATGAAGAGGATGTTTCTTGCGTTAAAACAGACTGTGTTTCATGGAGGAGAACACTCTTCTGAATTTCCATTTAGAATCGGAGTTAAACTCCATGCTCTGTATCGTCCTACAAGCAAGAGTACATTTCTGGTAAAAGCAGTGAATTTTCAGCCAAATGAATTTACATAGTTCACGAAACCAACACAATTTTCACTATTAACTAAAGAGGATCTATGTAAGAGATGATGTGGTTTGCATCAGTTTCATAAGCAGAGTTGAACTAGATATGTTCCGTATGAGTATGAGACACAGTTCTTTTTTTCTGGGCATGCTCATGTTCCTTGCTGTATTGCAAAGCTGGAAAGAAGAGCATGCTTCTTGAGTTAGAACAGAGTGTGTTTCATGGATGAGAAAACAGGTCTGAATTTCCCTTCAGAAAGTGAGTTAAACAAAAGGCTCTGTGTCTTCCTACAAGCAAGAGTTCATTTCATGTAAACCCAGTTATTTTTCGGCTCAAATGATTTTACACAGTTCACGAAACCAATACGATTTTCACTATTAAATAAAGAGCGTCTATGTAAGAGATGATGTGGTTTGCATCAGTTTCATAAGCAGAGTTGAACTAGATATGTTCCGTATGAGTAGGAAACACAGTTATTTTATTTCTGGGCATGCTCATATTCCTTGCTCTATTGCAGACGCTGGAAATGAGACCATGCTATTTGCGTTAAAACAGAGTGTGTTTCATGGATGAGAACACTGGTCTGAATTTCTCTTCAGAAATGGAGTTAAACCAAATGCTCTGTGTCTTCCTACAAGCAAGAGTACATTTTTGGTAAGAGCTGTGAATTTTCGGCCAAATGAATTTACACATTTCACGAAACCAACACGATTTTCACTATTAACATAAGAGCGTGTATGTAAGCGATGCTGTGGTTTATATCAGTTTCATAAGCAGAGTTCAACTAGATATGGTGTGTATGAGTCGGAAACACAGTTGTTTTTTCTGGCCATGCTCATGTTTCTTGCTGTTTTGCAGATGTTGGAATGAAGAGGATGCTTCTTGCGTTAAAACAGACTGTGTTTCATGGAGGAGAACACTCTGCTGAATTTCCATTTAGAATCGGAGTAAAACTCCATGCTCTGTGTCGTCCTACATGCAAGAGTTCATTTCTGGTAAACACAGTGAATTTTTGGTACCAAATGAATTTACACAGTTCACGAAACCAACACAATTTTCTCTATTAACTGAAGAGCATCAATGTAAGAGATGCTGTGGTTTGTATCAGTTTCATAAGGAGAGTTGAAATAGATATGGTCCAGATGAGTAGGAGACACAGTTCTTTTTTTCTTGGCATGCTCATGTTCCTTGCTCTATTGGAGATGCTGGAAAGAAGAGCATGCTTCTTCCGTTAAAACGGAGTGTGTTTCATGGATGAGAACACTGGTCTGAATTTCCCTTCAGAAACTGAGTTTAACCAAAGGATCTGTGTCTTCCTACAAGCAAGAGATCATTTCCGGTAAACCCTGTTATTTTTCGGCTCAAATGAATTTACACAGTTCAAGAAACCAAAATGATTTTCACTATTAACTAAAGAGCATCTATGTAAGAGATGATGTGGTTTGTATCAGTTTCATAAGCAGAGTTGAAATAGATATGGTCCATATGAGTAGGAGACACAGTTCTTTTTTTCTGGCCATGCTCATGTTTCTTGCTTTACTGCAGATGCTGGAAAGAAGAGCATGCTATTTGCGTTAAAACAGACTGTGTTTCATGGATGAGAACACTCTTCTGAATTTCCCTTCAGAAATGGAGTTAAACTCCATGCTCTGTGTCGTCCTACAAGCAAGAGTTCATTTCCGGTAAACACCATTTTTTTTCGGCTCAAATGAATTTACAAAGTTCACAAAACCAACACGATTTACACTATTAACTAAAGAGCATCTATGTAACATATGATGTGGTTTGTATCAGTTTCATAAGCAGAGTTGAACTAGATATGGTCCGTATGAGTCGGAAACACAGTTCTTTTTTTCTGGGCATGCTCATGTTTCTTGCTGTATTGCAGATGCTGGAAAGAAGAGCATGCTATTTGCGTTAAAGCAGACTGTGTTTCATGGATGAGAACACTCTTCTGAATTTCCCTTCAGAAATGGAGTTAAACTCCATGCTCTGTGTCGTCCTATAAGCAAGAGTTCATTTCCGGTAAACCCAGTTATTTTTTGCTCAAATGAATTTACACAGTTCCCGAAACCAATACTATTTTCACTATTAACTAAAGAGCGTCTATGTAAGAGATGATGTGGTTTGCATCCGTTTCATAAGCAGAGTTGAACTAGATATGTTCCGTATGAGTCGGAAACACAGTTCTCTTTTTCTGGGCATGCTCATGTTTCTTGCTGTATTGCAGAAGCTGGAATGAAGAGGATGTTTCTTGCGTTAAAACAGACTGTGTTTCATGGAGGAGAACACTCTTCTGAATTTCCATTTAGAATCGGAGTTAAACTCCATGCTCTGTATCGTCCTACAAGCAAGAGTACATTTCTGGTAAAAGCAGTGAATTTTCAGCCAAATGAATTTACATAGTTCACGAAACCAACACAATTTTCACTATTAACTAAAGAGGATCTATGTAAGAGATGATGTGGTTTGCATCAGTTTCATAAGCAGAGTTGAACTAGATATGTTCCGTATGAGTATGAGACACAGTTCTTTTTTTCTGGGCATGCTCATGTTCCTTGCTGTATTGCAAAGCTGGAAAGAAGAGCATGCTTCTTGAGTTAGAACAGAGTGTGTTTCATGGATGAGAACACAGGTCTGAATTTCCCTTCAGAAAGTGAGTTAAACAAAAGGCTCTGTGTATTCCTACAAGCAAGAGTTCATTTCATGTAAACCCAGTTATTTTTCGGCTCAAATGATTTTACACAGTTCACGAAACCAATACGATTTTCACTATTAAATAAAGAGCGTCTATGTAAGAGATGATGTGGTTTGCATCAGTTTCATAAGCAGAGTTGAACTAGATATGGTCCGTATGAGTCGGAAACACAGTTCTTTTTTTCTGGGCATGCTCATGTTTCTTGCTGTATTGCAGATGCTGGAAAGAAGAGCATGCTATTTGCGTTAAAGCAGACTGTGTTTCATGGATGAGAACACTCTTCTGAATTTCCCTTCAGAAATGGAGTTAAACTCCATGCTCTGTGTCTTCCTACAAGCAAGAGTACATTTTTGGTAAGAGCTGTGAATTTTCGGCCAAATGAATTTACACATTTCACGAAACCAACACGATTTTCACTATTAACTTAAGAGCGTGTATGTAAGCGATGCTGTGGTTTATATCAGTTTCATAAGCAGAGTTCAACTAGATATGGTGTGTATGAGTCGGAAACACAGTTGTTTTTTTCTGGCCATGCTCATGTTTCTTGCTGTTTTGCAGATGTTGGAATGAAGAGGATGCTTCTTGCGTTAAAACAGACTGTGTTTCATGGAGGAGAACACTCTGCTGAATTTCCATTTAGAATCGGAGTAAAACTCCATGCTCTGTGTCGTCCTACATGCAAGAGTTCATTTCTGGTAAACACAGTGAATTTTTGGTACCAAATGAATTTACACAGTTCACGAAACCAACACAATTTTCTCTATTAACTGAAGAGCATCAATGTAAGAGATGCTGTGGTTTGTATCAGTTTCATAAGGAGAGTTGAAATAGATATGGTCCAGATGAGTAGGAGACACAGTTCTTTTTTTCTTGGCATGCTCATGTTCCTTGCTCTATTGGAGATGCTGGAAAGAAGAGCATGCTTCTTCCGTTAAAACGGAGTGTGTTTCATGGATGAGAACACTGGTCTGAATTTCCCTTCAGAAACTGAGTTTAACCAAAGGATCTGTGTCTTCCTACAAGCAAGAGATCATTTCCGGTAAACCCTGTTATTTTTCGGCTCAAATGAATTTACACAGTTCAAGAAACCAAAATGATTTTCACTATTAACTAAAGAGCATCTATGTAAGAGATGATGTGGTTTGTATCAGTTTCATAAGCAGAGTTGAAATAGATATGGTCCATATGAGTAGGAGACACAGTTCTTTTTTTCTGGCCATGCTCATGTTTCTTGCTTTACTGCAGATGCTGGAAAGAAGAGCATGCTATTTGCGTTAAAACAGACTGTGTTTCATGGATGAGAACACTCTTCTGAATTTCCCTTCAGAAATGGAGTTAAACTACATGCTCTGTGTCATCCTACAAGCAAGAGTTCATTTCCGGTAAACACCGTTTTTTTCGGCTCAAATGAATTTACAAAGTTCACAAAACCAACACGATTTACACTATTAACTAAAGAGCATCTATGTAACAGATGATGTGGTTTGTATCAGTTTCATAAGCAGAGTTGAACTAGATATGGTCCGTATGAGTCGGAAACACAGTTCTTTTTTTCTGGGCATGCTCATGTTTCTTGCTGTATTGCAGATGCTGGAAAGAAGAGCATGCTATTTGCGTTAAAGCAGACTGTGTTTCATGGATGAGAACACTCTTCTGAATTTCCCTTAAGAAATGGAGTTAAACTCCATGCTCTGTGTCGTCCTACAAGCAAGAGTTCATTTCCGGTAAACCCAGTTATTTTTTGCTCAAATGAATTTACACAGTTCACGAAACCAATACTATTTTCACTATTAACTAAAGAGCGTCTATGTAAGAGATGATGTGGTTTATATCAGTTTCATAAGTAGAGTTGAACTAGAAAAGTTCGGTATGAGTAGGAAACACAGTTCTTTTTTTCTGAACATTCTCATGTTCCTTGCTGTATAGCAGACGCTGGAAAGAATAGTATGCTTCTTCATTTTAAACGGAGTGTGTTTCGTGGATGAGAACACTCTTCTGAATTCCCTTCAGAAATGGAGTTAAACTCCATGCTCTGTGTCATCCTACAAGCAAGAGTTCATTTCCGGTAAACCCCGGTATTTTTCGGCTCAGATGAATTTACACAGTTCACGAAACCAACATGATTTACACGATTAACTAAAGAACATCTATTTAAAAGATGATGGGGTTTGTATCAGTTTCATAAGCAGAGTTGAACTAGATATGGTCCCTATGAGTAGGAAACACAGTTCTTTTTTTCTGGGAATGCTCATGTTCCTTGCTCTATTGCAGATGCTGGAAAGAAGAGCATGCTTCTTCCGTTAAAACGGAGTGTCTTTCATGGATGAGAACACTGGTCTGAATTTCCCTTCAGAAACTGAGTTTAGCCAAATGCTCTGTGTCTTCCTACAAGCAAGAGTTCATTTCCGGTAAACCCAGTTACTTTTCGGCTCAAATGAATTTACACAGTTCACGAAACCAATACTATTTTCAGTATTAACTAAAAAGCATCTATGTTAGAGATGATGTGGTTTATATCAGTTTCATAAGTAGAGTTGAACTAGAAAAGTTCGGTATGAGTAGGAAACACAGTTCTTTTATTCTGGCCAAGCTCATGTTTCTTGCTTTATTGCAGATGCTGGAAAGAAGACCATGCATCTTGCATTAAAACAGACTGCGTTTCATGGAGGAGAACACTATGCTGAATTTCCATTTAGAATCGGAGTTAAACTCCATGATCTGTGTCGTCCTACAAGCAAGAGTTCATTTCTGGTAAACGCAGTGAATTTTCAGCCAAATGAATTTACACAGTTCACGAAACCAACACAATTTTAACTATTAACTAAAGAGCATCTATGTAAGAGATGATGTGGTTTGTATCTGTTTCATAAGCAGAGTTGAACGAGATATGGGCCCTATGAGTAGGAAATACAGTTCTTTTTTTCTGGACATTCTCATGTTCCTTGCTGTATTGCAGACACTGGAAAGAAGAGCATGCTATTTGTGTTAAAACAGACTTTGTTTCATGGATGAGAACACTCTTCTGAATTTCCCTTCAGAAATGGAGTTAATCTCCATGCTCTGTGTCATCCTACAAGCAAGAGGTAATTTCCGGGAAACCCAGTTATTTTTCAGCTCAAATGAATTTACACAGTTCACGAAACCAATACGATTTTCACTATTAAATAAAGAGCATCTATGTAAGAGATGATGTGGTTTGTATCAGTTTCATAAGCAGTGTTGAACTAGATATGGTCCGTATGAGTAGGAAACACAGTTGTTTTTTTCTGGACATGCTCATGTTCCTTGCTGTATTGCAAACGCTGGAAAGAAGAGCATGCTATTTGCGTTAAAATGGAGTGTGTTTCATGGATGAGAACACTGGTCTGAATTTCCCTTCAGAAATGGAGTTAAACCAAATGATGTGTGTCTTCCCACAAGCAAGAGTTCATTTTTGGTAAAAGCAGTGAATTTTCGGCTCAAATGAATTTACACAGTTCACAAACCCAACGCGTTTATCTCTATTAACTAAAGAGCGTCTATGTAAGAGATGCTGTGGTTTGTATCAGTTTCATAAGCAGAGTGGAACTAGATATGGTCCGTTTGAGTAAAAAACACAGTTCTTTTTTTCTGGCCATGCTCATGTTTCTTACTGTATTGCAGAAGCTGGAAAAAAGAGCATGCTTCTTGCATTAAAACAAACTGTGTTTCATGGATCAGAACACTCTTATGAATTTCCCTTCAGAAATTTAGTTAAACCAAATGCTCTGTGACTTCCTACAAGCAAGAGTTCATTTCTGTAAACGCAGTGAATTTTCGGCTCATATGAATTTACACAGTTCACAAACCCAACACGTTTTTCACTATTAACTAAAGAGCATCTATGTAAGTGATGCTGTGGTTTGTATCAGTTTCATAAACAGAATTGAACTAGATATGGTCCGTATGAGTAGGAAACATAGTTCTTTTTTTCTGGCCATGCTCATGTTTCTTGCTGTATTGCAGATGCTAGAAAGAAGAGCATGCTTCTTGCATTGAAACAGACTGTGTTTCATGGATGAAATCACTCTTCTGAATTTCCATTTATAATCTGAGTTAAACTCCATGCTCTATGTCGTCCTACAAGCAAGAGTTCATTTCTGGTAAACCCAGTTGTTTTTCAGCTCAAATGAATTTACACAGTTCAGGAAACCATTCGTTTTTCACTATTAACTAAAGAGCATCTGTGTAAGAGATGATGTGGTTTCTATGAGTTTCATAAGCAGAGTTGAACGAGATATGGTCCGTATGAGTAGGAAACACAGTTCTTTTTTTGGGGACATGCTCATTTTCCTTGCTGTATTGCAGATGTTGGAAGGAAGTGCATGCTATTTGCGTTAAAACAGAGTTTGTTTCATGGATGAGAACACTGGTCTGAATTTCCCTTCAGAAGTGGAGTTAAACCAAATGCTCTGTGTCTTCCAACAAGCAAGAGTTCATTTTTGGTATAAGCAGTGAATTTTCGGCTCAAATGAATTTACACAGTTCACAAACCCAACGCGTTTATCACTATTAACTAAAGAGCGTCTATGTAAGAGATGCTGTGGTTTTTATCAGTTTCATAAGCAGAGTTGAACTAGATATGGTCTGTATGAGTAGGAAACACATTTTTTTTTTCTGGACATGCTCATGTTCCTTGCTGTATTGCAGACTTTGGAAAGAAGAGCGTGCTATTTGCGTTAAAACAGAGTGTGTTTCATGGATGAGAACACTGGTCTGAATTTCCCTTCAGAAATGGAGTTAAACCAAATGCTCTGTGTCTTCCTAGAAGCAAGAGTTCATTTTTGGTAAAAGCAGTGATTTTTCCGCTCGAATGAATTTACACAGTTCACAAACCCAAAGCGTTTATCACTATTAACTAAAGAGCCTCTATGTAAGAGATGCTGTGGTTTGTATCAGTTCCATAAGCAGAGTTGAACTAGATATGGTCTGTTTGTGTCAGAAACACAGTTCTTTTTTTCTGGCCATGCTCATGTTTCTTGCTGTATTGCAGATGCTGGAAAAAAGAGCATGCTTCTTGAGTTAAAACAAACTGTGTTTCATGGATGAGAACACTCTTCTGAATTTCGCTTCAGTAATTCAGTTAAACCAAATGCTCTGTGTCTTCATACAAGAAACAGTTCATTTCTGGTAGAGGCAGTGAATTTTCGGCTCATATGAATTTACACAGTTCACAAACCCAACACGTTTTTCACTATTAACTAAAGAACATCTATGTAAGTGATGCTGTGTTTTGTATCAGTTTCATAAACAGAATTGAACTAGATATGGTCAGTATGAGTAGGAAACACAGATCTTTTTTTCTGGCCATGCTCATGTTTCTTGCTGTATTGCAGATGCTTGAAAGAAGAGCATGCTTCTTGCTTTGAAACAGACTGTGTTTCATGGATGAGATCACTCTTCTGCATTTCCATTTAGAATCGGAGTTAAACTCCATGCTCTTGGTAGTCCTACAAGCAAGAGTTCATTTCTGGTAAACCCAGTTGATTTTCGGCTCAAATATATTTACACAGTTCACGAAAACAATACGATTTTCACTATTAACTAAAGAGCATCTATGTAAGAGATGATGTGGATTCTATGAGTTTCATAAGCAGAGTTGAACGAGATATGGTCCGTATGAGTAGGAAACACAGTTCTTTTTTTGGGGACATGCTCATGTTCCTTGCTGTATTGCAGATGTTGGAAGGAAGTGCATGCTATTTGCGTTAAAACAGAGTGTGTTTCATGGATGAGAACACTTGTCTAAATTTCCCTTCAGAAGTGGAGTTAAACCAAATGCTCTGTGTCTTCCAACAAGCAAGAGTTCATTTTTGGTATAAGCAGTGAATTTTCGGCTCAAATGAATTTACACAGTTCACAAACCCAACGCGTTTATCACTATTAACTAAAGAGCGTCTATGTAAGAGATGCTGTGGTTTTTATCAGTTTCATAAGCACAGTTGAACTAGATATGGTCCATTTGTGTCAGAAACACAGTTCTTTTTTTCTGGCCATGCTCATGTTTCTTGCTGTATTGCAGATGCTAGAAAAAAGAGCATGCTTCTTGAGTTAAAACAAACTGTGTTTCATGGATGAGAACACTCTTCTGACTTTCCCTTCTGAAATTTAGTTAAACCAAATGCTCTGTGTCTTCGTTCAAGCAAGAGTTCTTTTCTGGTAAACACAGTGAATTTTCGGTGCCAAATGAATTTACACAGTTCACCAAACCAACACAATTTTCTCTATTAACTAAAGAGCATCTACGTAAGAGATGCTGTGGTTTGTATCAGTTTCATAAGCAGAGTTGAATGAGATATGGTCCCTATGAGTAGGAAACACAGTTCTCTTTTTCTGGCCATGCTCATGGTTCTTGCTGTATTGCAGATGCTGGAAAGAAGAGCATGCTTCTTGCATTAAAACAGACTTTGTTTCTTTGAGGAGAACACTCTTCTGAATTTCCCTTTAGAATCGGAGTTTAACGCCATGCTCTGTGTCTTAGTACAGGCAAGAGTTCATTTCTGGTAAAAGCAGTGAATTTTCAGCCAAATGAATTTAAACAGTTCACGAAATCAACAGAATTTTCACTATTAACTAAAGAGCGTCTAGGTAAGAGATGCTGGGGTTTGTATCAGTTTCATAAGCAGAGTTGAAGTAGATATGGTCCATATGAGTAGGAGACACAGTTCTTTTTTTCTGGTCATGCTCATGTTCCTTTCTGTATTGCAAAGCTGGAAAGAAGAGCATGCTTCTTGCGTTAGAACAGAGTGTGTTTCATGGATGAGAACACAGGTCTGAATTTCCCTTCAGAAAGTGAGTTAAACCAAAAGTTTTGTGTCTTCCTATAAGCAAGAGTTCATTTCCTGTAAACCCAGATATTTTTTGGCTCAAATGAATTTACACAGTTCAAGGAAACCAACACGATTTTCAATATTAACTAAAGAGCATCTATGTAAGAGATGATGTGGCTTCTATCAGTTTCATAAGCAGTGTTGAACTAGATATGGTCCGTATGAGTAGGAAAACCAGTTCTTTTTTTCTGGACATTCTCATGTTTCTTGCTGTATAGCAGACCCTGGGAAGAAGAGCATGCTTCTTCCTTTAAAACGGAGTGTGTTTCATGGATGAGAACACAGGTCTGAATTTCCCTTCAGAAAGTGAGTTAAACCAAAGGTCTGTGTCTTCCTACAAGCAAGAGTTCATTTCCTGTAAACCCAGTTATTTTTCGGCTCAAATGATTTTACATAGTTCACGAAACCAATATGATTTTCACTATTAACTAAAGACCATCTATGTAAGAGATGATGTGGTTTGTATCAGTTTCATGAGCAGAGTTGAACGAGATTCGGTCCCTATGATTAGGAAACACAGTTCTTGTTTTCTGGACAGGCTCATGTTCCTTGCTGTATTGCAGATGCTGGAAAGACGTGCATGCTTCTTGCGTTAAAACAGACTGTGTTTCATGGATGAGACCACTTTTCAGAATTTCCCTTTAGAATCAGAGTTAAACTCCATGCTATGTGTCTTCCTACAAGCAAGAGTTCATTTCCGGTAAACCCCGTTATTTTTTGCTCAAATGAATTTACACAGTTCAAGGAAACCAATACGATTTTCAATATAAACTAAAGAGCATCTATGTAAGAGATGATGTGGTTTGTATCAGTTTCATAAGCAGAGTTGAACTAGATATGGTCCCTATGAGTAGGAAACACAGTTCTTTTTTTCTGGACATTCTCATGTTCCTTGCTGTATAGCAGACGCTGGAAAGAATAGTATGCTTCTTCATTTTAAACGGAGTGTGTTTCGTGGATGAGAACACTCTTCTGAATTCCCTTCAGAAATGGAGTTAAACTCCATGCTCTGTGTCATCCTACAAGCAAGAATTCATTTCCGGTAAACCCAGTTACTTTTCGGCTCAAATGAATTTACACAGTTCACGAAACCAATACTATTTTCAGTATTAACTAAAAAGCATCTATGTTAGAGATGATGTGGTTTATATCAGTTTCATAAGCAGAGTTGAAATAGATATGGTCCATATGAGTAGGAGACACAGTTCTTTTTTTCTGGACATGCTCATGTTCCTTGCTGTATTGCAAAGCTGGAAAGAAGAGCATGCTTCTTGAGTTAGAACAGAGTGTGTTTCATGGATGAGAACACAGGTCTGAATTTCCCTTCAGAAAGTGAGTTAAACCAAAGGTTCTGTGTCTTCCTATAAGCAAGATTCATTTCCTGTAAACCCAGTTATTTTTCGTCTCAAATGATTTTACATAGTTCACGAAACCAATACGATTTTCACTATTAAGTAAAGACCATCTATGTAAGAGATGATGTGGTTTGTATCAGTTTGATGAGCAGAGTTGAACAAGATATGGGCCCTAGGAGTAGGAAACACAGTTCTTTTTTTCTGGCCATGCTCATGTTTCTTGCTTTACTGCAGATGCTGGAAAGAAGAGCATGCTATTTGCGTTAAAACAGACTGTGTTTCATGGATGAGAACACTCTTCTGAATTTCCCTTCAGAAATGGAGTTAATCTCCATGCTCTGTGTCATCCTACAAGCAAGAGGTAATTTCCAGGAAACCCAGTTATTTTTCAGCTCAAATGAATTTACACAGTTCACGAAACCAATACGATTTTCACTATTAAATAAAGAGCATCTATGTAAGAGATGATGTGGTTTGTATCAGTTTCATAAGCAGTGTTGAACTAGATATGGTCCGTAAGAGTAGGACACACAGTTCCTTTTTTCTGGACATTCTCATGTTCCTTGCTGTATTGAAGATGCTGGAAAGAAGAGCATGCTATTTCATTAACACAGATTGTGTTTCTTTGAGGAGAACACTCTTCTGAATTTCCCTTCAGAAATGGAGTTAAACGCCATGCTCTGTGTCATCCTACAAGCAAGAGTACATTTCTGGTAAACCCAGATATTTTTCGGCGCAAATGATTTTACACAGTTCAGGAAACCAACACGATTTTCACTATTAACTAAAGAGCGTCTAGGTAAGAGATGCTGGGGTTTATATCAGTTTCATAAGCAGAGTTGAACTAGATATGGTCCCTATGAGTAGGAAATACAGTTCTCTTTTTATGGCCATGCTCATGTTTCTTGTTATATTGCAGATGCTGGTAAGAATAGCATGCTTCTTGCATTAAAACAGACTGTGTTTCTTGGAGGAGAACTCTCTTATGAATTTCCATTTGGAATCGGAGTTTAACGCCATGCTCTGTGTATCCTACAAGCAAGAGTTCATTTCTGGTAAAAGCAGTGAATTTTCAGCCAAATGAACTTACACAGTTCACGAAACCAACACGATTTTCACTATTAACTAAAGAGCGTCTAGGTAAGAGATGCTGTGGTTTATATCAGTTTCATAAGCAGGGTTGAACTAGATATGGTCCGTATGAGTAGGAAACACAGTTGTTTTTTTCTGGACATGCTCATGTTCCTTGCTGTATTGCAAACGCTGGAAAGAAGAGCATGCTATTTGCGTTAAAACGGAGTGTGTTTCATGGATGAGAACACTGGTCTGAATTTCCCTTCAGAAATGGAGTTAAACCAAATGATGTGTGTCTTCCCACAAGCAAGAGTTCATTTTTGGTAAAAGCAGTGAATTTTCGGCTCAAATGAATTTACACAGTTCACAAACCCAACGCGTTTATATCTATTAACTAAAGAGCGTCTATGTAAGAGATGCTGTGGTTTGTATCAGTTTCATAAGCAGAGTGGAACTAGATATGGTCCGTTTGAGTAAAAAACACAGTTCTTTTTTTCTGGCCATGCTCATGTTTCTTGCTGTATTGCAGATGCTGGAAAAAAGAGCATGCTTCTTGCATTAAAACAAACTGTGTTTCATGGATCAGAACACTCTTATGAATTTCCCTTCAGAAATTTAGTTAAACCAAATGCTCTGTGACTTCCTACAAGCAAGAGTTCATTTCTGTAAACGCAGTGAATTTTCGGCTCATATGAATTTACACAGTTCACAAACCCAACACGTTTTTCACTATTAACTAAAGAGCATCTATGTAAGTGATGCTGTGGTTTGTATCAGTTTCATAAACAGAATTGAACTAGATATGGTCCGTATGAGTAGGAAACACAGTTCTTTTTTTCTGGCCATGCTCATGTTTCTTGCTGTATTGCAGATGCTAGAAAGAAGAGCATGCTTCTTGCATTGAAACAGACTGTGTTTCATGGATGAAATCACTCTTCTGAATTTCCATTTTTAATCGGAGTTAAACTCCATGCTCTATGTCGTCCTACAAGCAAGTGTTCATTTCTGGTAAACCCAGTTGTTTTTCGGCTCAAATGAATTTACACAGTTCACGAAACCAACTCGTTTTTCACTATTAACTAAAGAGCATCTGTGTAAGAGATGATGTGGTTTCTATGAGTTTCATAAGCAGAGTTGAACGAGATATGGTCCGTATGAGTAGGAAACACAGTTCTTTTTTTGGGGACATGCTCATGTTCCTTGCTGTATTGCAGATGTTGGAAGGAAGTGCATGCTATTTGCGTTAAAACAGAGTGTGGTTCATGGATGAGAGCACTGGTCTGAATTTCCCTTCAGAAATGGAGTTAAACCAAATGCTCTGTGTCTTCCTACAAGCAAGAGTTCATTTTTGGTAAAAGCAGTGAATTTTCGGCTCGAATGAATTTACACAGTTCACAAACCCAACGCGTTTATCTCTATTAACTAAAGAGCGTCAATGTAAGAGATGCTGTGGTTTTATCAGTTCCATAAGCAGAGTTGAACTAGATATGGTCCGTTTGTGTCAGAAACACAGTTCTTTTTTTCTGGCCATGCTCATGTTTCTTGCTGTATTGCAGATGCTGGAAAAAAGAGCATGCTTCTTGAGTTAAAACAAACTGTGTTTTATGGATGAGAACACTCTTCTGACTTTCCCTTCTGAAATTTAGTTAAACCAAATGCTCTGTGTCTTCGTTCAAGCAAGAGTTCATTTCTGGTAAAGGCAGTGAATTTTCGGCTCATATGAATTTACACAGTTCACAAACCCTACACGTTTATCTCTATTAAGTAAAGAGCGTCTATGTAAGAGATGCTGTGGTTTGTATCTGTTTCATAAGCAGAGTTAAACTAGGTATGGTCGGATTGAGTCAGAAACACAGTTCTTTTTTCTAGCCATGCTCATGTATCATGCTGTATTGCAGAAGCTGGAAAAAAGAGCATGCTTCTTGCATTAAAACAGACTGTGTTTCATGGATGAGAACACTCTTCTGAATTTCCCTTCAGAAATGGAGTTAAACTCCATGCTCTGTGTCGTCCTACAAGCAAGAGTTCATTTCTGGTAAACCCAGTTGTTTTTCGGCTCAAATGAATTTACACAGTTCACGAAACCATTCGTTTTTCACTATTAACTAAAGAGCATCTGTGTAAGAGATGATGTGGTTTGCATCAGTTTCATAAGCAGAGTTGAACTAGATATGTTCCGTATGAGTCAGAAACTCAGTTCTTTTTTTCTGGGCATGCTCATGTTTCTTGCTGTATTGCAGAAGCTGGAATGAAGAGGATGTTTCTTGCGTTAAAACAGACTATGTTTCATGGAGGAGAACACTCTTCTGAATTTCCATTTAGAATCGGAGTTAAACTCCATGCTCTGTATCGTCCTACAAGCAAGAGTACATTTCTGGTAAAAGCAGTGAATTTTCAGCCAAATGAATTTACATAGTTCACGAAACCAACACGATTTTCACTATTAACTAAAGAGGATCTATGTAAGAGATGATGTGGTTTGCATCAGTTTCATAAGCAGAGTTGAACTAGATATGTTCCGTATGAGTATGAGACACAGTTCTTTTTTTCTGGGCATGCTCATGTTCCTTGCTGTATTGCAAAGCTGGAAAGAAGAGCATGCTTCTTGAGTTAGAACAGAGTGTGTTTCATGGATGAGAACACAGGTCTGAATTTCCCTTCAGAAAGTGAGTTAAACCAAATGCTCTGTGTCTTCCTACAAGCAAGAGTACATTTTTGGTAAGAGCTGTGAATTTTCGGCCAAATAAATTTACACATTTCACGAAACCAACACGATTTTCACTATTAATTTAAGAGCGTGTATGTAAGCGATGCTGTGGTTTATATCAGTTTCATAAGCAGAGTTCAACTAGATATGGTCAGTATGAGTAGGAAACACAGTTCTTTTTTTCTGGCCATGCTCATGTTTCTTGCTTTACTGCAGATGCTGGAAAGAAGAGCATGCTATTTGCGTTAAAACAGACTGTGTTTCATGGAGGAGAACACTCTGCTGAATTTCCATTTAGAATAGGAGTAAAACGCCATGCCTTGGGTCATCCTACAAGCAAGAGTTCATTTCTGGTAAACGCAGTGAATTTTCGGTACCAAATGAATTTACACAGTTCACGAAACCAACACAATTTTCTCTATTAACTGAAGAGCATCAATGTAAGAGATGATGTGGTTTGCATCAGTTTCATAAGCAGAGTTGAAATAGATATGGTCCAGATGAGTAGGAGACACAGTTCTTTTTTTCTTGGCATGCTCATGTTCCTTGTTCTATTGAAGATGCTGGAAAGAAGAGCATGCTTCTTCCGTTAAAACGGAGTGTGTTTCATGGATGAGAACACTGGTCTGAATTTCCCTTCAGAAACTGAGTTTAACCAAAGGATCTGTGTCTTCCTACAAGCAAGAGATCATTTCTGGTAAACCCTGTTATTTTTCAGCTCAAATGAATTTACACAGTTCACGAAACCAAAATGATTTTGACTATTAACTTAAGAGTATCTATGTAAGAGATGATGTGGTTTGTATCAGTTTCATAAGCAGAGTTGAAATAGATATGGTCCATATGAGTAGGAGACACAGTTCTTTTTTTCTGGACATGCTCATGTTCCTTGCTGTATTGCAAAGCTGGAAAGAAGAGCATGCTTCTTGAGTTAGAACAGAGTGTGTTTCATGGATGAGAACACAGGTCTGAATTTCCCTTCAGAAAGTGAGTTAAACCAAAGGTTCTGTGTCTTCCTATAAGCAAGAGTTCATTTCCTGTAAACCCAGTTATTTTTCGTCTCAAATGATTTTACATAGTTCACGAAACCAATACGATTTTCACTATTAACTAAAGAGCATCTATGTAAGAGATGATGTGGTTTGTATCATTTTGATGAGCAGAGTTGAACAAGATATGGGCCCTAGGAGTAGGAAACACAGTTCTTTTTTTCTGGCCATGCTCATGTTTCTTGCTTTACTGCAGATGCTGGAAAGAAGAGCATGCTATTTGCGTTAAAACAGACTGTGTTTCATGGATGAGAACACTCTTCTGAATTTCCCTTCAGAAATGGAGTTAAACTCCATGCTCTGTGTCGTCCTACAAGCAAGAGTTCATTTCTGGTAAACCCCGATTTTTTCGGCTCAAATGAATTTACACAGTTCACAAAACCAACACGATTTACACTATTAACTAAAGAGCACCTATGTAACAGATGATGTGGTTTGTATCAGTTTCATAAGCAGAGTTGAACTAGATATGGTCCGTATGAGTAGGAAACACAGTTCTTTTTTTCTGGGTATGCTCATGTTCCTTGCTCTATTGCAGATGCTGGAAAGAAGAGCACGCTTCTTCCGTTAAAACGGAGTGTGTTTCATGGATGAGAACACTGGTCTGAACTTCCCTTCAGAAACTGAGTTTAACCATAGGATCTGTGTCGTCCTACAAGCAAGAGATCATTTCCGGGAAACCCAGTTATTTCGGCTCAAATGAATTTACACAGTTCACGAAACCAAAATGATTTTCACTATTAACTTAAGAGTATCTATGTAAGAGATGATGTGGTTTGTATCAGTTTCATAAGCAGAGTTGAAATAGATATGGTCCATATGAGTAGGAGACACAGTTCTTTTTTTCTGGACATGCTCATGTTCCTTGCTGTATTGCAAAGCTGGAAAGAAGAGCATGCTTCTTGAGTTAGAACAGAGTGTGTTTCATGGATGAGAACACAGGTCTGAATTTCCCTTCAGAAAGTGAGTTAAACCAAAGGTTCTGTGTCTTACTATAAGCAAGATTCATTTCCTGTAAACCCAGTTATTTTTCGTCTCAAATGATTTTACATAGTTCACGAAACCAATACGATTTTCACTATTAAGTAAAGACCATCTATGTAAGAGATGATGTGGTTTGTATCAGTTTGATGAGCAGAGTTGAACAAGATATGGGCCCTAGGAGTAGGAAACACAGTTCTTTTTTTCTGGCCATGCTCATGTTTCTTGCTTTACTGCAGATGCTGGAAAGAAGAGCATGCTATTTGCGTTAAAACAGACTGTGTTTCATGGATGAGAACACTCTTCTGAATTTCCCTTCAGAAATGGAGTTAATCTCCATGCTCTGTGTCATCCTACAAGCAAGAGGTAATTTCCAGGAAACCCAGTTATTTTTCAGCTCAAATGAATTTACACAGTTCACGAAACCAATACGATTTTCACTATTAAATAAAGAGCATCTATGTAAGAGATGATGTGGTTTGTATCAGTTTCATAAGCAGTGTTGAACTAGATATGGTCCGTAAGAGTAGGACACACAGTTCCTTTTTTCTGGACATTCTCATGTTCCTTGCTGTATTGAAGATGCTGGAAAGAAGAGCATGCTATTTCATTAACACAGATTGTGTTTCTTTGAGGAGAACACTCTTCTGAATTTCCCTTCAGAAATGGAGTTAAACGCCATGCTCTGTGTCATCCTACAAGCAAGAGTACATTTCTGGTAAACCCAGATATTTTTCGGCGCAAATGATTTTACACAGTTCAGGAAACCAACACGATTTTCACTATTAACTAAAGAGCGTCTAGGTAAGAGATGCTGGGGTTTATATCAGTTTCATAAGCAGAGTTGAACTAGATATGGTCCCTATGAGTAGGAAATACAGTGCTCTTTTTATGGCCATGCTCATGTTTCTTGTTATATTGCAGATGCTGGTAAGAATAGCATGCTTCTTGCATTAAAACAGACTGTGTTTCTTGGAGGAGAACTCTCTTATGAATTTCCATTTGGAATCGGAGTTTAACGCCATGCTCTGTGTATCCTACAAGCAAGAGTTCATTTCTGGTAAAAGCAGTGAATTTTCAGTCAAATGAACTTACACAGTTCACGAAACCAACACGATTTTCACTATTATCTAAAGAGCGTCTAGGTAAGAGATGCTGTGGTTTATATCAGTTTCATAAGCAGGGTTGAACTAGATATGGTCCGTATGAGTAGGAAACACAGTTGTTTTTTTCTGGACATGCTCATGTTCCTTGCTGTATTGCAAACGCTGGAAAGAAGAGCATGCTATTTGCGTTAAAACGGAGTGTGTTTCATGGATGAGAACACTGGTCTGAATTTCCCTTCAGAAATGGAGTTAAACCAAATGATGTGTGTCTTCCCACAAGCAAGAGTTCATTTTTGGTAAAAGCAGTGAATTTTCGGCTCAAATGAATTTACACAGTTCACAAACCCAACGCGTTTATATCTATTAACTAAAGAGCGTCTATGTAAGAGATGCTGTGGTTTGTATCAGTTTCATAAGCAGAGTGGAACTAGATATGGTCCGTTTGAGTAAAAAACACAGTTCTTTTTTTCTGGCCATGCTCATGTTTCTTGCTGTATTGCAGATGCTGGAAAAAAGAGCATGCTTCTTGCATTAAAACAAACTGTGTTTCATGGATCAGAACACTCTTATGAATTTCCCTTCAGAAATTTAGTTAAACCAAATGCTCTGTGACTTCCTACAAGCAAGAGTTCATTTCTGTAAACGCAGTGAATTTTCGGCTCATATGAATTTACACAGTTCACAAACCCAACACGTTTTTCACTATTAACTAAAGAGCATCTATGTAAGTGATGCTGTGGTTTGTATCAGTTTCATAAACAGAATTGAACTAGATATGGTCCGTATGAGTAGGAAACACAGTTCTTTTTTTCTGGCCATGCTCATGTTTCTTGCTGTATTGCAGATGCTAGAAAGAAGAGCATGCTTCTTGCATTGAAACAGACTGTGTTTCATGGATGAAATCACTCTTCTGAATTTCCATTTATAATCGGAGTTAAACTCCATGCTCTATGTCGTCCTACAAGCAAGTGTTCATTTCTGGTAAACCCAGTTGTTTTTCGGCTCAAATGAATTTACACAGTTCACGAAACCAACTCGTTTTTCACTATTAACTAAAGAGCATCTGTGTAAGAGATGATGTGGTTTCTATGAGTTTCATAAGCAGAGTTGAACGAGATATGGTCCGTATGAGTAGGAAACACAGTTCTTTTTTTGGGGACATGCTCATGTTCCTTGCTGTATTGCAGATGTTGGAAGGAAGTGCATGCTATTTGCGTTAAAACAGAGTGTGTTTCATGGATGAGAGCACTGGTCTGAATTTCCCTTCAGAAATGGAGTTAAACCAAATGCTCTGTGTCTTCCTACAAGCAAGAGTTCATTTTTGGTAAAAGCAGTGAATTTTCCACTCGAATGAATTTACACAGTTCACAAACCCAACGCGTTTATCTCTATTAACTAAAGAGCGTCAATGTAAGAGATGCTGTGGATTTATCAGTTTCATAAGCAGAGTTGAACTAGATATGGTCCGTTTGTGTCAGAAACACAGTTCTTTTTTTCTGGCCATGCTCATGTTTCTTGCTGTATTGCAGATGCTGGAAAAAAGAGCATGCTTCTTGAGTTAAAACAAACTGTGTTTTATGGATGAGAACACTCTTCTGACTTTCCCTTCTGAAATTTAGTTAAACCAAATGCTCTGTGTCTTCGTTCAAGCAAGAGTTCATTTCTGGTAAAGGCAGTGAATTTTCGGCTCATATGAATTTACACAGTTCACAAACCCTACACGTTTATCTCTATTAAGTAAAGAGCGTCTATGTAAGAGATGCTGTGGTTTGTATCTGTTTCATAAGCAGAGTTAAACTAGGTATGGTCGGATTGAGTCAGAAACACAGTTCTTTTTTCTAGCCATGCTCATGTATCATGCTGTATTGCAGAAGCTGGAAAAAAGAGCATGCTTCTTGCATTAAAACAGACTGTGTTTCATGGATGAGAACACTCTTCTGAATTTCCCTTCAGAAATGGAGTTAAACTCCATGCTCTGTGTCGTCCTACAAGCAAGAGTTCATTTCTGGTAAACCCAGTTGTTTTTCGGCTCAAATGAATTTACACAGTTCATGAAACCATTCGTTTTTCACTATTAACTAAAGAGCATCTGTGTAAGAGATGATGTGGTTTGCATCAGTTTCATAAGCAGAGTTGAACTAGATATGTTCCGTATGAGTCAGAAACTCAGTTCTTTTTTTCTGGGCATGCTCATGTTTCTTGCTGTATTGCAGAAGCTGGAATGAAGAGGATGTTTCTTGCGTTAAAACAGACTATGTTTCATGGAGGAGAACACTCTTCTGAATTTCCATTTAGAATCAGAGTTAAACTCCATGCTCTGTATCGTCCTACAAGCAAGAGTACATTTCTGGTAAAAGCAGTGAATTTTCAGCCAAATGAATTTACATAGTTCACGAAACCAACACGATTTTCACTATTAACTAAAGAGGATCTATGTAAGAGATGATGTGGTTTGCATCAGTTTCATAAGCAGAGTTGAACTAGATATGTTCCGTATGAGTATGAGACACAGTTCTTTTTTTCTGGGCATGCTCATGTTCCTTGCTGTATTGCAAAGCTGGAAAGAAGAGCATGCTTCTTGAGTTAGAACAGAGTGTGTTTCATGGATGAGAACACAGGTCTGAATTTCCCTTCAGAAAGTGAGTTAAACCAAATGCTCTGTGTCTTCCTACAAGCAAGAGTACATTTTTGGTAAGAGCTGTGAATTTTCGGCCAAATAAATTTACACATTTCACGAAACCAACACGATTTTCACTATTAACTTAAGAGCGTGTATGTAAGCGATGCTGTGGTTTATATCAGTTTCATAAGCAGAGTTCAACTAGATATGGTCAGTATGAGTAGGAAACACAGTTCTTTTTTTCTGGCCATGCTCATGTTTCTTGCTTTACTGCAGATGCTGGAAAGAAGAGCATGCTATTTGCGTTAAAACAGACTGTGTTTCATGGAGGAGAACACTCTGCTGAATTTCCATTTAGAATAGGAGTAAAACGCCATGCCTTGGGTCATCCTACAAGCAAGAGTTCATTTCTGGTAAACGCAGTGAATTTTCGGTACCAAATGAATTTACACAGTTCACGAAACCAACACAATTTTCTCTATTAACTGAAGAGCATCAATGTAAGAGATGATGTGGTTTGCATCAGTTTCATTAGCAGAGTTGAAATAGATATGGTCCAGATGAGTAGGAGACACAGTTCTTTTTTTCTTGGCATGCTCATGTTCCTTGTTCTATTGGAGAAGCTGGAAAGAAGAGCATGCTTCTTCCGTTAAAACGGAGTGTGTTTCATGGATGAGAACACTGGTCTGAATTTCCCTTCAGAAACTGAGTTTAACCAAAGGATCTGTGTCTTCCTACAAGCAAGAGATCATTTCTGGTAAACCCTGTTATTTTTCAGCTCAAATGAATTTACACAGTTCACGAAACCAAAATGATTTTGACTATTAACTTAAGAGTATCTATGTAAGAGATGATGTGGTTTGTATCAGTTTCATAAGCAGAGTTGATATAGATATGGTCCATATGAGTAGGAGACACAGTTCTTTTTTTCTGGACTTGCTCATGTTCCTTGCTGTATTGCAAAGCTGGAAAGAAGAGCATGCTTCTTGAGTTAGAACAGAGTGTGTTTCATGGATGAGAACACAGGTCTGAATTTCCCTTCAGAAAGTGAGTTAAACCAAAGGTTCTGTGTCTTCCTATAAGCAAGAGTTCATTTCCTGTAAACCCAGTTATTTTTCGTCTCAAATGATTTTACATAGTTCACGAAACCAATACGATTTTCACTATTAACTAAAGAGCATCTATGTAAGAGATGATGTGGTTTGTATCAGTTTGATGAGCAGAGTTGAACAAGATATGGGCCCTAGGAGTAGGAAACACAGTTCTTTTTTTCTGGCCATGCTCATGTTTCTTGCTGTACTGCAGATGCTGGAAAGAAGAGCATGCTATTTGCGTTAAAACAGACTGTGTTTCATGGATGAGAACACTCTTCTGAATTTCCCTTCAGAAATGGAGTTAATCTCCATGCTCTGTGTCATCCTACAAGCAAGAGGTAATTTCCAGGAAACCCAGTTATTTTTCAGCTCAAATGAATTTACACAGTTCACGAAACCAATACGATTTTCACTATTAAATAAAGAGCATCTATGTAAGAGATGATGTGGTTTGTATCAGTTTCATAAGCAGTGTTGAACTAGATATGGTCCGTAAGAGTAGGACACACAGTTCCTTTTTTCTGGACATTCTCATGTTCCTTGCTGTATTGAAGATGCTGGAAAGAAGAGCATGCTATTTCATTAACACAGATTGTGTTTCTTTGAGGAGAACACTCTTCTGAATTTCCCTTCAGAAATGGAGTTAAACGCCATGCTCTGTGTCATCCTACAAGCAAGAGTACATTTCTGGTAAACCCAGATATTTTTCGGCGCAAATGATTTTACACAGTTCAGGAAACCAACACGATTTTCACTATTAACTAAAGAGCATCTAGGTAAGAGATGCTGGGGTTTATATCAGTTTCATAAGCAGAGTTGAACTAGATATGGTCCCTATGAGTAGGAAATACAGTGCTCTTTTTATGGCCATGCTCATGTTTCTTGTTATATTGCAGATGCTGGTAAGAATAGCATGCTTCTTGCATTAAAACAGACTGTGTTTCTTGGAGGAGAACTCTCTTATGAATTTCCATTTGGAATCGGAGTTTAACGCCATGCTCTGTGTATCCTACAAGCAAGAGTTCATTTCTGGTAAAAGCAGTGAATTTTCAGTCAAATGAACTTACACAGTTCACGAAACCAACACGATTTTCACTATTATCTAAAGAGCGTCTAGGTAAGAGATGCTGTGGTTTATATCAGTTTCATAAGCAGGGTTGAACTAGATATGGTCCGTATGAGTAGGAAACACAGTTGTTTTTTTCTGGACATGCTCATGTTCCTTGCTGTATTGCAAACGCTGGAAAGAAGAGCATGCTATTTGCGTTAAAACGGAGTGTGTTTCATGGATGAGAACACTGGTCTGAATTTCCCTTCAGAAATGGAGTTAAACCAAATGATGTGTGTCTTCCCACAAGCAAGAGTTCATTTTTGGTAAAAGCAGTGAATTTTCGGCTCAAATGAATTTACACAGTTCACAAACCCAACGCGTTTATATCTATTAACTAAAGAGCGTCTATGTAAGAGATGCTGTGGTTTGTATCAGTTTCATAAGCAGAGTGGAACTAGATATGGTCCGTTTGAGTAAAAAACACAGTTCTTTTTTTCTGGCCATGCTCATGTTTCTTGCTGTATTGCAGATGCTGGAAAAAAGAGCATGCTTCTTGCATTAAAACAAACTGTGTTTCATGGATCAGAACACTCTTATGAATTTCCCTTCAGAAATTTAGTTAAACCAAATGCTCTGTGACTTCCTACAAGCAAGAGTTCATTTCTGTAAACGCAGTGAATTTTCGGCTCATATGAATTTACACAGTTCACAAACCCAACACGTTTTTCACTATTAACTAAAGAGCATCTATGTAAGTGATGCTGTGGTTTGTATCAGTTTCATAAACAGAATTGAACTAGATATGGTCCGTATGAGTAGGAAACACAGTTCTTTTTTTCTGGCCATGCTCATGTTTCTTGCTGTATTGCAGATGCTAGAAAGAAGAGCATGCTTCTTGCATTGAAACAGACTGTGTTTCATGGATGAAATCACTCTTCTGAATTTCCATTTATAATCGGAGTTAAACTCCATGCTCTATGTCGTCCTACAAGCAAGTGTTCATTTCTGGTAAACCCAGTTGTTTTTCGGCTCAAATGAATTTACACAGTTCACGAAACCAACTCGTTTTTCACTATTAACTAAAGAGCATCTGTGTAAGAGATGATGTGGTTTCTATGAGTTTCATAAGCAGAGTTGAACGAGATATGGTCCGTATGAGTAGGAAACACAGTTCTTTTTTTGGGGACATGCTCATGTTCCTTGCTGTATTGCAGATGTTGGAAGGAAGTGCATGCTATTTGCGTTAAAACAGAGTGTGTTTCATGGATGAGAGCACTGGTCTGAATTTCCCTTCAGAAATGGAGTTAAACCAAATGCTCTGTGTCTTCCTACAAGCAAGAGTTCATTTTTGGTAAAAGCAGTGAATTTTCCACTCGAATGAATTTACACAGTTCACAAACCCAACGCGTTTATCTCTATTAACTAAAGAGCGTCAATGTAAGAGATGCTGTGGATTTATCAGTTTCATAAGCAGAGTTGAACTAGATATGGTCCGTTTGTGTCAGAAACACAGTTCTTTTTTTCTGGCCATGCTCATGTTTCTTGCTGTATTGCAGATGCTGGAAAAAAGAGCATGCTTCTTGAGTTAAAACAAACTGTGTTTTATGGATGAGAACACTCTTCTGACTTTCCCTTCTGAAATTTAGTTAAACCAAATGCTCTGTGTCTTCGTTCAAGCAAGAGTTCATTTCTGGTAAAGGCAGTGAATTTCGGCTCATATGAATTTACACAGTTCACAAACCCTACACGTTTATCTCTATTAAGTAAAGAGCGTCTATGTAAGAGATGCTGTGGTTTGTATCTGTTTCATAAGCAGAGTTAAACTAGGTATGGTCGGATTGAGTCAGAAACACAGTTCTTTTTTCTAGCCATGCTCATGTATCATGCTGTATTGCAGAAGCTGGAAAAAAGAGCATGCTTCTTGCATTAAAACAGACTGTGTTTCATGGATGAGAACACTCTTCTGAATTTCCCTTCAGAAATGGAGTTAAACTCCATGCTCTGTGTCGTCCTACAAGCAAGAGTTCATTTCTGGTAAACCCAGTTGTTTTTCGGCTCAAATGAATTTACACAGTTCACGAAACCATTCGTTTTTCACTATTAACTAAAGAGCATCTGTGTAAGAGATGATGTGGTATGCATCAGTTTCATAAGCAGAGTTGAACTAGATATGTTCCGTATGAGTCAGAAACTCAGTTCTTTTTTTCTGGGCATGCTCATGTTTCTTGCTGTATTGCAGAAGCTGGAATGAAGAGGATGTTTCTTGCGTTAAAACAGACTATGTTTCATGGAGGAGAACACTCTTCTGAATTTCCATTTAGAATCAGAGTTAAACTCCATGCTCTGTATCGTCCTACAAGCAAGAGTACATTTCTGGTAAAAGCAGTGAATTTTCAGCCAAATGAATTTACATAGTTCACGAAACCAACACGATTTTCACTATTAACTAAAGAGGATCTATGTAAGAGATGATGTGGTTTGCATCAGTTTCATAAGCAGAGTTGAACTAGATATGTTCCGTATGAGTATGAGACACAGTTCTTTTTTTCTGGGCATGCTCATGTTCCTTGCTGTATTGCAAAGCTGGAAAGAAGAGCATGCTTCTTGAGTTAGAACAGAGTGTGTTTCATGGATGAGAACACAGGTCTGAATTTCCCTTCAGAAAGTGAGTTAAACCAAATGCTCTGTGTCTTCCTACAAGCAAGAGTACATTTTTGGTAAGAGCTGTGAATTTTCGGCCAAATAAATTTACACATTTCACGAAACCAACACGATTTTCACTATTAACTTAAGAGCGTGTATGTAAGCGATGCTGTGGTTTATATCAGTTTCATAAGCAGAGTTCAACTAGATATGGTCAGTATGAGTAGGAAACACAGTTCTTTTTTTCTGGCCATGCTCATGTTTCTTGCTTTACTGCAGATGCTGGAAAGAAGAGCATGCTATTTGCGTTAAAACAGACTGTGTTTCATGGAGGAGAACACTCTGCTGAATTTCCATTTAGAATAGGAGTAAAACGCCATGCCTTGGGTCATCCTACAAGCAAGAGTTCATTTCTGGTAAACGCAGTGAATTTTCGGTACCAAATGAATTTACACAGTTCACGAAACCAACACAATTTTCTCTATTAACTGAAGAGCATCAATGTAAGAGATGATGTGGTTTGCATCAGTTTCATTAGCAGAGTTGAAATAGATATGGTCCAGATGAGTAGGAGACACAGTTCTTTTTTTCTTGGCATGCTCATGTTCCTTGTTCTATTGGAGAAGCTGGAAAGAAGAGCATGCTTCTTCCGTTAAAACGGAGTGTGTTTCATGGATGAGAACACTGGTCTGAATTTCCCTTCAGAAACTGAGTTTAACCAAAGGATCTGTGTCTTCCTACAAGCAAGAGATCATTTCTGGTAAACCCTGTTATTTTTCAGCTCAAATGAATTTACACAGTTCACGAAACCAAAATGATTTTGACTATTAACTTAAGAGTATCTATGTAAGAGATGATGTGGTTTGTATCAGTTTCATAAGCAGAGTTGAAATAGATATGGTCCATATGAGTAGGAGACACAGTTCTTTTTTTCTGGACTTGCTCATGTTCCTTGCTGTATTGCAAAGCTGGAAAGAAGAGCATGCTTCTTGAGTTAGAACAGAGTGTGTTTCATGGATGAGAACACAGGTCTGAATTTCCCTTCAGAAAGTGAGTTAAACCAAAGGTTCTGTGTCTTCCTATAAGCAAGAGTTCATTTCCTGTAAACCCAGTTATTTTTCGTCTCAAATGATTTTACATAGTTCACGAAACCAATACGATTTTCACTATTAACTAAAGAGCATCTATGTAAGAGATGATGTGGTTTGTATCAGTTTGATGAGCAGAGTTGAACAAGATATGGGCCCTAGGAGTAGGAAACACAGTTCTTTTTTTCTGGCCATGCTCATGTTTCTTGCTTTACTGCAGATGCTGGAAAGAAGAGCATGCTATTTGCGTTAAAACAGACTGTGTTTCATGGATGAGAACACTCTTCTGAATTTCCCTTCAGAAATGGAGTTAAACTCCATGCTCTGTGTCGTCCTACAAGCAAGAGTTCATTTCCGGTAAACCCCGTTTTTTTCGGCTCAAATGAATTTACACAGTTCACAAAACCAACACGATTTACACTATTAACTAAAGAGCACCTATGTAACAGATGATGTGGTTTGTATCAGTTTCATAAGCAGAGTTGAACTAGATATGGTCCGTATGAGTAGGAAACACAGTTCTTTTTTTCTGGGCTTGCTCATGTTCCTTGCTCTATTGCAGATGGTGGAAAGAAGAGCACGCTTCTTCCGTTAAAACGGAGTGTGTTTCATGGATGAGAACACTGGTCTGAACTTCCCTTCAGAAACTGAGTTTAACCATAGGATCTGTGTCGTCCTACAAGCAAGAGATCATTTCCGGGAAACCCAGTTATTTCGGCTCAAATGATTTACACAGTTCACGAACCCAATACTATTTTCACTATTAACTAAAGAGCGTCTATGTAAGAGATGATGTGGTTTGCATCAGTTTCATAAGCAGAGTTGAACGAGATATGGGCCCTATGAGTAGCAAATACAGTTCTTTTTTTCTGGACATTCTCATGTTCCTTACTGTATTGCAGACACTGGAAAGAAGAGCATGCTATTTGTGTTAAAACAGACTTTGTTTCATGGATGAGAACACTCTTCTGAATTTCCCTTCAGAAATGGAGTTAATCTCCATGCTCTGTGTCATCCTACAAGCAAGAGGTAATTTCCGGGAAACCCAGTTTTTTTCAGCTCAAATGAATTTACACAGTTCACGAAAACAATACGATTTTCACTATTAAATAAAGAGCATCTATGTAAGAGATGATGTGGTTTGTATCAGTTTCATAAGCAGTGTTGAACTAGATACGGTCCGTAAGAGTAGGACACACAGTTCCTTTTTTCTGGACATTCTCATGTTCCTTGCTGTATTGAAGATGCTGGAAAGAAGAGCATGCTATTTCATTAACACAGATTGTGTTTCTTTGAGGAGAACACTCTTCTGAATTTCCCTTCAGAAATGGAGTTAAACGCCATGCTCTGTGTCATCCTACAAGCAAGAGTACATTTCTGGTAAACCCAGATATTTTTCGGCGCAAATGATTTTACACAGTTAAGGAAAACAACACGATTTTCACTATTAACTAAAGAGCGTCTAGGTAAGAGATGCTGGGGTTTATATCAGTTTCATAAGCAGAGTTGAACTAGATATGGTCCCTATGAGTAGGAAACACAGTTCTCTTTTTCTGGCCATGCTCATGTTTCTTGTTATATTGCAGATGCTGGTAAGAATAGCATGCTTCTTGCATTAAAACAGACTGTGTTTCTTGGAGGAGAACTCTCTTATGAATTTCCATTTAGAATCGGAGTTTAACGCCATGCTCTGTGTCTTCCTACAAGCAAGAGTTCATTTCTGGTAAAAGCAGTGAATTTTCAGCCAAATGAACTTACACAGTTCACGAAACCAACACGATTTTCACTATTAACTAAAGAGCGTCTAGGTAAGAGATGCTGTGGTTTATATCAGATTCATAAGCAGGGTTGAACTAGATATGGTCTGTATGAGTAGGAAACACAGTTGTTTTTTACTGGACATGCTCATGTTCCTTGCTGTATTGCAAATGCTGGAAAGAAGAGCATGCTATTTGCGTTAAAACGGAGTGTGTTTCATGGATGAGAACACTGGTCTGAATTTCCCTTCAGAAATGGAGTTAAACCAAATGATGTGTGTCTTCCCACAAGCAAGAGTTCATTTTTGGTAAAAGCAGTGAATTTTCGGCTCAAATGAATTTACACAGTTCACAAACCCAACGCGTTTATCTCTATTAACTAAAGAGCGTCTATGTAAGAGATGCTGTGGTTTGTATCAGTTTCATAAGCAGAGTGGAACTAGATATGGTCCGTTTGAGTAAAAAACACAGTTCTTTTTTTCTGGCCATGCTCATGTTTCTTGCTGTATTGCAGATGCTGGAAAAAAGAGCATGCTTCTTGCATTAAAACAAACTGTGTTTCATGGATCAGAACACTCTTATGAATTTCCCTTCAGAAATTTAGTTAAACCAAATGCTCTTTGACTTCCTACAAGCAAGAGTTCATTTCTGTAAACGCAGTGAATTTTCGGCTCATATGAATTTACACAGTTCACAAACCCAACACGTTTTTCACTATTAACTAAAGAGCATCTATGTAAGTGATGCTGTGGTTTGTATCAGTTTCATAAACAGAATTGAACTAGATATGGTCCGTATGAGTAGGAAACACAGTTCTTTTTTTCTGGCCATGCTCATGTTTCTTGCTGTATTGCAGATGCTAGAAAGAAGAGCATGCTTCTTGCATTGAAACAGACTGTGTTTCATGGATGAAATCACTCTTCTGAATTTCAATTTATAATCGGAGTTAAACTCCATGCTCTATGTCGTCTTACAAGCAAGAGTTCATTTCTGGTAAACCCAGTTGTTTTTCGGCTCAAATGAATTTACACAGTTCACGAAACCAACTCGTTTTTCACTATTAACTAAAGAGCATCTGTGTAAGAGATGAAGTGGTTTCTATGAGTTTCATAAGCAGAGTTGAACGAGATATGGTCCGTATGAGTAGGAAACACATTTCTTTTTTTGGGGACATGCTCATGTTCCTTGCTGTATTGCAGATGTTGGAAGGAAGTGCATGCTATTTGCGTTAAAACAGAGTGTGTTTCATGGATGAGAACACTGGTCTGAATTTCCCTTCAGAAGTGGAGTTAAACCAAATGCTCTGTGTCTTCCAACAAGCAAGAGTTCATTTTTGGTATAAGCAGTGAATTTTCGGCTCTAATGAATTTACACAGTTCACAAACCCAACGCGTTTATCACTATTAACTAAAGAGCGTCTATGTAAGAGATGCTGTGGTTTTTATCAGTTTCATAAGCAGAGTTGAACTAGATATGGTCTGTATGAGTAGGAAACAAAGTTTTTTTTTTCTGGACATGCTCATTTTCCTTGCTGTATTCCAGACTTTGGAAAGAAGAGCGTGCTATTTGCGTTAAAACAGAGTGTGTTTCATGGATGAGAACACTGGTCTGAATTTCCCTTCAGAAATGGAGTTAAACCAAATGCTCTGTGTCTTCCTACAAGCAAGAGTTCATTTTTGGTAAAAGCAGTGAATTTTCCGCTCGAATGAATTTACACAGTTCACAAACCCAACGCGTTTATCTCTATTAACTAAAGAGCGTCAATGTAAGAGATGCTGTGGTTTGTATCAGTTTCATAAGCAGAGTTGAACTAGATATGGTCCGTTTGTGTCAGAAACACAGTTCTTTTTTTCTGGCCATGCTCATGTTTCTTCCTGTATTGCAGATGCTGGAAAAAAGAGCATGCTTCTTGAGTTAAAACAAACTGTGTTTCATGGATGAGAACACTCTTCTGACATTCCCTTCTGAATTTTAGTTAAACCAAATGCTCTGTGTCTTCGTTCAAGCAAGAGTTCATTTCTGGTAAAGGCAGTGAATTTTCGGCTCATATGAATTTACACAGTTCACAAACCCTACACGTTTTTCTCTATTAAGTAAAGAGCGTCTATGTAAGAGATGCTGTGGTTTGTATCAGTTTCATAAGCAACTAGGTATGGTCGGATTGAGTCAGAAACACAGTTCTTTTTTCTAGCCATGCTCATGTTTCATGCTGTATTGCAGAAGCTGGAAAAAAGAGCATGCTTCTTGCATTAAAACATACTGTGTTTCATGGATGAGAACACTCTTCTGAATTTCCCTTCAGAAATGGAGTTAAACTCCATGCTCTGTGTCGTCCTACATGCAAGAGTTCTTTTCCGGTAAACACCGTTTTTTTCGGCTCAAATGAATTTACACAGTTCACAAAACGAACACGATTTACACTATTAACTAAAGAGCGTCTATGTAAGAGATGATGTGGTTTGCATCAGTTTCATAAGCAGAGTTGAACTAGATATGTTCCGTATGAGTCGGAAACACAGTTCTTTTTTTCTGGGCATGCTCATGTTTCTTGCTGTATTGCAGAAGCTGGAATGAAGAGGATGTTTCTTGCGTTAAAACAGACTGTGTTTCATGGAGGAGAACACTCTTCTGAATTTCCATTTAGAATCGGAGTTAAACTCCATGCTCTGTATCGTCCTACAAGCAAGAGTACATTTCTGGTAAAAGCAGTGAATTTTCAGCCAAATGAATTTACATAGTTCACGAAACCAACACGATTTTCACTATTAACTAAAGAGGATCTATGTAAGAGATGATGTGGTTTGCATCAGTTTCATAAGCAGAGTTGAACTAGATATGTTCCGTATGAGTATGAGACACAGTTCTTTTTTTCTGGGCATGCTCATGTTCCTTGCTGTATTGCAAAGCTGGAAATGAGAGCATGCTATTTGCGTTAAAACAGAGTGTGTTTCATGGATGAGAACACTGGTCTGAAATTCTCTTCAGAAATGGAGTTAAACCAAATGCTCTGTGTCTTCCTACAAGCAAGAGTACATTTTTGGTAAGAGCTGTGAATTTTCGGCCAAATGAATTTACACATTTCACGAAACCAACACGATTTTCACTATTAACTTAAGAGCGTGTATGTAAGCGATGCTGTGGTTTATATCAGTTTCATAAGCAGAGTTCAACTAGATATGGTGTGTATGAGTCGGAAACACAGTTGTTTTTTTCTGGCCATGCTCATGTTTCTTGCTGTTTTGCAGATGTTGGAATGAAGAGGATGCTTCTTGCGTTAAAACAGACTGTGTTTCATGGAGGAGAACACTCTGCTGAATTTCCATTTAGAATCGGAGTAAAACTCCATGCCTTGGGTCATCCTACAAGCAAGAGTTCATTTCTGGTAAACGCAGTGAATTTTCGGTACCAAATGAATTTACACAGTTCACGAAACCAACACAATTTTCTCTATTAACTGAAGAGCATCAATGTAAGAGATGATGTGGTTTGCATCAGTTTCATAAGCAGAGTTGAAATAGATATGGTCCAGATGAGTAGGAGACACAGTTCTTTTTTTCTTGGCATGCTCATGTTCCTTGCTCTATTGGAGATGCTGGAAAGAAGAGCATGCTTCTTCGATTAAAACGGAGTGTGTTTCATGGATGAGAACACTGGTCTGAATTTCCCTTCAGAAACTGAGTTTAACCAAAGGATCTGTGTCTTCCTACAAGCAAGACATCATTTCTGGTAAACCCTGTTATTTTTCAGCTCAAATGAATTTACACAGTTCATGAAACCAAAATGATTTTCACTATTAACTTAAGAGTATCTATGTAAGAGATGATGTGGTTTGTATCAGTTTCATAAGCAGAGTTGAAATAGATATGGTCCATATGAGTAGGAGACACAGTTCTTTTTTTCTGGACATGCTCATGTTCCTTGCTGTATTGCAAAGCTGGAAAGAAGAGCATGCTTCTTGAGTTAGAACAGAGTGTGTTTCATGGATGAGAACACAGGTCTGAATTTCCCTTCAGAAAGTGAGTTAAACCAAAGGTTCTGTGTCTTCCTATAAGCAAGAGTTCATTTCCTGTAAACCCAGTTATTTTTCGTCTCAAATGATTTTACATAGTTCACGAAACCAATACGATTTTCACTATTAACTAAAGAGCATCTATGTAAGAGATGATGTGGTTTGTATCAGTTTGATGAGCAGAGTTGAACAAGATATGGGCCCTAGGAGTAGGAAACACAGTTCTTTTTTTCTGGCCATGCTCATGTTTCTTGCTTTACTGCAGATGCTGGAAAGAAGAGCATGCTATTTGCGTTAAAACAGACTGTGTTTCATGGATGAGAACACTCTTCTGAATTTCCCTTCAGAAATGGAGTTAAACTCCATGCTCTGTGTCGTCCTACAAGCAAGAGTTCATTTCCGGTAAACCCCGTTTTTTTTCGGCTCAAATGAATTTACACAGTTCACAAAACCAACACGATTTACACTATTAACTAAAGAGCACCTATGTAACAGATGATGTGGTTTGTATCAGTTTCATAAGCAGAGTTGAACTAGATATGGTCCGTATGAGTAGGAAACACAGTTCTTTTTTTCTGGGCTTGCTCATGTTCCTTGCTCTATTGCAGATGGTGGAAAGAAGAGCACGCTTCTTCCGTTAAAACGGAGTGTGTTTCATGGATGAGAACACTGGTCTGAACTTCCCTTCAGAAACTGAGTTTAACCATAGGATCTGTGTCGTCCTACAAGCAAGAGATCATTTCCGGGAAACCCAGTTATTTCGGCTCAAATGAATTTACACAGTTCACGAACCCAATACTATTTTCACTATTAACTAAAGAGCGTCTATGTAAGAGATGATGTGGTTTGCATCAGTTTCATAAACAGAGTTGAACTAGATATGTTCCTTATGAGTCAGAAACACAGTTCTTTGTTTCTGGGCATCTCATGTTTCTTGCCGTATTGCAGAAGCTGGAATGAAGAGGATGCTTCTTGCGTTAAAACAGACTGTGTTTCATCGAGGAGAACACTCTTCTGAATTTCCATTTAGAATCGGAGTTAAACTCCATGCTCTGTGTCGTCCTACAAGCAAGAGTTCATTTCCGGTAAACACAGTGATTTTTTGGCTCAAATGAATTTACACAGTTCATGAAACCAATACTATTTTCACTATTAACTAAAGAGCGTCTATGTAAGAGATGATGTGGTTTGCATCAGTTTCATAAGAGAAGTTGAACTAGATGTGTTCCGTATGAGTAGGAAACACAGTTCTTTTTTTCTGGGCATGCTCATGTTCCTTGCTGTATTGCAGACGCTGGAAATGAGAGCATGCTATTTGCGTTAAAACAGAGTTTGTTTCATGGATGAGAACACTGGTCTGAAATTCCGTTCAGAAATGGAGTTAAACCAAATGCTCTGTGTCTTCCTACAAGCAAGAATACATTTTTGGTAAGAGCTGTGAATTTTCGGCCAAATGAATTTACACAGTTCACGAAACCAACATGATTTTCACTATTAACTAAAGACCGTGTATGTAAGCGATGCTTTGGTATATATCAGTTTCATAAGCAGAGTTGAACTAGATATGGTCCGTATGAGTAGGAAACGCAGTTCTTTTTTTCTGGCCAACCTCATGTTTCTTGCTTTATTGCAGATGCTGGAAAGAAGAGCATGCATCTTGTGTTAAAACAGACTGCGTTTCATGGAGAACACTCTGCTGAATTTCCATTTAGAATCGTAGTTAAACTCCATGCTCTGTTTCGTCCTACAAGCAAGAGTTCTTTTCTGGTAAACACAGTGAATTTTCGGTGCCAAATGAATTTACACAGTTCACAAAACCAACTCGTTTTTCACTATTAACTAAAGAGCATCTGTGTAAGAGATGATGTGGTTTCTATGAGTTTCATAAGCAGAGTTGAACGAGATATGGTCTGTATGAGTAGGAAACACAGTTCTTTTTTTGGGGACATGCTCATATTCCTTGCTGTATTGCAGATGTTTGAAGGAAGTGCATGCTATTTGCGTTAAAACAGAGTGTGTTTCATGGATGAGAACACTGGTCTGAATTTCCCTTCAGAAGTGGAGTTAAACCAAATGCTCTGTGTCTTCCAACAAGCAAGAGTTCATTTTTGGTATAAGCAGTGAATTTTCGGCCAAATGAATTTACACAGTTCACGAAACCAACATGATTATCACTATTAACAAAAGACCGTGTATGTAAGGGATGCTTTGGTATATATCAGTTTCATAAGCAGAGTTGAACTAGATATGGTCCGTATGAGTAGGAAACGCAGTTCTTTTTTTCTGGCCAACCTCATGTTTCTTGCTTTATTGCAGATGCTGGAAAGAAGAGCATGCTTCTTGCATTAAAACAGACTGTGTTTCTTGGAGGAGAACTCTCTTATGAATTTCCATTTAGAATCGGAGTTTAACGCCATGCTCTGTGTCTTCCTACAAGCAAGAGTTCATTTCTGGTAAAAGCAGTGAATTTTCAGCCAAATGAACTTACACAGTTCACGAAACCAACACGATTTTCACTATTAACTAAAGAGCGTCTAGGTAAGAGATGCTGTGGTTTATATCAGATTCATAAGCAGGGTTGAACTAGATATGGTCTGTATGAGTAGGAAACACAGTTGTTTTTTACTGGACATGCTCATGTTCCTTGCTGTATTGCAAATGCTGGAAAGAAGAGCATGCTATTTGCGTTAAAACGGAGTGTGTTTCATGGATGAGAACACTGGTCTGAATTTCCCTTCAGAAATGGAGTTAAACCAAATGATGTGTGTCTTCCCACAAGCAAGAGTTCATTTTTGGTAAAAGCAGTGAATTTTCGGCTCAAATGAATTTACACAGTTCACAAACCCAACGCGTTTATCTCTATTAACTAAAGAGCGTCTATGTAAGAGATGCTGTGGTTTGTATCAGTTTCATAAGCAGAGTGGAACTAGATATGGTCCGTTTGAGTAAAAAACACAGTTCTTTTTTTCTGGCCATGCTCATGTTTCTTGCTGTATTGCAGATGCTGGAAAAAAGAGCATGCTTCTTGCATTAAAACAAACTGTGTTTCATGGATCAGAACACTCTTATGAATTTCCCTTCAGAAATTTAGTTAAACCAAATGCTCTTTGACTTCCTACAAGCAAGAGTTCATTTCTGTAAACTCAGTGAATTTTCGGCTCATATGAATTTACACAGTTCACAAACCCAACACGTTTTTCACTATTAACTAAAGAGCATCTATGTAAGTGATGCTGTGGTTTGTATCAGTTTCATAAACAGAATTGAACTAGATATGGTCCGTATGAGTAGGAAACACAGTTCTTTTTTTCTGGCCATGCTCATGTTTCTTGCTGTATTGCAGATGCTAGAAAGAAGAGCATGCTTCTTGCATTGAAACAGACTGTGTTTCATGGATGAAATCACTCTTCTGAATTTCAATTTATAATCGGAGTTAAACTCCATGCTCTATGTCGTCTTACAAGCAAGAGTTCATTTCTGGTAAACCCAGTTGTTTTTCGGCTCAAATGAATTTACACAGTTCACGAAACCAACTCGTTTTTCACTATTAACTAAAGAGCATCTGTGTAAGAGATGAAGTGGTTTCTATGAGTTTCATAAGCAGAGTTGAACGAGATATGGTCCGTATGAGTAGGAAACACAGTTCTTTTTTTGGGGACATGCTCATGTTCCTTGCTGTATTGCAGATGTTGGAAGGAAGTGCATGCTATTTGCGTTAAAACAGAGTGTGTTTCATGGATGAGAACACTGGTCTGAATTTCCCTTCAGAAGTGGAGTTAAACCAAATGCTCTGTGTCTTCCAACAAGCAAGAGTTCATTTTTGGTATAAGCAGTGAATTTTCGGCTCTAATGAATTTACACAGTTCACAAACCCAACGCGTTTATCACTATTAACTAAAGAGCGTCTATGTAAGAGATGCTGTGGTTTTTATCAGTTTCATAAGCAGAGTTGAACTAGATATGGTCTGTATGAGTAGGAAACAAAGTTTTTTTTTTCTGGACATGCTCATTTTCCTTGCTGTATTCCAGACTTTGGAAAGAAGAGCGTGCTATTTGCGTTAAAACAGAGTGTGTTTCATGGATGAGAACACTGGTCTGAATTTCCCTTCAGAAATGGAGTTAAACCAAATGCTCTGTGTCTTCCTACAAGCAAGAGTTCATTTTTGGTAAAAGCAGTGAATTTTCCGCTCGAATGAATTTACACAGTTCACAAACCCAACGCGTTTATCTCTATTAACTAAAGAGCGTCAATGTAAGAGATGCTGTGGTTTGTATCAGTTTCATAAGCAGAGTTGAACTAGATATGGTCCGTTTGTGTCAGAAACACAGTTCTTTTTTTCTGGCCATGCTCATGTTTCTTCCTGTATTGCAGATGCTGGAAAAAAGAGCATGCTTCTTGAGTTAAAACAAACTGTGTTTCATGGATGAGAACACTCTTCTGACATTCCCTTCTGAATTTTAGTTAAACCAAATGCTCTGTGTCTTCGTTCAAGCAAGAGTTCATTTCTGGTAAAGGCAGTGAATTTTCGGCTCATATGAATTTACACAGTTCACAAACCCTACACGTTTTTCTCTATTAAGTAAAGAGCGTCTATGTAAGAGATGCTGTGGTTTGTATCAGTTTCATAAGCAACTAGGTATGGTCGGATTGAGTCAGAAACACAGTTCTTTTTTCTAGCCATGCTCATGTTTCATGCTGTATTGCAGAAGCTGGAAAAAAGAGCATGCTTCTTGCATTAAAACATACTGTGTTTCATGGATGAGAACACTCTTCTGAATTTCCCTTCAGAAATGGAGTTAAACTCCATGCTCTGTGTCGTCCTACATGCAAGAGTTCTTTTCCGGTAAACACCGTTTTTTTCGGCTCAAATGAATTTACACAGTTCACAAAACGAACACGATTTACACTATTAACTAAAGAGCGTCTATGTAAGAGATGATGTGGTTTGCATCAGTTTCATAAGCAGAGTTGAACTAGATATGTTCCGTATGAGTCGGAAACACAGTTCTTTTTTTCTGGGCATGCTCATGTTTCTTGCTGTATTGCAGAAGCTGGAATGAAGAGGATGTTTCTTGCGTTAAAACAGACTGTGTTTCATGGAGGAGAACACTCTTCTGAATTTCCATTTAGAATCGGAGTTAAACTCCATGCTCTGTATCGTCCTACAAGCAAGAGTACATTTCTGGTAAAAGCAGTGAATTTTCAGCCAAATGAATTTACATAGTTCACGAAACCAACACGATTTTCACTATTAACTAAAGAGGATCTATGTAAGAGATGATGTGGTTTGCATCAGTTTCATAAGCAGAGTTGAACTAGATATGTTCCGTATGAGTATGAGACACAGTTCTTTTTTTCTGGGCATGCTCATGTTCCTTGCTGTATTGCAAAGCTGGAAAGAAGAGCATGCTTCTTGAGTTAGAACAGAGTGTGTTTCATGGATGAGAACACAGGTCTGAATTTCCCTTCAGAAAGTGAGTTAAACAAAAGGCTCTGTGTCTTCCTACAAGCAAGAGTTCATTTCATGTAAACCCAGTTATTTTTCGGCTCAAATGATTTTACACAGTTCACGAAACCAATACGATTTTCACTATTAAATAAAGAGCGTCTATGTAAGAGATGATGTGGTTTGCATCAGTTTCAATAGCAGAGTTGAACTAGATATGTTCCGTATGAGTAGGAAACACAGTTTTTTTTTTCTGGGCATGCTCATATTCCTTGCTGTATTGCAGACGCTGGAAATGAGAGCATGCTATTTGCGTTAAAACAGAGTGTGTTTCATGGATGAGAACACTGGTCTGAAATTCTCTTCAGAAATGGAGTTAAACCAAATGCTCTGTGTCTTCCTACAAGCAAGAGTACATTTTTGGTAAGAGCTGTGAATTTTCGGCCAAATGAATTTACACATTTCACGAAACCAACACGATTTTCACTATTAACTTAAGAGCGTGTATGTAAGCGATGCTGTGGTTTATATCAGTTTCATAAGCAGAGTTCAACTAGATATGGTGTGTATGAGTCGGAAACACAGTTGTTTTTTTCTGGCCATGCTCATGTTTCTTGCTGTTTTGCAGATGTTGGAATGAAGAGGATGCTTCTTGCGTTAAAACAGACTGTGTTTCATGGAGGAGAACACTCTGCTGAATTTCCATTTAGAATCGGAGTAAAACTCCATGCCTTGGGTCATCCTACAAGCAAGAGTTCATTTCTGGTAAACGCAGTGAATTTTCGGTACCAAATGAATTTACACAGTTCACGAAACCAACACAATTTTCTCTATTAACTGAAGAGCATCAATGTAAGAGATGATGTGGTTTGCATCAGTTTCATAAGCAGAGTTGAAATAGATATGGTCCAGATGAGTAGGAGACACAGTTCTTTTTTTCTTGGCATGCTCATGTTCCTTGCTCTATTGGAGATGCTGGAAAGAAGAGCATGCTTCTTCGATTAAAACGGAGTGTGTTTCATGGATGAGAACACTGGTCTGAATTTCCCTTCAGAAACTGAGTTTAACCAAAGGATCTGTGTCTTCCTACAAGCAAGACATCATTTCTGGTAAACCCTGTTATTTTTCAGCTCAAATGAATTTACACAGTTCATGAAACCAAAATGATTTTCACTATTAACTTAAGAGTATCTATGTAAGAGATGATGTGGTTTGTATCAGTTTCATAAGCAGAGTTGAAATAGATATGGTCCATATGAGTAGGAGACACAGTTCTTTTTTTCTGGACATGCTCATGTTCCTTGCTGTATTGCAAAGCTGGAAAGAAGAGCATGCTTCTTGAGTTAGAACAGAGTGTGTTTCATGGATGAGAACACAGGTCTGAATTTCCCTTCAGAAAGTGAGTTAAACCAAAGGTTCTGTGTCTTCCTATAAGCAAGAGTTCATTTCCTGTAAACCCAGTTATTTTTCGTCTCAAATGATTTTACATAGTTCACGAAACCAATACGATTTTCACTATTAACTAAAGAGCATCTATGTAAGAGATGATGTGGTTTGTATCAGTTTGATGAGCAGAGTTGAACAAGATATGGGCCCTAGGAGTAGGAAACACAGTTCTTTTTTTCTGGCCATGCTCATGTTTCTTGCTTTACTGCAGATGCTGGAAAGAAGAGCATGCTATTTGCGTTAAAACAGACTGTGTTTCATGGATGAGAACACTCTTCTGAATTTCCCTTCAGAAATGGAGTTAAACTCCATGCTCTGTGTCGTCCTACAAGCAAGAGTTCATTTCCGGTAAACCCCGTTTTTTTCGGCTCAAATGAATTTACACAGTTCACAAAACCAACACGATTTACACTATTAACTAAAGAGCACCTATGTAACAGATGATGTGGTTTGTATCAGTTTCATAAGCAGAGTTGAACTAGATATGGTCCGTATGAGTAGGAAACACAGTTCTTTTTTTCTGGGCTTGCTCATGTTCCTTGCTCTATTGCAGATGGTGGAAAGAAGAGCACGCTTCTTCCGTTAAAACGGAGTGTGTTTCATGGATGAGAACACTGGTCTGAACTTCCCTTCAGAAACTGAGTTTAACCATAGGATCTGTGTCGTCCTACAAGCAAGAGATCATTTCCGGGAAACCCAGTTATTTCGGCTCAAATGATTTACACAGTTCACGAACCCAATACTATTTTCACTATTAACTAAAGAGCGTCTATGTAAGAGATGATGTGGTTTGCATCAGTTTCATAAGCAGAGTTGAACGAGATATGGGCCCTATGAGTAGCAAATACAGTTCTTTTTTTCTGGACATTCTCATGTTCCTTGCTGTATTGCAGACACTGGAAAGAAGAGCATGCTATTTGTGTTAAAACAGACTTTGTTTCATGGATGAGAACACTCTTCTGAATTTCCCTTCAGAAATGGAGTTAATCTCCATGCTCTGTGTCATCCTACAAGCAAGAGGTAATTTCCGGGAAACCCAGTTTTTTTCAGCTCAAATGAATTTACACAGTTCACGAAACCAATACGATTTTCACTATTAAATAAAGAGCATCTATGTAAGAGATGATGTGGTTTGTATCAGTTTCATAAGCAGTGTTGAACTAGATACGGTCCGTAAGAGTAGGACACACAGTTCCTTTTTTCTGGACATTCTCATGTTCCTTGCTGTATTGAAGATGCTGGAAAGAAGAGCATGCTATTTCATTAACACAGATTGTGTTTCTTTGAGGAGAACACTCTTCTGAATTTCCCTTCAGAAATGGAGTTAAACGCCATGCTCTGTGTCATCCTACAAGCAAGAGTACATTTCTGGTAAACCCAGATATTTTTCGGCGCAAATGATTTTACACAGTTAAGGAAAACAACACGATTTTCACTATTAACTAAAGAGCGTCTAGGTAAGAGATGCTGGGGTTTATATCAGTTTCATAAGCAGAGTTGAACTAGATATGGTCCCTATGAGTAGGAAACACAGTTCTCTTTTTCTGGCCATGCTCATGTTTCTTGTTATATTGCAGATGCTGGTAAGAATAGCATGCTTCTTGCATTAAAACAGACTGTGTTTCTTGGAGGAGAACTCTCTTATGAATTTCCATTTAGAATCGGAGTTTAACGCCATGCTCTGTGTCTTCCTACAAGCAAGAGTTCATTTCTGGTAAAAGCAGTGAATTTTCAGCCAAATGAACTTACACAGTTCACGAAACCAACACGATTTTCACTATTAACTAAAGAGCGTCTAGGTAAGAGATGCTGTGGTTTATATCAGATTCATAAGCAGGGTTGAACTAGATATGGTCTGTATGAGTAGGAAACACAGTTGTTTTTTACTGGACATGCTCATGTTCCTTGCTGTATTGCAAATGCTGGAAAGAAGAGCATGCTATTTGCGTTAAAACGGAGTGTGTTTCATGCATGAGAACACTGGTCTGAATTTCCCTTCAGAAATGGAGTTAAACCAAATGATGTGTGTCTTCCCACAAGCAAGAGTTCATTTTTGGTAAAAGCAGTGAATTTTCGGCTCAAATGAATTTACACAGTTCACAAACCCAACGCGTTTATCTCTATTAACTAAAGAGCGTCTATGTAAGAGATGCTGTGGTTTGTATCAGTTTCATAAGCAGAGTGGAACTAGATATGGTCCGTTTGAGTAAAAAACACAGTTCTTTTTTTCTGGCCATGCTCATGTTTCTTGCTGTATTGCAGATGCTGGAAAAAAGAGCATGCTTCTTGCATTAAAACAAACTGTGTTTCATGGATCAGAACACTCTTATGAATTTCCCTTCAGAAATTTAGTTAAACCAAATGCTCTTTGACTTCCTACAAGCAAGAGTTCATTTCTGTAAACGCAGTGAATTTTCGGCTCATATGAATTTACACAGTTCACAAACCCAACACGTTTTTCACTATTAACTAAAGAGCATCTATGTAAGTGATGCTGTGGTTTGTATCAGTTTCATAAACAGAATTGAACTAGATATGGTCCGTATGAGTAGGAAACACAGTTCTTTTGTTCTGGCCATGCTCATGTTTCTTGCTGTATTGCAGATGCTAGAAAGAAGAGCATGCTTCTTGCATTGAAACAGACTGTGTTTCATGGATGAAATCACTCTTCTGAATTTCAATTTATAATCGGAGTTAAACTCCATGCTCTATGTCGTCTTACAAGCAAGAGTTCATTTCTGGTAAACCCAGTTGTTTTTCGGCTCAAATGAATTTACACAGTTCACGAAACCAACTCGTTTTTCACTATTAACTAAAGAGCATCTGTGTAAGAGATGAAGTGGTTTCTATGAGTTTCATAAGCAGAGTTGAACGAGATATGGTCCGTATGAGTAGGAAACACATTTCTTTTTTTGGGGACATGCTCATGTTCCTTGCTGTATTGCAGATGTTGGAAGGAAGTGCATGCTATTTGCGTTAAAACAGAGTGTGTTTCATGGATGAGAACACTGGTCTGAATTTCCCTTCAGAAGTGGAGTTAAACCAAATGCTCTGTGTCTTCCAACAAGCAAGAGTTCATTTTTGGTATAAGCAGTGAATTTTCGGCTCTAATGAATTTACACAGTTCACAAACCCAACGCGTTTATCACTATTAACTAAAGAGCGTCTATGTAAGAGATGCTGTGGTTTTTATCAGTTTCATAAGCAGAGTTGAACTAGATATGGTCTGTATGAGTAGGAAACAAAGTTTTTTTTTTCTGGACATGCTCATTTTCCTTGCTGTATTCCAGACTTTGGAAAGAAGAGCGTGCTATTTGCGTTAAAACAGAGTGTGTTTCATGGATGAGAACACTGGTCTGAATTTCCCTTCAGAAATGGAGTTAAACCAAATGCTCTGTGTCTTCCTACAAGCAAGAGTTCATTTTTGGTAAAAGCAGTGAATTTTCCGCTCGAATGAATTTACACAGTTCACAAACCCAACGCGTTTATCTCTATTAACTAAAGAGCGTCAATGTAAGAGATGCTGTGGTTTGTATCAGTTTCATAAGCAGAGTTGAACTAGATATGGTCCGTTTGTGTCAGAAACACAGTTCTTTTTTTCTGGCCATGCTCATGTTTCTTCCTGTATTGCAGATGCTGGAAAAAAGAGCATGCTTCTTGAGTTAAAACAAACTGTGTTTCATGGATGAGAACACTCTTCTGACATTCCCTTCTGAATTTTAGTTAAACCAAATGCTCTGTGTCTTCGTTCAAGCAAGAGTTCATTTCTGGTAAAGGCAGTGAATTTTCGGCTCATATGAATTTACACAGTTCACAAACCCTACACGTTTTTCTCTATTAAGTAAAGAGCGTCTATGTAAGAGATGCTGTGGTTTGTATCAGTTTCATAAGCAACTAGGTATGGTCGGATTGAGTCAGAAACACAGTTCTTTTTTCTAGTCATGCTCATGTTTCATGCTGTATTGCAGAAGCTGGAAAAAAGAGCATGCTTCTTGCATTAAAACATACTGTGTTTCATGGATGAGAACACTCTTCTGAATTTCCCTTCAGAAATGGAGTTAAACTCCATGCTCTGTGTCGTCCTACATGCAAGAGTTCTTTTCCGGTAAACACCGTTTTTTTCGGCTCAAATGAATTTACACAGTTCACAAAACGAACACGATTTACACTATTAACTAAAGAGCGTCTATGTAAGAGATGATGTGGTTTGCATCAGTTTCATAAGCAGAGTTGAACTAGATATGTTCCGTATGAGTCGGAAACACAGTTCTTTTTTTCTGGGCATGCTCATGTTTCTTGCTGTATTGCAGAAGCTGGAATGAAGAGGATGTTTCTTGCGTTAAAACAGACTGTGTTTCATGGAGGAGAACACTCTTCTGAATTTCCATTTAGAATCGGAGTTAAACTCCATGCTCTGTATCGTCCTACAAGCAAGAGTACATTTCTGGTAAAAGCAGTGAATTTTCAGCCAAATGAATTTACATAGTTCACGAAACCAACACGATTTTCACTATTAACTAAAGAGGATCTATGTAAGAGATGATGTGGTTTGCATCAGTTTCATAAGCAGAGTTGAACTAGATATGTTCCGTATGAGTATGAGACACAGTTCTTTTTTTCTGGGCATGCTCATGTTCCTTGCTGTATTGCAAAGCTGGAAAGAAGAGCATGCTTCTTGAGTTAGAACAGAGTGTGTTTCATGGATGAGAACACAGGTCTGAATTTCCCTTCAGAAAGTGAGTTAAACAAAAGGCTCTGTGTCTTCCTACAAGCAAGAGTTCATTTCATGTAAACCCAGTTATTTTTCGGCTCAAATGATTTTACACAGTTCACGAAACCAATACGATTTTCACTATTAAATAAAGAGCGTCTATGTAAGAGATGATGTGGTTTGCATCAGTTTCAATAGCAGAGTTGAACTAGATATGTTCCGTATGAGTAGGAAACACAGTTTTTTTTTTCTGGGCATGCTCATATTCCTTGCTGTATTGCAGACGCTGGAAATGAGAGCATGCTATTTGCGTTAAAACAGAGTGTGTTTCATGGATGAGAACACTGGTCTGAAATTCTCTTCAGAAATGGAGTTAAACCAAATGCTCTGTGTCTTCCTACAAGCAAGAGTACATTTTTGGTAAGAGCTGTGAATTTTCGGCCAAATGAATTTACACATTTCACGAAACCAACACGATTTTCACTATTAACTTAAGAGCGTGTATGTAAGCGATGCTGTGGTTTATATCAGTTTCATAAGCAGAGTTCAACTAGATATGGTGTGTATGAGTCGGAAACACAGTTGTTTTTTTCTGCATGCTCATGTTTCTTGCTGTTTTGCAGATGTTGGAATGAAGAGGATGCTTCTTGCGTTAAAACAGACTGTGTTTCATGGAGGAGAACACTCTGCTGAATTTCCATTTAGAATCGGAGTAAAACTCCATGCCTTGGGTCATCCTACAAGCAAGAGTTCATTTCTGGTAAACGCAGTGAATTTTCGGTACCAAATGAATTTACACAGTTCACGAAACCAACACAATTTTCTCTATTAACTGAAGAGCATCAATGTAAGAGATGATGTGGTTTGCATCAGTTTCATAAGCAGAGTTGAAATAGATATGGTCCAGATGAGTAGGAGACACAGTTCTTTTTTTCTTGGCATGCTCATGTTCCTTGCTCTATTGGAGATGCTGGAAAGAAGAGCATGCTTCTTCGATTAAAACGGAGTGTGTTTCATGGATGAGAACACTGGTCTGAATTTCCCTTCAGAAACTGAGTTTAACCAAAGGATCTGTGTCTTCCTACAAGCAAGACATCATTTCTGGTAAACCCTGTTATTTTTCAGCTCAAATGAATTTACACAGTTCATGAAACCAAAATGATTTTCACTATTAACTTAAGAGTATCTATGTAAGAGATGATGTGGTTTGTATCAGTTTCATAAGCAGAGTTGAAATAGATATGGTCCATATGAGTAGGAGACACAGTTCTTTTTTTCTGGACATGCTCATGTTCCTTGCTGTATTGCAAAGCTGGAAAGAAGAGCATGCTTCTTGAGTTAGAACAGAGTGTGTTTCATGGATGAGAACACAGGTCTGAATTTCCCTTCAGAAAGTGAGTTAAACCAAAGGTTCTGTGTCTTCCTATAAGCAAGAGTTCATTTCCTGTAAACCCAGTTATTTTTCGTCTCAAATGATTTTACATAGTTCACGAAACCAATACGATTTTCACTATTAACTAAAGAGCATCTATGTAAGAGATGATGTGGTTTGTATCAGTTTGATGAGCAGAGTTGAACAAGATATGGGCCCTAGGAGTAGGAAACACAGTTCTTTTTTTCTGGCCATGCTCATGTTTCTTGCTTTACTGCAGATGCTGGAAAGAAGAGCATGCTATTTGCGTTAAAACAGACTGTGTTTCATGGATGAGAACACTCTTCTGAATTTCCCTTCAGAAATGGAGTTAAACTCCATGCTCTGTGTCGTCCTACAAGCAAGAGTTCATTTCCGGTAAACCCCGTTTTTTTCGGCTCAAATGAATTTACACAGTTCACAAAACCAACACGATTTACACTATTAACTAAAGAGCACCTATGTAACAGATGATGTGGTTTGTATCAGTTTCATAAGCAGAGTTGAACTAGATATGGTCCGTATGAGTAGGAAACACAGTTCTTTTTTTCTGGGATTGCTCATGTTCCTTGCTCTATTGCAGATGGTGGAAAGAAGAGCACGCTTCTTCCGTTAAAACGGAGTGTGTTTCATGGATGAGAACACTGGTCTGAACTTCCCTTCAGAAACTGAGTTTAACCATAGGATCTGTGTCGTCCTACAAGCAAGAGATCATTTCCGGGAAACCCAGTTATTTCGGCTCAAATGATTTACACAGTTCACGAACCCAATACTATTTTCACTATTAACTAAAGAGCGTCTATGTAAGAGATGATGTGGTTTGCATCAGTTTCATAAGCAGAGTTGAACGAGATATGGGCCCTATGAGTAGCAAATACAGTTCTTTTTTTCTGGACATTCTCATGTTCCTTGCTGTATTGCAGACACTGGAAAGAAGAGCATGCTATTTGTGTTAAAACAGACTTTGTTTCATGGATGAGAACACTCTTCTGAATTTCCCTTCAGAAATGGAGTTAATCTCCATGCTCTGTGTCATCCTACAAGCAAGAGGTAATTTCCGGGAAACCCAGTTTTTTTCAGCTCAAATGAATTTACACAGTTCACGAAACCAATACGATTTTCACTATTAAATAAAGAGCATCTATGTAAGAGATGATGTGGTTTGTATCAGTTTCATAAGCAGTGTTGAACTAGATACGGTCCGTAAGAGTAGGACACACAGTTCCTTTTTTCTGGACATTCTCATGTTCCTTGCTGTATTGAAGATGCTGGAAAGAAGAGCATGCTATTTCATTAACACAGATTGTGTTTCTTTGAGGAGAACACTCTTCTGAATTTCCCTTCAGAAATGGAGTTAAACGCCATGCTCTGTGTCATCCTACAAGCAAGAGTACATTTCTGGTAAACCCAGATATTTTTCGGCGCAAATGATTTTACACAGTTAAGGAAAACAACACGATTTTCACTATTAACTAAAGAGCGTCTAGGTAAGAGATGCTGGGGTTTATATCAGTTTCATAAGCAGAGTTGAACTAGATATGGTCCCTATGAGTAGGAAACACAGTTCTCTTTTTCTGGCCATGCTCATGTTTCTTGTTATATTGCAGATGCTGGTAAGAATAGCATGCTTCTTGCATTAAAACAGACTGTGTTTCTTGGAGGAGAACTCTCTTATGAATTTCCATTTAGAATCGGAGTTTAACGCCATGCTCTGTGTCTTCCTACAAGCAAGAGTTCATTTCTGGTAAAAGCAGTGAATTTTCAGCCAAATGAACTTACACAGTTCACGAAACCAACACGATTTTCACTATTAACTAAAGAGCGTCTAGGTAAGAGATGCTGTGGTTTATATCAGATTCATAAGCAGGGTTGAACTAGATATGGTCTGTATGAGTAGGAAACACAGTTGTTTTTTACTGGACATGCTCATGTTCCTTGCTGTATTGCAAATGCTGGAAAGAAGAGCATGCTATTTGCGTTAAAACGGAGTGTGTTTCATGCATGAGAACACTGGTCTGAATTTCCCTTCAGAAATGGAGTTAAACCAAATGATGTGTGTCTTCCCACAAGCAAGAGTTCATTTTTGGTAAAAGCAGTGAATTTTCGGCTCAAATGAATTTACACAGTTCACAAACCCAACGCGTTTATCTCTATTAACTAAAGAGCGTCTATGTAAGAGATGCTGTGGTTTGTATCAGTTTCATAAGCAGAGTGGAACTAGATATGGTCCGTTTGAGTAAAAAACACAGTTCTTTTTTTCTGGCCATGCTCATGTTTCTTGCTGTATTGCAGATGCTGGAAAAAAGAGCATGCTTCTTGCATTAAAACAAACTGTGTTTCATGGATCAGAACACTCTTATGAATTTCCCTTCAGAAATTTAGTTAAACCAAATGCTCTTTGACTTCCTACAAGCAAGAGTTCATTTCTGTAAACGCAGTGAATTTTCGGCTCATATGAATTTACACAGTTCACAAACCCAACACGTTTTTCACTATTAACTAAAGAGCATCTATGTAAGTGATGCTGTGGTTTGTATCAGTTTCATAAACAGAATTGAACTAGATATGGTCCGTATGAGTAGGAAACACAGTTCTTTTGTTCTGGCCATGCTCATGTTTCTTGCTGTATTGCAGATGCTAGAAAGAAGAGCATGCTTCTTGCATTGAAACAGACTGTGTTTCATGGATGAAATCACTCTTCTGAATTTCAATTTATAATCGGAGTTAAACTCCATGCTCTATGTCGTCTTACAAGCAAGAGTTCATTTCTGGTAAACCCAGTTGTTTTTCGGCTCAAATGAATTTACACAGTTCACGAAACCAACTCGTTTTTCACTATTAACTAAAGAGCATCTGTGTAAGAGATGAAGTGGTTTCTATGAGTTTCATAAGCAGAGTTGAACGAGATATGGTCCGTATGAGTAGGAAACACATTTCTTTTTTTGGGGACATGCTCATGTTCCTTGCTGTATTGCAGATGTTGGAAGGAAGTGCATGCTATTTGCGTTAAAACAGAGTGTGTTTCATGGATGAGAACACTGGTCTGAATTTCCCTTCAGAAGTGGAGTTAAACCAAATGCTCTGTGTCTTCCAACAAGCAAGAGTTCATTTTTGGTATAAGCAGTGAATTTTCGGCTCTAATGAATTTACACAGTTCACAAACCCAACGCGTTTATCACTATTAACTAAAGAGCGTCTATGTAAGAGATGCTGTGGTTTTTATCAGTTTCATAAGCAGAGTTGAACTAGATATGGTCTGTATGAGTAGGAAACAAAGTTTTTTTTTTCTGGACATGCTCATTTTCCTTGCTGTATTCCAGACTTTGGAAAGAAGAGCGTGCTATTTGCGTTAAAACAGAGTGTGTTTCATGGATGAGAACACTGGTCTGAATTTCCCTTCAGAAATGGAGTTAAACCAAATGCTCTGTGTCTTCCTACAAGCAAGAGTTCATTTTTGGTAAAAGCAGTGAATTTTCCGCTCGAATGAATTTACACAGTTCACAAACCCAACGCGTTTATCTCTATTAACTAAAGAGCGTCAATGTAAGAGATGCTGTGGTTTGTATCAGTTTCATAAGCAGAGTTGAACTAGATATGGTCCGTTTGTGTCAGAAACACAGTTCTTTTTTTCTGGCCATGCTCATGTTTCTTCCTGTATTGCAGATGCTGGAAAAAAGAGCATGCTTCTTGAGTTAAAACAAACTGTGTTTCATGGATGAGAACACTCTTCTGACATTCCCTTCTGAATTTTAGTTAAACCAAATGCTCTGTGTCTTCGTTCAAGCAAGAGTTCATTTCTGGTAAAGGCAGTGAATTTTCGGCTCATATGAATTTACACAGTTCACAAACCCTACACGTTTTTCTCTATTAAGTAAAGAGCGTCTATGTAAGAGATGCTGTGGTTTGTATCAGTTTCATAAGCAACTAGGTATGGTCGGATTGAGTCAGAAACACAGTTCTTTTTTCTAGTCATGCTCATGTTTCATGCTGTATTGCAGAAGCTGGAAAAAAGAGCATGCTTCTTGCATTAAAACATACTGTGTTTCATGGATGAGAACACTCTTCTGAATTTCCCTTCAGAAATGGAGTTAAACTCCATGCTCTGTGTCGTCCTACATGCAAGAGTTCTTTTCCGGTAAACACCGTTTTTTTCGGCTCAAATGAATTTACACAGTTCACAAAACGAACACGATTTACACTATTAACTAAAGAGCGTCTATGTAAGAGATGATGTGGTTTGCATCAGTTTCATAAGCAGAGTTGAACTAGATATGTTCCGTATGAGTCGGAAACACAGTTCTTTTTTTCTGGGCATGCTCATGTTTCTTGCTGTATTGCAGAAGCTGGAATGAAGAGGATGTTTCTTGCGTTAAAACAGACTGTGTTTCATGGAGGAGAACACTCTTCTGAATTTCCATTTAGAATCGGAGTTAAACTCCATGCTCTGTATCGTCCTACAAGCAAGAGTACATTTCTGGTAAAAGCAGTGAATTTTCAGCCAAATGAATTTACATAGTTCACGAAACCAACACGATTTTCACTATTAACTAAAGAGGATCTATGTAAGAGATGATGTGGTTTGCATCAGTTTCATAAGCAGAGTTGAACTAGATATGTTCCGTATGAGTATGAGACACAGTTCTTTTTTTCTGGGCATGCTCATGTTCCTTGCTGTATTGCAAAGCTGGAAAGAAGAGCATGCTTCTTGAGTTAGAACAGAGTGTGTTTCATGGATGAGAACACAGGTCTGAATTTCCCTTCAGAAAGTGAGTTAAACAAAAGGCTCTGTGTCTTCCTACAAGCAAGAGTTCATTTCATGTAAACCCAGTTATTTTTCGGCTCAAATGATTTTACACAGTTCACGAAACCAATACGATTTTCACTATTAAATAAAGAGCGTCTATGTAAGAGATGATGTGGTTTGCATCAGTTTCAATAGCAGAGTTGAACTAGATATGTTCCGTATGAGTAGGAAACACAGTTTTTTTTTTCTGGGCATGCTCATATTCCTTGCTGTATTGCAGACGCTGGAAATGAGAGCATGCTATTTGCGTTAAAACAGAGTGTGTTTCATGGATGAGAACACTGGTCTGAAATTCTCTTCAGAAATGGAGTTAAACCAAATGCTCTGTGTCTTCCTACAAGCAAGAGTACATTTTTGGTAAGAGCTGTGAATTTTCGGCCAAATGAATTTACACATTTCACGAAACCAACACGATTTTCACTATTAACTTAAGAGCGTGTATGTAAGCGATGCTGTGGTTTATATCAGTTTCATAAGCAGAGTTCAACTAGATATGGTGTGTATGAGTCGGAAACACAGTTGTTTTTTTCTGCATGCTCATGTTTCTTGCTGTTTTGCAGATGTTGGAATGAAGAGGATGCTTCTTGCGTTAAAACAGACTGTGTTTCATGGAGGAGAACACTCTGCTGAATTTCCATTTAGAATCGGAGTAAAACTCCATGCCTTGGGTCATCCTACAAGCAAGAGTTCATTTCTGGTAAACGCAGTGAATTTTCGGTACCAAATGAATTTACACAGTTCACGAAACCAACACAATTTTCTCTATTAACTGAAGAGCATCAATGTAAGAGATGATGTGGTTTGCATCAGTTTCATAAGCAGAGTTGAAATAGATATGGTCCAGATGAGTAGGAGACACAGTTCTTTTTTTCTTGGCATGCTCATGTTCCTTGCTCTATTGGAGATGCTGGAAAGAAGAGCATGCTTCTTCGATTAAAACGGAGTGTGTTTCATGGATGAGAACACTGGTCTGAATTTCCCTTCAGAAACTGAGTTTAACCAAAGGATCTGTGTCTTCCTACAAGCAAGACATCATTTCTGGTAAACCCTGTTATTTTTCAGCTCAAATGAATTTACACAGTTCATGAAACCAAAATGATTTTCACTATTAACTTAAGAGTATCTATGTAAGAGATGATGTGGTTTGTATCAGTTTCATAAGCAGAGTTGAAATAGATATGGTCCATATGAGTAGGAGACACAGTTCTTTTTTTCTGGACATGCTCATGTTCCTTGCTGTATTGCAAAGCTGGAAAGAAGAGCATGCTTCTTGAGTTAGAACAGAGTGTGTTTCATGGATGAGAACACAGGTCTGAATTTCCCTTCAGAAAGTGAGTTAAACCAAAGGTTCTGTGTCTTCCTATAAGCAAGAGTTCATTTCCTGTAAACCCAGTTATTTTTCGTCTCAAATGATTTTACATAGTTCACGAAACCAATACGATTTTCACTATTAACTAAAGAGCATCTATGTAAGAGATGATGTGGTTTGTATCAGTTTGATGAGCAGAGTTGAACAAGATATGGGCCCTAGGAGTAGGAAACACAGTTCTTTTTTTCTGGCCATGCTCATGTTTCTTGCTTTACTGCAGATGCTGGAAAGAAGAGCATGCTATTTGCGTTAAAACAGACTGTGTTTCATGGATGAGAACACTCTTCTGAATTTCCCTTCAGAAATGGAGTTAAACTCCATGCTCTGTGTCGTCCTACAAGCAAGAGTTCATTTCCGGTAAACCCCGTTTTTTTCGGCTCAAATGAATTTACACAGTTCACAAAACCAACACGATTTACACTATTAACTAAAGAGCACCTATGTAACAGATGATGTGGTTTGTATCAGTTTCATAAGCAGAGTTGAACTAGATATGGTCCGTATGAGTAGGAAACACAGTTCTTTTTTTCTGGGCTTGCTCATGTTCCTTGCTCTATTGCAGATGGTGGAAAGAAGAGCACGCTTCTTCCGTTAAAACGGAGTGTGTTTCATGGATGAGAACACTGGTCTGAACTTCCCTTCAGAAACTGAGTTTAACCATAGGATCTGTGTCGTCCTACAAGCAAGAGATCATTTCCGGGAAACCCAGTTATTTCGGCTCAAATGATTTACACAGTTCACGAACCCAATACTATTTTCACTATTAACTAAAGAGCGTCTATGTAAGAGATGATGTGGTTTGCATCAGTTTCATAAACAGAGTTGAACTAGATATGTTCCTTATGAGTCAGAAACACAGTTCTTTTTTTCTGGGCATCTCATGTTTCTTGCCGTATTGCAGAAGCTGGAATGAAGAGGATGCTTCTTGCGTTAAAACAGACTGTGGTTCATCGAGGAGAACACTCTTCTGAATTTCCATTTAGAATCGGAGTTAAACTCCATGCTCTGTGTCGTCCTACAAGCAAGAGTTCATTTCTGGTAAACGCAGTGATTTTTCGGCTCAAATGAATTTACACAGTTCATGAAACCAATACTATTTTCACTATTAACTAAAGAGCGTCTATGTAAGAGATGATGTGGTTTGCATCAGTTTCATAAGAGAAGTTGAACTAGATGTGTTCCGTATGAGTAGGAAACACAGTTCTTTTTTTCTGGGCATGCTCATGTTCCTTGCTGTATTGCAGACGCTGGAAATGAGAGCATGCTATTTGCGTTAAAACAGAGTTTGTTTCATGGATGAGAACACTGGTCTGAAATTCCGTTCAGAAATGGAGTTAAACCAAATGCTCTGTGTCTTCCTACAAGCAAGAATACATTTTTGGTAAGAGCTGTGAATTTTCGGCCAAATGAATTTACACAGTTCACGAAACCAACATGATTTTCACTATTAACTAAAGACCGTGTATGTAAGCGATGCTTTGGTATATATCAGTTTCATAAGCAGAGTTGAACTAGATATGGTCCGTATGAGTAGGAAACGCAGTTCTTTTTTTCTGGCCAACCTCATGTTTCTTGCTTTATTGCAGATGCTGGAAAGAAGAGCATGCATCTTGTGTTAAAACAGACTGCGTTTCATGGAGAACACTCTGCTGAATTTCCATTTAGAATCGTAGTTAAACTCCATGCTCTGTTTCGTCCTACAAGCAAGAGTTCTTTTCTGGTAAACACAGTGAATTTTCGGTGCCAAATGAATTTACACAGTTCACAAAACCAACTCGTTTTTCACTATTAACTAAAGAGCATCTGTGTAAGAGATGATGTGGTTTCTATGAGTTTCATAAGCAGAGTTGAACGAGATATGGTCTGTATGAGTAGGAAACACAGTTCTTTTTTTGGGGACATGCTCATATTCCTTGCTGTATTGCAGATGTTTGAAGGAAGTGCATGCTATTTGCGTTAAAACAGAGTGTGTTTCATGGATGAGAACACTGGTCTGAATTTCCCTTCAGAAGTGGAGTTAAACCAAATGCTCTGTGTCTTCCAACAAGCAAGAGTTCATTTTTGGTATAAGCAGTGAATTTTCGGCCAAATGAATTTACACAGTTCACGAAACCAACATGATTATCACTATTAACAAAAGACCGTGTATGTAAGGGATGCTTTGGTATATATCAGTTTCATAAGCAGAGTTGAACTAGATATGGTCCGTATGAGTAGGAAACGCAGTTCTTTTTTTCTGGCCAACCTCATGTTTCTTGCTTTATTGCAGATGCTGGAAAGAAGAGCATGCTTCTTGCATTAAAACAGACTTTGTTTCTTTGAGGAGAACACTCTTCTGAATTTCCCTTTAGAATCGGAGTTTAACGCCATGCTCTGTGTCTTACTACAGGCAAGAGTTCATTTCTGGTAAAAGCAGTGAATTTTCAGCCAAATGAATTTAAACAGTTCACGAAATCAACAGAATTTTCACTATTAACTAAAGAGCGTCTAGGTAAGAGATGCTGTGGTTTGTATCAGTTTCATAAGCAGAGTTGAAATAGATATGGTCCATATGAGTAGGAGACACAGTTCTTTTTTTCGGGGCATGCTCATGTTCCTTTCTGTATTGCAAAGCTGGAAAGAAGATCATGCTTCTTGCTTTAGAACAGAGTGTGTTTCATGGATGAGAACACAGGTCTGAATTTCCCTTCAGAAAGTGAGTTAAACCATAGGTTCTGTGTCTTCCTATAAGCAAGAGTTCATTTCCTGTAAACCCAGATATTTTTTGGCTCAAATGAATTTACACAGTTCAAGGAAACCAACACGACTTTCAATATTAACTAAAGAGAATCTATGTAAGAGATGATGTGGTTTGTATGAGTTTCATAAGCAGTGTTGAACTAGATATGGTCCGTATGAGTAGGAAACCCAGTTCTTTTTTTCTGGACATTCTCATGTTTCTTGCTGTATAGCAGACCCTGGAAAGAAGAGCATGCTTCTTCCTTTAAAACGGAGTGTGTTTCATGGATGAGAACACAGGTCTGAATTTCCCTTCAGAAAGTGAGTTAAACCAAAGGTCTGTGTCTTCCTACAAGCAAGAGTTCATTTCCTGTAAACCCAGTTATTTTTCGGCTCAAATGATTTTACATAGTTCACGAAACCAATACGATTTTCACTATTAACTAAAGACCATCTATGTAAGAGATGATGTGGTTTGTATCAGTTTCATGAGCAGAGTTGAACGAGATTCGGTCCCTATGATTAGGAAACACAGTTCTTGTTTTCTGGACATGCTCATGTTCCTTGCTGTATTGCAGATGCGGGAAAGACGTGCATGCTTCTTGCGTTAAAACAGACTGTGTTTCATGGATGAGAACACTTTTCTGAATTTCCCTTTAGAATCGGAGTTAAACTCCATGCTATGTGTCTTCCTACAAGCAAGAGTTCATTTCCGGTAAACCCCATTATTTTTTGCTCAAATGAATTTACACAGTTCAAGGAAACCAATACGATTTTCAATATTAACTAAAGAGCATCTATGTAAGAGATGATGTGGTTTGTATCAGTTTCATAAGCAGTGTTGAAGTAGATATGGTCCGTATGAGTAGGAAACCCAGTTCTTTTTTTCTGGACATTCTCATGTTCCTTGCTGTATAGCAGACGCTGGAAAGAATAGTATGCTTCTTCATTTTAAACGGAGTGTGTTTCGTGGATGAGAACACTCTTCTGAATTCCCTTCAGAAATGGAGTTAAACTCCATGCTCTGTGTCATCCTACAAGCAAGAGTTCATTTCCGGTAAACCCCGGTATTTTTCGGCTCAGATGAATTTACACAGTTCACGAAACCAACATGATTTACACGATTAACTAAAGAACATCTATTTAACAGATGATGGGGTTTGTATCAGTTTCATAAGCAGAGTTGAACTAGATATGGTCCCTATGAGTAGGAAACACAGTTCTTTTTTTCTGGGAATGCTCATGTTCCTTGCTCTATTGCAGATGCTGGAAAGAAAAGCATGCTTCTTCCGTTAAAACGGAGTGTGTTTCATGGATGAGAACACTGGTCTGAATTTCCCTTCAGAAACTGAGTTTAGCCAAATGCTCTGTGTCTTCCTACAAGCAAGAGTTCATTTCCGGTAAACCCAGTTACTTTTCGGCTCAAATGAATTTACACAGTTCACGAAACCAATACTATTTTCAGTATTAACTAAAAAGCATCTATGTAAGAGATGATGTGGTTTATATCAGTTTTATAAGTAGAGTTGAACTAGAAAAGTTCGCTATGAGTAGGAAACACAGTTCTTTTATTCTGGCCAAGCTCATGTTTCTTGCTTTATTGCAGATGCTGGAAAGAAGACCATGCATCTTGCATTAAAACAGACTGCGTTTCATGGAGAAGAACACTATGCTGAATTTCCATTTAGAATCGGAGTTAAACTCCATGCTCTGTGTCGTCCTACAAGCAAGAGTTCATTTCTGGTAAACGCAGTGAATTTTCAGCCAAATGAATTTACACAGTTCACGAAACCAACACAATTTTAACTATTAACTAAAGAGCATCTATGTAAGAGATGATGTGGTTTGTATCTGTTTCATAAGCAGAGTTGAACGAGATATGGGCCCTATGAGTAGCAAATACAGTTCTTTTTTTCTGGACATTCTCATGTTCCTTGCTGTATTGCAGACACTGGAAAGAAGAGCATGCTATTTGTGTTAAAACAGACTTTGTTTCATGGATGAGAACACTCTTCTGAATTTCCCTTCAGAAATGGAGTTAATCTCCATGCTCTGTGTCATCCTACAAGCAAGAGGTAATTTCCGGGAAACCCAGTTATTTTTCAGCTCAAATGAATTTACACAGTTCACGAAACCAATACGATTTTCACTATTAAATAAAGAGCATCTATGTAAGAGATGATGTGGTTTGTATCAGTTTCATAAGCAGTATTGAACTAGATATGGTCCGTAAGAGTAGGACACACAGTTCCTTTTTTCTGTACATTCTCATGTTCCTTGCTGTATTGAAGACGCTGGAAAGAAGAGCATGCTATTTCATTAACACAGATTGTGTTTCTTTGAGGAGAACACTCTTCTGAATTTCCCTTCAGAAATGGAGTTAAACGCCATGCTCTGTGTCATCCTACAAGCAAGAGTACATTTCTGGTAAACCCAGATATTTTTCGGCGCAAATGATTTTACACAGTTCAGGAAACCAACACGATTTTCACTATTAACTAAAGAGCGTCTAGGTAAGAGATGCTGGGGTTTATATCAGTTTCATAAGCAGAGTTGAACTAGATATGGTCCGATTGAGTCAGAAACACAGTTCTTTTTTCTAGCCATGCTCATGTTTCATGCTGTATTGCAGAAGCTGGAAAAAAGAGCATGCTTCTTGCGTTGAAACAGACTGTGTTTCATGGATGAGATCACTCTTCTGCATTTCCATTTAGAATCGGAGTTAAACTCCATGCTCTAGGTAGTCCTACAAGCAAGAGTTCATTTCTGGTAAACCCCGTTTTTTTCGGCTCAAATGAATTTACACCGTTCACAAAACCAATATGATTTTCACTATTAACTAAAGAGCATCTATGTAAGAGATGATGTGGTTTGTATCAGTTTCATAAGCAGAGTAGAACTAGATATGGTCCGTATGAGTAGGAAACACAGTTCTTTTTTTCTGGACATGCTCATGTTCCTTTTTGTATTGCAGACGCTGGAAAGAAGAGCATGCTATTTGCGTTAAAACAGAATGTGTTTCATGGATGAGAACACTGGTCTGAATTTCCCTTCAGAAATGGAGTTAAACCAAATGCTCTGTGTCTTCCTACAAGCAAGAGTTCATTTTTGGTAAAAGCAGTGAATTTTCCCCTCGAATGAATTTACACAGTTCACAAACCCAACGCGTTTATCTCTATTAACTAAAGAGCGTCAATGTAAGAGATGCTGTGGTTTTATCAGTTTCATAAGCAGAGTTGAACTAGATATGGTCCGTTTGTGTCAGAAACACGGTTCTTTTTTTCTGGCCATGCTCATGTTTCTTCCTGTATTGCAGATGCTGGAAAAAAGAGCATGCTTCTTGCATTAAAACAAACTGTGTTTCATGGATCAGAACACTCTTCTGACTTTCCCTTCTGAAATTTAGTTAAACCAAATGCTCTTTGACTTCCTACAAGCAAGAGTTCATTTCTGTAAACGCAGTGAATTTTCGGCTCATATGAATTTACACAGTTCACAAACCCAACACGTTTTTCACTATTAACTAAAGAGCATCTATGTAAGTGATGCTGTGGTTTGTATCAGTTTCATAAACAGAATTGAACTAGATATGGTCCGTATGAGTAGGAAACACAGTTCTTTTTTTCTGGCCATGCTCATGTTTCTTGCTGTATTGCAGATGCTAGAAAGAAGAGCATGCTTCTTGCATTGAAACAGACTGTGTTTCATGGATGAAATCACTCTTCTGAATTTCAATTTATAATCGGAGTTAAACTCCATGCTCTATGTCGTCCTACAAGCAAGAGTTCATTTCTGGTAAACCCAGTTGTTTTTCGGCTCAAATGAATTTACACAGTTCACGAAACCAACTCGTTTTTCACTATTAACTAAAGAGCATCTGTGTAAGAGATGAAGTGGTTTCTATGAGTTTCATAAGCAGAGTTGAACGAGATATGGTCCGTATGAGTAGGAAACACAGTTCTTTTTTTGGGGACATGCTCATGTTCCTTGCTGTATTGCAGATGTTGGAAGGAAGTGCATGCTATTTGCGTTAAAACAGAGTGTGTTTCATGGATGAGAACTCTGGTCTGAATTTCCCTTCAGAAGTGGAGTTAAACCAAATGCTCTGTGTCTTCCAACAAGCAAGAGTTCATTTTTGGTATAAGCAGTGAATTTTCGGCTCTAATGAATTTACACAGTTCACAAACCCAACGCGTTTATCACTATTAACTAAAGAGCGTCTATGTAAGAGATGCTGTGGTTTTTATCAGTCTCATAAGCAGAGTTGAATGAGATATGGTCCATATGAGTAGTAAACACAGTTATTTTTTTCTGGGCATGCTCATGTTCCTTGCTGTATTGCAGATGCTGTAAAGAAGAGCATGCTTTTTGCGTTAAAACAGATTGTGTTACATTGATGAGAACACTTTTCTGAATTTCCCTTTACAATCGGAATTAAACGCCATGCTCTGTGTCTTCTTACAAGCAAGAGTTCATTTCCGGTAAACCCAGTTATTTATCGGCTCAAATGAATTTACACAGTTCACGAAACCAATACGATTTTCACTATTAACTAAAGAGCATCTATGTATAAGATGCTGTGGTTTGTATCAGTTTCATAAGCAGAGTTGAACTAGATATGGTATGTATGAATAGGAAACACAGTTCTTTTTATTTGCGCATGCTCATGTTCCTTGCTGTATTGAAGACGCTGGAAAGAAGAGCATACTTGTTGTGTTAAAACAGAGTGTGTTTCATGGATGAGAACACTGGTCTGAAATTCCCTTCAGAAACAGAAGTAAACCAAGGGCTCTGTGTCTTCCTACAATCAAGAGTTCATTTCTGGTAAAGGCAGTGAAATTTCGGCTCAAAGGAATTTACACAGTTCACAAACCCAACACGTTTTTCTCTATTAACTAGAGAGCATCTGTGTAAGAGATGCTGTGGTTTGTATCACTTTCATAAGCAGAGTTGAACTAGATATGATCCGTATGAGTAGGAAACACAGTTCTTTTTTTCTGGGCATGCTCATGTTCCTTGCTGTATTGCAGATGCTGGAAAGAAGGGCATGCTTCTTTCGTTAAAACCGACTGTGTTTCATGGATGAGAACACTCTTCTGAATTTCCATTTAGAATCAGAGTTAAACTCCATGCTCTGTGTCGTCCTATAAGCAAGAGTTCATTTCTGGTAAACGCATTGAATTTTCGGCGCCAAATGTATTTACACAGTTCACGAAACCAACACGATTTTCACTATTAACTAAAGAGCATCTATGTAGAGTTGCTGTGGTTTGTATCAGTCTCATAAGCAGAGTTGAACGAGATATGGTCCGTATGAGTAGGAAACACAGTTCTTTTTTCTGGGCATGCTCACGTTCCCTGCTGTATTCCAGATGCTGGAAAGAAGAGCATGCTCATGCGATAAAACAGAGTGTGTTTGATGGATGAGAACACTGGTCTGAATTTCCCTTCAGAAACTGAGTTAAACCAAAGGCTCTGTGTCTTCCTACAAGCAAGTGTTCATTTCTGGTAAACGCAGTGAATTTTCGGCTCAAATGAATTTACACAGTTCACAAACACAACACGTTTATCACTATTAACTAAAGAGCATCTCTGTATAAGATGATGTGGTTTGTATCAGTTTCATAAGCAGAGTTGAACTAGATATGGTCCGTATGAATAGGAAACACAGTTCTTTTTTTTTAGCGCATGCTCATGTTCCTTGCTGTATTGAAGAAGCTGGAAAGAAGAGCATACTTCTTGTGTTAAAACAGAGTGTGTTTCATGGATGAGAACACTGGTCTGAATTTCGCTTCAGAAACAGAAGTAATCCAAAGGCTCTGTGTCTTCCTACAATCAAGAGTTGATTTCTGGTAAAGGCAGTGAAATTTCAGCTCAAATGAATTTACACAGTTCACTAACCCAACGCGTTTATCTCTATTAAATAAAGAGCATCTATGTAAGACATGATGTGATTTGTATCAGTCTCATAAGCAGAGTTGAACGAGATATGGTCAGTATGAGTAGAAAACACAGTTATTTTTTTCTGGCCATGCTCATGTTCCTTGCTGTATTGCAGACGCTGTAAAGAAGAGCATGCTTTTTGCGTTAAAACAGACTGTGTTACATTGATGAGAACACTTTTCTGAATTTCCCTTTACAATCGGAATTAAACGCCATGCTCTGTGTCTTCCTACAAGCAAGAGTTCATTTCCGGTAAACCCAGTTATTTTTCGTCTCAAATGAATTTACAGAGTTCACGAAACCAATACGATTTTCACTATTAATTAACGAGAATCTATGTAACAGATGATGTGGTTTGTATCAGTTTCATAAGCAGAGTTGAACTAGATATGGTCCGTAAGAATAGGAAACACAGTTCTTTTTTTTTTTTTTGCGCATGCTCATGTTCCTTGCTGTATTGCAGACGCTGTAAAGAAGAGCATACTTCTTGCATTAAAATAGAGTGTGTTTCATGGATGAGAACACTGGTCTGAATTTCCCTTCAGAAACAGAAGTAAACCAAAGGCTCTGGGTCTTCCTACAAGCAAGAGTTCATTTCTAGTAATGGCAGTGAAATTTGGGCTCAAATGAATTTACAGAGTTCACAAGCACAACACGTTTTTCACTATTAACTAGAGAGCATCTATGTAAGAGATGCTGTGGTTTGTATCAGTTTCATAAGCAGTGTTGAACTAGATATGGTCCGTATGAGAATGAAACACAGTTCTTTTTTTCTGGCCATGCTCATGTTTCTTGCTGTATTGCAGATGCAGGAAAGAAGAGCATGCTTCTTGCGTTAAAACAGAATGTGTTTCATGGATGAGAACACTCTTCTGAATTTCCATTTAGAATCAGAGTTAAACTCCATGCTCTGTGTCGCCTATAAGCAAGAGTTCATTTCTGGTAAACGCATTGAATTTTCAGCGCCAAAGGAATTTACACAATTCACGAAACCAACACGATTTTCACTATTAACTAAAGAGCATCCATGTAAGAGTTGCTGTGGTTTGTATCAGTTTCATAAGCAGAGTTGAATGAGATATAGTCCGTATGAGTAGTAAACACAGTTCTTTTTTTCTGGGCATGCTCATGTTCCTTGCTGTATTGCAGACGCTGGAAAGAAGAGCATGCTTCTTGCGTTAAAACAGAGTGTGTTTCATGGATGAGAACTCTGGTCTGAATTTCCCTTCAGAAATGGAGTTAAACCAAAAGCTCTGTGTCTTCCTACAACAAGAGTTCATTTTTGGTAAAAGCAGTGAATTTTCGGCTCAAATGAATTTACACAATTCACAAACCCAACGCGTTTATCTCTCCTAAATAAAGAGCATTTTTGTAAGACATGCTGTGATTTGTATCAGTCTCATAAGCAGAGTTGAATGAGATATGGTCCATATGAGTAGTAAACACAGTTATTTTTTTCTGGGCATGCTCATGTTCCTTGCTGTATTGCAGATGCTGTAAAGAAGAGCATGCTTTTTGCGTTAAAACAGATTGTGTTACATTGATGAGAACACTTTTCTGAATTTCCCTTTACAATCGGAATTAAACGCCATGCTCTGTGTCTTCTTACAAGCAAGAGTTCATTTCCGGTAAACCCAGTTATTTATCGGCTCAAATGAATTTACACAGTTCACGAAACCAATACGATTTTCACTATTAACTAAAGAGCATCTATGTATAAGATGCTGTGGTTTGTATCAGTTTCATAAGCAGAGTTGAACTAGATATGGTATGTATGAATAGGAAACACAGTTCTTTTTATTTGCGCATGCTCATGTTCCTTGCTGTATTGAAGACGCTGGAAAGAAGAGCATACTTGTTGTGTTAAAACAGAGTGTGTTTCATGGATGAGAACACTGGTCTGAAATTCCCTTCAGAAACAGAAGTAAACCAAGGGCTCTGTGTCTTCCTACAATCAAGAGTTCATTTCTGGTAAAGGCAGTGAAATTTCGGCTCAAAGGAATTTACACATTTCACAAACCCAACACGTTTTTCTCTATTAACTAGAGAGCATCTGTGTAAGAGATGCTGTGGTTTGTATCACTTTCATAAGCAGAGTTGAACTAGATATGATCCGTATGAGTAGGAAACACAGTTCTTTTTTTCTGGGCATGCTCATGTTCCTTGCTGTATTGCAGATGCTGGAAAGAAGGGCATGCTTCTTTCGTTAAAACCGACTGTGTTTCATGGATGAGAACACTCTTCTGAATTTCCATTTAGAATCAGAGTTAAACTCCATGCTCTGTGTCGTCCTATAAGCAAGAGTTCATTTCTGGTAAACGCATTGAATTTTCGGCGCCAAATGTATTTACACAGTTCACGAAACCAACACGATTTTCACTATTAACTAAAGAGCATCTATGTAGAGTTGCTGTGGTTTGTATCAGTCTCATAAGCAGAGTTGAACGAGATATGGTCCGTATGAGTAGGAAACACAGTTCTTTTTTCTGGGCATGCTCACGTTCCCTGCTGTATTCCAGATGCTGGAAAGAAGAGCATGCTCATGCGATAAAACAGAGTGTGTTTGATGGATGAGAACACTGGTCTGAATTTCCCTTCAGAAACGGAGTTAAACCAAAGGCTCTGTGTCTTCCTCCAAGCAAGTGTTCATTTCTGGTAAACGCAGTGAATTTTCGGCTCAAATGAATTTACACAGTTCACAAACACAACACGTTTATCACTATTAACTAAAGAGCATCTCTGTATAAGATGATGTGGTTTGTATCAGTTTCATAAGCAGAGTTGAACTAGATATGGTCCGTATGAATAGGAAACACAGTTCTTTTTTTTTAGCGCATGCTCATGTTCCTTGCTGTATTGAAGACGCTGGAAAGAAGAGCATACTTCTTGTGTTAAAACAGAGTGTGTTTCATGGATGAGAACACTGGTCTGAATTTCGCTTCAGAAACAGAAGTAATCCAAAGGCTCTGTGTCTTCCTACAATCAAGAGTTGATTTCTGGTAAAGGCAGTGAAATTTCAGCTCAAATGAATTTACACAGTTCACTAACCCAACGCGTTTATCTCTATTAAATAAAGAGCATCTATGTAAGACATGATGTGATTTGTATCAGTCTCATAAGCAGAGTTGAACGAGATATGGTCAGTATGAGTAGAAAACACAGTTATTTTTTTCTGGCCATGCTCATGTTCCTTGCTGTATTGCAGACGCTGTAAAGAAGAGCATGCTTTTTGTGTTAAAACAGACTGTGTTACATTGATGAGAACACTTTTCTGAATTTCCCTTTACAATCGGAATTAAACGCCATGCTCTGTGTCTTCCTACAAGCAAGAGTTCATTTCCGGTAAACCCAGTTATTTTTCGGCTCAAATGAATTTACAGAGTTCACGAAACCAATACGATTTTCACTATTAACTAACGAGAATCTATGTAACAGATGATGTGGTTTGTATCAGTTTCATAAGCAGAGTTGAACTAGATATGGTCCTTAAACACAGTTCTTTTTTTTTTTTTTGGGCATGCTCATGTTCCTTGCTGTATTGCAGACGCTGGAAAGAAGAGCATACTTCTTGCATTAAAATAGAGTGTGTTTCATGGATGAGAACACTGGTCTGAATTTCGCTTCAGAAACAGAAGTAAACCAAAGGCTCTGTGTCTTCCTACAAGCAAGAGTTCATTTCTAGTAATGGCAGTGAAATTTGGGCTCAAATGAATTTACAGAGTTCACAAGCACAACACGTTTTTCACTATTAACTAGAGAGCATCTATGTAAGAGATGCTGTGGTTTGTATCAGTTTCATAAGCAGTGTTGAACTAGATATGGTCCGTATGAGAATGAAACACAGTTCTTTTTTTCTGGCCATGCTCATGTTTCTTGCTGTATTGCAGATGCAGGAGAGAAGAGCATGCTTCTTGCGTTAAAGCAGAGTGTGTTTCATGGATGAGAACACTGGTCTGATTTTCGCTTCAGAAACAGAAGTAATCCAAAGGTTCTGTGTCTTCCTACAATCAAGAGTTGATTTCTGGTAAAGGCAGTGAAATTTCGGCTCCAATGAATTTACACAGTTCACTAACCCAACGCGTTTATCTCTATTAAATAAAGAGCATCTATGTAAGACATGATGTGATTTGTATCAGTCTCATAAGCAGAGTTGAACGAGATATGGTCAGTATGAGTAGTAAACACAGTTCTTTTTTTCTGGGCATGCTCATGTTCCTTGCTATATTGCAGACGCTGGAAAGAAGAGCATGCTTCTTGCGTTAAAACAGAGTGTGTTTCATGGATGAGAACTCTGGTCTGAATTTCCCTTCAGAAATGGAGTTAAACCAAAAGCTCTGTGTCTTCCTACAACAAGAGTTCATTTTTGGTAAAAGCAGTGAATTTTCGGCTCAAATGAATTTGCACAATTCACAAACCCAACGCGTTTATCTCTCCTAAATAAAGAGCATTTTTGTAAGACATGCTGTGATTTGTATCAGTCTCATAAGCAGAGTTGAACGAGATACGGTCCATATGAGTAGTAAACACAGTTATTTTTTTCTGGGCATGCTCATGTTCCTTGCTGTATTGCAGATGCTGTAAAGAAGAGCATGCTTTTTGCGTTAAAACAGATTGTGTTACATTGATGAGAACACTTTTCTGAATTTCCCTTTACAATCGGAATTAAACGCCATGCTCTGTGTCTTCCTACAAGCAAGAGTTCATTTCCGGTAAACCCATTTATTTTTCGGCTCAAATGAATTTACACAGTTCACGAAACCAATACGATTTTCACTATTAACTAAAGAGCATCTATGTATAAGATGATGTGGTTTGTATCAGTTTCATAAGCAGAGTTGAACTAGATATGGTATGTATGAATAGGAAACACAGTTCTTTTTATTTGCGCATGCTCATGTTCCTTGCTGTATTGAAGACGCTGGAAAGAAGAGCATACTTGTTGTGTTAAAACAGAGTGTGTTTCATGGATGAGAACACTGGTCTGAAATTCCCTTCAGAAACAGAAGTAAACCAAGGGCTCTGTGTCTTCCTACAATCAAGAGTTCATTTCTGGTAAAGGCAGTGAAATTTCGGTTCAAAGGAATTTACACAGTTCACAAACCCAACACGTTTTTCTCTATTAACTAGAGAGCATCTGTGTAAGAGATGCTGTGGTTTGTATCACTTTCATAAGCAGAGTTGAACTAGATATGATCCGTATGAGTAGGAAACACAGTTCTTTTTATGGGCATGCTCATGTTCCTTGCTGTATTGTAGATGCTGGAAAGAAGAGCATGCTTCTTTCGTTAAAACCGACTGTGTTTCATGGATGAGAACACTCTTCTGAATTTCCATTTAGAATCAGAGTTAAACTCCATGCTCTGTGTCGTCCTATAAGCAAGAGTTCATTTCTGGTAAACGCATTGAATTTTTGGCGCCAAAGAATTTACACAGTTCACGAAACCAACACGATTTTCACTATTAACTAAAGAGCATCTATGTAAGAGTTGCTGTGGTTTGTATCAGTCTCATAAGCAGAGTTGAACGAGATATGGTCCATATGAGTAGGAAACACAGTTCTTTTTTCTGGGCATGCTCATGTTCCCTGCTGTATTCCAGATGCTGGAAAGAAGAGCATGCTCATGCGATAAAACAGAGTGTGTTTCATGGATGAGAACACTGGTCTGAATTTCCCTTCAGAAACTGAGTTAAACCAAAGGCTCTGTGTCTTCCTACAAGCAAGTGTTCATTTCTGGTAAACGCAGTGAATTTTCGGCTCAAATGAATTTACACAGTTCACAAACACAACACGTTTTTCACTATTAACTAAAGAGCATCTATGTATAAGATGATGTGGTTTGTATCAGTTTCATAAGCAGAGTTGAACTAGATATGGTCCGTATGAATAGGAAACACAGTTCTTTTTATTAGCGCATGCTCATGTTCCTTGCTGTATTGAAGACGCTGGAAAGAAGAGCATACTTCTTGTGTTAAAACAGAGTGTGTTTCATGGATGAGAACACTGGTCTGAATTTCGCTTCAAAAACAGAAGTAATCCAAAGGCTCTGTGTCTTCCTACAATCAAGAGTTGATTTCTGGTAAAGGCAGTGAAATTTCGGCTCCAATGAATTTACACAGTTCACTAACCCAACGCGTTTATCTCTATTAAATAAAGAGCATCTATGTAAGACATGATGTGATTTGTATCAGTCTCATAAGCAGAGTTGAACGAGATATGGTCAGTATGAGTAGTAAACACAGTTATTTTTTTCTGGGCATGCTCATGTTCCTTGCTGTATTGCAGACGCTGTAAAGAAGAGCATGCTTTTTGTGTTAAAACAGACTGTGTTACATTGATGAGAACACTTTTCTGAATTTCCCTTTACAATCGGAATTAAACGCCATGCTCTGTGTCTTCCTACAAGCAAGAGTTCATTTCCGGTAAACCCAGTTATTTTTCGGCTCAAATGAATTTACAGAGTTCACGAAACCAATACGATTTTCACTATTAACTAACGAGAATCTATGTAACAGATGATGAGGTTTGTATCAGTTTCATAAGCAGAGTTGAACTAGATATGGTCCGTAAGAATAGGAAACACAGTTCTTTTTTTTTTTTTTTGCGCATGCTCATGTTCCTTGCTGTATTGCAGACGCTGGAAAGAAGAGCATACTTCTTGCATTAAAATAGAGTGTGTTTCATGGATGAGAACACTGGTCTGAATTTCCCTTCAGAAACAGAAGTAAACCAAAGGCTCTGTGTCTTCCTACAAGCAAGAGTTCATTTCTAGTAATGGCAGTGAAATTTGGGCTCAAATGAATTTACAGAGTTCACAAGCACAACACGTTTTTCACTATTAACTAGAGAGCATCTATGTAAGAGATGCTGTGGTTTGTATCAGTTTCATAAGCAGTGTTGAACTAGATATGGTCCGTATGAATAGGAAACACAGTTCTTTTTATTAGCGCATGCTCATGTTCCTTGCTGTATTGAAGACGCTGGAAAGAAGAGCATACTTCTTGTGTTAAAACAGAGTGTGTTTCATGGATGAGAACACTGGTCTGAATTTCCCTTCAGAAAAAGAAGTAAACCAAAGGCTCTGTGTCTTCCTACAAGCAAGAGTTCATTTCTAGTAATGGCAGTGAAATTTGGGCTCAAATGAATTTACAGAGTTCACAAGCACAACACGTTTTTCACTATTAACTAGAGAGGATCTATGTAAGAGATGCTGTGGTTTGTATCACTTTCATAAGCAGAGTTGAACGAGATATGGTCAGTATGAATAGTAAACACAGTTATTTTTTTCTGGGCATGCTCATGTTCCTTGCTGTATTGCAGATGCTGTAAAGAAGAGCATGCTTTTTGCGTTAAAACAGATTGTGTTACATTGATGAGAACACTTTTCTGAATTTCCCTTTACAATCGGAATTAAACGCCATGCACTGTGTCTTCCTACAAGCAAGAGTTCATTTCCGGTAAACCCAGTTATTTTTCGGCTCAAATGAATTTACACAGTTCACGAAACCAATACGATTTTCACTATTAACTAAAGAGCATCTATGTATAAGATGCTGTGGTTTGTATCAGTTTCATAAGCAGAGTTGAACTAGATATGGTATGTATGAATAGGAAACACAGTTCTTTTTATTTGCGCATGCTCATGTTCCTTGCTGTATTGAAGACGCTGGAAAGAAGAGCATACTTGTTGTGTTAAAACAGAGTGTGTTTCATGGATGAGAACACTGGTCTGAAATTCCCTTCAGAAACAGAAGTAAACCAAGGGCTCTGTGTCTTCCTACAATCAAGAGATCATTTCTGGTAAAGACAGTGAAATTTCAGCTCAAATGAATTTACACAGTTCACTAACCCAACGCGTTTATCTCTATTAAATAAAGACCATCTATGTAAGACATGCTGTGATTTGTATCAGTCTCATAAGCAGAGTTGAACGAGATATGGTCAGTATGAGTAGTAAACACAGTTATTTTTTTCTGGGCATGGTCATGTTCCTTGCTGTATTGCAGACGCTGTAAAGAAGAGCATGCTTTTTGCGTTAAAACAGACTGTGTTTCATTGATGAGAACACTTTTTTGAATTTCCCTTTAGAAATGAGTTAAACTCCATGCTCTGTGTCTTTCTATAAGCAAGAGTTCATTTCCGGTAAACCCAGTTATTTTTGGCTCAAATGAATTTACACAGGTCACGAACCCAACACGTTTTTCACTATTAACTAAAGAGCATCTATGTGAAAGCTGATATGGTTTGTATCAGTGTCATAAGCAGAGTTGAACTAAATATTGTCTGTATGACTAGGAAACACAGTTCTTTTTTTCTGGACATACTCATGTTCCTTGCTCTATTGCAGATGCTGGAAAGAAGAGCATGCTATGAGCCTTAAAACAGAGTGTGTTTCATGGATGAGAACACTGGTCTGAAATTCCTTTCAGAAACAGAAGTAATCCAAAGGCTCTTTGTCTTCCTACAAGCAAGAGTTCATTTCTAGTAATGGCAGTGAAATTTGGGCTCAAATGAATTTACAGAGTTCACAACCAAACACGTTTTTCACTATTAACTAGAGTGAATCTATGTAAGAGATGCTGTGGTTTGTATCAGTTTCATAAGCAGAGTTGAACTAGATATGGTCAGTATGAGTAGGACACACAGTTCTTTTTTTCTGGCCATGCTCATGTTTTTTGCTGTATTGCAGATGCTGGAATGAAAAGGATGCTTCTTGCATTAAAACAGACTGTGTTTCATGGATGAGAACACTCTTCTGAATTTCCCTTCGGGAATGGAGTTCAACCAAATGATCTTTGTTTTCCAACAAGCAAGAGTTCATTTCTGGTAAGGGAGTGTAATTTCGGCTCAAATTAATTTACACAGTTCACAAACCCAACACGTTTTTCACTATTAACTAAAGAGCATCTATGTAAGAGATGCTGTGGTTTCTATCAGTTTCATAAGCACAGTTGAACTATATTGCTCCGTATGAGTATGAAACACAGTTCTTTTTTTCTGGGCATGCTCATGTTCCTTGCTGTATTGCAGACGCTGAAAAGAAGAGCATGCTTTTTGCGTTAAAACAGACTGTGTTACATTGATGAGAACACTTTCCTGAATTTCCCTTTACAATCGGAATTAAACGCCATGATCTGTGTCTTCCTACAAGCAAGAGTTCCTTTCCGGTAAACCCAGTTATTTTTTGGTTCAAATGAATTTCCAGAGTTCACGAAACCAATACGATTTTCACTATTAACTAACGAGAATCTATGTAACAGATGATGTGGTTTGTATCAGATTCATAAGCAGAATTGAACTAGATATGGTCCGTAAGAATAGGAAACACAGTTCTTTTTTTTTTTTTTGCGCATGTTCATGTTCCTTGCTGTATTGCAGACGCTGGAAAGAAGAGCATACTTTTTGTATTAAAATAGAGTGTGTTTCATGGATGAGAACACTGGTCTGAATTTCCCTTCTGAAACAGAAGTAAACCAAATGCACTGTGTCTTCCTACAAGCAAGATTTCATTTCTGGTGAAGGCAGTGAAATTTGTGCTCAAATGAATTTACACAGTTCACAAACCCAAAACGTTTTTCACTATTAACTAGAGAACATCTGTGTAAGAGATGCTGTGGTTTGTATCAGTTTCATAAGCAGAGTTGAACTAGATATGGTCAGTATGAGTAGGAAACACAGTTCTTTTTTTCTGGCCATGCTCATGTTTATTGCTGTATTGCAGATGCAGGAAAGAAGAGCATGCTTCTTGCCTTAAAATGGACTGTGTTTCATGGATGAGAACACTCTTCTGAATTTCCATTTAGAATCAGAGTTAAACTCCATGCTCTGTGTCGCCTATAAGCAAGAGTTCATTTCTGGTAAACGCATTGAACTTTCGGCTCCAAATGAATTTACACAGTTCATGAAACCAACACGATTTTCACTATTAACTAAAGAGCATCCATGTAAGAGTTGCTGTGGTTTGTATCAGTTTCATAAGCAGAGTTGATCTAGATATGGTCCATATGAATAGGAAACACAGTTCTTTTATTCTGGCCATGCTCATGTTTCTTCCTGTATTGCAGATCCTGGAAAGAAGTGCATGCTAATTGCGTTAAAACAGACTGTGTTTCATGGATGACAACACTTTTCTGAATTTCCCTTTAGATTCGGAGTTAAACTCCATGCACTGTGTCTTCCTACAAGCAACAGTTCATTTCCTGTAAACCCAGTTATTTTTCAGCTCAAATGAATTTTCTCAGTTCACGAAACTAATACGATTTTCACTATTAACTAACAAGCATCTATGTAAGAGATGATGTGGTTTGTATCAGTTTCATGAACAGAGTTGAACTAGATATGGTCCGTATGAGTAGGACACACAGTTCTTTTTTTCCCTCCATGCTCATGTTTTTCGCTGTATTGCAGATGCTGGAATGAAAAGGATGCTTCTTGCATTAGAACAGACTGTGTTTCATGGATGAGAACACTCTTCTGAATTTCCCTTCGGGAATGGAGTTCAACCAAATGATCTTTGTTTTCCAACAAGCAAGAGTTCATTTCTGGTAAGGGAGTGTAATTTCGGCTCAAATTAATTTACACAGTTCACAAACCCAACACGTTTTTCACTATTAACTAAAGAGCATCTATGTAAGAGATGCTGTGGTTTCTATCAGATTCATGAGCACAGTTGAACTAGATACGCTCTGTATGAGTATGAAACACAGTTCTTTTTTTCTGGGCATGCTCATGTTCCTTGCTGTATTTCAGATGCTGTAAAGAAGAGCATGCTTTTTGCATTAAAACAGACTGTGTTACATTGATGAGAACACTTTTCTGAATTTCCCTTTACAATCGGAATTAGGCGCCATGATCTGTGTCTTCCTACAAGCAAGAGTTCATTTCCGGTAAACCCAGTTATTTTTCGGCTCAATTGAATTTACAGAGTTCACGAAACCAATACGATTTTCACTATTAACTAACGAGAATCTATGTAACAGATGATGTGGTTTGTATCAGTTTCATAAGCAGAGTTGAACTAGATATGGTCCGTAAGAATAGGAAACACAGTTCTTTTTTTTTGGTGCATGCTCATGTTCCTTGCTGTATTGCAGACGCTGGAAAGAAGAGCATACTTTTTGCATTAAAATAGAGTGTGTTTCATGGATGAGAACACTCTTCTGAATTTCCCTTCGGGAATGGAGTTCAACCAGATGCTCTGTGTTTTCCTATAAGCAAGAGTTAATTTCTGGTAAAGGGAGTGTAATTTCGGCTCAAATGAATTTACACAGTTCACAAACCCAACACGTTTTTCACTATTAACTAAAGAGCATCTATGTAAGAGATCCTGTGGTTTCTATCAGATTCATAAGCACAGTTGAACTAGATATGGTCTGTATGAGTAGGAAACACAGTTCTTTTTTTCTGGCCATGCTCATGTTTCTTGCTATATTACATATGCTGGAAAGAAGAGCATGCTTCTTGCCTTAAAATGGACTGTGTTTCATGGATGAGAACACTCTTCTGAATTTCCATTTAGAATCAGAGTTAAACTCCATGCTCTGTGTCGTCCTATAAGCAAGAGTTCATTTCTGGTAAACGCATTGATTTTTCGGCTCAAATGAATTTACACAGTTCACGAAACCAACACGATTTTCACTATAAACTAAAGAGCATCTATGTAAGAGTTGCTGTGGTTTGTATCAGTTTCATAAGCAGAGTTGAACAAGATATGGTCCGTATGAGTAGTAAACACAGTTATTTTTTTCGGCGCATGCTCATGTTCCTTGCTTTATTGCAGACGCTGGAAAGAGGAGCATGCTTTTTGCGTTAAAATACACTGTGTGTCATTGATAAGAACACTTTTTTGAATTTCCCTTTATAAATGAGTTAAACTCCATGCTCTGTGTCTTTCCAAAAGCAAGAGTTCATTTCCGGTAAACCCAGTTATTTTTCGGCACAAATGATTTTAAACAGGTCACAAACCCAACATGTTTTTCACTATTAACTAAAGAGCGTCTATGTAAAAGATGATATGGGTTGTATGAGTTTCATAAGCAGAGTTTAACTAAATATGGTCTGTATGAGTAGGAAACACAGTTCTTTTTTTGTGGGCATGCTCACGTTCCTTGCTGTATTCCAGACGCTGGAAAGAAGAGCATGCTCATGTGATAAAACAGAGTGTTTTTCATGGATGAGAACACTGTTCTGAATTTCCCTTCAGAAACTGAGTTAAACCAAAGGCTCTGTGTCTTCCTCCAAGCAAGAGTTCATTTCTGGTAAAGGGAGTGTAATTTCGGCTCAAATGAATTTGCACAGTGCACAAACCCAACATGTTTTTCACTATTAACTAAAGAGCATCTATGTAAGAGATGCTGTGGTTTCTATCAGATTCATAAGCACAGTTGAACTAGATATGATCCGTATGAGTAGGAAACACAGTTCTTTTTTTCTGGGCATGCTCATGTTCCTTGCTGTATTGCAGATGCTGGAAAGAAGAGCATGCTTCTTTCGTTAAAACCGACTGTGTTTCATGGATGAGAACACTCTTCTGAATTTCCATTTAGAATCAGAGTTAAACTCCATGCTCTGTGTTGTCCTATAAGCAAGAGTTCATTTCTGGTAAACGCATTGAATTTTCGGCGCCAAATGAATTTACATAGTTCACGAAACCAACACGATTTTCACTATTAACTAAAGAGCATCTATGTAAGAGTTGCTGTGGTTTGTATCAGTCTCATAAGCAGAGTTGAACGAGATATGGTCCGTACGAGTAGGAAACACAGTTCTTTTTTTCTGGGCATGCTCACGTTCCCTGCTGTATTCCAGATGCTGGAAAGAAGAGCATGCTCATGCGATAAAACAGAGTGTGTTTCATGGATGAGAACACTGGTCTGAATTTCCCTTCAGAAACGGAGTTAAACCAAAGGCTCTGTGTCTTCCTCCAAGCAAGTGTTCATTTCTGGTAAACGCAGTGAATTTTCGGCTCAAATGAATTTACACAGTTCACAAACCCAACACGTTTTTCACTATTATCTAAAGAGCATCTATGTAAGAGATGCTGTGGTTTCTATCAGATTCATAAGCACAGTTGAACTAGATATGATCTGTATGAGTAGGAAACACAGTTCTTTTTTTCTGGGCATGCTCATGTTCCTTGCTGTATTGCAGATGCTGGAAAGAAGAGCATGCTTCTTTCGTTAAAACCGACTGTGATTCATGGATGAGAACACTCTTCTGAATTTCCATTTAGAATCAGAGTTAAACTCCATGCTCTGTGTCGTCCTATAAGCAAGAGTTCATTTCTGGTAAACGCATTGAATTTTCGGCGCCAAATGAATTTACACAGTTCACGAAACCAACACGATTTTCACTATTAACTAAAGAGCATCTATGTAAGAGTTGCTGTGGTTTGTATCAGTCTCATAAGCAGAGTTGAACGAGGTATGGTCCGTATGAGTAGGAAACTCAGTTCTTTTTTTCTGGGCATGCTCACGTTCCCTGCTGTATTCCAGATGCTGGAAAGAAGAGCATGCTCATGCGATAAAACAGAGTGTGTTTCATGGATGAGAACACTGGTCTGAATTTCCATTCAGAAACGGAGTTAAACCAAAGGATCTGTGTCTTCCTCCAAGCAAGTGTTCATTTCTGGTAAACGCAGTGAATTTTCGGCTCAAATGAATTTACACAGTTCACAAACCCAACACGTTTTTCACTATTAACTAAAGAGCATCTATGTATAAGATGATGTGGTTTGTATCAGTTTCATAAGCAGAGTTGAACTAGATATGGTCCGTATGAATAAGAAACACAGTTCTTTTTTTTAGCGCATGCTCATGTTCCTTGCTGTATTGAAGACGCTGGAAAGAAGAGCATACTTCTTGTGTTAAAACAGAGTGTGTTTCATGGATGAGAACACTGGTCTGAATTTCGCTTCAGAAACAGAAGTAATCCAAAGGCTCTGTGTCTTCCTACAATCAAGAGTTGATTTCTGGTAAAGGCAGTGAAATTTCGGCTCAAATGAATTTACACAGTTTACTAACCCAACGTGTTTATCTCTATTAAATAAAGAGCATCTATGTAAGACATGCTGTGATTTGTATCAGTCTCATAAGTAGAGTTGAAAGAGATATTGTCAGTATGAGTAGTAAACACAGTTATTTTTTTCTGGGCATGCTCATGTGGTTTGCTGTATTGCAGACGCTGTAAAGAAGAGCATGCTTTTCGCGTTAAAAAAGATTGTGTTACATTGATGAGAACACTTTTCTGAATTTCCCTTTACAATCGGAATTAAACGCAATGCTCTGAGTCTTCCTACAAGCAAGAGTTCATTTCCAGTAAACCCAGTTATTTTTCGGCTCAAATGAATTTACACAGTTCACGAAACCAATACGATTTTCACTATTAACTAAAGAGCATCTATGTATAAGATGCTGTGGTTTGTATCAGTTTCATAAGCAGAGTTGAACTAGATATGGTCTGTATGAATAGGAAACACAGTTCTTTTTATTTGCGCATGCAATTGTTCATTGCTGTATTTAAGACGCTCTAAAGAAGAGCATACTTGTTGTGTTAAAACTGAGTGTGTTTCATGGATGAGAACTCTGGTCTGAATTTCCCTTCAGAAATGGAGTTAAACCAAAAGCTCTGTGTCTTCCTACAACAAGAGTTCATTTTTAGTAAAAGCAGTGAATTTTCGGTTCAAATGAATTTACACCATTCACAAACCCAACGTGTTTATCTCTATTAAATAAAGAGCATCTATGTAAGACATGCTGTGATTTGTATCAGTCTCATAACCAGAGTTGAACGAGATATGGACCGTATGAGTATTAAACACAGTTATTTTTTTCTGGGCATGCTCATGTTGTTTGCTGTATTGCAGACGCTGTAAAGAAGAGCATGCTTTTTGCGTTAAAAAAGATTGTGTTACATTGATGAGAACACTTTTCTGAATTTCCCTTTACAATCGGAATTAAACGCTATGCTCTGTGTCTTCCTACAAGCAAGAGTTCATTTCCGGTAAACCCAGTTATTTTTCGGCTCAAATGAATTTACACAGTTCACGAAACTAATACGATTTTCACTATTAACTAACGAGCCTCTATGTAAGAGATGATGTGGTTTGTATCAGTTTCATAAGCAGAGTTGAACTAGATATGGTCCGTATGAGTAGGACACACAGTTCTTTTTTTCTGGCAATGCTCATGTTTTTTGCTGTATTGCAGATGCTGGAATGAAAAGGATGCTTCTTGCATTAAAACAGACTGTGTTTCATGGATGAGAACACTCTTCTGAATTTCCCTTCGGGAATGGAGTTCAACCAAATGATCTTTGTTTTCCAACAAGCAAGAGTTCATTTCTGGTAAGGGAGTGTAATTTCGGCTCAAATTAATTTACACAGTTCACAAACCCAACACGTTTTTCACTATTAACTAAAGAGCATCTATGTAAGAGATGCTGTGGTTTCTATCAGATTCATAAGCACAGTTGAACTAGATATGCTCCATATGAGTAGGAAACACAGTTCTTTTTTTCTGGGCATGCTCATGTTCCTTGCTGTATTGCAGACGCTGTAAAGAAGAGCATGCTTTTTGCGTTAAAACAGACTGTGTTACATTGATGAGAACACTTTTCTGAATTTCCCTTTACAATCGGAATTAAACGCCATGATCTGTGTCTTCCTACAAGCAAGAGTTCCTTTCCGGTAAACCCAGTTATTTTTCGGCTCAAATGAATTTACAGAGTTCACGAAACCAATACGATTTTCACTATTAACTAACGAGAATCTATGTAACAGATGATGTGGTTTGTATCAGATTCATAAGCAGAGTTGAACTAGATATGGTCCGTAAGAATAGGAAACACAGTTCTTTTTTTTTTTTTTTTTTTTTTTTTTTTTTTTTTGCGCATGCTCATGTTCCTTGCTGTATTGCAGACGCTGGAACGCTGGAAAGAAGAGCATACTTTTTGCATTAAAATAGAGTGTGTTTCATGGATGAGAACACTGTTCAGAATTTCCCTTCAGAAACAGAAGTAAACCAAATGCTCTGTGTCTTCGGACAAGACAGAGTTCATTTCCGGTAATCCCAGTTATTTTTCGGCTCAAATGATTTGACACAGTTCACGAAACCAATACGATTTACACTATTTACTTAAGAGCATCTATGTAAGAGAGGATGTGGTTTGTATCAGTTTCATAAGCAGTGTTGTACTAGATATGGTCCGTATGAGTAGGAAACACAGTTCTTTTTTGCTGGACATTCTAATGTTCCTTGCTGTATTGCAGACTCTGGAACGAAGAGCATGCTATTTCCGTTAAAACAGACTGTGTTTCATGAATGAGAACACTCTTCTCAATTTCCCTTCAGAAAAGGAGTTAAACTCCATGCTCTGTGTCGTCCTACAAGCAAGAGTTCATTTCCGGTGAACCCAGTTATTTTTCGGATAAATTAATTTACACAGTTCACGAAACCAACAAGATTTACACTATTAACTAATGAGCATCTATGTAACAGATGATGTGGTTTGAATCAGTTTCATAAGCAGAATTGAACTTGATATGGTCCTTATGAGTAGGAAACACAGTTCTTTTTTTCTGGGCATGCTCATGTTAATTGCTGTATTGCAGACGCTGAAAAGAAGAGCAAGCTTCTTCCGTTAAAACAGAGGGTCTGAATTTCCCTTCAGAGACTGAGTTTAACCAAAGGATTTGTGTCTTCCTACAAGTAAGAGTTCATTTCCAGTAAACCCAGTTATTTTTTGGCTCAAATGAATTTACACAGTTCACGAAACCAATACGATTTTCACTATTAACTAAAGAGCATCTATGTAAGAGATGATGTGGTTTGTATCAGTTTCATAAGCAGAGTTGAACTAGATATGGTACATATGAGTAGGAAACACAGTTCTTTTATTCTGGACATTCTCATATTCCTTACTGTATTGCAGACGCTGGAAAGAAGAGCATGCTATTTGCGGTAAAAGGGAGTGTGTTTCATGGATGAGAACACTCTTCTGAATTTCCCTTCATAAATGGAATTAAACTCCATGCTCTGTATCATCCTACAAGCAAGAGTTCATTTCCGAGAAACCCAGTTATTTTTCGGCTCAAATGAATTTACACAGTTCACGAAACCAATACGATTTTCACTATTAAATAAAGAGCATCTATGTAAGAGATGATGTGATTTGTATCAGTTTCATAAGCAGAGTTGAACTAGATATGGTCCATATGAGTAAGAAACACAGTTCTTTTTGTCTGTGCATGCTCATGTTCGTTGCTGTATTGCAGACGCTGAAAAGAAGAGCATGCTTCTTCCGTTAAAATGGAGTGTGTTTCATGGATGAGAACACTGGTCGAATTTCCCTTTAGAAACTGAGTTTAACCAAAGGATCTGTGTCTTCCTACAAGCAATATTTCATTTTCAGTAAACCCAGTCATTTTTCGGCTAAAATGAATTTACACGGTTCATGAAACCAATACAATTTTCACTATTAACTAAAGAGCATCTATGTAAGAGATGATGTGGTTTGTATCAGTTTCATAAGCAGAGTTGAACTAGACATGGTCCGTATGAGTAGGAAACACAGTTCTTTTTTTCTGGGCATGCTCATGTTCTTGCTCGATTACAGACACTGAAAAGAAGAGCATGCTTCTTCCGTTAAAACGGAGTGTGTTTCATGGATGAGAACACTGGTCTGAATTTCCCTTCAGAAACTGAGTTTAACCAAAGATCTGTGTCCCCCTACAAGCAAGAGTTCATTTCCGGTAAACCCAGTTATTTTTCGGCTCAAATGAATTTACACAGTTCACGAAACCAATACGATTTTCACTATTAACTAAAGAGCATCTATGTAAGAGATGATCTGGTTTGTTTCAGTTTCATAAGCAGAGTTGAAATCGATATGGTCCGTATGAGTAGGAAACACAGTTCTTTAAATCTGGACATTCTCATGTTCCTTGCTGTATTGCAGATGCTGGAAAGAAGAGCATGCTATTTGCATTAAAAGGGAGTGTGTTTCATGGATGAGAACACTCTTCTGAATTTCCGCTCAGAAATGGAGTTAAACTTCATGCTCTGTGTCGTCCTACAAGCAAGAGTTCATTTCAGTAAACCCAGTTATTTTGTGGTTCAAATGAGTTTACACAGTTCACGAAACCAATACGATTTTCACTATTAACTAAAAAGCATCTAAGTAAGAGATGATGTGGTTTGTATCAGTTTCATAGGCAGAGTTGAACTAGATATGGTCCATATGAGTAGCAGACACAGTTCTTTTTTTCTGGGCATGCTCATGTTCCTTGCTGTATTGCAAAGCTGGAAAGAAGAGAATGCATCTTGGGTAAAAACAGAGAGTGTTTCATGGATGAGAACACAGGTCTGAATTTCCCTTCAGAAATGGAGTTAAACCAAATGCTCTGTGTCTTCTGACAAGACAGAGGTCATTTCCGGTAAACCCAGTTATTTTTCGGCTCAAATGATGTGACACAGTTCATGAAACCAATACGATTTACACTATTTACTTAAGAGCATCTATGTAAGAGATGATGTGGTTTGTATCAGTTTCATAAGCAGTGTTGTACTAGATATGGTCCGTATGAGTAGGAAACACAGTTCTTTTTTTCTGGACTATCTCATGTTCCTTGCTGTATTGCAGACGCTGGAACGAAGAGCATGCTATTTCCGTTAAAACAGACTGTGTTTCATGAATGAGAACACTCTTCTGAATTTCCCTTCAGAAATGGAGTTAAACTCCATGCGCTGTGTCTTCCTACAAGCAAGAGTTCATTTCCGGTGAACCAAGGTATTTTTCAGATAAATTAATTTACACAGTTCACGAAACAAACAAGATTTACACTATTAACTAATGAGCATCTATGTAACAGATGATGTGGTTTGAATCAGTTTCATAAGCAGAATTGAACTTGATATGGTCCTTATGAGTAGGAAACACAGTTCTTTTTTTCTGGGCATGCTCATGTTCCTTGATGTATTGCAGACGCTGAAAAGAAGAGCAAGCTTCTTCCGTTAAAACAGAGGGTCTTTCATGGATGAGAACACTGGTCTGAATTTCCCTTCAGAGACTGAGTTTAACCAAAGGATTTGTGTCTTCCTACAAGTAAGAGTTCATTTCCGGTAAACCCAGTTATTTTTTGGCTCAAATGAATTTACACAGTTCAGGAAACCAATACGATTTTCACTATTAACTAAAGAGCATCTATGTAACAGATGATGTGGTTTGTATCAGTTTCATAAGCAGAGTTGAACGAGATATGGTCCGTATGAGTAGGAAACACAGTTCTTTTATTCTGGACATTCTCATGTTCCTTACTGTATTGCAGACACTGGAAAGAAGAGCATGCTATTTGCGTTAAAAGGGAGTGTGTTTCATGGATGAGAACACTCTTCTGAATTTCCCTTCATAAATGGAATTAAACTCCATGCTCTGTATCATCCTACAAGCAAGAGTTCATTTCCGAGAAACCCAGTTATTTTTCGGCTCAAATGAATTTACACAGTTCACGAAACCAATACGATTTTCACTATTAACTAAAGAGCATCTCTGTAAGAGATGATGTGGTTTGTATCGAAGTTTCATAAGCAGAGTTGAACTAGATATGGTCCATATGAGTAGGAAACACAGTTCTTTTTTTCTGGCCATGCTCATGTTTCTTGCAGTATTGAAGATGATGTAAAGAACAGCATGCTCCTTGCGTTAAAACAGACTGTGTATCATGGATGAGAACACTCTTCTGAATTTCCCTATAGAATCGGAGTTAAACTCCATGCTCTGTGTCTTCCTTCAAGCAAGAGTTCATTTCCCGAAATCCCAGTTATTTTTCGGCTCAAATGAATTTACACAGTTCACGAAACCAATACAATTTTCACTATTAAATAAAGAGCATCTATGTAACAGATGATGTGGTTTGTATCAGTTTCATAAGCAGAGTTGAACTAGATATGGTCCGTATGAGTGGGAAACACAGTTCTTTTTGTCTGTGCATGCTCATGTTCGTTGCTGTATTGCAGACGATGAAAAGAAGAGCATGCGCTCCGTTAAAATGGAGTGTGTTTCATGGATGAGAACACTGGTCTGAATTTCCCTTCAGAAACTAAATTTAACCAAAGATCTGTGTCTCCCTACAAGCAAGAGTTCATTTCCGTTAAACCCAGTTATTTTTCGGCTCAAATGAATTTACACAGTTCACGAAACCAATACGATTTTCACTATTAACTAAAGAGCATCTATGTAAGAGATGATGTGGTTTGTATCAGTTTCATAAGCAGAGTTGAACTAGATATGGTCCGTATAAGTAGGAAACACAGTTCTTTTATTCTGGCCATGCTCATGTTCCTTGCTGTATTGCAGACGCTGGAAACAAGAACATGCTATTTGCGTTAAAAGGGAGTGTGTTTCATGGATGAGAATACTCTTCTGAATTTCCGCTCATAAATGGAGTTAAACTTCATGCTCTGTGTCGTCCTACAAGCAAGAGTTCATGTCTGGTAAACCCAGTTATTTTTTGGTTCAAATGAATTTACACAGTTCACGAAACCAATACGATTTTCACTATTAACTAAAGAGCATCTGAGTAAGAGATGATGTGGTTTGTATCAGTTTCATAGGCAGAGTTGAACTATATATGGTCCATATGAGTAGCAGACACAGTTCTTTTTTTCTAGGCATGCTCATGTTCCTTGCTGTATTGCAAAGCTGGAAAGAAGAGCATGCATCTTGCGTTAAAACAGAGGGTCTTTCATGGATGAGAACACTGGTCTGAATTTCCCTTCATAGACTGAGTTTAACCAAAGTATTTGTGTCTTCCTACAAGTAAGAGTTCATTTCCGGTAAACCCAGTTATTTTTTGGCTCAAATGAAATTACACAGTTCACGAAACCAATACGATTTTCACTATTAACTAAAGAGCATCTATGTAAGAGATGATGTGGTTTGTATCAGTTTCATAAGCAGAGATGAACTAGATATGGTCCATATGAGTAGGAAACACAGTTCTTTTATTCTGGACATTCTCATGTTCCTTACTGTATTGCAGACGCTGGAAAGAAGAGCATGCTATTTGCGTTAAAAGGGAGTGTGTTTCATGGATGAGAACACTCTTCTGAATTTCCCTTCATAAATGGAATTAAACTCCATGCTCTGTATCATCCTACAAGCAAGAGTTCATTTCCGAGAAACCCAGTTATTTTTCGGCTCAAATGAATTTACACAGTTCACGAAACCAATACGATTTTCACTATTAACTAACGAGCCTCTATGTAAGAGATGATGTGGTTTGTATCAGTTTCATAAGCAGAGTTGAACTAGATATGGTCCGTATGAGTAGGACACACAGTTCTTTTTTTCTGGCAATGCTCATGTTTTTTGCTGTATTGCAGATGCTGGAATGAAAAGGATGCTTCTTGCATTAAAACAGACTGTGTTTCATGGATGAGAACACTCTTCTGAATTTCCCTTCGGGAATGGAGTTCAACCAAATGATCTTTGTTTTCCAACAAGCAAGAGTTCATTTCTGGTAAGGGAGTGTAATTTCGGCTCAAATTAATTTACACAGTTCACAAACCCAACACGTTTTTCACTATTAACTAAAGAGCATCTATGTAAGAGATGCTGTGGTTTCTATCAGATTCATAAGCACAGTTGAACTAGATATGCTCCATATGAGTAGGAAACACAGTTCTTTTTTTCTGGGCATGCTCATGTTCCTTGCAGTATTGCAGACGCTGTAAAGAAGAGCATGCTTTTTGCGTTAAAACAGACTGTGTTACATTGATGAGAACACTTTTCTGAATTTCCCTTTACAATCGGAATTAAACGCCATGATCCGTGTCTTCCTACAAGCAAGAGTTCCTTTCCGGTAAACCCAGTTATTTTTCGGCTCAAATGAATTTACAGAGTTCACGAAACCAATACGATTTTCACTATTAACTAACGAGAATCTATGTAACAGATGATGTGGTTTGTATCAGATTCATAAGCAGAGTTGAACTAGATATGGTCCGTAAGAATAGGAAACACAGTTCTTTTTTTTTTTTTTTTTTTTTTTTTTTTTTTGCGCATGCTCATGTTCCTTGCTGTATTGCAGACGCTGGAACGCTGGAAAGAAGAGCATACTTTTTGCATTAAAATAGAGTGTGTTTCATGGATGAGAACACTGTTCAGAATTTCCCTTCAGAAACAGAAGTAAACCAAATGCTCTGTGTCTTCGGACAAGACAGAGTTCATTTCCGGTAATCCCAGTTATTTTTCGGCTCAAATGATTTGACACAGTTCACGAAACCAATACGATTTACACTATTTACTTAAGAGCATCTATGTAAGAGAGGATGTGGTTTGTATCAGTTTCATAAGCAGTGTTGTACTAGATATGGTCCATATGAGTAGGAAACACAGTTCTTTTTTGCTGGACATTCTAATGTTCCTTGCTGTATTGCAGACTCTGGAACGAAGAGCATGCTATTTCCGTTAAAACAGACTGTGTTTCATGAATGAGAACACTCTTCTCAATTTCCCTTCAGAAAAGGAGTTAAACTCCATGCTCTGTGTCGTCCTACAAGCAAGAGTTCATTTCCGGTGAACCCAGTTATTTTTCGGATAAATTAATTTACACAGTTCACGAAACCAACAAGATTTACACTATTAACTAATGAGCATCTATGTAACAGATGATGTGGTTTGAATCAGTTTCATAAGCAGAATTGAACTTGATATGGTCCTTATGAGTAGGAAACACAGTTCTTTTTTTCTGGGCATGCTCATGTTAATTGCTGTATTGCAGACGCTGAAAAGAAGAGCAAGCTTCTTCCGTTAAAACAGAGGGTCTGAATTTCCCTTCAGAGACTGAGTTTAACCAAAGGATTTGTGTCTTCCTACAAGTAAGAGTTCATTTCCAGTAAACCCAGTTATTTTTTGGCTCAAATGAATTTACACAGTTCACGAAACCAATACGATTTTCACTATTAACTAAAGAGCATCTATGTAAGAGATGATGTGGTTTGTATCAGTTTCATAAGCAGAGTTGAACTAGATATGGTACATATGAGTAGGAAACACAGTTCTTTTATTCTGGACATTCTCATACTCCTTACTGTATTGCAGACGCTGGAAAGAAGAGCATGCTATTTGCGGTAAAAGGGAGTGTGTTTCATGGATGAGAACACTCTTCTGAATTTCCCTTCATAAATGGAATTAAACTCCATGCTCTGTATCATCCTACAAGCAAGAGTTCATTTCTGAGAAACCCAGTTATTTTTCGGCTCAAATGAATTTACACAGTTCACGAAACCAATACGATTTTCACTATTAAATAAAGAGCATCTATGTAAGAGATGATGTGTTTTGTATCAGTTTCATAAGCAGAGTTGAACTAGATATGGTCCATATGAGTAAGAAACACAGTTCTTTTTGTCTGTGCATGCTCATGTTCGTTGCTGTATTGCAGACGCTGAAAAGAAGAGCATGCTTCTTCCGTTAAAATGGAGTGTGTTTCATGGATGAGAACACTGGTCGAATTTCCCTTTAGAAACTGAGTTTAACCAAAGGATCTGTGTCTTCCTACAAGCAATATTTCATTTTCAGTAAACCCAGTTATTTTTCGGCTAAAATGAATTTACACGGTTCATGAAACCAATACAATTTTCACTATTAACTAAAGAGCATCTATGTAAGAGATGATGTGGTTTGTATCAGTTTCATAAGCAGAGTTGAACTAGATATGGTCCGTATGAGTAGGAAACACAGTTCTTTTTTTCTGGGCATGCTCATGTTCTTGCTCGATTACAGACACTGAAAAGAAGAGCATGCTTCTTCCGTTAAAACGGAGTGTGTTTCATGGATGAGAACACTGGTCTGAATTTCCCTTCAGAAACTGAGTTTAACCAAAGATCTGTGTCCCCCTACAAGCAAGAGTTCATTTCCGGTAAACCCAGTTATTTTTCGGCTCAAATGAATTTACACAGTTCACGAAACCAATACGATTTTCACTATTAACTAAAGAGCATCTATGTAAGAGATGATCTGGTTTGTTTCAGTTTCATAAGCAGAGTTGAAATAGATATGGTCCGTATGAGTAGGAAACACAGTTCTTTAAATCTGGACATTCTCATGTTCCTTGCTGTATTGCAGATGCTGGAAAGAAGAGCATGCTATTTGCATTAAAAGGGAGTGTGTTTCATGGATGAGAACACTCTTCTGAATTTCCGCTCAGAAATGGAGTTAAACTTCATGCTCTGTGTCGTCCTACAAGCAAGAGTTCATTTCAGTAAACCCAGTTATTTTGTGGTTCAAATGAGTTTACACAGTTCACGAAACCAATACGATTTTCACTATTAACTAAAAAGCATCTAAGTAAGAGATGATGTGGTTTGTATCAGTTTCATAGGCAGAGTTGAACTAGATATGGTCCATATGAGTAGCAGACACAGTTCTTTTTTTCTGGGCATGCTCATGTTCCTTGCTGTATTGCAAAGCTGGAAAGAAGAGAATGCATCTTGGGTAAAAACAGAGAGTGTTTCATGGATGAGAACACAGGTCTGAATTTCCCTTCAGAAATGGAGTTAAACCAAATGCTCTGTGTCTTCTGACAAGACAGAGTTCATTTCCGGTAAACCCAGTTATTTTTCGGCTCAAATGATGTGACACAGTTCATGAAACCAATACGATTTACACTATTTACTTAAGAGCATCTATGTAAGAGATGATGTGGTTTGTATCAGTTTCATAAGCAGTGTTGTACTAGATATGGTCCGTATGAGTAGGAAACACAGTTCTTTTTTTCTGGACTATCTCATGTTCCTTGCTGTATTGCAGACGCTGGAACGAAGAGCATGCTATTTCCGTTAAAACAGACTGTGTTTCATGAATGAGAACACTCTTCTGAATTTCCCTTCAGAAATGGAGTTAAACTCCATGCGCTGTGTCTTCCTACAAGCAAGAGTTCATTTCCGGTGAACCAAGGTATTTTTCAGATAAATTAATTTACACAGTTCACGAAACAAACAAGATTTACACTATTAACTAATGAGCATCTATGTAACAGATGATGTGGTTTGAATCAGTTTCATAAGCAGAATTGAACTTGATATGGTCCTTATGAGTAGGAAACACAGTTCTTTTTTTCTGGGCATGCTCATGTTCCTTGATGTATTGCAGACGCTGAAAAGAAGAGCAAGCTTCTTCCGTTAAAACAGAGGGTCTTTCATGGATGAGAACACTGGTCTGAATTTCCCTTCAGAGACTGAGTTTAACCAAAGGATTTGTGTCTTCCTACAAGTAAGAGTTCATTTCCGGTAAACCCAGTTATTTTTTGGCTCAAATGAATTTACACAGTTCAGGAAACCAATACGATTTTCACTATTAACTAAAGAGCATCTATGTAACAGATGATGTGGTTTGTATCAGTTTCATAAGCAGAGTTGAACGAGATATGGTCCGTATGAGTAGGAAACACAGTTCTTTTATTCTGGACATTCTCATGTTCCTTACTGTATTGCAGACACTGGAAAGAAGAGCATGCTATTTGCGTTAAAAGGGAGTGTGTTTCATGGATGAGAACACTCTTCTGAATTTCCCTTCATAAATGGAATTAAACTCCATGCTCTGTATCATCCTACAAGCAAGAGTTCATTTCCGAGAAACCCAGTTATTTTTCGGCTCAAATGAATTTACACAGTTCACGAAACCAATACGATTTTCACTATTAACTAAAGAGCATCTCTGTAAGAGATGATGTGGTTTGTATCGAAGTTTCATAAGCAGAGTTGAACTAGATATGGTCCATATGAGTAGGAAACACAGTTCTTTTTTTCTGGCCATGCTCATGTTTCTTGCAGTATTGAAGATGATGTAAAGAACAGCATGCTCCTTGCGTTAAAACAGACTGTGTATCATGGATGAGAACACTCTTCTGAATTTCCCTATAGAATCGGAGTTAAACTCCATGCTCTGTGTCTTCCTTCAAGCAAGAGTTCATTTCCCGAAATCCCAGTTATTTTTCGGCTCAAATGAATTTACACAGTTCACGAAACCAATACAATTTTCACTATTAAATAAAGAGCATCTATGTAACAGATGATGTGGTTTGTATCAGTTTCATAAGCAGAGTTGAACTAGATATGGTCCGTATGAGTGGGAAACACAGTTCTTTTTGTCTGTGCATGCTCATGTTCGTTGCTGTATTGCAGACGATGAAAAGAAGAGCATGCGCTCCGTTAAAATGGAGTGTGTTTCATGGATGAGAACACTGGTCTGAATTTCCCTTCAGAAACTAAATTTAACCAAAGATCTGTGTCTCCCTACAAGCAAGAGTTCATTTCCGTTAAACCCAGTTATTTTTCGGCTCAAATGAATTTACACAGTTCACGAAACCAATACGATTTTCACTATTAACTAAAGAGCATCTATGTAAGAGATGATGTGGTTTGTATCAGTTTCATAAGCAGAGTTGAACTAGATATGGTCCGTATAAGTAGGAAACACAGTTCTTTTATTCTGGCCATGCTCATGTTCCTTGCTGTATTGCAGACGCTGGAAACAAGAACATGCTATTTGCGTTAAAAGGGAGTGTGTTTCATGGATGAGAATACTCTTCTGAATTTCCGCTCATAAATGGAGTTAAACTTCATGCTCTGTGTCGTCCTACAAGCAAGAGTTCATGTCTGGTAAACCCAGTTATTTTTTGGTTCAAATGAATTTACACAGTTCACGAAACCAATACGATTTTCACTATTAACTAAAGAGCATCTGAGTAAGAGATGATGTGGTTTGTATCAGTTTCATAGGCAGAGTTGAACTATATATGGTCCATATGAGTAGCAGACACAGTTCTTTTTTTCTAGGCATGCTCATGTTCCTTGCTGTATTGCAAAGCTGGAAAGAAGAGCATGCATCTTGCGTTAAAACAGAGGGTCTTTCATGGATGAGAACACTGGTCTGAATTTCCCTTCATAGACTGAGTTTAACCAAAGTATTTGTGTCTTCCTACAAGTAAGAGTTCATTTCCGGTAAACCCAGTTATTTTTTGGCTCAAATGAAATTACACAGTTCACGAAACCAATACGATTTTCACTATTAACTAAAGAGCATCTATGTAAGAGATGATGTGGTTTGTATCAGTTTCATAAGCAGAGATGAACTAGATATGGTCCATATGAGTAGGAAACACAGTTCTTTTATTCTGGACATTCTCATGTTCCTTACTGTATTGCAGACGCTGGAAAGAAGAGCATGCTATTTGCGTTAAAAGGGAGTGTGTTTCATGGATGAGAACACTCTTCTGAATTTCCCTTCATAAATGGAATTAAACTCCATGCTCTGTATCATCCTACAAGCAAGAGTTCATTTCCGAGAAACCCAGTTATTTTTCGGCTCAAATGAATTTACACAGTTCACGAAACCAATACGATTTTCACTATTAACTAACGAGCCTCTATGTAAGAGATGATGTGGTTTGTATCAGTTTCATAAGCAGAGTTGAACTAGATATGGTCCGTATGAGTAGGACACACAGTTCTTTTTTTCTGGCAATGCTCATGTTTTTTGCTGTATTGCAGATGCTGGAATGAAAAGGATGCTTCTTGCATTAAAACAGACTGTGTTTCATGGATGAGAACACTCTTCTGAATTTCCCTTCGGGAATGGAGTTCAACCAAATGATCTTTGTTTTCCAACAAGCAAGAGTTCATTTCTGGTAAGGGAGTGTAATTTCGGCTCAAATTAATTTACACAGTTCACAAACCCAACACGTTTTTCACTATTAACTAAAGAGCATCTATGTAAGAGATGCTGTGGTTTCTATCAGATTCATAAGCACAGTTGAACTAGATATGCTCCATATGAGTAGGAAACACAGTTCTTTTTTTCTGGGCATGCTCATGTTCCTTGCAGTATTGCAGACGCTGTAAAGAAGAGCATGCTTTTTGCGTTAAAACAGACTGTGTTACATTGATGAGAACACTTTTCTGAATTTCCCTTTACAATCGGAATTAAACGCCATGATCCGTGTCTTCCTACAAGCAAGAGTTCCTTTCCGGTAAACCCAGTTATTTTTCGGCTCAAATGAATTTACAGAGTTCACGAAACCAATACGATTTTCACTATTAACTAACGAGAATCTATGTAACAGATGATGTGGTTTGTATCAGATTCATAAGCAGAGTTGAACTAGATATGGTCCGTAAGAATAGGAAACACAGTTCTTTTTTTTTTTTTTTTTTTTTTTTTTTTTTTTGCGCATGCTCATGTTCCTTGCTGTATTGCAGACGCTGGAACGCTGGAAAGAAGAGCATACTTTTTGCATTAAAATAGAGTGTGTTTCATGGATGAGAACACTGTTCAGAATTTCCCTTCAGAAACAGAAGTAAACCAAATGCTCTGTGTCTTCGGACAAGACAGAGTTCATTTCCGGTAATCCCAGTTATTTTTCGGCTCAAATGATTTGACACAGTTCACGAAACCAATACGATTTACACTATTTACTTAAGAGCATCTATGTAAGAGAGGATGTGGTTTGTATCAGTTTCATAAGCAGTGTTGTACTAGATATGGTCCATATGAGTAGGAAACACAGTTCTTTTTTGCTGGACATTCTAATGTTCCTTGCTGTATTGCAGACTCTGGAACGAAGAGCATGCTATTTCCGTTAAAACAGACTGTGTTTCATGAATGAGAACACTCTTCTCAATTTCCCTTCAGAAAAGGAGTTAAACTCCATGCTCTGTGTCGTCCTACAAGCAAGAGTTCATTTCCGGTGAACCCAGTTATTTTTCGGATAAATTAATTTACACAGTTCACGAAACCAACAAGATTTACACTATTAACTAATGAGCATCTATGTAACAGATGATGTGGTTTGAATCAGTTTCATAAGCAGAATTGAACTTGATATGGTCCTTATGAGTAGGAAACACAGTTCTTTTTTTCTGGGCATGCTCATGTTAATTGCTGTATTGCAGACGCTGAAAAGAAGAGCAAGCTTCTTCCGTTAAAACAGAGGGTCTGAATTTCCCTTCAGAGACTGAGTTTAACCAAAGGATTTGTGTCTTCCTACAAGTAAGAGTTCATTTCCAGTAAACCCAGTTATTTTTTGGCTCAAATGAATTTACACAGTTCACGAAACCAATACGATTTTCACTATTAACTAAAGAGCATCTATGTAAGAGATGATGTGGTTTGTATCAGTTTCATAAGCAGAGTTGAACTAGATATGGTACATATGAGTAGGAAACACAGTTCTTTTATTCTGGACATTCTCATACTCCTTACTGTATTGCAGACGCTGGAAAGAAGAGCATGCTATTTGCGGTAAAAGGGAGTGTGTTTCATGGATGAGAACACTCTTCTGAATTTCCCTTCATAAATGGAATTAAACTCCATGCTCTGTATCATCCTACAAGCAAGAGTTCATTTCCGAGAAACCCAGTTATTTTTCGGCTCAAATGAATTTACACAGTTCACGAAACCAATACGATTTTCACTATTAAATAAAGAGCATCTATGTAAGAGATGATGTGTTTTGTATCAGTTTCATAAGCAGAGTTGAACTAGATATGGTCCATATGAGTAAGAAACACAGTTCTTTTTGTCTGTGCATGCTCATGTTCGTTGCTGTATTGCAGACGCTGAAAAGAAGAGCATGCTTCTTCCGTTAAAATGGAGTGTGTTTCATGGATGAGAACACTGGTCGAATTTCCCTTTAGAAACTGAGTTTAACCAAAGGATCTGTGTCTTCCTACAAGCAATATTTCATTTTCAGTAAACCCAGTTATTTTTCGGCTAAAATGAATTTACACGGTTCATGAAACCAATACAATTTTCACTATTAACTAAAGAGCATCTATGTAAGAGATGATGTGGTTTGTATCAGTTTCATAAGCAGAGTTGAACTAGATATGGTCCGTATGAGTAGGAAACACAGTTCTTTTTTTCTGGGCATGCTCATGTTCTTGCTCGATTACAGACACTGAAAAGAAGAGCATGCTTCTTCCGTTAAAACGGAGTGTGTTTCATGGATGAGAACACTGGTCTGAATTTCCCTTCAGAAACTGAGTTTAACCAAAGATCTGTGTCCCCCTACAAGCAAGAGTTCATTTCCGGTAAACCCAGTTATTTTTCGGCTCAAATGAATTTACACAGTTCACGAAACCAATACGATTTTCACTATTAACTAAAGAGCATCTATGTAAGAGATGATCTGGTTTGTTTCAGTTTCATAAGCAGAGTTGAAATAGATATGGTCCGTATGAGTAGGAAACACAGTTCTTTAAATCTGGACATTCTCATGTTCCTTGCTGTATTGCAGATGCTGGAAAGAAGAGCATGCTATTTGCATTAAAAGGGAGTGTGTTTCATGGATGAGAACACTCTTCTGAATTTCCGCTCAGAAATGGAGTTAAACTTCATGCTCTGTGTCGTCCTACAAGCAAGAGTTCATTTCAGTAAACCCAGTTATTTTGTGGTTCAAATGAGTTTACACAGTTCACGAAACCAATACGATTTTCACTATTAACTAAAAAGCATCTAAGTAAGAGATGATGTGGTTTGTATCAGTTTCATAGGCAGAGTTGAACTAGATATGGTCCATATGAGTAGCAGACACAGTTCTTTTTTTCTGGGCATGCTCATGTTCCTTGCTGTATTGCAAAGCTGGAAAGAAGAGAATGCATCTTGGGTAAAAACAGAGAGTGTTTCATGGATGAGAACACAGGTCTGAATTTCCCTTCAGAAATGGAGTTAAACCAAATGCTCTGTGTCTTCTGACAAGACAGAGTTCATTTCCGGTAAACCCAGTTATTTTTCGGCTCAAATGATGTGACACAGTTCATGAAACCAATACGATTTACACTATTTACTTAAGAGCATCTATGTAAGAGATGATGTGGTTTGTATCAGTTTCATAAGCAGTGTTGTACTAGATATGGTCCGTATGAGTAGGAAACACAGTTCTTTTTTTCTGGACTATCTCATGTTCCTTGCTGTATTGCAGACGCTGGAACGAAGAGCATGCTATTTCCGTTAAAACAGACTGTGTTTCATGAATGAGAACACTCTTCTGAATTTCCCTTCAGAAATGGAGTTAAACTCCATGCGCTGTGTCTTCCTACAAGCAAGAGTTCATTTCCGGTGAACCAAGGTATTTTTCAGATAAATTAATTTACACAGTTCACGAAACAAACAAGATTTACACTATTAACTAATGAGCATCTATGTAACAGATGATGTGGTTTGAATCAGTTTCATAAGCAGAATTGAACTTGATATGGTCCTTATGAGTAGGAAACACAGTTCTTTTTTTCTGGGCATGCTCATGTTCCTTGATGTATTGCAGACGCTGAAAAGAAGAGCAAGCTTCTTCCGTTAAAACAGAGGGTCTTTCATGGATGAGAACACTGGTCTGAATTTCCCTTCAGAGACTGAGTTTAACCAAAGGATTTGTGTCTTCCTACAAGTAAGAGTTCATTTCCGGTAAACCCAGTTATTTTTTGGCTCAAATGAATTTACACAGTTCAGGAAACCAATACGATTTTCACTATTAACTAAAGAGCATCTATGTAACAGATGATGTGGTTTGTATCAGTTTCATAAGCAGAGTTGAACGAGATATGGTCCGTATGAGTAGGAAACACAGTTCTTTTATTCTGGACATTCTCATGTTCCTTACTGTATTGCAGACACTGGAAAGAAGAGCATGCTATTTGCGTTAAAAGGGAGTGTGTTTCATGGATGAGAACACTCTTCTGAATTTCCCTTCATAAATGGAATTAAACTCCATGCTCTGTATCATCCTACAAGCAAGAGTTCATTTCCGAGAAACCCAGTTATTTTTCGGCTCAAATGAATTTACACAGTTCACGAAACCAATACGATTTTCACTATTAACTAAAGAGCATCTCTGTAAGAGATGATGTGGTTTGTATCGAAGTTTCATAAGCAGAGTTGAACTAGATATGGTCCATATGAGTAGGAAACACAGTTCTTTTTTTCTGGCCATGCTCATGTTTCTTGCAGTATTGAAGATGATGTAAAGAACAGCATGCTCCTTGCGTTAAAACAGACTGTGTATCATGGATGAGAACACTCTTCTGAATTTCCCTATAGAATCGGAGTTAAACTCCATGCTCTGTGTCTTCCTTCAAGCAAGAGTTCATTTCCCGAAATCCCAGTTATTTTTCGGCTCAAATGAATTTACACAGTTCACGAAACCAATACAATTTTCACTATTAAATAAAGAGCATCTATGTAACAGATGATGTGGTTTGTATCAGTTTCATAAGCAGAGTTGAACTAGATATGGTCCGTATGAGTGGGAAACACAGTTCTTTTTGTCTGTGCATGCTCATGTTCGTTGCTGTATTGCAGACGATGAAAAGAAGAGCATGCGCTCCGTTAAAATGGAGTGTGTTTCATGGATGAGAACACTGGTCTGAATTTCCCTTCAGAAACTAAATTTAACCAAAGATCTGTGTCTCCCTACAAGCAAGAGTTCATTTCCGTTAAACCCAGTTATTTTTCGGCTCAAATGAATTTACACAGTTCACGAAACCAATACGATTTTCACTATTAACTAAAGAGCATCTATGTAAGAGATGATGTGGTTTGTATCAGTTTCATAAGCAGAGTTGAACTAGATATGGTCCGTATAAGTAGGAAACACAGTTCTTTTATTCTGGCCATGCTCATGTTCCTTGCTGTATTGCAGACGCTGGAAACAAGAACATGCTATTTGCGTTAAAAGGGAGTGTGTTTCATGGATGAGAATACTCTTCTGAATTTCCGCTCATAAATGGAGTTAAACTTCATGCTCTGTGTCGTCCTACAAGCAAGAGTTCATGTCTGGTAAACCCAGTTATTTTTTGGTTCAAATGAATTTACACAGTTCACGAAACCAATACGATTTTCACTATTAACTAAAGAGCATCTGAGTAAGAGATGATGTGGTTTGTATCAGTTTCATAGGCAGAGTTGAACTATATATGGTCCATATGAGTAGCAGACACAGTTCTTTTTTTCTAGGCATGCTCATGTTCCTTGCTGTATTGCAAAGCTGGAAAGAAGAGCATGCATCTTGCGTTAAAACAGAGGGTCTTTCATGGATGAGAACACTGGTCTGAATTTCCCTTCATAGACTGAGTTTAACCAAAGTATTTGTGTCTTCCTACAAGTAAGAGTTCATTTCCGGTAAACCCAGTTATTTTTTGGCTCAAATGAAATTACACAGTTCACGAAACCAATACGATTTTCACTATTAACTAAAGAGCATCTATGTAAGAGATGATGTGGTTTGTATCAGTTTCATAAGCAGAGATGAACTAGATATGGTCCATATGAGTAGGAAACACAGTTCTTTTATTCTGGACATTCTCATGTTCCTTACTGTATTGCAGACGCTGGAAAGAAGAGCATGCTATTTGCGTTAAAAGGGAGTGTGTTTCATGGATGAGAACACTCTTCTGAATTTCCCTTCATAAATGGAATTAAACTCCATGCTCTGTATCATCCTACAAGCAAGAGTTCATTTCCGAGAAACCCAGTTATTTTTCGGCTCAAATGAATTTACACAGTTCACAAAACCAATACGATTTTCACTATTAACTAAAGAGCATCTCTGTAAGAGATGATGTGGTTTGTATCAGTTTCATAAGCAGAGTTGAACTAGATATGGTCCATATGAGTAGGAAACACAGTTCTTTTTTTCTGGCCATGCTCATGTTTCTTGCAGTATTGAAGATGATGTAAAGAAGAGCTTGCTTCTTGCGTTAAAACAGACTGTGTATCATGGATGAGAACACTCTTCTGAATTTCCCTATAGAATCGGAGTTAAACTCCATGCTCTGTGTCTTCCTTCAAGCAAGAGTTCATTTCCCGAAAACCCAGTTATTTTTCGGCTCAAATGAATTTACACAGTTCACGAAACCAATACAATTTTCACTATTAATTTAAAAGCATCTATGTAAGAGATGATGTGTTTTGTATCAGTTTCATAAGCAGAGTTGAACTAGACATGGTCCGTATGAGTGGGAAACACAGTTCTTTTTGTCTGTGCATGCTCATGTTCGTTGCTGTATTGCAAAGCTGGAAAGAAGAGCATGCATCTTTTGTTAAAACAGAGAGTGTTTCATGGATGAGAACACTCTTCTTAATTTCCCTTCAGACACTGAGTTTAACCAAAGGATCTGTGTCTTCCTACAATCAAGGGTTCATTTCCGTTAAACCCAGTTATTTTTCGGCTAAAATGAATTTACACAGTTCACGAAACCAATACGATTTTCACTATTACCTAAAGAGCATCTATGTAAGAGATGATGTGGTTTGTAACAGTTTCATAGGCAGAGTTGAACTAGATATGGTGCCTATGGGTAGGAGACACAGTTCTTATTTTCTGGGCATGCTCATGTTGCTTGCTGTATTGCAAAGCTGGAAAGAAGAGCATGCATCTTTTGTTAAAACAGAGAGTGTTTCATGGATGAGAACACTCTTCTGAATTTCCCTTGAGAAATGGAGTTAAACTCCATGCTCTGTGTCGTCCAAAAGCAAGAGTTCATTTCCGATGAACCCAGTTATTTTTCGGCTAAAATGAATTTACACAGTTCACGAAACCAACAAGATTTACACTATTAACTAAAGAGCATCTATGTAACAGATGGTGTGGTTGGAATCAGTTTCATAAGCAGAATTGAACTTGATAAGGTCTGTATGAGTAGGAAACACAGTTCTTTTTTTCTGGGCAGGCTCATGTTCCTTGCTGTATTGCAGACGCTGGAAAGAAGAGCATGCTTCTTCCGTTAAAACAAAGTGTCTTTCATGGATGAGAACACTGGTCTGAATTTCCCTTCAGAAACTGAGTTTAACCAAAGTATTTGTGTCTTCCTACAAGCAAGCGTTCATTTCTGGTAAAGGCAGTGAATTTTCGGCTCAAATGAATTTACACAGTTCACAAACACAACACGTTTTTCACTATTAACTAAAGAACACCTATATAAGGGATGCTGTGGTTTGTATTAGTTGCATAAGCAGAGTTGAACTAGATATTGGCTGTATGAGTAGGAAACACAGTTCTTTTTTTCTGGCCATGCTCATGTTTCTTGCTGAATTGCAGATGCTGGAAAGAAGAGCATGCTTCTTGTATGAAAACAGACTTTGTTTCATTGATGAGAACACTTTTCTGAATTTCTGTTCAGAAATGGAATTAAACTCCATGCTCCGTGTCAACTTACAAGCTAGAGTTCATTTCCGGGAAACCCAGTTATTTTTCGCCTCAAAAGTTTTTTTACAGTTCATGAAAGCAACACGATTTACACTATTAACTAAGGTGCATCTATGTAACATATAATGTGTTGTGTATCAGTTTCATAAGCAGAGTTGACCTAGATATGGTCCGTATGAGTAGGAAACACAGTTCTTTTTTTCTGTGCATGTTCATGTTCCTTGCTGTATTACAGACTCTGAAAAGAAGAGCATGCTTCTTCCGTTAAAACGTAGTGTGTTTCATGGATGAGAACACTGGTCTGAATTTCCCTTCAGAAACTGAGTTTAACCAAAGGCTCTGTGTCTTCCTACAAGCAAGTGTTCATTTCCGGTAAACCCTGTTATTTTTCGGCTAAAATGAATTTACACAGTTCACGAAACCAATACGATTTTCACTATTACCTAAAGAGCATCTATGTAAGAGATGATGTGTTTTGTATCAGTTTCATAAGCAGACTTGAACTAGATATGGTCCGTATGAGTAGGAAACACAGCTCTTTTTTTCTGGGCATGCTCATGTTTCTTGCTGTATTGCAGATGCTGGAAAGAAGAGCATGCTTGTTGCATTAAAACAGACTGTGTTTCATTAATGAGAACACTTTTCTGAATTTCCTTTTAGAATTGGAGTTTAACGCCATGCTCTGTGTCTTCCTACAAGAAAGAGTTCATTTCCCGTAAACCCAGTTATTTTACGGTCAAATGAATTTACACAGTTCACAAAACCAATACGATTTTCACTATTAACTAAAGAGCATCTATGTAAGAGATGATGTGGTTTGTATCAGTTTCATAAGCAGAGTGGAACTAGATATGGTCCGCATGAGTAGGAATCGCAGTTCTTTTTCTCTGGGCATGCTCATGTTCCTTGCTGTATTCCAACTGCTGGAAAGAAGATAATGCTATTTGCGTTAAAACGGAGTGAGTTTCATGGATGAGGACACTGGTCTGAGTTTCCCTTCAGAAACTGAGTTTAACCAACGGATCTGTGTCTTCCTACAAGCAAGAGTTCATTTCCGGTAAACCCAGTTATTTTTCAGATAAAATGAATTTACACAGTTCACGAAACCAATTCGATTTTCACTATTACCTATAGAGCATCTATGTAAGAGATTATGTGGTTTGTATCTGTTTCATAAGCAGAGTTGAACTAGATATGGTCCGTTTGAGTAGGAAACACAGTTCTTTTTTTCTGGGCATACTCTTGTTCCTTGCTCTATTGAAGACACTGGAAAGAAGAGCATGCTTCTTCCGTTAAAAAGAAGTGTGTTTCATGGATGAGAACACTGGTTTGAATTTCCCTTCAGAAACTGAGTTTAACCAACGGATCTGTGTCTCCCTACAAGCAAGAGTTCATTTCCACTAAACCCAGTTATTTTACGGTCAAATGAATTTACACAGTTCACGAAACCAATACGATTTTCACTATTAACTAAAGAGCATCTATGTAAGAGATTATGTGGTTTGTATCTGTTTCATAAGCAGAGTTGAACTAGATATGGTCCGTTTGAATAGGAAACACAGTTCTTTTTTTCTGGGCATGCTCTTGTTCCTTGCTGTAATGCAGACGCTGGAAAGAAGAGCATGCTTCTTCCGTTCAAATGGAGTTTGTTTCATGGATGAGAACACTGGTCTATATTTCCCTTCAGAAACTGAGTTTAACCAAAGGATCTGTGTCGCCCTACATGCAAGAGTTCATTTCCAGTAAACCCAGTTATTTTTCGGTTAAATGAATTTACACAGTTCACAAAACCAATACGATTTTCACTATTAACTAAAGAGCATCTATGTAAGAGATGATGTGGTTTGTATCAGTTTCATAAGCAGAGTGGAACTAGATATGGTCAGTATGAATAGGAATCGCAGTTCTTTTTTTCTGGACATTCTCATGTTCCTTGCAGTATTGCAGACACTGGAAAGAAGAGCATGCTATTTGCTTTAAAAGGGAGTGTGTTTCATGGATGAGAACACTCTTCTGAATTTCCGTTCAGAAATGGAGTTAAACTCCATGCTCTGTGTCGTCCTAGAAGCAAGAGTTCATTTCCTGTAAACCCAGGTATTAATTGTTCAAATATATTTACACAGTTCACGAAACCTATACGATTTTCACTATTAACTAAAGAGATCTAAGTAATAGATGATGTGGTTTGTATCAGTTTCATAGGCAGAGTTGAAATAGATATGGTCCGTATGGGTAGGAGACACAGTTCTTTTGTTCTGGGCATGCTCATGATGCTTGCTGTATTGCAAAGCTGGAAAGAAGAGCATGCATGTTGCGTTAAAACAGAGAGTGTTTCATGGATGAGAACATAGGTCTGAATTATCCTTCAGAAATCGGGTTAAACCAAATGCTCTGTGTTTTCGGACAAGACCGAGTTCATTTCCGGTAAACCCAGTTAATTTTTCGGCTCAAATGATTTTACACAGTTCACGAAACCAATACGATTTTCACTATTAACTTAAGAGCATCTATGTAAGAGATGATGTGGTTTGTATCAGTTTGATACGCAGTGTTGAACTAGGTATGGTCCATATGAGTAGGAAACACAGTTCTTTTTTTCTGGACTTTCTCATGTTCCTTGCTGTATTGCAGACACTGGAAAGAAGAGCATGCTATTTCCGTTAAAACAGACTATGTTTCATGGATGAGAACACTCTTCTGAATTTCCCTTCAGAAACTGAGTTTAACCAAAGGCTCTGTGTCTTCCTACAAGCAAGAGTTCATTTCCCGAAAACCCAGTTATTTTTCAGCTAAAATGAATTTACACAGTTCACGAAACCAATACGATTTTCACTATTACCTAATGAGCATCTATGTTAGAGATGTTGTGTTTTTTGTCAGTTTCATAAGCAGACTTGAACTAGATATGGTCCGTATGAGTAGGAAACTCAGTTCATTTTTTCTGGCCATGCTCATGTTTCTTGCTGTATTGCAGACACTGGAAAGAAGAGCATGCTATTTCCGTTAAAAGAGACTGTGTTTCATTGATGAGAACACTTTTCTGAATTTCCTTTTAGAATCGGATTTTAACGCCATGCTCTGTGTCTTCCTACAAACAACTGTTCATTTCCGGTAAACCCAGTTATTTTTCGGCTCAAATGATTTTACACAGTTCACGAAACCAATACGATTTTCATTATTACCTTAAGAGCATCAATGTAAGAGATGATGTGGTTTTTATCAGTTTCATAAGCAGTGTGGAACTAGATATGGTCCTTATGAGTAGGAAACACAGTTCTTTTTTTCTGGACATTCTCATGTTCCTTGCTGTATTGCAGACACTGGAAAGAAGAGCATGCTATTTCCGTTAAAAGAGACTGTGTTTCATGGATGAGAACACTCTTCTGAATTTCCCTTCAGAAATGGAGTTAAACTCCATGCTCTGTGTCGTCCTACAAGCAAGAGTTCATTTCCGTTGAACCCAGTTATTTTTCTGCTAAAATGAATTTACACAGTTCACGAAACCAACACGATTTACACTATTAACTAAAGAGCATCTATGTAACCGATAATGTGTTTTGTATCAGTTTCATAAGCAGAGTTGACCTAGATATGGTCCGTATGAGTAGGAAACACAGTTCTTTTTTTCTGTGCATGCTCATGTTCCTTGCTGTATTACAGACTCTGAAAAGAAGTGCATGCTTCTTCCGTTAACCAAAGGCTCTGTGTCTTCCTACAAGCAAGAGTTCATTTCCGGTAAACCCAGTTATTTTTCGGATAAAATGAATTTACACAGTTCACGAAACCAATACGATTTTCACTATTACCTAAAGAGCATCTATGTAAGAGATGACGTGGTTTGTGTCAGTTTCATAAGCAGAGTTGAACTAGATATGGTCCGTATGAGTAGGAAACACAGTTCTTTTTTTCTGGGCATGCTCTTGTTCCTTGCTGTATTGCAAAGCTGGAAAGAAGAGCATGCATCTGGCGTTAACACAGAGAGTGTTTCATGGATGAGAACACAGGCCTGAATTTCCCTTCAGAAATGGAGTTAAACCAAATGCTCTGTGTTTTCGGACAAGACCGAGTTCATTTCCGGTAAACCCAGTTAATTTTTCGGCTCAAATGATTTTACACAGTTCACGAAACCAATACGATTTTCACTATTAACTTAAGAGCATCTATGTAAGAGATGATGTGGTTTGTATCAGTTTGATAAGCAGTGTTGAACTAGATATGGTCCATATGAGTAGGAAACACAGTTCTTTTTTTCTGGACTTTCTCATGTTCCTTGCTGTATTGCAGACACTGGAAAGAAGAGCATGCTATTTCCGTTAAAACAGACTATGTTTCATGGATGAGAACACTCTTCTGAATTTCCCTTCAGAAACTGAGTTTAACCCAAGGCTCTGTGTCTTCCTACAAGCAAGAGTTCATTTCCGGTAAACCCAGTTATTTTTCTGCTAAAATAAATTTACACAGTTCACGAAACCAATACGATTTTCACTATTACCTAAAGAGCATCTATGTAAGAGATGATGTGTTTTGTATCAGTTTCATAAGCAGACTTGAATTAGATATGGTCCGTGTGAGTAGGAAACTCAGTTCATTTTTTCGGGCCATGCTCATGTTTCTTGCTGTATTACAGATGCTGGAAAGAAGAGCATGCTTCCTGCGTTTAAACAGACTGTTTCGTGGATGAGAACACTCTTCTGAATTTAAATTTTGAATCGGAGTTAAACTCCATGCTCAATGTCGTCCTACAAGCAAGAGCTCATTTCTGTTAAACCCCGTTATTTTTTGGCTCATAGAATTTACACAGTTCACGAATCCAATACGATTTTCAATAATAACTAAAGAGCATCTATGTAAGAGATGATGTGGTTTGTATCAGTTTAATAAGCAGTGTTGAACTAGATATGGTCTGTATGAGTAGGAAACACAGTTCTTTTTTTTCTGGATATTCTCATGTTCCTTGCTGTATTGCAGACGCTGAAAAGAAGAGCATGCTTCTTCCGTTAAAACGGAGTGTGTTTCATGGATGAGAACACTGGTCTGAATTTTCCTTCAGAAAATGAGTTTAACTAAAGAATGTGTGTCTTCCTACAAGCAAGAGTTCATTTCCGGTAAAGCCAGATATTTTTCGGGTCAAATGAATTTACACAGTTCACGAAACCAATACTATTTTCACTATTAACTAAAGAGCATCTATGTAAGAGATGATGTGGTTTGTATCAGTTTCATAAGCAGTGTTGACATAGATATGGTACTTATGAGTAGGAAACACATTTCTTTTTTTCTGGACATTCTCATGTTCCTTGCTGTCTTGCACATGCTGGAAAGAAGAGCATGCTATTTGCTATAAAACAGACTGTGATTCATGGATGAGAGAACTCTTCTGAATTCCCTTCAGAAATGAGTTAAACACCATGCTCTGTGTCTTCCTACAAGCAAGAGTTCATTTCTGGTAGACCCAGTTATTTTTCGGCTCAAATGAATTTATACATTTCATGAAACGAACACGATTTACACTAATAACTAAAGAGCATCTATGTAACAAATGATGTGGTTAGTATCAGTTTCATAAGGAGAGTTGAACTAAATATGGTCCGTATGAGTAGGAAACACAGTTCTTTTTTTCTTGCCATGCTCATGTTTCTTGCTGTATGCTAATGCTGAAAAGAAGAGCATGCTTCTAGGGTTAAAACACAGTGAGTTTCATGGATGAGAACACTCTTCTGAATTTCCCTTCAGTAATTGATTTAAACCAAATGATCTGTGTTTTCCTCCAAACAAGAGTTCATTTCTCGTAAAGGTCAGTGATTTTTCGGCCCAAATGAATTTACACAGTTCACAAACCCATCATGTTTTTCACTATTAACTAAAGAGCATCTATGTAAGAGATGTGGTGGTTTGTATCAGTTTCATAAGCAGAGTTGAACTAGATATGGTCTGTATGAGTAGGAAACACAGTTCTTTTTTTCTGGGCATGCTAATGTTCCTTGCTCTATTGCAGACACTGAAAGAAGAGCATGCTTATTTCATTAAAACGTAGTGTGTTTCATGGATGAGAACAGTGGTCTGAATTTCCAATCAGAAACTGAGTTTAACCAAAGGATCTCTGTCTTCCTCCAAGCAAGAGTTCATTTCTGGTAAACCCAGTTAATTTTCGGCTAAAATGAATTTACACAGTTCACGAAACCAATACGATTTTGACTATTAACTAAAGAGCATCTATGTAAAAGATGACGTGGTTTGTATCAGTTTCATAAGCAGAGTTGAACTAGATATGGTCTGTATGAGTAGGATACACAGTTCTTTTTTTTTGGGAATGCTCATGTTCCTTGCTGCATTGCAAAGCTGGAAAGAAGAGCATGCTTCTTGAGTTAAAACAGAGTGTGTTTCATGGATGAGAACATCTTCTGAATTTCCCTTCAGAAATGGAGTTAAACTCCATGCTCTGTGTTGTCCTACAAGGAAGAGTTCATTTCAGGTAAACCCAGTTATTATTCGGCTCAAATGAATTTACACAGTTCAGGAAACCAAGACGATTTACAGTAATAACTGAAGAGCATCTATGTAAGAGATGATGTGGTTTGTATCAGTTTGATAAGCAGTGTTGAACTAGATATGGTCCATATGAGTAGGAAACACAGTTCTTTTTTTCTGGACTTTCTCATGTTCCTTGCTGTATTGCAGACACTGGAAAGAAGAGCATGCTATTTCCGTTAAAACAGACTATGTTTCATGGATGAGAACACTCTTCTGAATTTCCCTTCAGAAACTGAGTTTAACCAAAGGCTCTGTGTCTTCCTACAAGCAAGAGTTCATTTCCGGTAAACCCAGTTATTTTTCTGCTAAAATAAATTTACACAGTTCACGAAACCAATACGATTTTCACTATTACCTAAAGAGCATCTATGTAAGAGATGATGTGTTTTGTATCAGTTTCATAAGCAGACTTGAATTAGATATGGTCCGTGTGAGTAGGAAACTCAGTTCATTTTTTCTGGCCATGCTCATGTTTCTTGCTGTATTACAGATGCTGGAAAGAAGAGCATGCTTCCTGCGTTAAAACAGACTGTTTCATGGATGAGAACACTCTTCTGAATTTAAATTTTGAATCGGAGTTAAACTCCATGCTCAATGTCGTCCTACAAGCAAGAGCTCATTTTTGGTAAACCCTGTTATTTTTTGGCTCATAGAATTTACACAGTTCACGAATCCAATACGATTTTCAATAATAACTAAAGAGCATCTATGTAAGAGATGATGTGGTTTGTATCAGTTTAATAAGCAGTGTTGAACTAGATATGGTCTGTATGAGTAGGAAACACAGTTCTTTTTTTTCTGGATATTCTCATGTTCCTTGCTGTATTGCAGATGCTGAAAAGAAGAGCATGCTTCTTCCGTTAAAACGGAGTGTGTTTCATGGATGAGAACACTGGTCTGAATTTTCCTTCAGAAAATGAGTTTAACTAAAGAATGTGTGTCTTCCTACAAGCAAGAGTTCATTTCCGGTAAAGCCAGATATTTTTCGGGTCAAATGAATTTACACAGTTCACGAAACCAATACTATTTTCACTATTAACTAAAGAGCATCTATGTAAGAGATGATGTGGTTTGTATCAGTTTCATAAGCAGTGTTGACATAGATATGGTACTTATGAGTAGGAAACACATTTCTTTTTTTCTGGACATTCTCATGTTCCTTGCTGTCTTGCACATGCTGGAAAGAAGAGCATGCTATTTGCTATAAAACAGACTGTGATTCATGGATGAGAGCACTCTTCTGAATTCCCTTCAGAAATGAGTTAAACACCATGCTCTGAGTCTTCCTACAAGCAAGAGTTCATTTCTGGTAAACCCAGTTATTTTTCGGCTCAAATGAATTTATACATTTCATGAAACGAACACGATTTACACTAATAACTAAAGAGCATCTATGTAACAAATGATGTGGTTAGTATCAGTTTCATAAGGAGAGTTGAACTAAATATGGTCCGTATGAGTAGGAAACACAGTTCTTTTTTTCTTGCCATGCTCATGTTTCTTGCTGTATGCTAATGCTGAAAAGAAGAGCATGCTTCTAGGGTTAAAACACAGTGAGTTTCATGGATGAGAACACTCTTCTGAATTTCCCTTCAGTAATTGATTTAAACCAAATGATCTGTGTTTTCCTCCAAACAAGAGTTCATTTCTCGTAAAGGTCAGTGATTTTTCGGCCCAAATGAATTTACACAGTTCACAAACCCATCATGTTTTTCACTATTAACTAAAGAGCATCTATGTAAGAGATGCGGTGGTTTGTATCAGTTTCATAAGCAGAGTTGAACTAGATATGGTCTGTATGAGTAGGAAACACAGTTCTTTTTTTCTGGGCATGCTAATGTTCCTTGCTCTATTGCAGACACTGAAAGAAGAGCATGCTTATTTCATTAAAACGTAGTGTGTTTCATGGATGAGAACAGTGGTCTGAATTTCCAATCAGAAACTGAGTTTAACCAAAGGATCTCTGTCTTCCTCCAAGCAAGAGTTCATTTCTGGTAAACCCAGTTAATTTTCGGCTAAAATGAATTTACACAGTTCACGAAACCAATACGATTTTGACTATTAACTAAAGAGCATCTATGTAAAAGATGACGTGGTTTGTATCAGTTTCATAAGCAGAGTTGAACTAGATATGGTCTGTATGAGTAGGATACACAGTTCTTTTTTTTTGGGAATGCTCATGTTCCTTGCTGCATTGCAAAGCTGGAAAGAAGAGCATGCTTCTTGAGTTAAAACAGAGTGTGTTTCATGGATGAGAACATCTTCTGAATTTCCCTTCAGAAATGGAGTTAAACTCCATGCTCTGTGTTGTCCTACAAGGAAGAGTTCATTTCAGGTAAACCCAGTTATTATTCGGCTCAAATGAATTTACACAGTTCAGGAAACCAAGACGATTTACAGTAATAACTGAAGAGCATCTATGTAAGAGATGATGTGGTTTGTATCAGTTTGATAAGCAGTGTTGAACTAGATATGGTCCATATGAGTAGGAAACACAGTTCTTTTTTTCTGGACTTTCTCATGTTCCTTGCTGTATTGCAGACACTGGAAAGAAGAGCATGCTATTTCCGTTAAAACAGACTATGTTTCATGGATGAGAACACTCTTCTGAATTTCCCTTCAGAAACTGAGTTTAACCAAAGGCTCTGTGTCTTCCTACAAGCAAGAGTTCATTTCCGGTAAACCCAGTTATTTTTCTGCTAAAATAAATTTACACAGTTCACGAAACCAATACGATTTTCACTATTACCTAAAGAGCATCTATGTAAGAGATGATGTGTTTTGTATCAGTTTCATAAGCAGACTTGAATTAGATATGGTCCGTGTGAGTAGGAAACTCAGTTCATTTTTTCTGGCCATGCTCATGTTTCTTGCTGTATTACAGATGCTGGAAAGAAGAGCATGCTTCCTGCGTTAAAACAGACTGTTTCATGGATGAGAACACTCTTCTGAATTTAAATTTTGAATCGGAGTTAAACTCCATGCTCAATGTCGTCCTACAAGCAAGAGCTCATTTCTGTTAAACCCCGTTATTTTTTGGCTCATAGAATTTACACAGTTCACGAATCCAATACGATTTTCAATAATAACTAAAGAGCATCTATGTAAGAGATGATGTGGTTTGTATCAGTTTAATAAGCAGTGTTGAACTAGATATGGTCTGTATGAGTAGGAAACACAGTTCTTTTTTTTCTGGATATTCTCATGTTCCTTGCTGTATTGCAGACGCTGAAAAGAAGAGCATGCTTCTTCCTTTAAAACGGAGTGTGTTTCATGGATGAGAACACTGGTCTGAATTTTCCTTCAGAAAATGAGTTTAACTAAAGAATGTGTGTCTTCCTACAAGCAAGAGTTCATTTCCGGTAAAGCCAGTTATTTTTCGGGTCAAATGAATTTACACAGTTCACGAAACCAATACTATTTTCACTATTAACTAAAGAGCATCTATGTAAGAGATGATGTGGTTTGTATCAGTTTCATAAGCAGTGTTGACATAGATATGGTACTTATGAGTAGGAAACACATTTCTTTTTTTCTGGACATTCTCATGTTCCTTGCTGTCTTGCACATGCTGGAAAGAAGAGCATGCTATTTGCTATAAAACAGACTGTGATTCATGGATGAGAGCACTCTTCTGAATTCCCTTCAGAAATGAGTTAAACACCATGCTCTGTGTCTTCCTACAAGCAAGAGTTCATTTCTGGTAAACCCAGTTATTTTTCGGCTCAAATGAATTTATACATTTCATGAAACGAACACGATTTACACTAATAACTAAAGAGCATCTATGTAACAAATGATGTGGTTAGTATCAGTTTCATAAGGAGAGTTGAACTAAATATGGTCCGTATGAGTAGGAAACACAGTTCTTTTTTTCTTGCCATGCTCATGTTTCTTGCTGTATGCTAATGCTGAAAAGAAGAGCATGCTTCTAGGGTTAAAACACAGTGAGTTTCATGGATGAGAACACTCTTCTGAATTTCCCTTCAGTAATTGATTTAAACCAAATGATCTGTGTTTTCCTCCAAACAAGAGTTCATTTCTCGTAAAGGTCAGTGATTTTTCGGCCCAAATGAATTTACACAGTTCACAAACCCATCATGTTTTTCACTATTAACTAAAGAGCATCTATGTAAGAGATGCGGTGGTTTGTATCAGTTTCATAAGCAGAGTTGAACTAGATATGGTCTGTATGAGTAGGAAACACAGTTCTTTTTTTCTGGGCATGCTAATGTTCCTTGCTCTATTGCAGACACTGAAAGAAGAGCATGCTTATTTCATTAAAACGTAGTGTGTTTCATGGATGAGAACAGTGGTCTGAATTTCCAATCAGAAACTGAGTTTAACGAAAGGATCTCTGTCTTCCTCCAAGCAAGAGTTCATTTCTGGTAAACCCAGTTAATTTTCGGCTAAAATGAATTTACACAGTTCACGAAACCAATACGATTTTGACTATTAACTAAAGAGCATCTATGTAAGAGATGACGTGGTTTGTATCAGTTTCATAAGCAGAGTTGAACTAGATATGGTCTGTATGAGTAGGATACACAGTTCTTTTTTTTTGGGAATGCTCATGTTCCTTGCTGCATTGCAAAGCTGGAAAGAAGAGCGTGCTTCTTGAGTTAAAACAGAGTGTGTTTCATGGATGAGAACATCTTCTGAATTTCCCTTCAGAAATGGAGTTAAACCAACTGCTCTGTGTCTTCCTACAAGCAAAAGTTCATTTCCGGTAAAGCCAGTTATTTTTCGGCTCAAATGAATTTACACAGTTCACGAAACCAATACGATTTTCACTGTTAACTAAAGAGCATCTATGTAACAGATGATGTGGTTTGTATCAGTTTCATAAGCAGAGTTGAACTGGATATGGTCCGTCTGAGTAGGAAACACAGTTCTTTTTTTCTTGCCATGCTCATGTTTCTTGTTGTATTGCAGATGCTAGAAAGAAGAGCATTCTATTTGCTTTAAAAAAGACTGTGTTTCATGGATAAGAACACTCTTCTGAATTTCCCTTCAGAAATTGAGTTAAACCAAATGATCTGTGTTTTCCTCCAAGAAAGAGTTCATTTCTGGTAAAGGTCAGTGATTTTTCGGACCAATGAATTTACACAGTTCAAAAACCCATCACATTTTTCACTATTAATAAAGAGCATCTATGTAAGAGATGTTGTGGTTTGTATCAGTTTCATAAGCAGAGTTGAACTTGATATGGTCCGTATGAGTAGGAAACACAGTCCTTTTGTTCTGGCATTGCTCATGTTTCTTGCTATATTGCAGATGCTGGAAAGAAGAGCATTCTTCTTGTGTTAAAACAGAGAGTGTTTCATGGATGAGAACACAAGTCTGAATTTCCCTTCAGAAATGGAGTTAAACCAACTGCTCTGTGTCTTCCTACAAGCAAGAGTTCATTTCCGGTAAAGCCAGTTATTTTTCGGCTCAAATGAATTTACACAGTTCACGAAACCAATACTATTTTCACTATTAACTAAAGAGCATCTATGTAAGAGATGTTGTGGTTTGTATCAGTTTCATAAGCAGAGTTGAACTTGATATGGTCCGTATGAGTAGGAAACACAATCCTTTTTTTCTGGCATTGCTCATGTTTCTTGCTATATTGCAGATGCTGGAAAGAAGAGCATTCTTCTTGTGTTAAAACAGAGAGTGTTTCATGGATGAGAGCACTCTTCTGAATTCCCTTCAGAAATGGAGTTAAACTCCATGCTCTGTGTCTTCCTACAAGCAAGAGTTCATTTCTGGTAAACCCAGATATTTTTCGGCTCAAATGAATTTACACATTTCATGAAACCAACACGATTTACACTAATAACTAAAGAGCATCTATGGAACACATGATGTGGTTAGTATCAGTTTCATAAGCAGAGCTGAAGTAGATAGGGTGCGTATGAGTAGGAAACACAGTTCATTTTTTCTGGACATGCTCATGTTCCTTGCTGTATTGTAGACGCTGAAAAGAAGAGCATGCTTCTTCCGTTAAAACGGAGTGTCTTTCATGGATGAGAACACTGGTCTGAATTTTCCTTCAGGAACTGAGTTAAACCAAATGATCTGTGTTTTCCTACAATCAGAGTTCATTTACGGTAAAGGTTAGTGATTTTTTGGCCGAAATGAATTTACAAAGTTCACAAACCCATCACGTTTTTCTCTATTAACTAACGAGCCTCTATGTAAGAGATGCTGTGGTTTGTATCAGTTTCATAAGCAGAGTTGAACTAAATATGGTCCGTATGAGTAGGAAACACAGTCCTTTTTTTCTGGCCATGCTCATGTTTCTTGCTGTATTACAGATGCTGGAAAGAAGAGCATGCTTCCTGCGTTAAAACAGACTGTTTCGTGGATGAGAACACTCTTCTGAATTTAAATTTTGAATCGGAGTTAAACTCCATGCTCAATGTCGTCCTACAAGCAAGAGCTCATTTCTGTTAAACCCCGTTATTTTTTGGCTCATAGAATTTACACAGTTCACGAATCCAATACGATTTTCAATAATAACTAAAGAGCATCTATGTAAGAGATGATGTGGTTTGTATCAGTTTAATAAGCAGTGTTGAACTAGATATGGTCTGTATGAGTAGGAAACACAGTTCTTTTTTTTCTGGATATTCTCATGTTCCTTGCTGTATTGCAGACGCTGAAAAGAAGAGCATGCTTCTTCCGTTAAAACGGAGTGTGTTTCATGGATGAGAACACTGGTCTGAATTTTCCTTCAGAAAATGAGTTTAACTAAAGAATGTGTGTCTTCCTACAAGCAAGAGTTCATTTCCGGTAAAGCCAGATATTTTTCGGGTCAAATGAATTTACACAGTTCACGAAACCAATACTGTTTTCACTATTAACTAAAGAGCATCTATGTAAGAGATGATGTGGTTTGTATCAGTTTCATAAGCAGTGTTGACATAGATATGGTACTTATGAGTAGGAAACACATTTCTTTTTTTCTGGACATTCTCATGTTCCTTGCTGTCTTGCACATGCTGGAAAGAAGAGCATGCTATTTGCTATAAAACAGACTGTGATTCATGGATGAGAGAACTCTTCTGAATTCCCTTCAGAAATGAGTTAAACACCATGCTCTGTGTCTTCCTACAAGCAAGAGTTCATTTCTGGTAGACCCAGTTATTTTTCGGCTCAAATGAATTTATACATTTCATGAAACGAACACGATTTACACTAATAACTAAAGAGCATCTATGTAACAAATGATGTGGTTAGTATCAGTTTCATAAGGAGAGTTGAACTAAATATGGTCCGTATGAGTAGGAAACACAGTTCTTTTTTTCTTGCCATGCTCATGTTTCTTGCTGTATGCTAATGCTGAAAAGAAGAGCATGCTTCTAGGGTTAAAACACAGTGAGTTTCATGGATGAGAACACTCTTCTGAATTTCCCTTCAGTAATTGATTTAAACCAAATGATCTGTGTTTTCCTCCAAACAAGAGTTCATTTCTCGTAAAGGTCAGTGATTTTTCGGCCCAAATGAATTTACACAGTTCACAAACCCATCATGTTTTTCACTATTAACTAAAGAGCATCTATGTAAGAGATGTGGTGGTTTGTATCAGTTTCATAAGCAGAGTTGAACTAGATATGGTCTGTATGAGTAGGAAACACAGTTCTTTTTTTCTGGGCATGCTAATGTTCCTTGCTCTATTGCAGACACTGAAAGAAGAGCATGCTTATTTCATTAAAACGTAGTGTGTTTCATGGATGAGAACAGTGGTCTGAATTTCCAATCAGAAACTGAGTTTAACCAAAGGATCTCTGTCTTCCTCCAAGCAAGAGTTCATTTCTGGTAAACCCAGTTAATTTTCGGCTAAAATGAATTTACACAGTTCACGAAACCAATACGATTTTGACTATTAACTAAAGAGCATCTATGTAAAAGATGACGTGGTTTGTATCAGTTTCATAAGCAGAGTTGAACTAGATATGGTCTGTATGAGTAGGATACACAGTTCTTTTTTTTTGGGAATGCTCATGTTCCTTGCTGCATTGCAAAGCTGGAAAGAAGAGCATG